>JBBPSJ010000006.1:0-606116 GCA_038093535.1 Boletus reticulatus
GATTCGACCGTGAACGCACCCCGAACCCAGTATCAATGTGAAAACGACCACGGATGTCATGGTCATATAGCTCTCGTATGCCGATGATGAACCGTGGGGTGAGGAGGTAAAAGAATATATAACTGAATATGTTCAGGGAGAGTGTGGTGTTGCTTGGTGGAGGCGCAAGTGCGGGGAGCACATAACCGATTTGGAAAAGAGCATTCCTATAAGTTGGGGTGAACATTTTCGTCGTTAGTATTTGTGGGAGCAATGGTCGATGAGCAGGATGGATAGGGAGAGATGAGAACATACACGATGAAATAAAGAACACCATCGCCCACCAGTTTTTGCATGTAGCGGTTGGGCTGCCATTGCTTCGTCGCTTTGTACATCTCAAACGATTGTTTCAGAGTTTGTGAGACAGCGAGAATGACTAGCATAATACTGAGAACCAATCGTGGTGCAATATGATACATTTGAACTCTCCCTGGAGTGTTAATGTACCGATCACTACAAAACGAAAAGTCGAGAACTTGGCCAATTGTCACTGAGAAGGTGGAGGTTACATGAAGCCGGCTATAGTATTGACGCGTGCGGCGTCATACATACCTGGGAGGTAAGTATTGGGGTTGTCATAGATTCCATCCAAAACCACAGCAACAATGGTTTGCGCCACGTAAAGGAACAGGAGGACTAAGAGAATTGTCCTCGATCGATTCCACATTGCGTAAACACGCAAAATCATCATCACTATAGTTCACATTAACCTAGTAGGAAGAGACATAATTAAAGAGAAAAGTAACTCACAATCAGCGGTAGAAAGGAACACTATGGATGCCCATACAGTCACTTGAAGCAACGCTCTACCTTGAAAGTATCCACATCTCGTCCTGTGGTAGCGGACGCAAGTCAATTGGCATGCTTACATCTATTCGAGCATTATAAATTCAAGGTTCAAGTGCCAATTGGGATACGTACGTCTATTGGTGGATCATTGATGGTGAGCAGGGTGTAAAATGGGAAATGAAAAACTGACTTCGAGAGTGCTAGGAACAAAGGTACTGCCGCCTGTAAGTGTAATGGTTGAGATAATGAACCTTATTTAGTGTCCTTGAACATACCGAGTATCCAGATCCTGAGGGTTAACCATGTTAGAAGATGTGCTACAGTTTGGCCAATAGACCTACATAATCCAGCAAAGACCGATGTAACGGACCTGATGGAAAGTCAGTCTAGAACAAATGGTCCAACCTTCCCGAAAATGTTGTACACACGACAACAAACATCGCGGAAACACGGGTCCAGGGTCTGAGCTATAAAAGTATTGGTGAGGTTGCATCCGATTGATATTGGGCAACACCTTACCCAGATATACTCTATCTTTGAAAGTTGTCAGTGATCAATACAAAGTGGAGGTAGAGAAGGAAGGGATACCTCTCTTGAGAAAGTGAGGACTATGGATTTGGCGTTGCAATAGTAATGAATGCCGAATGATCACCAGCGAGTCACTCACTATAGTCATATGCGACGACGGTGACGCTAGCGACTGTGCTGGTGTATCAGATGAATTATTGGTGGAATTACAATTGACTGTACGTACGGGATAGATAGTTGTTTAAAACGAGGAGTTTTAAGGTGGCCTGTACGTCAGAGGACATGGGGTGTAAGAAAGTCAGTGATGAATTTGACTGCAATCGACGAAGAGTGGGGCCAATGGGTCGCGGTATTCCAGAGGATACAGGCAGGCTATTTATTGCGTGGCATGAATGAATGTTCTATCAAGACGTGACATGATTTGTACGGGAGCCCGAAGAAAGGACTGACGCAAGATTTAGATCATATGGTTATGATTGTCACCCTCTTCGAAAAAGAACGTGTGCTTGCTGGAATTCACCGCTGAGCGTGTTCGGCGTCAGGAGTAGCAATACATCTTGTGCTCAGTCTCGGTGTCTTGACTATCGGTTGCAACACCGCAGTGTAATGGGGAGAGACCGGGCTACATCTGAAACGCGCTGCTACAAGGCTATGTGAGCATATCTTCGTTACTGTAAAGGGAGCAAAGGCATCAGCTATACAGTACACGGCGGACATTGGGATTATGAAATTTGCAATATTCGTTTGGTATCATATCCGATGGTCGTATGATATCATCTCCTGTCCTGTGTAATTGAGCAGCCTTTAGAGGGCCATTGGCAGTACGGATGAACATGAAAGTAGCTCGGAACAAAGCGCGCTTCATTCATCTCCGCCGAGGCTTCAACGAAGTTTCAACTATGGCACAGCCTTTTGAGAAGATCATCCACGTGTCTGCGTGCTGGCAGTGACTAGTGATCGATTGAGGACTCAAGTCCTCAATTTTCGGGGCCACGAGTTCGCCGCAAATTTATTTCGTTCACAGTCACACTGGCAACGCCGCCTGCTCTCCCGACTCGCGACGTCCGACAACGGACTCACTTCGAGTCTTTGGGCAATGCCTCGAAGTGCACCGTAGGCTCATCTCTGCCTCCTCTCCACGTACGTCTATCCACGAGTCATCCCTCCCCTCGACTCACGATCAATCGATCCACGTTGGACCCTAACATTCACCATACCATAGACCATGATCACGCTGCTTACACACTCTCAGGGTCTCTCTCACCCCAACCACATCGCCACAGCCCTTTTTTTTTACCACGAAGACGGCACGATCGACCCTCGTCGATGGAGACTCATGGGAAGAGCTCGCATTGTACCAACACAACGCTCCACATCACAGACGACTTCGAGGGTCCGTCAACCGCGCTCTCGTCTCATTCTACCCTCTTTGGGACCGTTGTTGTGCCCACTACGAACAGGCCGGTGTCGTTGTCTCGCAGAGCAGTCGACCCAAAGACTGGTGGTAACGCTGATCATATTCAACGCAAGATACTGGATTCACCCTGTACCTGCTTTTTTTGTACCGAGCTCTTCCTTGTCGAGGATCATCCAGAGTCGTCAACTGCTCGCAAGACCCTTCCAAGTCCAGCCGGCACGCGTTCTCTCGACGTCTCTCTTTACAACGACTTGACGGCCGTCACCCCGATGTGCTTTCATCGGGATTCAGCGGCGCCCACAACCTTTGTTTCATTCCATGGTATTCAATCTGTGTATTGTGATATTCTGGCATAAGCTGACCATGCCCACACCACGAGCACGTCGGTGAGTAGCCATGCATTTTGGCTCGGTGACCATCCTCGTCCATCGGTGCCAATGACTGGCAGCTCTGCCAGGGGCAGTCGGTCACCCTGAACCGACGGATATTATCCATGCTGTCCTGGCAGTCAAGTCGAGCTCTCAATTCCACTCGCTTGATCTTACCGACGACGCTTGCTTTTCTTGCGATCACTACTTGCGTCACAAGAGAGGTTAAGAAAAGTGTTAAATAACCTTTCGTCGGAACAGGAAAGTGACGCACACCTTACTCGAAGCGATCGTGTACCCATTAATTTGGCTTGGATGTCGATTGGTTACATCCACGCCAACGAATTGCGGAAGGAAAGGTTCAAGTTCTATTACTTTGTGCTAGCATTAGACCTGAATATATTATCCTCACCAGTCACATCCGAGTTATCGTCACTGAAATGACCTGTCTGACAACACATGGGATTGGCGGCGTGTGTCATAGTGGTCAACGTCGTGGAACCTAGACGCTGCGATTCAATCCCATGAAACGATTACAAAGTCCTGTACGTCCGATTTTCTGAACAGCTCTCCAGTACATTCAACTCGTACTTACAATCACCGCCATCCGGGTCGGGTGGGTGCTGAACGACGTTGGACGAAGCTGCGGAGCATTTTGTCAAGTGAGATCAGATATCGTCTTATCCCCGGGGAGATCCAAAGACCGCGATCAAACTGATCAAGATCTCTCGCTTCCTCTCCCCCACCTTCTTACCGTGAGGACGGCTCGATGGACCCCAACCCGTCCTCGTCGGCGAAGACTCATGAGAAGGGTTCACCCTGTACGTACACATCCTTCATGTCGACGCCGACCTCAATCGTTTGCTCACTGGGCTCTCGTTCCACCTTCGCTGAGACGGTAACCAAAGGCCGCCAACGTTGTCGTCGTCTTCGTCATCAGGTACGAGCCTGAACAGCAAAAAGTTAAAGTTCAGGCCCAACTTGAACGCGTTGCCAGTGGCGTTTGTGCGATTATCGATTACAGTCGAACCTCTTATAACTCATACCTCTCGGGAGAAGCTCGAGAGTATGAGTTATGAGGGTGTATGAGTTGCTGGGGAATGCCGTAATGTGTCACTCAGACACTCAGAATGACCTCGGCGCGTCCTCGATTCATGCAACCCATCCCTATGATATTCCTGATGGCTTGTACCAGTAGTAAAGTTATTTATGAGAAAAATAATCAGTGATTCTACTCTCGGTCATGCCCTGCATCTCCACCACCACACGAGTTTGCTGTCTGAAGGACCCAGCAGCATCATCTCCAGTTTGCGAGCAAAAGGGTCATTGAAAGTGTTGACATAACTCCTCAACGTTAGCATTGCCTGAAGTGCCTCCGTACATGTTGGGGTTGGTTTACCCTTGCCGTCGTCGTCGTCGTCATGGTCTAACCACTCCTGGTCAGCATCCGATATAGGCCGGCTGGCCTTCAGTTCATTCTCGAGCTTCGTTTTCCGAGGTTCGACCTGCTGACGAAGTTTCATAAGGCCCTTTTTCAGGATGTCGATAGGTTTCACGGTATTGTACCGAGATGGTTCGATTATATAAGCCAATACTTCCATATATAGTACTACGACCCTAGGTATGAGTTATGAGGTATGCTTTTGAATTTACCGCAAACCAACTCGGGAAATCCAAAAAGCTATGAGTTACAAGGGTGTATGAGTTATACCTGGTATGAGTTAAGAGGAGTTCGACTGTACTGGGATGTCTATCGAGATGGGCGCGGCACCAAGGTCATTCTCCAGGACTAAATACTAATCTGGAAGGTGATAGACAAGCAGACACACCTCTCGCGAACAACTCAACAGCTGCCCCCGACTCACTGATGCCTTTATTGCATCGCGGATGGGCCATCCGTGTCGACTTTGGTACAGAGCGGCAGTGGCACTGATCTTATCTATAGCGCCAACGTCAGGCCATCGTGCCCTCATCACATTCTCGTCTATGATGAGGAGCTAAGAAGACCCTTGTCCCAGCGCACTGGACCCTCAGTCAAGTGCATACACTGTCCGGAAAGGCTCATACTCTCTCCCCTGCTTCGATCCCATACAACGCTAGTACTGACGTCGCACACCCCGCAAATGCGGATGAACACTGTATTATACCGCCGTGCGTCAGCTCTCAAAGCCCCATTCCCCCCAAGGATCGCCACTCACCTTCCCCAACGACCAACAACTAATTACTAGGCTGGTGCAACTTTGTAGATCATTACAACAGTAAGAACTCAGGCAAATGGGCTTAGGTCATACGGTTATAATGATCATCTTACCTTTGTAAGAATGTCTTGGTCTCTAGTTTGAAAGCAACTTGAAACGTGTACCATCACTTCGCATGAGACTCGGCGTCAGAAGCAGCGGTATGTCTTCCACGCGGTGTCCTATTGGCCGAAACATGAGGAGTCAACAAGGAGAGATGGTCCAATGGAGCACCCTGGATTAATGATTGATCAACAATCTCATGCGAGGCTGTGAGTGTACGGTGAAAGCAACGACGACAGTACATATCAATCATGATACAGTCAAAACACCATGACAGGGGGTTTGGAATACATTGCTTTGCAAATCAATCTTGCAAGATGATTTGCAAAGCAATGTATTTGGTGGATTACATAATCGCAAAAATGCGCACAACACGATGGGGCACGTCTCCCTAACCGCCACGTGTCCGACAACTGTCTCGAAGCACTCCGCGTCTCATCTCTGCCTTTCCTCACAGCTCACCCGTCTTTGTGAGTCGCGTACTTCCTTCACTCGACAACCAATCGCCTCGCATTCTCCACTCACTCCATCAGACCGTGATCGCATTGATTAGACTTCGCCCCCCCTCCCGGACCCCATCTACGTCACCATCACCCTCTTTTTTCTGCAAAGACAGCACGATCGATCAGGATAAACTCAAGCGTCCGTGTCGTCCCAATCTACCACCCTCTCGCAATTTTGATCAAGACGTGCAATGGCGGCCACCCCTCGTCCTCGTTTTCGGCTGCGACGTATCTGGATCCCTCCAACCCTCGTTCATCGTAATTACTTACTCTCCCAAATCGTCCCGACTGACAACCAGCTCACTTCGGGTCTCGAGCAATCCCTGGGAGCACTCCTTCTCATGTTTGCCTTGTCCCCCTCCCCTCGTACCTCGTACGTGTATGTCAAATACATCTCTGCCGCATCGTCGACTACCTAGGCTTTTGGCAGTGAGCACCTCTCTAGCGACCCTCTTCGCGTACATCCATCGTCAATCTTGTCTCAATTGCTGATCAGTTGATTTACGTTTGACGCCGACGCGCCATTGTTTGAGATGATCCGCCCTGGGAGACAATCCACGTTCGACAACGGGCCACCTAGCTGGATGAAGACCGACCCGATAGGACACAAACGAATACGGGCAGTGCATCTGTTCACCAAAACGTATTCGAAGAAGGGTGCGCAACACCGATATGTAACCACCACCACTGTTTTTCCTCGAAAGAACACGCTCGCGTACGTAGTATACATTTACAGAGAAAGAGGAATTGCATGTGTCATTCGCTAGCAGAACCACCGCCAATAAATATCGCTTGGCTCTATCCTCCAGCCCTCCGATAGACCCTACTCCCTGTCCCCAGTGGCCCGGGGAGAGCCTTCATTCAACCTTGACCCACGCATCGCATCCAGCTCGAAATCGCCCGAGTCATCCGTGCCGCCCTCCACATTGGGACCCTGGTTTCCGCCCGCGAATACCATCGCAGACACGGTCGTATCCAGCCCGGGATTTGGCCGTGACCGCACCCCGAACCCGGTATCAATGTGAAAACCGCGGGTGGTATCACGGTCATATAGCTCTCGTATGTCGATGATGAACCGTGGGATGAGGAGGCCAAAGAATATATAACTGAATATGGTCAGGAAGAGTGTGGTGTTGTTTGTTTGAGATGCAAATAAGCTGATCACACTATTGATTTGGAAAAAAGCATTCCTATAACATTTTCGTCGTTAGTATTTGTGGGAGCAAAGCTCGATGTGGCAGGATGGATAGGGGGAGATGAGAACATACACGATGAAATAAAGAACACCATCGGCTACCAGTTTTTGCATGTAGCGGTTGGGCTGCCATTGCTTCGTCGCTTTGTACATCTCAAACGATTGTTTCAGAGTTTGCGAGACAGCGAGAATGACTAGCATAACACTGAGAACCAATCGCGGGGCGGTATAATACGCATAGAGTGTCGCTGGAGTGTTGTGCCAATAATTGCAAAACGAAAAGTCGAGAACTTGGCCAACTGTCACTGAGAAGGTGGAGATTACGTGAACCCGGGTATTGTTGCGTGTGGCATCATACATACCTGAGAAGTGAGTATTGGGGTTGTTATATATTCCATCCCAAACCACAGCAACAACGGTTTGCGTCACCCAAAGGAACAAGAGGATTAAGAGAATTGTCCTTGATCGATTCCACATTGCGTAAACACGCAAAATCATCATCACTATAGTCCACATCAACCTAGGAAGAGAGATAATTAGAGAGAAAAGTAACTCACAATCAGCGGCAGAAAGGAATGCTATGAATCCCCATATAGTCACTTGACCAAACACTCTACCTTTAAAGTATCCACATCTTGTTTTGTGGTCGTGGACGCAAGTCAATTGGCATGCTTACATCTATTCGAGTATTATAAATTCAAGGCCCGAGTGGCGATCAGGATACGTACATCTATTGGAATTGGATCATTGGTGGTGAACAGGGTGTACAGTTGGAAATGAAAAACTGACTTCAAGAGGGCCAGGAACAAAGGAAGTGCCGCCTGTGAGTGTACTGGTTGAGATAATGAACCGTATTTACTAGTGTCTTTGAACATACCAAGTGAGTTGGTCCTGAGGATTAACCATGTTAGAAGATGTACTACAGCTCGGCCAATAGACCTACATGATCCAGAAAAGACCGATGTAACGGACCTGGTGGAAAAATCAGTCTAGAACAATGTCCGAATGACCCAAAAATATTATACACACGACAACGAACATTGTGGAAACCCATGTCCAGGGTCTGAGCTATAAAAGCATTGGTGACGTTGTATTTTGTTATTATTGGGCAACTCCTCACCCAGATATACTCTATCTTCAAGTTTGAAACCCGTCAGTGATTGACTAAGTGTGGGGAAGGGATGGGTTACCTCTCTTGAGATGGTGATGACTGTGGTTTTGACGTTACAATAACAATGGATACCGAATGATCGCCAGCGAACCACTCACTATAATCATATACAGCGGCAATGACGCCAACGACTGAGCTGGTGTATTAGATGGATTATTAACGGGGTTATAAGCAACCATACGGGATATATAGTTGTTTAGAACGAGATATTCCAAGGTGGTCTGTATGTCGGAGGACATGTGGTGTCAGGGAAACAATGGCGATCCTTACGATAACCAATGATTGAGAGTGGGATGGGTCGTGTATGGCCTCCCGGAGAATTGGGGGGCGGTCTATTTATCCTCCACTCAGGCTGTCCGCGCAATGACCGTTCCACCAAGATGCGGCATTACGCCAGAAAGGACTCGCGCAGCACTGGGTTGGGTCATATGGAAATGACTGTCGAGATAGCCATACATCTTGCGCTCGGTGTCTTGACTATTAAACACTGGGATGTGATGACGAGCGGGCCGAACCACACTCGGAGCTTGTATGATCAACACGCTGCTGCAAGTCCATGTGAGCGTATCTTCGTTACTGTGAAGAGAACAAAAGGGCATCAGGTATACATCACCGTGACATATTATGGTGTTTGCAATATTCATTCGGTATCTTCGTATCATCTCCTGTGCAAAGCAGCCTTTGGATGATAATGAAATTGGCGTGATCAACACCGCACCGCTACAGTGTTATTGATATCAGACCATCGGCAGCAGGACGGGTGGACTCGGACACGCTAAAGGTCGCGGTAACTCCGAGTCGGAACCGAAGGCGCCATTGCCAAGTGGCAGGTCCCTTTGTCAGATGAAGTTCATCATCCCCGTTCATCCGCGGATCGTTCAGGCGATGAACAGCCTTTTGAGAAGATTATCCACGTGCCTGCTTGATCGGCCTCCCTCAAGGACCGTATGGATATCACCTTAGACGCTCGTCCTCGATCTGAAACCGCAAGTTCGCCGCATTGAAATCTCCCCCAACTCGCCACGGCCAACAAAGAACTTGCTTCGCGCAATGCCTTGAAGCACGCCGTCTTATCTCTGTGCCTTGCCTGTCTTTGTCGAATACACCTCTACCCCATCGCCTACCACCAAATAGGACACGTCCATCGCCCATCTCCTTCGCTTGACACCCATTCGCCTCCCATTCGCCAATAACTCCCCACCCTATGACCCCCATCAGACCGTGATCACGTCCCTCTCCCTCTCGGACCCAACCACGTCACCACCGCCCTCCTTTACTGCGAAAACAGCACGACCGACCCAACGCCTGTGCTTGTCAATGAAGACTCGTGGAAGGAGCTCGCACCGTAAGTACGTACATGCTCCACGTCGAGGATGACGTTAAGCGCCCGCCTACGGCCCTGTCCTTTCCGGAACCGTAGCTTCAGGCATGAGTGTGAACGGAAATGGCCCAACGGTTGCCTCGGACACGAGTCGGGTGAAAAAGGGCCTGGACTCACTTCAATGCGTTGGTGTTTGCGCCATCGTCTTCGATCCAGCCAGGGTGTATATCTTCCCTCCAGGGTTGACATGGGATTGAGCGGCTTGTCCTCGGAGACTTGCGGCTGAAATGCCACCGTAATTTGGTTTTCCACCTCAGTCATCAGTCTACTCATGACTTGTTCAGTGTAATGCCTGCTCTCACGGCTCACCACATCCGGCAACGAGAGCTCGCTTCGGGTCTCGAGCAGTGTCTCGTCTCTGCCATCCCCAGTGCCTCACCTCAAGTACTTCTCTACCCCGTTGTTCCGTCGGGCCCTTCGTGTACGTTCGTCCACCTCCTTGATAACAAATTGATCTATGTTTGACGCGCGCCATTGTTTGAGATGATCCCCCCTCGGCACAAATTGGTGGCAACGATGTATTATCCAGCACAAGCATTCGACAATGGGCATCTAAGATGGATAAAGACCTAGCCGATAAGACACAAATGAGCACAGACAGTGTATCTATACGGGAAAAGGTGTTCGCGCAACTCCGAGATGATACCAAGCGAAAAAGGAATTGCATGTGTGATTCGCTAGCAGAGCTACCGCCGATAAATACCATTCGTCACTATCTTCCAGATCTCTGATCATTCTTCTTTAGGCCCTGTCCCCGATCAGAGAGTCGCCGCTAACGCCCAATCCTGACCAGTCAACTCTATGATCCGTTTCGAGATCGCCTGAGTTATCCGTGCCACTCTCCACTTCGCGGCCTTGCTTTCCGTCTGCGAATACCATCGCAGACACGGCTGTATCCAAACCTACATTCGATCGCGACTGCAAGCCGAACCCGGTATCGATGTGAAAACGACCACAGGTGTCATGATCATAGAGCTCTCGTATGCCGATGATGAACCGTGGGATAAGGGTGTAAAAGATAATGTAAGGAAACGTAGTCAGGAAGACTGAAGCAACGGTATGATACTGTGCGTGTGCGAAGCTGAGCACATCAAAAAATTGGTACAGCACGTTCCTATAAGTTGGGAGAAACATTTTTTTGTCGTTAGACTCGGAATTCGTGGGGACATGTATCAGGAGCACGAGGAAAGGGCAGGAAGGATGGGAGCCTGGGGACATACACGGTGAAATAGAAAACTCCATCTCCCACCAATTTCTGCATGTAACGGTTGGGTTGCCATTGCTTCGTCGCTTTGTACATCTCAAACGACTGTTTGAGAGTTTGTGAGATAGCCAAAATGACTAGCGCAGCGCTGAGAACCAATCGCGGTACAATAAGATACACTTGAAGTGCCGCTGGAGCATTAATGTACGAAAATTGGCAAAACGAAAAATTGAGCACTTGGCCTATTGTCTCTGAGAAGGCGGAGTTTACGTGAAGCTGTCATTGTATCTATGCATGCAATGTCATACATACCCAAGACGTAGGAATTGGGACGGTCGTAGATTCCATCCAAAACGACAGCGATGATGGTTTGCGTCACGTAAAGGAACACGAGGATAGAGAGAATCGTCCTCGATCGATTCCACATTGCGTAAACACGCAGAATCATCACCACTATAACCAAAGTTAACATAGGAGAAAGCGCAGTGAACGACAAAGTAACTCACAATCTGCGGCAGAAATGAACACTATGAATGTCCAACCAGGTACTAGATACATTACAGTACCTTTAAAGTATCTGCACCTCATTTTGAGATTGTGGACGCAAGTAAAAACTGACATGCTTACATCTATTTGGGCATTATACATTCAGAGTGTGCATTGAACTACTTGTGACACGTACGTCTGTCGGATTGGATCCTTAGCAGTGAGTGGGTGTACAATGAGAGAAAACCTGACTTTCAGGGGACCGTGGATAAAGGAAGTGCCATCTGCGAATGTACGGGTTGAGACAATCAGCCCTATTTAGTACCCTTGAACGTACTAAGTGAGTTGGTCCTAGTAAGAATGAATTAGGATTAAACATATTAGAAGATGTGCCACAACTCGGCCAATGGACCCACACAACCCAGCAAAGACCAACGTAACGGACCTATCAGACCAGTAAGTCCGGAAGAAATGGTACAAACTACCCGAAAGGATTGTACACACCACAACAAACATCGTGGAAACCCAGGTCCAGTGTCTGCACTGTGAGAACATTGGTGGTGGTGTATCCGTGGTGATAATGGGAAACTCCTTACCCAAATGTACTCTATCTGTGTATATCATCAGTGGTGGAACAGAGGTGCGAATAATATGGGATACCTCTCTTGAGAAGGTGAGGACTGTGATTGGGCACTGATAATGAATAATCAATCCTTGAAACTGGATCACTCACTATAATCATATGAGACGGCAGTGATAATAGCGACTGCATGGGTGTATCAGCCTGAAAACTAACAGGGCTATGAAAAGCCGTACGGGATACATAGTTATATAGAATGAGAAGGTCCAAGGTGGCCTGTATGTCGGAGGACATGAGATACAATGCCAGTGATGGCAGCCAACGATTGAGAGGGGTGGATTGCATGTATCATGGCCTCCTGAGAATATGGCCAGGGCAGTCTATTTATTCTCCACTTAGGCTATCCGCGCCATGAATGACTCGCGTGTTGTCATCTGAGTCCGAGTTGCTCGGATCAAACAGAGCGTGTGGCCCGGCATCTGTTGAGGTAGCCATGCATCATCTTGCACTCGGTGTCTTGACTGTTGCGTGCGATTAAACACTGGATTATGATGACGAGCGGGTCGAACCATACTTGGAGCTTCAAGCTTCAAGTATGATCAACACCGTGACGCTGCTGCAAGGCCATGTGAGCATATCTTCGTTACTGTAAATGGTCGTATCATCTCTCCTGTGCGATTGAGCAGCCTTCAGATAATGAAACTGGTGTGATCAGCACCGCACCACAGTGATATTGATGTCAGGCCATCGGCAATACGACAGATGAACATGACAATTGGCAAGTTGCGTGTCCCTTTGCCACACGAAATTCATCATTCCTGTTCGTCCTTGGATCGTTCAGCGGTGAAGCTTTGAAGATTATCCACGTGCTTTCCTCCCAGAATCGAGGACTGTCGAGGACCACATGGATGTCAATTTAGACGCTCGTACCTCGATTTGGGTCCGCACCGTCGCCGGCAAGCCGTCCGAGGTGCCGGTCAGGTACCAGTCTACATGGACTCCGTTGACTCCGTATCTTGGTCGCAGTATCATCTCCTGTGCAAATCAAACTTTGCGTGGGACAGTAACCCAGAGCTGCTGAGCAATGTGCCGTCTGCACCTCTTTCGCTTCTTCCATGATGCGCTCACAACGATGTCTGCTCTCCCAATTTGCCACGTCCGACAAGGAACTCGCGTTGGGTCTCGGACAATGTCTTGAAGCCCTCCGTCTCATCTCTGCCCTCCCGCGCGCCTCGCCCGCCTTTGTCAAATACACTTCCACCCCATCGCACACCACCAAAGCATTTGGCTGAGAACACCTCTCCCGTGTCCCCCTCCGCGTACGTCCATCGTCTCTCTCCTTCGTTCGACCCACCCATCGTCCTCCCATCAGACCTTGCTCACACTGATCAAGACCTCTTTCTCCCTCCCGGACCCATCTACGTCATCACCGTCCTCTTCTTCCACGAAGACGGTACATCGATCCGACGTCTGTGCTCGTCGACGAAGACTCGCGGAAAGAACTCCCGCCGTACATACACACGCTCCACGTCGAGGATGACCTCGAGCGTCCGTATCATCCCTCTACGAGTGGGACTGTTTAGTTTGTCGGTGTGGGTGGAGACGGCCCAACGACTTCTTCGAGCATGACTTTCAGTTTGAGCGAGAAAGAGTCGGGACTCCACTTGACAGCATTGGCGTTCGTCCTGTCGTCGAATGCGGTTTCGATTAAGACGGGGAATGGAGGTATCCCCTCGTCCTCATTTGCGACCGCAATGTGACCGCAGATTCTTTTTTTCCACCTCCAATATAGCTGGGTCCCTTCATCCCTTGTTCGTCGTAATTGACAACCAGCTCGCTTCGGGTCTCAGGAAATCCCTGGAAGCACCCCATCTCATGTCCGCCTTGTCCCCCTCCCCTCGTGCCTCGTACATATGTGTTAAATACATCTCTGCCACGCTGTCGACTACCAAGGCTTTTGAGCACCTCTCTCGCGAACCTCTTCGTGTACGTCCATTGTCCATCTTGTCTCGACCGCCGATCAAGTAATATTGACACATTATTGTTTGAGACGATCTGCCTCCGGGAGACAATCCCCGCAAAACTGATGGTGCGTTGATATTATGTGGCGCAATGTGGGATTCGACAACGGGTATCAAAGATGGATGAAGACCGATCCGATGGGACATACAACGAACACCGGTATTGTGTCTGTATGCCACAACATGTTTAAGGAACGACGCGGAACACCGAGATGATCCACCACCACTTTTTTCTCAAGAGTCTGTTCGTATAGTACATACGGTGTAGCGCATAGAAAAAGAGATTTGCCAGTGCAATTCGCTAGTAGAGCCCGTCAATAAGTATTAAATATCAGTCACATCCATCTTCCAGCTCTCCAATCTTTCATACTACTCCCCGCCCCCAATGGAGTCTTCGTTTAGTCCTGACCCGGGCACTCTACCCAATTCGAGATCTCCCGAATTACCCATGTCACCCTCCGCCTCAGGACCTTGCTGTCCATCCATGAATACGACCGCAGAGACGGTCGTATCCGGACCGGCATTCGACCGTAGCTGCATGCCGAACCCCGTGTCGATATGAAAATGACCACGGATGTCGCGGTCATGTAATTCTCGTATACCGATGATGAACCGTGGGATGAGGGTGTAAAAGGTTACTGTGAGAGATATGAACAGGAAGAGCAAAGTATAAAGGTTTTGCGTCCCGAGCACACCAATGATTTGGTAAAGAACATTCCTATAAGTCGGGGGAAACATTCTCATCGTTAGTACTTGTGGGAGCAAAGGTCGATGGGCAGGAAGGATAGGGGGGGACAAGAACGTACACCATGAAATAGAGAATTCCATCTCCCACTAATTTTTGCATATAGCGGTTGGGCTGCCATTGCTTCGTCGCTTTGTACATCTCAAATGACTGTTTCAGAGTTTGAGAGACAGCGAAAGTGACTAGCGTAGTAGCGAGAACCAGCTGTGGTGCCACACGATACATAAATGTTGCTGGAATGTTGATGTACGAAGCCATGCAAAACGAAAACTTGGAAACTTTGCCGATTGTCACTGGGAAGGTGGAGGTTATGAGGCGCTGGTTATTGTATTGACGTCGTGCATACCTGAGAAGTGGGTATCAGAATCATAGTAGATTCCACTGAAAACCACAAAAACGATGGTTTGCGTCACTAAAAGGAACAGGAGGATAGAGAGGATCGTCCTCGATCGATTCCACATTGCATAAACACGTAGAATCATTACCACTATGGCTCAAATCAACACAGGAAAAGACGTGGTAAGACTCGTAAGAGGGAAAAGTAACTCACAATCGGTTGCAGAAAGGAACACTATGTATGTCCAATTAGGTATCTGATATATTACAATACCTTTGAAATGTCAACAACTCGGTTTGAGATCGAGGACACAAGTCAATTGGTGTGCTTACATCTATTCGAGCATCATAAATTCAGAACTTGAGTGGCAATTAAGATACGCACGACTGTTGGAATTGGATCATTGGTGAGTGAGCAAGGTGTAAAATGGGAGATAAAAAAACTGACTTCGAGAGGACCAGGAACAAAAGTGCCACCTGTGAGGGTCCTGGTTGAGATAATCAACATTGTTCAGTATCCTTGCACATACCGAGTGCGGTGGTCCTGAGGATTAACCATGTCAGAAGATGTGCTACAGCTCGGCCAATAGACCTACGCAATCCAGCAAAGGCCAATGTAACGGACCTAATGGAATAGTCAGTCCAGAGCAATGGTCCAAACTGCACGAAAGTGTTGTACACACGAGAACAAACATCGTGGAAACCCAGGTCCAGGGTCTGAGCTGAAAAGCATTGGTGACATTATATCTGATTGATATTGGGCAACTCCCTACCCAGACATACTCTATCTTTGCAAAGTGTCAGTGATCGACATGAAGTAGATGTGGGGAAGGGATGGGATACCTCTCTTGAGAAGGTGAGGACTGATTTTGACGTCGCGATGGTAATGAATACGGAATGCTTGCCAACGATCCACTCACTGTAATCGTATATGACAGCGGTGACCATGATGACTGTAGTGGTGTATCAGACGTAGCACTAACGGAGTTATGAGTGACCATACGGAATACATAGTTGTTCAGAACGAGAGATTCCAAGGTGGTTTGTATGTCGGAGGACATGGGCGATTCTTACAGTAACCAACGACTGAGAGTGTGGTGGAGCGGATGGCCTCCTAGAGAGTTGGGGGCAGTCTATTTATCCCCACTCAGGCTTAGCCTGTCCACGCCATGTTCCACCAAGATACGGCATCATTACACCAGAAAGGACTCGGCGTCGTAACAGTGGTTCAGGTCATATGATTATGGCTGTCATCCTAGCTGTGGAAGAGACTCTTGATGTCCAGTTGCCGAAAGAAAGCTCGTCCTTGCTCGGATCCAACAGAGAGCGTGTGGCCCGGCGTCTGTCGAGGTGGCCATACATCTTGCACTCGGTGTCTTGACTATTGCGTGCAAGTAAACACTGGAACGCGATGACGAGCAGGCCGCTGATCCATACTCTGATCAACACGCTGCTGCAACTACGTAGCCTTGCAGCCTGCAAGGCTACGTGAGCGTATCTTCGTTACTGTAAAGAGAACAAAGGGATCAAGAATGACAAGCATACAGCACATGGATGTTGGCATTATGAAGTTCGCAATGTTCACTTGGTCGTAGTGTTATTGAGTCATTGACATCAGGCCATCGGCAGTAAGTACGCGTGACGGAAAAAGGTAACTCGGAACAATGCGCCGTCTCGAAGTTCATTAATCGTTCAGGGTGAACAGCCTTTGGACAAAGAAAAGCAGTGCCAGCTTCCCATCACAACAGGTCTCGGGCAATGCCTCAGAGCCCTCCGTCTCATCTCTGCCCTTCCCCTCTTTGTCGAATACACCTCTACCCCATCGCCCATCACCAAAGCGTTTGGCAGAGAACAATTCTCCCGCGTCCCTCTCCTTCGTTCGACCCACCCATCGCCCCCTCCCGGACCCCATCTCTATCTCACCACCGCCCTCTTCTTCCGCGAAGACGGCACGATCGATCCGACGCCCGTGCTCGTCGACGAAGACTCATGGACAGAACTCGTGCCGTACGTACACACGCTCTACTTCGAGGATGACCTCGAGCGTCCGTATCGTCCCACTCTACCGCCCTCTCTGCGAATGGGACCGTCGTCAGTGTGGGTGTCGCGGGGGTGAGTATGAATGGAGACGGCCCAACGACTTCTTCGAGCATGACTTACAGAGCAAGATGGGGTCGGGACTCAACTTGACAGCATTGGCGTTCGTCCTGTCGTCGAATGGGATTTCGATCAAGACGTGTAATGGATCCCCTCGTCCTCGTTTGCGGCTTCAATGTGACCGCAAATTTCTTTTTTCCGCTTCCAGATATAGCTGGATCCCTTCAATCCTCGTTCATCGTAATCGCCCGCTCTCCCAAATCGTTACGACTGCCAACCAGCTCGCTTCGGGTCTCGAGCAATCCCTGGGAGCACTCCGTATCATGTCTGCCTTGTCCCTCTCCCCTCGTACCTCGTACATGTATGTCAAATACATCTCTGCCACGTCGTCAACTACCATGGTAGTGAGCATTTCTCTTGCGACCCTCTTTGCTCCATCTTGTCTCGATTGTTAATTGATTATTTTGTGTTTGGTACTGACGTGTCATTGTTTGAGACGATCTGCCCTGGGGAGATGCAGTGCAAGGTAGAATTCTACAACAGGCAGCCAAGCTGGATGGAGACCGAGGACACAAACGAATACAGGCAGTGCATCTGTACACCAAAGCGCGTTTGAAGAAGGGTACGGCACACCGGTATGATAACCACCACTTTTTTTCCTTGAAAGAACATCCTCGTGTACATAGTATGCATTTATCTCAGAGAAAAAGGAATTGCATGTGTCATTCGCTAGCAGAACCACCACCAATAAATACCACTCGGCCTTATCATCAAGCCCTCCGATAGACCCTACTCCCTGTCCCCATTGGCCCGGGGAGAGCCTTCGTTCAACCCTGACCCATGCATTGTGCCCAGCTCGAACCCACCCGAGTCATCCGTGCCACCCTCCACATCGGGACCCTGGTTTCCGCCCGCGAATACCATCGCAGACACGGTCGTATCCAGCCCGGGATTCGACCGTGACCGTATCCCGAACCCGGTATCAATGTGAAAACGACCGCGGATGTCATGGTCATGTAGCTCTCGTATGTCGATGATGAACCGTGGGATGAGGAGGTAAAGGAATATATAACTGAATGCGGTCAGGATGAGTGTGGGGATGTTTGTTTGGGGTGCAACTGCGACGAGTAGAGTATCGGTTTGGAAAGCAGCATTCCTATAAGTTGGGGCGAACATTTTCGTCGTTAGTATTTGTGGGAGCAAAGGTCGATGAGCGGGATGGATAGGGAGAGATGAGAACATACGCGATGAAATAAAGAACTCCATCGCCCACCAGTTTTTGCATGTAGCGGTTGGGCTGCCATTGCTTCGTCACTTTGTACATCTCAAACGATTGTTTCAGAGTTTGCGAGACAGCAAGAATGACTAGCATAACACTGAGAACCAATCGCGGAGCGGTATAATACACAGAGAGTGCCGCCGGAGTGTTATTGTACGAAAGATCGCAAAACGAAAAGTCGAGAACTTGGCCAACTGTCACTGAGAAAGTGGAGGTTACGTGAAGCCGGGTATTGTATTGGTGCGTGCGGCGTGGTACATACCTGAGAGGTGAGTATTGGGGTTGTCGTATATTACATCCAAAACCACACCAATGATGGTTTGCGTCATGTAAAAGAACAGGAGGATTAAGAGAATAGTCCTCGATCGATTCCACATTGCGTAAACACGCAAAATCATCATCACTATAGTTCACATCAACCTAGGAAGAGACATAATTAGAGAGGAAAGTAACTCACAATCAGCAGAAGAAATGAACGCTACGAATGGCCATATAGACACTGGAGCAAACACTCTACCTTTAAAGTATCCACATCTCGTCGTGGTTGCGGAGGGAAGTTAATTGGCATGCTTACATCTATTCGAGCATTATAAATTCAAGGTTCGAGTGGCAATCAGGACACATACATCTATTGGAATTGGATCATTGGTGGTGAACAGGGTGTATAATGGGAAATGAAAAACTGACTTCGAGGCCAGGAACAAAGGAAGTGCCGACTGTGAGTGTACTGGTTGAGATGATGAACCGTATTTATTAGTGTCCTTGAACATACAGAGTGTGCTGGCCCTGAGGATAACCATGTTAGAAGATGGGCTACAAATCGGCCAATGGACCTACATGATCCAGAAAAGACCGATGTAACGGACCTGGTGGAAAAGTCAGTCTAGAACAATGTCCGAATTGCCCGAAAGTATTGTACACACGATAACGAACATCGTGGAAACCCATGTCCAGGGCCTGCACTGTGGAACCATTCAATGGGACGCTGTGTTTGGATGATAATAGGCAACAGCTTACCCAAATGTACTCTATCTTTGAAATGTGTCAGTCACCGATGTGAAATAGACGTGGAGAATGAATGGGATACCTCTCTTGAGAAGGTGAGCACTATGGTTTCGACGTTGCAATAGTGATGAATAACAAATTATCGCTGGCGAATCACTCACTATAATCATATACGACAAGAGTGACGCCAGAGACTGTGCTAGTGTATCAGATGAAATATTAGCAGAATTATAAGTGACCCTACGGGATATATAGTTGTTTAGAACGAGAAGTTCCAAGGCGGTCTGTATGTCGGAGGACATGAGATATCAGGCAAACGATGATGGCAGCCAACGATTTGAGAGTGGGGTGGATTGTGTAAGCCTCCTGGAGAATATGGGGCAGTCTATTTATCCTCCACTCACTGGTAGGCTGTCCGTGCCATGAATGACTGTTCCACCGAGATATAGATATGGCATCATTACGCCAGAAAGGACTCGGCGCCGCAACACTGGATTTAGGTCGTATCACTATGGTCGTCATCCTACCTGTGCGGAAGAAAGCTCATACTTCCCGGATCCAACAGCCTGAGAGAACATGTGGCCCAGCGTCTGTCGAGGTAGCCATACATCTTGCACTCGGTGTCTTGACTATTGCGTGCAATTAAACGAATGTGATGATGAGCGGGCCGAACTATATTCGGTGCTTGAATGATCAACACGCTGCTGCAAGCCCATGTGAGCGTATCTTCGTTACCGAGAAGAGAACAAAAGGCATCAGACATACAAGCAACAACACCCTGACTTGCTTATCACATTGAACCATCTAAGTTGGTCTCGGGTCGTTATGTCAAGTTCGCAACGTTCATTCGGTATGATCGTATCATCATCTCTGTGCAAGCAGCCATTAGACAATGAGATTAGCGTGATCAACCGCACCGCTACAGTGTTATTGATATCAGGCCCTCGGCAGTACGACGGATGAACCGTTTGATCATGCTAAAAGGTAACTCGGAACGACGCGCCGTGCACATTACACTGGCAGGCTTACAGCAAGTAGTCTGGTGACCAGCCCGCTATGAGGACCTCGATCACGACGTCTATCCGTCGATAGACGTCGTGATCGAGGTCCTCATAGCGGGCTGGTCACCAGACTATACAGCAAGGTTTACAATCGGTCTGTTTACCACACGAAGTTCGTTATTCCCGTCCATCTTTGATCGTTTAGGTGGTGAACAGCCTTCTGAGAAGATTATTTACGTGCTTGCTTGACCAACCTCCGAGGACCACATGGACATCATTTTAGACGCTCGTACCTCGATTTTGGTCCGCACCGTCGCCGCAAATTTCTTTCGCTTCCTTCCATGACGCGCTCGCAACAACGCCTACTCTCCCAACTCGCCACGTCCGACAACGAACTCGCGTCGGGTCTCGGACAATGTCTTGAAGCCCTCCGTCTCATCTATGCCCTCCCGCGCGCCTCGCCCATCCTTGTCAAATACGCTTCTACCACCAAAGCGTTTGGCAGAGAACACTTCTCCCGCGTCCCCCTCCGCGTACGTCCGCCGTCCCTCTTCATCATGATCGTTCGACCCACCCATCGCCCCATCAGACCGTGATCACGCTGATCAAGACCTCGTTCGCCCTCCCGGACCCCATCTACGTCACCTCCGCCCTCTTCTTCCGCGAAGACGGCACGATTGATCCGACGCCCGTGCTCGTCGACGAAGACTCGTGGAAAAAACTCGCACCATACGGACACACGTTCCACGTCGAGGATAACCTCGAGCGTCCGTATCGTCCCACTCTACCGCCCTCTCTACGAATGGGACCGTCGTCAGTGTGGGTGTCGCGGGGGTGAGTATCAATGGAGACGGCCCAACGACTTCTTCGAGCATGACTTACAGCTTGGGCGAGAAACGGTCGGGACTCAACTTGACAGCATTGGCGTTCGTCCTGTCGTCGAATGCGATTTCGATCAAGACGTGCAATGGATCCCCTCGTCCTCGTTTGCGGCTTCAATGTGACCGCAAATTTCTTTTTTCCGCTTCCAGATATAGCTGGATCCCTTCAATCCTCGTTCATCGTAATCGCCCGCTCTCCCAAATCGTTACGACTGCCAACCAGCTCGCTTCGGGTCTCGAGCAATCCCTGGGAGCACTCCGTATCATGTCTGCCTTGTCCCTCTCCCCTCGTACCTCGTACATGTATGTCAAATACATCTCTGCCACGTCGTCAACTACCATGGTAGTGAGCATTTCTCTCGCGACCCTCTTTGCTCCATCTTGTCTCGATTGTTAATTGATTATTTTATGTTTGGTACTGACGTGTCATTGTTTGAGACGATCTGCCCCGGGGAGATGCAGTGCAAGGTAGAATTCTACAACAGGCAGCCAAGCTGGATGGAGACCGAGGACACAAACGAATACAGGCAGTGCATCTGTACACCAAAGCGCGTTTGAAGAAGGGTGCGGCACACAGGTATGATAACCACCGCTTTTTTCTTCGAAAGAACATCCTCGTGTACATAGTATACATTTATCTCAGAGAAAATAAATTGCATGTGTCATTCGCTAGCAGAACCACCGCCAATAAATATCGCTTGGCTCTATCCTCCAGCCCTCTGACAGACCCTACTCCCTGTCCCCAATGGCTTGGGGAGAGCCTTCATTCAACCTTGACCCATGCATCGTGCCCAGCTCGAACCCACCCGAGTCATCCGTGCCACCCTCCACATCGGGACCCTGGTTTCCGCCCACGAATACCATCGCAGACACGGTCGTATCCAGCCCGGGATTCGACCGTGAACGCACCCCGAACCCAGTATCAATGTGAAAACGACCACGGATGTCATGGTCATATAGCTCTCGTATGCCGATGATGAACCGTGGGGTGAGGAGGTAAAAGAATATATAACTGAATATGTTCAGGGAGAGTGTGGTGTTGCTTGGTGGAGGCGCAAGTGCGGGGAGCACATAACCGATTTGGAAAAGAGCATTCCTATAAGTTGGGGTGAACATTTTCGTCGTTAGTATTTGTGGGAGCAATGGTCGATGAGCAGGATGGATAGGGAGAGATGAGAACATACACGATGAAATAAAGAACACCATCGCCCACCAGTTTTTGCATGTAGCGGTTGGGCTGCCATTGCTTCGTCGCTTTGTACATCTCAAACGATTGTTTCAGAGTTTGTGAGACAGCGAGAATGACTAGCATAATACTGAGAACCAATCGCGGGGCGGCATAATACAGAAAGAGTGTCACTGGAATGTTATTGTACCAAAAAGTGCAAAACGGAAAGTCGAGAACTTGGCCAACTGTCACTGAGAAGGTAGAGGTTACGTGAAGCCAGGTATTGTATTGCTGTGTGCAGCGTCGTACATACCTGAGAGGTGAGTATCAGGGTTGTCATATATTCCATCCAGAACCACAGCAAAAATGGTTTGCATCACGCAAAGGAACAGGAGGATTAAGAGAATTGTCCTCGATCGATTCCACATTGCGTAAACACGCAAAATCATCATCACTATAGTTCACATCAACCTAGGAGAAGCCACAATTAGGGAGAAAAGTAACTCACAATCAGCGGCACAAAGGAGCACAGCGAATGGCCATATAGACACTTGAAACAACACTCTACCTTTAAAGTATCCACATCATGTTTTGTGGTTGTGGACGAAAGTTAATTGGCATGCTTACATCTATTCGAGCATTATAAATTCAAGGTTCGAGTGACAATCAGGATACGTACATCTATTGGAATTGGATCATTGGTGATGAACAGGGTGTACAATTGGAAATGAAAAACTGACTTCGAGAGGGCCAGGAACAAAGGAAGTGCCGTCTGTGAGTGTACTGGTTGAGATAATGAACCTTTTTTAGTGTCCTTGAACATACTGAGATCCCAGATCCTGAGGATTAACCATGTTAGAAGATGAAGATGTGCTACAGTTCGGCCAATAGACCTACACGATCCAGAAAAGACCGATGTAACGGACCTGATGGAAAAGTCAGTCTAGAACAATGGTCCGAATTGCCCAAAAATATTGTACACACGACAACAAACATCGTGGAAACCCATGTCCAGGGTCTGAGCTATAAAAGTATTGGTGAGGTTTTATTTCGTTGATATTGGGTAACTCCTTACCCAGATATACTCTATCTTTGAAACTTGTCAGTGATCGACTAGATGTGGGGAAGGGATGGGTTACCTCTCTTGAGATGGTGATGACTGTGGGTTTGATATTGCAATAGCAATGAATACTGAATGATCGCCAGCGAAATACTCACTATAATCATATACAGCGACAGTGATGCTAGCGACTGAGCTGGTGTATCAGACGGATTATTAACGGGGTTATAAGCAACCGTACGGGATATATGGTTGTTTAGAACGAGATATTCCAAGGTGGTCTGTATGTCGGAGGACATGGGGTTAGGAAACAATGGGGATTCTTACGGTAACCAATGATTGAGAGCTGGATGGGTCGTGTATGGCCTCCCGGAGAATTGGGGCAGTCTATTTATCCTCCACTCAGGCTGTCCGCGCAATGACCGTTCCACCAAGATGCGGCATCATTACGCCAGAAAGGACTCGCGCGGTACTGGATTGGGTCGTATGATTATGCTTGTCATCCTGCCTGTGAAAATGACTGTCGAGATAGCCATACATCTTGTCGGTGTATTGACTATTGCGTGCAATTAGGCACTGGGATGTGATGACGAGCGGGCCGAACCACACTCGGAGCTTGTATGATCATCAATACGCTGCTGCAAGTCCATGTGAGCGTATCTTCGTTACTGAAAAGCGAACAAGGGGATCAAGCATACAGCACATGGACGTTGGCGTTATGAAGTTCGCAATGTTCATCCGATGATATATCATCTTGGCCGTATCATCTCCTGTGCAAAGCAGCCTTTAGAATGAAATTGGCATGATCAACACCGCACCGCTACAGTGTTATTGACATCAGGCCATCGGCAGACGGGAAAAGGTGACTCGGAACAATGCGCCGTTCTTTGCCACCGGGTCACTCCATTCATTCCCGTTCGTCCTTGAATCGTTCAGGGTGAACAGCCTTTTGAGAAAAGCAGTGCCAGCTTGATCGCCGCAAATTTCTTTCGTTCATGGCAGCCAATGGTGACGCGCTCACAACAACGCCTGCCCTCCCAACTCACCATGCCCGACAACGAACTCGCTTCGGGTCTTGGACAATGCCTCGAACCCCTCCGTCTCATCTCTGCCCTCCCCCGCGCCTCGCCCGTCTTTGTCACCAAAGCATTTGGCAGAGAACAATTCTCTCGCTTCCCCCTCCGCGTACGTCCCTTGTCCCTCTCCCTCGTTCGACCCACCCATCGCCCCATCAGACGCTGATCAAGACCTCGTTCGCCCTCCCAGACCCCATCTACGTCACCACTGCCCTCTTCCTCCGCGAAGACGGCACGATCGATCCGACGCCCCGTGCTCGTCGACGATGACTCGTGGAAAGAACCCGCACCATACGTGCACACGCTCCACGTCGAGGATGTCTTCGAGCGACCGTCGATCTCCCCCAATTTTCTCTATCATTCTTACTGGGATATCGTTCTGGGCCCCAGTATGAACGGCCCGCCGCCGCCGTTGTCGCTGGGCACGGCCTTGAGTTTGAGTTCGTCTGTATGCAGTTGTCGAATCTCCGATGAAAACGGGAAACAAAAGACTTCCTTGCGGCTGGCCATATGATCGGGATCAGCTGGTCGCGGTCGCAACCTCGCCCCGGTCCTTGTCGATCTCCTTGAAGACCCGCTTCCAACTCATCACAACCGACAACAAACTCTCTTCAAGTGCACCTCTGCCGAGAGTGCCTCTCGTGTTCCATTCTACATACGCCCATCATCAATTCATCCCTCCCCTCAGCACATGATCAAATCGATCTACCTTTGACGCTGATGCTTGCCGTCGTTTGAAGGGATCTACCCTAAATCACTATTGCACGCAAAACCACGGTAATGTCCATATCATCTAGCGGCAACGTGGAGTCTAACGAGTTGCACTGTGATTCAGAGAATAGCCCCCCCGCTCCAATGGCAGCATTGCGGTGCAACTGATCATAAGCAGTGCGTCTATACGCATTTTGGAAGGGGCGTGGAACTCCGAGATGATCTCACCACCTCTTTTTCTTGACTACATTTGTATAGTACATACATGTAGCCCAGAGAGAGGAATCGTGTGTTGTCACTCGCTAGCAGAGCCACCGCACATAAATACCAGTTTCCTCCATCTTCCAGCTCTCTGGTCTTTCTCCCGTAGACCCTACTCCCTGCCCCCAACAACAGAGTCTTCGTCCAATCCTGACCCATACACGCTACCCATTTCAAGATCGCTCGAGTTACTGGTGCCGCCGTGCACCTCAGGACCCTGATTTCCGTTCACGAACACCATCGCAGACATGGTGATGTCTGGACCGGCGTTCGACTGTGATACCACACCGAACCCGGTATCAATATGGAACCGACCACGGATGTCATGGTCATATAGCTCCCGAATGCTGATGATGAGTCGTGGGATGAGGGTGTAAAAGAGTATATAAAGGAATACGGTCAGGAAGAGTCTAGTATTGTTTGTTGGAGCTGCAACTGAGGCGAGCACATAGTCGATATGGTAAAGAACATTCCTATGGGGTCGTTAGTACGTGTAAGAGCAAATGTCAGGAGCATGAGCAAATGTATAGGGGGAGACGAGAACATACACGATGAAATAGAGAATGCCGTCTCCCACTAGTTTTTGCATATACCGGTTGGGCTGCCATTGCTTCGTCACTTTGTACATCTCAAACGACTGTTTCAGAGTTTGTGAGATAGCGAGAGTGACTAGCGTAGCAGCGAGAACCAATCGCGGTGCAACACGATACATTTGAACTGTCGCTGGAGTGTCAATGAACGAATTATGGCAAAACGAAAGGTTGAGAACTTGGCCGGTTGTCACTGAGAAGGACGTGAGCCCAGTCATTGTATTGATGGCATGCAATTTGATACATACCTAAGATGTGTGCAGGGTTGTCGTAAATTCCATCCCAAACCACAATGATGATGGTTTGCACCACATAAAGGAAAAGGAGGATGGATAGAATCATCCTCGATCGATTCCACATTGCGTAAACACGCAAAATCATCACCACTGTGGGTCGAATCAACACAAGAGAAGTTGTGATTAGGAGGGGGGAAAGTAACTCACAGTCTGTGGCAGAAAGGAACACTACGAATGCACAACTATATATTGCAAGCAACACTCTACCTTGACAGTATCCATATCTCGTTTTGAGATTGCGGACGCAAGTAAATTGGTATGCTTACATCTATTTGCATTATGAATTCAAGATTTGGATTGGAATTATTATACATACGTCTGTTGTAATTGGGTCATTAGTGACAAGCAAGGTGTAAGATGTGAGAATAGCTGACTTCTACAGGACCAGGAATAAAGGTGGTACCATCTGTGAGCGTGCTGGTTGAGACGACGAGCCTTGTGAGTACCCTTGAACATACAGAATGTGTTGGTCCTGCAGAATGGGTTCGAGATTAACCATGAGGAGGTGTCATAGGTCTGTACACCTACATAACCCAGCAAAGACCGATGTAACGGACCTGTTGGAAAAGTCAATTCAGAATACATGTACTAAATAGCACGAATATTTTGTACACACGACAACAAACAGTGTAGACACCCAGGTCCAGGGTCGGCACTGTGCCAGTGTGAGCCTGTATCGTGATGATAACAATCAACTCCTTACCCAGAAGTATTCTATCTTTGAAAATTGTCAGCCATCGACACGAAACAGAGGCGGGCAAGAAGTATAATACCTCTCTTGAGAAGGTGAGAACTGTGGTTTGACGTCGCAATGGTAATGAATACGGAATGATCCCAAACAATTCACTCACAATAATCATACACGACTGCAGTGGCTAAAACGACTGTGTTAATGTATCAGACTTATCATCAACGGAGATACGAATGGCCGTACGGGATAGATAGTTGTTTAGAACAAGATTTCCCCAGACGGACTGTATGTCGGAGGACATCAGATATCAGGCAACTTACGACTCGGATGATGGCAGCCAATGAGTGAGAGTGGGGTGGATTGTGTGTGGCCTCCTGGAGAATCGGGGGCAGTCAATATATCCTCCACTCCGAGTCAGGCTGTCCGCGCCGTGAATGACCGTTCCACCAGATACGGCACCATTACGCCAGGTAGGACTCGGCGTGCATGTCATCCTACCTGTGGAAGAGACCCTTGATGTCTAAACACTGGAAAGTGCGCCGGGGCACAACCACACTCGGAGCTTGTATGATTAATGATCTTGAACATATGAGCGTATCTTCGTTACTGTAAAGAGAACAAAGGGATCAGGCAGGGACGTTGACGTTATGAGGTCCATCATGATGGCACAATGTCCATTCGGTATCTTGGTCCAATGGTCATATCGTCTCTCTCCTGTGCAAAGCAGCCTTCAGATAATGAATCTAGCGTGATCAACACCGCACCACAAAGTTATCGATGCCAGGCCATCGGCAGTCGACGGATGAACATGCTACTAACTCGGAACAATGCGCCGTCGGCAAGTTGCATGTCCCTTTGCCACACGACATTCATCGTTCCTGTTCGTCCTTGGATCGTTCAGCGGTGAAGATTATCCACGTGCTTTCCTCCGAGTCGAGGACCACATGGATATCATTTTAGACGCTCGTACCTCGATTTGGGTCCGCACCGTCGCCGCAAATTTCTTTCGCTTCCTTCCATGACGCGCTCACAACAACGTCTACTCTCCCAACTCGCCACCTCCGACAACGAACTCGCTTCTGGTCTCGGACAATGTCTTGAAGCCCTCCGTCTCATCTCTGCCCTCCCGCGCGCCTCGCCCATCTTTGTCAAATACGCCTCCACCACCAAAGCGTTTGGCAGAGAACACCTCTCCCGCGTCCCCCTCCGCGTACGTCCACCGTCCCTCTCCATCATGACCGTTCGATCGTTGGACCCACCCATCGCCCCATCAGACCGTGATCACGCTGATCAAGACCTCGTTCGCCCTCTCGGACCCCATCTACGTCACCTCCGCCCTTTTCTTCCGCGAAGACGGCACGCTCGATCCGACGCCCGTGCTCGTCGACGAAGACTCGTGGAAGGAGCTCGCGCCGTACGTACACACGCTTCACGTCGAGGATGACCTCGAGCGGCCATCGACGGCGTTGTCCTCCCACTCGACCGCCCTTTCTGCGCATGGGACCGTGCTCAGTGCGGGCGTTGCGGGGGCGACGGTGTGTGCGAACGGACACGGTGCGGGGACGATGGCGGCTGGGGGCACGGGCGGTAAAGGACAGGGACTCAACTTGAACGCGATGGCGTTCGTACCGTCGTCGTCGTCGTCGTCGAGTGCGGTGTCGATCAAGACGGGCGACGGCGCTAAAGTCCATCTCCAGGGATTGCGCAAGTCGAGTTTCTCCCCGTCCTGTACGTCTTGCTCGCACGTCTCAAGGTGATAGGCTCGCTGACACGACTGGTCATTGTGTAGCATCTCAACCTACATCGCCGTTTGCCATCTTGGAAATGTAACTCGGGGTGGAAATGAAATCAATCTAGTGTATATTATGCACACATATCCATCTCGAGACTAGTACGTAGTACTGTTCTATGATATAAATACAGACGTGATCGAGGTCAGATGTGGAGCCAAAATTAGAGTGCGATGGATTCGAGGATGGGCAACACTGCCTCGATCTTGATCGCGAAAACTGTTACCAAAATGTCCGTTAGTCCCCGATCCTCGATCATGGTGTATAACTTACATCGGCCCGGGGAATGCTGAGACACCGTACCCAGTAAGCTCGCCAACTTTCGGATCACTCCCAACATCTCACGTTCTTCGCGTCGGCGCGACGGATCTGCGTCTGGTCGCGCACGGAGAGCTTGGATATCGTCGTACAACGCGAGGCACAATGCCGTCCACACAATCTATGTACCGTAAGCGTCGATCAGTGCTTGCGCCACGGAAACGGTATAAAAAGACGCACAGCATACAATGGACTTGCACTCCCCACCGCAAGTCCCACTTCGCCCATGTGGTCTAGCGCTTGAACGACACCAAACGCCGACTCTGCACAGCGTCTCTGATAGTGTCCGTATGGGGTCGAGGTAAAAGGTCGATGGAGCGTGACGTGCGCCAACGCGATGAGATGGACCGTCACAAGTGCCTGTGCTTGCGCCTGCATCTGGGACCGAGGTCCCGTTGCAACCATCATTGCTGCATTCATACATCGTTGAAGGAGGGTATCCAACGTCCCGAAACGCATACGGAACGCGGGCGATTGGCTAATCGCATGGTCTGGAAAACCTTTATTAAAAAGACAAGGTAGGAGATAAGAAGACGCACCTCCCGCGATCAATGCAGCAACCGCCACTGCCTCGCCAAGCAATACTGATGCCTTGGCGTGCATCGCGGATGGGCCATCCCGCATAAAGTCAGGATTCGGATTATTAAGAAGATGCCGGGCCACATTCCTCGCCTGAGGCAAAACCGCGTGTCAGAATGCAGGACATGGGAACAAGTGGCTGTAACCGACTCGCCTCGTTCATAGCACCAATATCTGGCCATGGTACCGTCATCGCATTTTCATCCATGATGAGGGGCTGAGACGACCCTTGGCCCAGTGCACTGAACCACCGATCGAGCGCATACACTGTCCAAAAAGCCCGTACCCTCTCTTCTGCTTCGATCCCGTCCAAGGCTGGCGCTAACGTCGCAGACCCTGCAAAAGCAAACGGACACGGGATCGTGCCATGCGTCGGGTCCCGCAGTCCGTTTCTTCCCAAGGATGGGGACCCCCCAGGACCGGATGACAAATAAGGACTCTGGTGCAACTTTAGCATCATCGCCAACGCCCACGTCCCACTCGCGTAATACCTCGCCCCGACCACCTGTCCAATGCGTTGCATATAATATGCCAACAACACTCCAGTTTGGAGTACATGGAGAAAGATGGCAGGGTCAGGTTCGGCATCAACGACGCTCAGGGCAAAGGCGAGTTGAGTTTGGGCTTGGGAGAGGAGGTTAGACGCAAGGGCCTCAGTTCGTTGGAGATTTTGTGCGTGGTGTCCTTGGGATGTGGATGTAATGTGAATGGACCATAAGGAGAGGGCACGTTGTAAAGCGGGCACAACATGCGCGCCTTGGACGCGAAGACGATCGAGGTTGAGGAAAAGACCAATCTCGGCCGCATAAGGGCTGATGATAGACAATCTATTTCAAGCTGATGAGTGCGCTATATCCGAGGATAGAGAGAACACGCACGCGCGTCTGACGTTCACGTCGGCTTCAGAATTTGCCCGTACCGGATCAGCTAGCGGATAGGTCAGAACTCGAACAGGGGGTTAGTGATGATATACAAACCTCTTGGAATTGTGGGGGACCGAGAAGAGCCAGCTTGGTGGTAAGCCACTGGCACCGACCCATGACCCATGGACGTTGATCTCGTCATGCTCGGACCAGCGACCGCATATGGCGCGTGGAGTTCAATCCCAGGTACCGCATCCTCTGGGTTCTCCAGTTCTTGTACTCGTGCCCTTAGTCGAGCGATATCCTCTTCCAGCGTCAGCATCCGGGGACGACGCTGACCGTCCGTGTATTCACAATCCTCGGCGCGTTCACCCCGAAGACAGGGGGTACAAACTGGTCTGGCGCCGTCACATTTCTAGAGGACGAGTAGGGGTGGTGAGGATGACCGATAGAGATGCCTGGTAAAGGAGAAGACACTCACCATCTTTCTGCGACTGATGAGTACGTTTGCGGCGTCAACGGGTGAGAGACGGAAGACGTAGGGGTGGCACGTACCGACAAGAAAGGCAGGCTTTACCTCGCTGCAAGTGGGAGGGCGAGGGGGGAGAAGTCGAACTCTGATGATCGGTGGTCGAGTTCATCGCTGTCGAATTGCGAGTCTTGTCTGTTTGTGATGCCCAACCATTCGCAGAGCAAGCCTATTATATGGGCAAACTCGTGGTGCTGACATCGCTGCGTTATGACATGCCAACGATTGCGATGACCTTCGAGGATGTTTGCGTATGTTCATTTCTGGATGGCCGAGTGATTGACTGAGCATGCATAGCTAATAGCATACGAGAAAGGATAACAAAGATCCGATGTGAGGTATCAGAGCAGAGTTGTGCGTTTGGGAAGTGGTCGTCGAGCCGGGACAGTTGCTCTCCGGATATACTACGGTTGCGAAGGTGTCGACAGCCCTGCGGATCAGCGGGAAATGACAAAGCACTCAAGGATAATGACCGACCACGATGTCGACTGCGTTTAGAAAGCCGTGCTGACTGAACCCCATAGTCATTGATTGGTGGGACCTTGGAGCGGTGGGACTCCGCTTGTAGACTTTCCGGGTCTGTCATAGCCGAGTTTGACTTTAGACAAGGGTTCGAACAGCTCCTCGTCGTCGTCGTCAATGGTGTACATAAGACAAACGTAAGAAAACCAGTGTTCGTCTTTTCTTTCTCAGGAACTCGACAGACATTCAATTGTCCAAACCTCGACCGTTGAACGCGAAAAGGCAAAAAGCAATGTCACGGTCGACGCCCCTGTCCAGTCCATGATCATCAATACTTTGTCGTTGTGCCTCGAGGTCCCAACGACCGATACTATCGCTTGTGGAGGACCGGCTCAGTTGGACGACTTTCATGTGCTTTTGCAAGGGTTTTCTCGGTGAGCCGACCCTATCTCTTGCTCGCTGCCAGGTGCCTTCGTTTCCCTCGAAGCGCAGCCCGTTTGATCGCTGTGATTCCTAAATCCTCGGGATCACCAGCATCGCATCCAGTCTCTCCAGACCATCCACAGGCTGCGTTCATCCCCGCGTGTCTGTCGCGTGGCCGCCCCGGCACGCGTTCACCGCAAATGACCCCTTTCCAGTGCTGCCTCGTGTCTGCTCCATTCCATTTCGCGCTGTAGCCAGCGTTCATTGCCTGTTCCATCCCGTTTGCGCCTGCTGCGCCGTCCTGCCAGCTTTGCCAGTGTTCCCTTTTTTTGTGTCCCGTCTCACCCTCGTCCAACCCTTTCAGCACACAAACACCCTATAACTGTCACGCCGACCGCTCACCCTCATGATGGACTACCCCGAAATAGGTCCTATCCGCATCGACACAAGCTTTACCCGTCCACACAGTGGCGGTCGCGATTTTCTCGCAGAGCCAGTCTCTAGAGATCGTTATTCTCGTCATAGCGGTCATGCCCCATCCCGTATACGAGATATCACCTGGATATCCACCTCCCAATCCCAACTCCCCTCGGCGCACACGCACACCCCACAGACTCCGCGGTATGTCCCGCCTTCTGGATATCAACAGGCACGTACACCCACGCCTCCTGTCCTTCGCAAGTCTGCCCCGACGATCACGGAATCAGAATTGGATGCAGAGTACATGACTGTCAGTGTGGATGATCGCGACGAATGCCAATATCAGGGGCACGGCTACGGGTTTAGTGAGGTGATGCCGATGGCTGCGAATGGAAAGAGCGAGAAGAAGAACTTCGTGGGGGGTTTCGTCAGCGGTTTACGTCGCCTTCCAAAAGTCATGTCAAAGAGCCGGCTGAGGGACCATTGGAAGCCGGAGAGACAAGGGACAGGTGGGACTGCTGCGAGTACGATCGAAACCCCTCGGACGGCATTGCCACGTTATACTGGTCCCTCCATCATGATGCCCGGTATCGCTACCTCCAATTCGGACGATATCCCGACTGTAGAGCGGCTCGAGACCCCTCCGCGTGCCTCGTCTGTATCACCTCACCCACGACATGTTAACCCCGCGGACAGTGACGCCAGTATCAGCGATGGACGACGAGAACGATTGATGCTCCCTGCAGTCCGTGAACATTCGTTCGAACAGCTCCATCATTCGTTACGTCCCCCGCGTAACCATTCACGCTCAGATGACACCTCCACCTCCAGTCGACCCCCTTTTGAGCGAGATGGCGACCTCCCCAATGCCATGTCCACGCCCATCCTCGCCGATGCTTCCATCCGCCTTTCTTCGCCAGTCCTCGCCGAGCCCCGTCCCTCTGCCGACTTTATGAAAATGGACTCACCCATTCGTCCACCCCCCGCCGAATCCGTACGCTCCCAAATCGTGCGCGCTGGAAAATTCATCCGAGACCTCAACAGTCTTCCATGGATCGCCTCTTCAGGCGTCTCGAGCATCTACGTACCCGGCGAGGCGACGACACGACGATACAGTCGACCGATACACAAGAACAAGGGCTCGTGGTATACCTCGCGCGCCAAACAACTCGATTTGTTCGCGGGACCTTCGACGACGGGGTTACTCCCCCCTCAACTACCACCCACCTCGGGAATGGGACACGCTCAACCTGTCATGCCAGGCCCGTTTATACTCGGATCGAGTGCCAACCTGTTGTTTTCGCAGCCTGTGCAGGCGATAGGCGGCGGTGGGTCGGGGTCCTCGCCGTCCCACGAAGGACCACCGTCGACAGACAGTCATGGAAGCCAGGCGCAGGTCTTGGCGCCTGCTTACGTCGCGCAGCCATTGTTCGTCTATCCTTCTGGATTGCCTCAACCTGGAGGACCTCCAGATGCTCAACATCCACGACCGGTGTACATGCTGGCGAATTCACCCCCGCAGTTCATGTCGGGACAGGATGGAGGGGGAATGGGAATGGGGATGGGGATGCCAATGGGACCGAGGTTGTTCGTTCCACAGCCGTCTGGATTGCGGACGCCGACGTTTGGGTGATGAACGCGGTTTTTTTGGTTGTTGTTGTTGGACGGGACGACCACACCTCTTCTTGCTTCTTGGCGTACTTGCTTTTTTTCGGTTTCGTTCCGTTCGTGACATTATTGATTCGATTTCAATTATACCCGCTTGGTTCGTTCTAGTTACCCCCTACCTATCGACGTTTAGCCTTGGCCAGACGGTTAGGATAGTCGACATGCTACTACGCATTTACTTTCTTGTCTTGCAATGACATTGAAATATTGATGTGTCCTACGTCTCGCTCAGGGGTGTGTCAAGCGTTCTGCTAATCACTAGAGCAACTGGTGTCGCGTTCTGGCTGGCAAGTCCATCACGTCGATGTTATCATCTCCAATCAAAAATCCTCGATCGATGAGTGAAAAGTTTGCCCATCGTATCGCTGGTATACCACCATGCATCATGTAGATAGACGCGCGAGCCAGTATCCCGGACCCAGACCACATCGCCTCCTCAACAGTGACTACCAACGAACGCGCCAAACGAACAGTCTCACAAGTGACGATCGAGCAGAGGCCGGTCTCACGCGGTACGCACGGAGATCACCCCATGTCCACACTCCTCCCGAGAATCAACAAACCAGGACTCGCGAGGGATATTTTTTGATCGCCACATGCGCTTGATGGCGGGCTTCTACGAGCAGCGGTCACGTCCTAGGGTTCATCGCACACGAAATACAACGCCCAAATGCGCATTGCCTTGTGTACATTGTTCCGTCGTGTGTTCCCCCCCTGGTTTACTGTAAACATGAGAAAACAGGGAGCCTTGACGACGTGTGATGCGGTACCACCCGCCCTCTGGACGCGCGCTGTCAAGCTTGTGATGCGGTTCATTGAAATGCGATAAGAACGTAATCGGCGTCTGCAACTGTCTCACCATGCCCGGGTTCGTCCGTCGCGTGGTTGTACTCGCATGAGATGGGCTGGATACATCTCACTAGAGAGGGTGGACGGCCTACAGGCCTACACGTACTTGATGCTGCCTCTGGATGGAAAACAGAACGAGTACTCCGTTTGTCGTGTGTCTGATTCTGAACAGGAGGCGCGCGACTTCTAGGAAACTGTCACAGCCTGTCACTGCTCGTGACACAGGCACCTGACATATTGTCCTCCGCTCATATCTTCTCCGGTCGTCTTGCAGACTCCAGAGGGTTCCATCCACCCGCCTCATTATGGTGTCGTTTGGATCGGACATTGATCGTCCGTTCTGCCGATCCTATGTCCACCCCGACGAGGTTGTTAGCCAAAAAAAGCTATTCCGAACGAACGGGACAAAGTTCTCTGCCTCCAAAGTCGCGGATGGAAACGTCACCGAGCCACACCCCGCCCTTTCAACGGCTCTCATTCAAGCTAAAGTCTATCGATGGCGGTGCCAAGTACATGCGAGTCGTCGAAAACAGCCGTGGATACTAGTACGCTTTATTTGGATTTGCGGCTGTGGGTCCTCGTTGGAGGTAGTATGGGGTAGCTATGCGCGTCTGTGCTCTCTAGGTGCGTTGTACACATTATAGCCGCCTTTCGTTTCCTTGCTAGCCCACAGATTCTTCCTAGTAGTGTTGCTGTACTGGTCGCTACCAGTGAAAGATTTCTCGGAAAGAAACGAATTAGGAGCTGTTGGCGGTGTGCAATGTCGCCCGACGTCGCTCAACCATATGTCCTTCGGTGACTTGATTAGCTCCTTTCGGGGCCATCATGCACAGGTAGACTCGAGGTATGGTTTCAGTCACGGTGGGGTTGGACGGCGGGAACAGCACATCGATACAAAGTACTGAACAAATTGATCATGCAGGCAAAGGTGAAGAATATTATACGAGATGGCACCGCATTGAACATGACAGATAATACCTAATCCATTTCTTTCTATGCGAGATCTATCGGCAGTAGCGACCTTTATTTGCCAATGGTATTACTACTGTAAACAATGAGATCGTGAGCTAGCAAAGTAGCCGTGATATAACTCGCTTGGAGAGCACGGACGAGTGTAGCAAGGGCCTGAAAGGTCGATAAAGGAAGCTGATAATCCGAATTTCATCTTCAAGGTTTGGCAGAGCGTCTATTTGGCAGTATGGTAGCGGGGAGGATTCCGGTCAAGAGAACGTGTTGCTACATACCATTAATTGTGAAGTAGACGCCTTGGTGAAGGAGTCGGTTTTGGAGAGACTCGGATATTTGTGGGCATAGCGAGAACCAGGATAATCGAATAGAGGAATCACAAAAAAAAAGATTCATGGTACGTCACAAAGCAGCCTGGGCCCAACCCAAGGCACGACAAGTATTAGGATCCGTGTGTGTGCCACAATGTCTTTCGAAGTGTTAAACTCACGGTTAGTCTTGAAATGTGACGAAAGGCATGTAAGTACGTATCACTCACTACAATCATATCCAAGCGCAGTGATGATCATAACTACACGGTCTGTGGTCTATAAGATAGTTATGGTCAAGCTCCATAAAGGACAGAGGGGGGGAGTTCGTAACGTGCACAAGACAGCATAGACGATGTGCGACTACAGTCGACAAGAGCGAGGGTGGGGCAAGAATGCAACGGGAGCCTTGGTGAGCGTCTTCCACGCTGCCATATCGCCAATGTGGTCCGATGAAGCCAATCCAAATTACCTCCCTGGAATAGTTTGAGAGAGCCCAAGATGAGATTGCTTGCAGATTTGCCCAAACAGCGATTTACAGTGTCTGTCTAGCGGTGAGAACGATTCAGTGTTCGAGACCCTGCGTGACTTTCCAAACTCCAATAAAATCTGGAATTTGTTATCGTCTCCGTCAATGACCTTTGACTGTTGTCCTTCAAAAAGCGAGTCGTTGGTAAGAAGGAACAGTGATACTTCCTCCTTAACAGCTTCCTGTCAGTGTGTAAGAGCAAGCAAGGTCAAACGCAACCGTGACAAGAAATTCAAAGTCAGAAAGTCACGTCGTGAGAATCTGGTCACCAGCCAAGATCTTCGGACCTTGGTTGTCCAATGCTGACGATCCTATTCCCAACTACCGAGGACTATCTTGTAGGCCCACAAGTCAAAGACCTACTTGGAACTGGATGCGCTCAGGCTGCTTTTAGACCTCCTCCTCATGGTCACGAAAGTCGCAGACCTGCTTTCTGCCCTTCGAACGATTTCCATTGTCAATAAAAACACTTGTCGGATGTAGACACTGGCTAAGAGTTCTCGAAAACCGCCCTCGACAGGATTGCGACTGTTGGTCCTCATTGGATGCTAATGCTCATGTTTAGAACAATTGCTCGCATTGTCGGTGACGTACACTGTCTTTGTCTTCCGTGTCCTGGTCATGAATGTCCCTGGATGCCTGTCTGCACATATCGGGATTCATCTCTCGTCACCGGCCTTTTCCGGATACTAGGCGCCGCGTATCTCTGCTCAAGCGTGGTTCGAAGTCCAAGACCTATTTTATTCAATGCGTTCCGAGCCATTTTGTTCCCTCGTCTGGGCTGCCTCAGCCTGAAAGACCTTCGGAAGCAGGTCTAAAATGTGCCAACCCCAGAGAACCTTAGGTGAATAGTTCGTGAGTCTCATTGCTACCATCAAGCGTACGATATCCCGTGAACACTCAATCAGCGTCTTGCCGTCTTGGCCGCGTCACCTCCCAAGCGAATATCAATGAATGAGCCAAACGAATGGCTTACGAGTGGCGCCTCGGTCCCACGCGGAATTTGTCTAGTCCAGGATCCCGGCAATCATGATCAGTCCTATCATCATCCCGAAAATCAGGATCAGCACTAAGGTGATGTCAGTGATGGTCCAATTTGGCAACCAGCGCGGCTCACAGCGTCCTGGTGGAGCTCGGGCTTATTGCACATGGAGAGATGGGATCACATCGTGTGCATTGCCTTGCCCACATTTACCATTTCGTGTCGCCTTGTTGAAGATTATTAAGGGACGTGTTTGTCGTGATGGCGCATTTGACTCGCTTCGAGGTAATTGAATGCCAGGAACAACTTGAAGTTATGAACGCAGTCACGACGTAGTATATCTCACCAAGCCCGGGTCACGCCGTCGCACCCTTTCCCCCCGTCACTCTCGTCAACTGCGACGTTCACATGTGTTCACACGCCGTTATTGTCGTCTACACGTCACGAGCTGCGCACTAGCTCGGTGATTATGCAGCTGGCCCGATAGTATTACAGTGAGTGACTCAAAATCAATCTCCCGTTCGCTTTGTCAGAATTTGAGAGCAGCCAAGGTTTATTACCGTCCAGCCTTTTCGAAGGTGTATTTCCGATCTTGCGGATACACATGAATCCTGATACCCATTCAGCAAGCTCGTCCCTGACTGGACTGGTATCGGCACCGAATTTAACCGTCCCTTGATTAATTCTCCACTGGTAGCCACGTGTTGCGGTTCCTCAGTGGCATCCCACCGAACTTCGCATCATATTCATGGCTCCCCGACTTGTTGTCGGCGCCAGTATCGTGAGTCGAATTCATTCTCTAGAGGGTTGAACTTGCTGAGTTGCCAAGTTAGAGTATTTCCTTGCTTCGTGTTGAGAAACACGTCTATCATGTCTCAAGATCTCATCCGTCGTGGTTCCTTGTACCTTGAGATTAAGGGTCATCAAACGATGTTGATCGTGGCGGTTCAATGCATCTGAACGCTACTTTGATCGTATGCCCGACCGGCGACCAAGATAGCGCTGTTATTCATTACATGAAAACCAAGACACACTCACATAGCACGACACCGGTTTTGTTGATCGTTCAAGGGATCTCCATCATGTCACCTTGTGGCTCTACTCGAATCTTGATAGTTGAGACACCGAACGGGAGTTTCTTCCCAAGGTAGGGCCACCGAGGTTATTGATGCATATCCAGTGTTTCCCGAGTCCTTTTTTCCACAGTTGTGCCGTGCCGTGATGGAATGGCCACTCAGGGCACAGAAGCAGATGATCGATGTCTTGCCCTGTTCCCTCCAGAGGATCATCAGCAACCCACTCTGGATTGTTGGTTGTTGTCAAAGTCATCACCGTTTCGGGTACACAGCATGTCCTCCGACCTACGGTCCGTCTTAGAACTCTTGGTGCTAAACAACTATGCATTCCATACGGTCGTTCTGATACACCATCCGGTCCCTAACATTACACCTTTTCAAGAGAGGTATTCCATTGCTCTCTACCATTGTTGTTTCATGCCTGACAATCTGCAAAGATGGACTACGTATGACGGTATGAGTAAGAAGCTGTCAATTGTCGCCCACATAGTACGTCTCTACTGATTCGATAGTGCAGACCTTGGTCCAGGGCCTCTGCTCGGTCTAGTTGGGGCTTCGCCAAACAGTTCATCGATTTTTTTGGACATACATATGACCTTTTGTACCCTCATCCCACGATTCATCATCAGCAGACAGGAGTTATATCCGTGTCATCCATAGTCGCTTTCATATTGACGTGGATTCCCAGTTGAATGAACATCTATGGTAGAAGGTGGCACAAATAATGTGAGTGATCTCGAAATGGGTTGTAGGGTGCACGGGTTAAACAAAGACGGGGAGGATCAAGAATATTTGAATGCCAACACATCCCCCTTTGCTTATTTACTGAGGAAGTAAGCATTGTTACCACTGTCATCTCACTGATTCATCCGAGGAATCTGCCAATTCTCACGTGATCAGCGCCTAGTCGTGTGAAAGACTAAGCAACTTCATCGGCCGCCTCCGATGAACGGCGACACCAACATCCATGCCGGCTTGCTTTGCGTTGGAATACGTCGTGCCACTTGCTGCGGTGTTCAATTGATCAAGCATTCCCCTCTCCTCTAGGACTTTGCATAGCCCATGTACCGCCATTGTCGGGCTACATCGACAATTGGCAAACACCCTACCCTAGAAGCATCCGTCGTCCCAGCCTTTATCGGGCTCGAGTGCGCATTTGCTGTTCATGTGGCATATGGCTCTCACATACTGTTTCACGAAGGTCCTTCGGTCAGATAACCAGCATAGTTGCCTCGTCCCCGCTCTCGACGGCTCCACCAAAGTGTTTTACTCCATGCCCATGCTAAATGTGTAAAGATCGTCGACGCTTCCGTGCCCGTTCATTCAACCCGTGGCAGTCCTACCCAATAACGGGGTCTCAGTGATGGGTTTGAAGTCCGGTCAAGGGACACTTGAAAAACCATCATCTTCGCGCATTATCTTGGTTGATGGAGGCGACCGATTGTGCTTTACTCGTGGTATGTCATTCTGAGGGTGGTGATGTCGACGGGGCGGTTAGAGAATGGGAAAGGAGAATTCACGAAGGGTCCCCTTCAGAATCCATGCGCGACGAGGAACGAGAAAAGCCGTTTCTGCCTGATGGCAGGCGATGCGGCACTGGCCTAGCGAATAAATACGGGAGACGTCAGAGACCGATGGAGCGCTTCAAGCGGATCGAAGCGTAGTCCGATCAAACTTTGGACTACTATATCGGATTCCCCAATCCGATGCTAGGTAGCGTTCTGCACCCCGCCCATTTATGCTGGTATATCCTCTTGTTCTGCCTTTCTGATCGCATCGGGCCTGCTCAACAACATTGCGCAATCCAACTCTGGCTTGGATCGACACTGTGGGTGGATTTGTTTGACTGGCTGCCAGACATTTGTTTGCAATGTCGGGTGCCTAGGTAATAATCTGAGCGCGGGAGTAAAATGTACCGCCGAGGATCAGTTGCATTGACCGCAGTGATCTATCCCTTCATGGCTTCCTTCTCTGTGTGGGAAGTGACATACCCCGTATACTAAATGCCGAAGTCTTGAACTCTGCGGTCCGTGCAGGTCGCCTGTTGCACACGTAAATGTGGCACCTTGTCTCTTCTGTATCGCCTGTTGATGGCCAGTTGCTCTCTCAGTAGATATAGTGAGTAACCGTCATAAACTTCAACCCCCCCTCCCGCACTCCACTATTTGCTTTCTCTTCAGCCAGATATCACTCCCGGCGCTACTCTTCTGCGTACCATGTCCTCCGACACAATATCTCCCTGGGAAGGTATCCAGATAGACGGCTACGTGCCTGGTACGTTCACAGCTCTGGACCTTCTGGTCAAAGGATTGTCCTAACAGATGTAGCATAGTCGTGATCATCGCTGCTGTCGGGTATGATTACAGTGAGCACCGTTTTGTGCATGTCATTCTACTCGTTTTGAAGAGACCGTGGCACATCTGTCAGTCCTCACAATTTCTAGAGAGGTATTCCAATTTACTTTCTGTCCCTCCAGGTCGTTCTATGGCTAATGGTTACAAAGATAGATTATGTTTGGGTAAGTTGACGACGAGGACCGGTGCCTCGGATTCCATGATCTTGACCATACCGCAGCTCAGACCCTGGACTTGGGTCTCTACACTCTTCGTCGTCGTGCGTATAAGGTCTATGGAACATTCTGCTGCAAATTAATCGTTCGGGTAGATTCGTTACGTTGGTCTTTGTTGGGCTATGTAGGTCTCTGCCAGTAGCCGCTGTGACAACTGAAAATACGAGAATGCTGAATCCATACCACAGCGTACTTTCTCTCAGTACGTTCAAGAGTAGTAATTGTATTGTCGATGTCAATTGGACTAACCAAGTAATCCATGCGCAGTCGATAGTGCTTTTATACCTGGGCCCATCAAAGTCAGTTCTACTGCTCTAGATATAAACCATTGTTACTGATACATGCTCGGAAAGACGTACGTTCTTCATCTCGACAATCAATGTAACGTTAACAGTTGAGTAGGTGTAAGTGCATTATTTGACCACATTCGGAACAGGATGAGATCTGGATACCTCCTTGAAGGTACTGTGATGTTTGCGATAGGTGACTGGGCATACGTGCTATTCCTCGCTGCTGCCGATCGTGAGTTTCCATTCTCCCCAACTCATATTCATTCTGTCAACTTGTATTAGTAGTGATGATTCTGCGTGTTTACGCACTATGGAACCAATCAAGGACAATTTTGGGTGTCCTCTTGTTCATTTACGTGCCGCAAATCATGGTCTCCGTTGTTTGGGAGGTTGTCTACTACAACCCTAAGACGATCCTCTCAGGTGTGTTTCAGGCTCGGTTGGATGTCTCAACGCAAATTTGAGCGATGCTCATACCTTTTCACGTTTTCCTCCAGTGTCGGTTGTCCAAGTTCTCCATTCCAAATATTGCAACTACTCGTCTAACGTAGCAGTACCCTCGATGGCGTACAGGGCGGTTCCCCGATTTGTTTTAGGGGTTGCACTTTTGATCCTCGCTGTTATTCCGACCTTCAGAGACTCGGTCGAGATGTACAGGGTAACGAAGCGCTGGGAGACTAACCGATCTATGAAGTTACTCGTGAGAGAAGGAACTGTCTATTTTATTGTGTACGTCCTGCTTGTTCCATGACACGTCAATTGTTTGTCCCTTCCCCTTTCTTCTGCTTCTGCACTCATCTCAAACGCCCACACACACTAAATTGGTTGGATACTTTCCCCATCTAGGAACCTGCTTTTCAACATCGTTAATTTAATCCAGCTACAAAGCGCCGATTTGATGCTATTCCTGGATGGCGTCGGTTACGCACTTACGTGCGCCATCATGCCTCGATTTATCATCAGCATACGGGAATTGTATGACCGTGACCGTTGGAACGGCTGGAAAGGTATCGACACCGGATTTAGGGCATTCCCACAACCGATTGGTAGTGTGGGTGTGTCGTCGATCAACTTTGCAGAGGATCTCTTGGAGGAGGAACTGGCTGTGGATGACGAGACGGACGACTCGACGGCGATTGGGGTGGAGCTGTCGGACATTGCATAGTGCATCATGTTGAACCGAGTCTGGGGATTCAGTGGAGTGATGTTGACCATTGCAAGATACTTTTTGGCGGACAGTGACTTGGGTATTTATTCACTCTGATACGTTGCATACATCCTGCGTTTCGAACCCGTGGACACATCGAGTACATACTATGATACATGAGATCAAGCGACATTTCCTGGTTGTTCGGGTCGCCCTGATGATGATCCTGGTCTGAAGAGTCGGATGAAGACGGTCGCTGTTGATGTAGTATGATGCGCATGGTCATTAGTTGGCAGACTGATCGGCTTGGAGCCCACCAATCCAAAGGACGGGCGAGTGCTTTGTTACGAATGACTCACTAGCTTCCTAAACACTGATGCTTTGCTATGTATTTATTGCTACGTGAAAACAAAGATAAAATAGAAATCAGGGACATCGTTGAAACCACCATATTCTTTTATGTTCGTCGAGGGTTTCTGCAGGATGCATTACTATATGTTCAAAAAAGAAGTGGTTGCTATCACGAAGAAAATAGGTGAGCATCATGATGGCAGCATGACGTCGCACTGACCTGGACATGCAAGGTTCGCACCAGCTCTTCAATTTCAAACTCTTGGTCCGAAGCGTTCTCGTGCAGCACTCTAGCATCCATCTCGGGAACCTCGACCTCGGGACCCTGGTTGGTGTCCGCGAATACCATCCCAGACACGGTCATATCCAAACGGGGATTCGACCGCGATTGCACGCCAAACCCGGTATCAATATGAAAGCGACCGCGAATGTCTTGGTCATATAGCTCTCGTATGCCAATGATGAACCGCGGGATGAGGGTGTAAAACGTAATGTAAACGAATGTGTCCAGGAGGAGTGTACCAGTGTCTGTTGGAGACCCCACTGTGTTGAGCACATCGTTGATTTGGTAGAGCACATTCCTAACATTGGGTGAGGTGACGTTTTCGGCGTAAACGTTTATGCGAATAATCATCAAGAGAACACGAGCAAAGGAAAATGGGTGGAATGTACGGGAAGGAATAGGGACATACACGACAAAATAAAAGATGCCGTCTTTCACTAATTTTTGCACGTAGCGGTTGGGTTGCCATTCCTTCGTCGCTTTGAACAAATCGATTGATTGTTTCAAGGTTTGGAAGAGTGCAAGCACCAATAATGTGCCGCTGAGAACCAACCTCGGGGCTGCAATAGCCAGCCCATGAAACCGTGGAGCATTAACGTACGAAGAATTGCAAAATGTAAAATCCTGAATCCGGACGACAGTCGCTGAGAAAAGCATGTGGGGTTAGTTGAGGCCTCTAAATGTATTTGATTTGGTACATACCCGAGAAGTAGGTTCCATAAATTCCATCAAAAACGAAAGTAGTGATGACTTGCGGTACAAAAATCAACAGGAGGATGCCAAGAATAGTCCTGGATCGGCCCCACATTGCGTAGACACGCAGAATCATCACCACTATAAACCAAATCAGCATGGCGGAAGATGAGAGTAGAGGCCAAGTTAGCTCACAGTCGGTGGCAGGAAGGACCACTGCGAATGCCCAACGAGCTATCTCAAACGATGCATTACCTTTGAAATATCCGTGCCACAATTCGACTCTGTGAATTCTAAATTGGGGTGCTTACAACTATTCAACCATTAGAAATCCTAGTTTATCCCAAAGGATAGGTACATACAACTATCGGAACTAGGTCATCAGTAGTGAGTAAAAGTGTCAAATGGCATCGCGACTGACTTCGAGAGGTCCAGGTAACAAGCTACTGCCCGCTGCAAATGTACCAGTTGAGCTAATGGACTTGATTTTGGGTCATTGAACATACTGAGTGCGGAAAGGCTGAGAATGGATTCAATCACATGTGAGGATGCGCCCAGTGATTTAGCTTGTGCACGTACATAATCCAACAGAAACCGATGTAACGGACCTATCGAAATAGTTAGTCTCAAACAGATTGGCCAAACTGCCCAAATGGTTTGTACTCACCACGACAAACATCGTAGAGACCCAGGTCCAGCGTTTGCACTATGAAAAGATTGCATATGCATATGCGTGACGATCGACGAGTCCTTACCCAAATATACTCTATCTTTGTAGGATGTTAGCAATTGACACAAAGTAGAGGTAGAGAAGGAATGAGATACCTCTGATGAGACCGTGAGAACTACAGTTTGAAGTTAAAGCGTGATGGATAGGGAATACTGGCAAACGTTCCACTTACTATAGTCATATACAGCGGCAACGACAACGACGACTGGAATGGTGTATCAGATTGATCTTTAACCGAGTTATGAATGCCAGTGACCGTACGTGATGCATAGTTGTTTAGAACGATTAGTTCCAAGAGGGACTGTAGGTCGGACGACATGAGGTAGGAAGAAAGCCGTTTGCAATCAATGATGGAGTGGGGCCACTGGGTTGTGTATGGTCTCGAAGAGACAATACTGTGCAGGCTATTTATCATCCGCATCTGTGCCATGAAAGACCATCCCATAACAACACGACATCATAACAGCAGAAAAGACTTGAATGTCCCTGTAGCGAGATCATATGGGATATTATCACGCTGTCAATATCACCTCCCATGCAAAGCGGGCTTTGGATAAAATGAAATCGCCACAATCAGCACCGCATCCCCATTCTATTCCGTTGACATTGAGGTACTGTGACGGATGAAACATGCTGGAAACCGGATCAATGCGCTATCTATGTGAAGTGTGCCTGGTACCCACTTTACATCCCTATCCAATATGGATCGACTTATTCCATCCAGGTGGTGGATAGCTGGGGAAGACGATGGTGGAAGAATGTCGGGGGCGAACCTTTCGGTAACCGGTGGTTGACGTTTACACAAGTATATAGCGTGAATCACTTTGTAGCTATTGACGCGTCAACGGTAGAGTCATCGATGGAGTCCGATACTATTTTAGTATCAGGAGACAAGGTATGTCATGTCATCCACCACAACTTGCGGGATAGCCAGGAGAGCGAGTAGGAAGCGACGCAGGGAGTTGGCGTAGCTGCAGGCGTAGTAGGACGATGTTCAAGTTGGTCAGCCATTTGGTCAGCAGTGGACATTCTTACAAGAGAAGAGAGCACGGGGGGTGTCACGGTGCGGGGCGGGGCGCAATTTTCCAGTGCTTCCCTCCGTGACTTGAGTTGCACATTGCCTTGCTTTCCGGGAAGACGCGTCACAATGCCTCTTGTTAGTCAGTTCGAATCGAAGTCATGACCGTTTGCCTCAGTCAGCTACGGCGAGATCTGACTAAGTGGCAGGGGGCCTGAAGTTGTGAGTCGTGCGACGAACGGAGCTCAATCCGAAAATGTATCTTGCCAACCCCGCACTTACAGCGAGGCAAAGCCCGCCTTTCGTGTACGTGTCATCCTTGCATCCTCCCGTTTCTTACCCGCTGACCGGGCCGCACACTTCAGTCCCAGAAAGATGACGAGTGCTCTCTCTTTTGGCAGCATCCCTATTGGTCATTAATTTTCGACAACTTGTATACCCTGTTTGTTCTCTTACTTCTCTAGTAGAAATGCGACGGCACCAAACCAGCCCATACACCTTGTCTTCGGAGTGAACACACTGAGGATTGTGAATATACCGATGGCCAACCATTGGAAGAGAATCTCGCGCGCGAATGTCGTGGGCAATTGGGTATAGTGTTCGAAGTTTGACCAGAGTCCTTATCTGTCGCTTGGCGCTGGAGAAGGGGAGTACCAATCCATGGGAGGAGGCCGAAACCGACGTACGGCGGCACGATCCTGTGCCCATTCGCGTTCACGGGGTGTATGACACCGATTGCTATATGCCAGTGTTCGTGTCTGGTGTGTTTGTATGCACTTGAATGCTTGGCCAAGGTCCTTCTCAGCTGCTCCTCTACCTTGCTTTGCATTCTAACATGTGGCTCTATCTCGTACGCAAGGAACGCGTTCCATCATCTTCTCAACCCCACCTGGATCCTGTCCGACTCACACGGGATGGCCCATCTGTGATGCATGCCAAGGCATCAGCATGCGCAGTGATGTTTTGCGTTATTTGCGGGATCTTTCATCTTGCCTTTGAATCAATCGCTCGAGTTCCGCACCCACATATTGGGACGTTGGATACACTTTTTCAACAATGTTTGAATACAAAGATGACAATCGCAGTTGGAGTCATAGACACGGGAACAGACCATACTCATGACGGTCAATCCAGATGTGTTGGCTTACTTGGCGTTCCATTGACCTTTTCCTTAGAGTCCACACTGATCGTATGAAAGACGTGTCGCTCGGGTGCTAGATCTGGAGGGAGCCCGTTCGTGAACGAGTTCACCGTCGACTTCTACTTCTCAAATGTGAACAAAGTTGTATTGAAACACGGAACATGACCCAAAATGTACAAAGGAACACATTCATTTGTGTCAGTGTCCATCTCCCGCTCCACCCTGACGGGCGCGCGGAAGAAGCACCTCGATATGATGGACGGACCTCGTTTTCCTGCGACGTTCACATGACAGCCCTGTGGCAGAAGCACGGTGAGCAGGGGTCGTGACGACCCTCATTGTTCGGAGGGACGCATCGTAACTGTGCTGTGCTGTGCGCATGTTCATTGTATGCAGTGTCGTTTTCTCTCTTTTCTGTGAGACAAGCACTGATCGCAATCCGTCACGCCGGCACGAGGAACTGGGGGTGATCCAAGAGTTGGCGGGCTTGTTGAGCACGGTGTCTCAACATTCCCCGCACCAATGCAAGTCCTTGATAAAATTTTGTGATAGAGGATCGTCATTAATGGATCAGTCTTCGCGATCAAGATCGAGGCGGTGTTGCTCATTCTCGGGTCCATTGCGATCTACACAATGCACAGTGGACCAACTAATCTGTAACGTCAGCGAGCGCACCTCTCCATATGTTGGAGCAAGACAAAAAGAAACCAGGCTTGTGCAGGCCCTGGGGATCGACTATGGTACCCTCGCCTGTCTTGATCGACATCAAATTCAATGATGACACAAAGGCCAACGCGTTCAAGTTGAACCAGGACTTCTTACTACTGAGGCTCGCACCTGACGACGACACCCGTCGGTGGCCCCCGGAACGACCATTCCAGCAAGGATGGTAGATGGGACGAGACAACGGGGTCAACGAAAGCTCGAGGTTGTCCTTCGACGTGGAGGGTGGTAAGTGGGACAGGGCCTTTCCACTAGTTTTCGTCGATGGGGCGCAAGGAGAGATCAATCGTGTGGTCCTTGCGGTACTCGAGAGGGCCATGGCGACACAGATGGGGTCAGAGATGGAGTGAGGTCGCGCGCGTGGTACAACACTAACCATGGAACGGTCGGCTCTGCGAAAGTCACCTTACCTGTGTCGATATTAGCCAAGGGTATTAAAACTTTTCCTCGTCGATGCATACGTCGAGCCTCCAGCTAGCATACCAATCATGGTGTCCACATTGCGTTAGCTGCTTTCGCACCAAACACCTTTACCGACGACAACTTCAACTGCACATGTAGATGCCTCCGTGAGTTTCCCAACACACCAATACACCCTCAACAGCTCGTACGGGAGTCCCCGCTCTACATGGCTCTAGTTGCTATTAGACTTTGTGTAAATTGTCTCAGCAAACCCAACACGTTGATTGGTGGTATCGAAGACGCTGTAGAAGCGTTGGCTATGCAGTAAATATCATATAAGAGGAGGCATCCTTCCACAACAAATAGGATCACGTACAGGAAACTGTAGCCATTGACAAAGCTCAATTTCGAGTCTGAACCAATGTCATTGATGACGAGGTATATTGCACTCGTGTTCAAGCCCACGACGGCATTCAGCGATCGGGGCCAAATCTGGGCATTTGGGGTGAGGTCATAAGAAGTACCTCCGATATTGAACGTCAACGTCTGCAGCTTGGCGTATTGAGCAGAGGTAATAGTCAAAAGTCCGGATGCAGGGTCCAAAGTTGCGCCTGTCAGGGACTTGTATCGCTGGAATGCATCTGTGGGCCGCAGACACAGGTAAGCGTTCAAGCGGTTCGTGACCAACATCTCCGACACCCACCCGAAGCAATGTAAATGAGAGTGGTGCCAGTGTCGACGATACCGGCGGACGACGACAGAATCGTAGTATCACCATAACAAATCGATTGCTCGATCCCCCAGAAGTGTGCCGCGGGGGTCGTCGTCGTGAGTGGAACATAGCGCACTGGACTTGTCATTACCGACTCGTCATAGCCACCGAACACGAGTTTCCCGCTGTTATCCTGCTCAGACGCCGGTGAGAAGAAGACGCCTAGAACTTGCTGTGATATCTTTCTTTGAGCGTAAAGGTTGTCTGTAACAGTTGGGACTTCGAATGTATTGCTGACAGTTTTCTGAGTCAGATCGACAGGGCCAAGACCGAGAATACCATCAAAACTGCCATTGACACCAGTAGTCGTGTTGGCAACGCCGATGGATTGCTGGTCAATTACCAAGTCGGGAGTGAGCGTGAGGGTATCAACCCATTCTTCTCCAGAGAACCCTCCAGAACCATAGAGCACAGACTACGAACGACATAAGAATCGGGCTCAGATTTAACGACTCGGCGATGAAAACCTACCACTGAATTGCCAGTGTTTACACTAGAGTTTGTAGCAACGTAAGGCTGGTTAGCCCCAACCCACGTGTTAGAACTTCCTGCATCAACCAAAAGAGTGTCTAAAATTTCCCTTCAGCATAGAAATTCAGAACAACGAGAAAATGACAGGCATACAGGACGTGGGAGGGGTGCCAACACCGACCTCAGCTGTGTAGAAAAAAATACGGTTAGAAACATTGAGCGAGTCACTGCCGCTGCTGTCGTCATGGAAGGCATATTTCAAAGATTGGATACGAGCTCGTTCTTTCTCAACAAGTTGGTTAGCACCAACCATGTTGATTTTGGTGGATATTGTGAGGCCAGCTTTTCCGGTATCGCGGCTGAGAGGGCTTGCATGCACAAAGCCAAAGGATAACAGCAAGGACGACGAAAGGATTATGGTGGGGAAGTACATCTGAGTCCGGTGGTGTGTTAAGGAACAACCACTCGTGTATCATTTAACGCTATCACGAAACAAATGGGTTGAAGCATGTAACATATTCGTTTCAGGTACTTATACGACATGATCAAGATTCAAGAAAACGAACCACATTGGAGCCCACAACACTGCTGGTAGTGGATTGTGATGACAGGCGGGGACAGAACTTGAATGTCAGTAGTGACACATAAAACGTTTCACAGAGAACACCTCTCTTCCGCGAGCATCCATTCCTATCCATTGCCGATCAATAGAGTCGCTGACGCACCCGGTTGTTTGAGATGCACCGCCGGAAATCAATCTCTGCCAAACTGATGGTAATTGACATTTATCTGGCGAAGGAGGAATCCCACCTGCGAGATTGTGTGTCATGAAGAGACATTTCGTGGGTGACCGGGTTTCCCACACCGTGCGGTCATCTCCCCGCCAGCCATGATGTCGACATCGCTGTGTAGAATGGTGCACGTGGAGAGCAAATGATATAACATGGGCTTTGGGAATCAGGTCACCGAGGACGGCCCACTGTCATAAAGACGATATATGTATGCGTGACTGATGTCGAAGCGTGTTGGCAGGGGAAAAATACGGATTTCTCAGAGTAGCGAATAATCTGTGCCACTTTCCACTTCTAGAGCCTGGTTTCCGTCCACAAATACCTACCTCCACAGACACGGTCGCATGCGGACCATTGATTCCAGGCGAACCGGGCATCAATGTGAAAGCAACCACGGATGTCACGGTCATGCATACGATGAACTGTGAGATGAAAGGGTAATACGCTGTATCAACAAATGTACTTAGGAGTGCAACGTGCCTTGTTGAAGTCCCTAGGCTGAACATTGGCAGATCGCTGCTGGTTTGGTAAAACACCTTATAGGTCGAGGGAAAACAGTAGTTTTATGGGTAAGAGGTGCACGGGCGATAGGGAAGACGAATAGCGGCAGATGGGACATACGCGAAGAGGTAAAGAATCTCCTGTCTGTGTAGCAGTTGAGTTGCCATTACTCTATTGCCTTGTGCACCATCACCTTGTACACTTTGACTGATTTGGAAGATATTAGTGTAGCATCGAGAATAAATGGCGTGGTGACTCACCATAACACGTGTTGGTGGTGCATTAGAGAACGAGGCATTTCAAAATATGTTGAAAGCTCGGAAGATTGTCACTGAGAAAAAGACAGAGGGTCAATTGAGGCTGGCCAATTGTACCTCAGAAGTGGGCGTCGTATATTCAACAAAGGTAACATGTTCCACTGTGTAAATGATCAGGAGGATGGAAAGTGTCATCTTGGATCAATTCCATACTGCGTAAACATGCAGGATTGTCACCACTAAACCCAAATCAACATAGAGGAAGACGCGGTGAGAAGGCGAGATAACTCACAATCAGCAGCACGAAAGGAACACCACAAATGCCTAAAGAACTATCTGAAACAACACACCAACATTGGAATGTCCACACCATATTCTATCTACAGGTGGTCGCAACTGATTTTCACTCGAGATGTGACTGTGTCTGGCGAGGATGTTGTCCAATGCAAATGGTTTGGTTCAAGACCATCGTGAGAAATGACATGCCGCTGTGCACGGGACAACGCATCCTAGACTTGTCTATGAGGTATATAGCATATGGACGTCCGCAAGTTTGCGACATTCCTCTGGTACTTTCGAGTTGGTCATATCACCTCCTAGTATGCAAAGCGGCATTCAGATCCTAAACTCAACACTACACCAAGTACTACCATCTTCAAGCTACCCATGGCTCACTCCATGCACTACCGTTCGATACTGTGACGGCTGCCGACCGAAGTTGGCGAGAGTCACAAGGTGACTCAAAGAGTCGGTTACAGACTGGTTGAAAGATCCTCTGTTTGACTGGAGTACGACGACTACATGAACAGAGGTCCTTATATACGATAAACGAGGGGACTGGTTACATGGCAGGGTAAAGGGTGAAACGAGTGAATGATACTGTATCGAGTAAGGACAGTGACAGTTGCGTCAGTAGGCAGTGTCCGGGCAAGGGAAGGGATATTCGACAGACAGGTATAGTTGACGTGGCGGGGCCAGGCTAAGGCTCCCGATGATTGAAGTCGTGACGGGCACAGCAGCACCGTTACAGACACGGATCAACTGAAAATTTGTTTATACTACCATCACACGTGGCGATCGATTTTGAATCGTTGATGGTGTGGGACAGGTCCGCGGAGAATATCATCAGTGACATCATCTCTCGATTTTGGGTCTTACCATCGCCACAATTTTTTCACTTCCCTCCGGCTGGTCTCAAGACTCGAGCTTCTCGCCTGAAGATCAATGGGGTCGCTCATCCCACGGCGCATGTCCAGCAAGTACCCGAGGCCAACGTCCTGATCAAACCAGGGTTGTCCACGATTGTGAACCAAAAAGATTCGAGAATCGAAAATGGCCAAGCGAGGTCGAGGTGTGCTCTGGCGCTAACCCTGTTGCCTCGGGAGCTGTCGATTGTTCGAGACGGCGCGCTTCCTCGACGGCGGTTTCTTCAAAGACGTGCATGTCGTGCAGCTGGCCAGGCTTCGAATGTACCGTCGTCGGCGACGCGAATGGCACCCACAACGGGGTTCAACGCAGTGAATGCGTAGCTCACTACCTCTCAGGTATGTGTGGAAATGCATGCATTAGTACAATAGCTGGCCTCTCGTAACCTCCGCCTTCTTTCAGCGACGAACGCCCAAGTTCTCTATTTTTAGGTTTGCAATGCTCCAACGATACTTCAAGTGTTTGCAGGTCCGCGATTAGTTCCCGGCGCTGCGCTGACTATTTTCGCTGTCTTTCGAACTCTCGTTTGAGTTGTACAAAGCGACGAAGCAATAGTAGCTTTACTGATACATATGAAACCTAGTGGGAGATCGAATTCTTTATTTAGCATGTAGGTCCCCATCTCCGCCCATCCTTACTGCCCATCGCCCTTTGCGTGTGTTCCTGATGCTTACTCCCACAGATGTTGACAACGCATCAAAGGAAACAAAAAATGGTGAGAACGCAATTGTGTCTCCCAATCACTGAGGTCGAGTGTCTAAAATAACTTGGTACCACCAATCAGTGTGCATATTAAAAGCCACTGACGTTCCCGCCACAATGGGTGACCTTACCAATGTCGGGGTCAGGCGTTATCACTCATTGTGTAGTATCCTATCACCAACAAACCACTAATTCACTCTCGTGCTCTACAATGCACCTCAGGTGGAAATGGAGCCCCACCCCGACTGTATGCGCAGCCAAGCACTTAACCCTGGGAATGTTAACCGTTGGGTTCATCATGATGGCTATGTCAATGACACCATACGTGACTTTCTAAACACTGAAATAGTACGCCCTGTATGATAGTTTCCTCTGCCTGAGACCATCAACGTGAACAACCCATTGTCCTACCACAGTCACAGGTCTCACTGTCTCTGTTGCACGGGTCCCATGTCCTCTAACCTCCAGCCCGCCTTGGAATCACTTGTTCTAAAGAACTATCTATCCCGTATGGCTGTTCATAACTCTCTTCAGGCTGAATTATTATTCTGACATACACATCCAGTTGTAATTGTCACTGCTGTTGTATATGATTATGGTGAGTCGATTTGTGAGCATTTCTTGTTTATTTCGGCTGCTTGAACGTCAAACTACAGTCCTCACTCTCCTGAGAGAGGTATTCCGTTACCTCTGTTTCATGGCTGAGTCAGGCTGACGATCTACACAGATAGAATATGTTTGGGTAGGGAATTGTCAATTATTACCCACATGCAAAGCCATACCCACTGGAAATAATTTCAGTGCAAACCCTGGACCTGGGTCTCTACAATGTTTGTTATTGTGCGTACGAATCATTCGGCATTTTACACTCTGAGGTGATTGTTCTGATAGGTCCGATATGTCGGTCTTCCCTGGACAATGTGGGTTTACGTCACTGTAGCTCATCTTTCAACATGGCTAAATTTGAATCCATTCTCAAGCATAAACGGATTCAGTACGTTCAAGGGTGCGAAATAAAGTTCATTAGCTCAACCAGGTACATCCGCAGTGGGCAGTTCCTTTGTTCCTGGTCCTCCAGAAGTCGGTTTTCATAACCATTATCCACCTCGCCCATTGCTAATGGCCTGATTCTGGTAGACGTATGTGACTTGATTTCAAAAAAAACCTTGCATTCTCACGATGGAATAGATGTAAGCATATGGAAGTACTACTGGCGTCCACACTGTCGAAATGAGACACAATTCTCCGAAGGTAGCCTTCTGTTTCAAGTAAATACGTGGGCGTTCACATTGTTCCTGTCTGCTGCCGATCGTGAGTTACCTCACCCTCTAACCACGTGTACTTTTATGTTGACTCGGGTTACAGTGGTGATGCTGCTGCGTGTTTACGCGATGTGGAATCGGTCCAGAGCGATTCTTTGTATCCTCGTGTTCATCTATGTGCTGCAAACCATCGGCACCATCGTTTTTGAAGGAATCTACAACCACTCCGGTCCCCACTTCTTAGGTATGTACTAAATCATATTTATGACTAGCCTCACCTAACCCCCACCCTTTTTTTAGTTGCTATCGTCCGAGTTGCCGATTTTTCATTTTGCAACGTTTCGTTTATTAACATTCCAATGGAGGGCATCCTTAACGTGATCATTATAGTGCCACGATTTGCTCTTTCTGGTGCACTAGTGATTCTGGGGGTCTTTCAAACCCTGAAACAATCAGTTAGGTTGTACAGAGCGACAAGGCGATGGCAGCCCAACCGCTACCTGCAGAAACTAGCGCAAGACGGAATTTTTTATTTCTCCGCGTACGTCCCTACTCATTGGTCATGCCTCTCCTGACGACCGCTCGTACAATCGCCAACGACGAACATGTTTCGTCCGAACTTACAGGAACGCACTCTACCAAATCCTCGAGGTGCTCAGCATCACTGGGGGACCACAAAATACTGTGTCACTCCTCCTGGTCACATTCGCCTATATAATGTTTTCCCCTCTCATCCCACGGTTCATCATCGACATACGAGAGCTATATGATCGTGACACCCGTCATCATTCCCATATTGATACCGGGTTCGGTGCGTCGTCGCAGTAAGATATAGATCTAGATACAATATTCAGGATTGGAATCGAGGGTCCTGAGGTGGAAGGCGACAGACATAACTCGGACGATCTCGAGATGGGTCATACAGTATAGAGATCAGGTTCGAATGAAGACAAAAACTCTACCATTATAGGCACGGGGTAGTAAGGGACTAGAGGTGTCAGATGGGAGAGCTGGAAGATAGTGGACTCGAAGCCTTGTATGTTGTGGATGGTTGAATTTGCTTGTTGCGATGGATAATATCAGCGTTACCAGGGAAATTAACTACTCCCCGATGGGGGTCATTTTAAACAAAGATGAGCTTCAGCGTCGAGCATGGATCAAATGGTAATTAGCTGAGAGGAGATGGATGACTGACGATGGACGTACACAGAGAGGGACGCGAAAAAGGTGCTCTGCCAAACTCTCTGCTAGTCAGCGACGGGGTGGAGGAATATGTACTTGCCAAATACTATGGACGACGCGCGAGGAAGGGTAGAGATGTCGATGAGACCATAGATGAGTGCCTTGTTGCTGAGAAAGCTTCTTGTCCAATGTCCAGCCAGCAGTAACGAGAGGACGTAAAGTGTACAGGTGAGTTCGGCGGGGGCGGCGTGCACTGAGTGAAGCTCCCGAACCCGTGGAGTCCCAGAACAGCCGAATCTTACTTCAAGCCATCGCTCGAGACCCGTTGGACGTGGCCCGCAGTTGGGAAGTAAGCGTTGCAGTGAGTAAGTCATCAACTTCAAGGTAGCACTGGCCGGTCTTTGAAATCAAAGACACGTACATTGTGTTTAGGGTAGTACTATGACCACTCCTACTAATTTCTCCTAGGCGATATGAAGGCAATAGAACCACAAGTGTGGGTGATCCGACGACGGGACCGCAAAGTACGCCCTCACATCCATCTCTTCTTAGGCTCGTCTCTGCACAACAGGAATATCCAAAGTGAACCACGTGTCCTTGGGTTCGAAGGGTACGAGCGGTGACACCTCCCTCGCTTTCCGCCCCTCTTCACTTATCCATGAGTCCCCATCACTTGAAAAGGGCGGTGGTTGCACAATGTCGGACAAGTCGATGGGCTGAGTTGCAAAGAAAATTTTCAGGTAGCCAATGTCTATATCCTGACCCTCTTCCAGTGAATAGGTGAACGGGGATGTTCCTCCTGGCCCGTATCCGATTGTGAATGTCGCATTCCGCTTGAGCGGTGCTGTAGTGTTCCCGATGCTCGATTGTGTGTAGTATGAGGCTAAAAAGTATCAACGAGAATTGAACCAACGGTCAGCAAATGTGCCCCACCTATGCTCAAGCTGCTATTATTGAATAAGAACGCGTTTAGGTACAGGTCCCTCGGCGTATTGTTTGTGAGTTCAATCCCATATAACGCGTCATTGTCTACAACAAAATCGATGATGTCCGAGGTCTCTGCAGTTGGATTTCTTTTGCGGAGACCTGGTTGGATCGGCAGCAGGAATGCCATTCCATATTCATCGAATCTATCCTCTGCCTCCCGTAGTAAGTAGAAATTGACAGTCACTCCATTCCTGGAGGCCATATACTTGGTATTCCTTGTGAGGTCGAGGTACCAGTAGTAGTGCGCAGCAGCACTCAATGCATGAGTAAAGCGGTCGGGAGTAGTCGTGAAGTGGAGATCTGACAGCCCTAGCTGTTTCAATCGTTGATCTAGAACCTTGAGAACAACCAAATCGTTTTCCATCGCTACTTCTAGCTTCGCTTCGTTGATCTCCTTGACGAGTCGGAAGGTGGGGGTGTTCACCGCGCCATTGGCATTCATCCGCAGAGTAATATCTTCAAATACCGAAGATAGGTTTCCTCCCGGAGTCTGGTAGACCGGTAAGTTGCCAACGCGGGTCAGCTTTGCGAACGAAACATTCGTGAAGGGCACAGACGTGGTCCCTTTGGTTTGAAAATCCTTGATATCAGCGGTGTCGTTGACCACTACAACACCCAGCTTTCGTTTTCCATGATTATATAGCGTGAACTCGACCCCGCGTGTAACGCCTTGCGCCACACCAGCTCCGATGATATATTCACCACCATCGCCAATCCGGACAGTGTAGCGAACTTGTCGGCCAGCAGGCATTCTCGCATCAAATATGATACGATGCTGGTTGAATCCTTCGCAATGAGGGTTTTGCCTAGATGGATCAATTGGAACCTGACGATCGTTGTAGAGGTTGGAGCATCATACCTGGTGAGGTGGATGTGCTCGAGAACTTCATTATACGTGAGGTCGTCGATAGGATAGTTTTTCAAGGTTTCCAAAAGCGAAGTGGTGAACTGCCCACGCCCTTCATGCTCATAAGCGCGCTCTTCCTCGCCACAAGCAGCCAAGAGAATGTGTGATCGCAGTCCGTGACAGGCGAAACCGGAGTGAATGTTCCCAGCTCGATCTCCCCAGATATCTTCATCTACGTCTGCGTCGATGGTGTGATCAAGCTCGATGGTGCGTTCTACATATCCGTCGTGGCTCCTAGTCCCGGATGCGGAATGACAACAGTCAAATATGACACTCTAACCCCTCTCGTCAGTCGATGAGAAAATGAGATATGATGTGAGACGCACAATATTATCGCCTTTCACTTTGGCAATATCCCAGATCAAGGTGCCAACAGTACGGTCAGGAATTGGATGGATGGCGGTTTTCTTATAATCTTGAGGGAGCAGGCATTGGATCTTGTTGCCCTGATCCCCCCACATCCACATGATCGGAGCGGGAAGCTCCCCCCCGTGTCCAGCGTAAAAGATCACAATAGGGTTCCCCCTTTTGATCCGTTCATCGTTTTGCAAGTCCCTGAAGGCCTGGATAATTGCATCACGGCTCGCCTCGCGATCAAGGAGTGTGCGAATGTGATCTTCAGGAACCTGGAGAGTTTGTTCTAAATATTGTTTCATCGCTTTCGCATCAGCAACCGCCCCACAAAGTTTCGGACAATTGATGTAATCATCGATTCCGATGATTAGTGCGAACATGGTTTGTCTGAATATGCTGAGGTGGTTGAGTTTGGAGTACATGTCGGTGGTGGATGGTGTGCAAGGCTTGAATGGCGCAGGGGAGGTAAAACGGTTGGCCACCCGACATCACTCCACGCGGCCGTTATCAGTGGTGTAGAAATCACTCCACCCCTATGGGTGGGGTCGGCGTCTAGGGACTTTTGGTCAGTAGACTGGAGTGCCAGGAATAGTGCATGAGCGCTTACGGTTCGTCAGAATTCGTCGTTTGGTCCAATGATCCCTGCAGAGGTTGGAAACTTGTTTCCGAGTCCCTGTGTACATCGTTCCACTGTGCAGGAAGTACTGGACTTTCAGAGTAGGGCGATTTGACGCCGTAAAAGCTGGCATGGCAGAAAATCTGGTGAGTTGGTCCACGACGTGGGAAACGCTGCAAAATGGCGCCCACCGCGAACGGTAAGTTGGACACCAAGGGCCATCGTGCTCAACTTTCTCGGCGAAGAACTCGTTTAACATTGAGCTTGTACAAATTTCGCTATTCCCGGGATACATACTGTACATCACATGCAACTCGACAAACAAAATACAATACCAAAATACAACAAACACCAATTCCACTTCAATGCATCAGTGCCCCCCTCGGCTTTCGCAGCGACTCTGCAATACCCAAGAATGTCTCCGCGAGTTGGACCTAGTGTGGTACATTTAGGATAAACGTAGCCTAATGAGTGTGAGACAGCACGCACCGTATCGAGCGCCTCCGTGTACGACGAGAGGATAGTTGCAGTAGCTGGCGCGAGTGGGTCCCTCGGCGCATTGTTCTGTGCATCTCGCGCAATCTCAGCCATGCGACGCAGGTTCATCGAGGAACCATCCGGGCCGAATGATACAGCATGGAACGAAACAGCTTTTCTGTAGTTGCAAAAAGGCGCATCAGCTCGTTCGAGGTACCGTAAGCAAATCACAAGTTTACCCAAGTCGGATGGCCGTACGGCACAGATCCTGCACGACGTCGTCGCCAATATTACATATTCCATCAGAAAGGAATATGATGACAGGGAATCTACATCAACAGAGAAACTGCCGTTAAAAGGAGGGGGGTAAAGAAGTTATACAGTCTTCACCTCTCTGTGCTCCAGCTTTGTTCCATGACTGCTTGGGCCTGCTGGATCGCGATACTAAAGTTGGTGCCGCCACGTGTGCCAACACCAAGGAGTGGCCTCAACAGCTGATCTGGTGTGCTCGTAAAATCGTTCACGATCGGGGATGCAACACCATGGTCAAATAAGACTACGCTATACGCGTCCCGTCGCGCAGCATTGGAACTCGCAATTGCTGCTGCGCGTGCTGTCCAGAAAGCATGCAGCGACGATAGGACAGCACCATAACGATTGTTCGACCTAATGCTGATTCGAGCAGTCGCAGGTGTGTTGGGAAGCGGCCTTCGATCGGTCGCGCTCATCGAACCAGAACTATGATAGGACGACGCTGAGTAAATCTACCAAGGTGACAATGAACAGAAGCCTACTGGTCAGCCACGAAGATCCTGTGGAAAAACAATTCAAAGTCACTTTCAATTGTCGTGTACACGCGAATGCAGATGAACTCACACATGGTAGGCTTGCTGCATCACGACTGGGTTTCTGCATGCGAATTGATGACCGTCATTTGAGACATAACCCGCTCCCGCGGGTGCAGTGTTGGGATCCAACGGCGCATGGAAGAGAGGCAGAACACAGTATGAGGGTATAGCTGCGCCGCCTCCAGCAGTTGTGTGTTCTGGACCTATCAATCATGTTTGTAAGTTGATCACAAGGTAGCAAGGGATTGGGGACTCGCATACCTCCACACAGGGCATCACTATCATCGCGAGTCAGTCGTCGCGAGTCACCAAACCCAAACAGAAACGCACCATTTCGCAAAGTTGGCTTGCTCTTCTCTCGAGTACGGGTCTTTGAAACCTATCGAGGGATGATTCAGATAAATGTTCAACGAACGCAGATGTATTACCACTCCGTTTCCAGAACAGACTGTGCGTGAGGAAGTCCTTTGGTCGATCAGGATCAGGTTGTATTCTCCTCGTCAGGTGTTGCAGTTCCTTGTTGCCAGTACACTGTGTCTCATCGGCCGCGCGACAATAGTCGATGTGGACGTGTCGGCCCATCGCAGAACAAACGAGGTTACACATCATCGGCGCGCCTTCGTCATTGGTGGAGAACTTGCGCCCTTCGATTTCCAATGGTACGTCGTCTGGCCCGTCCATGGTCCAGCGAGTACGTGACATGGACCCATGGCGGGTCTCGTGCTCTTGTTGCGGATGGCCTTTGAGCAAGTCGTTAGCACGCGCCAGCATTTGGTTCAAACATGCAACTTACCAAGAGGTGACGTGCAAAAGTAACCGCAGTTTTCGCATCTAGCGGACCGTAAGAGAAGATACGCGCGGAACATTCGACAACCATACTTTGTTTCGCAAAAATGAACGACATTCTTGTCCCTGCTGTGGTTATGAGGCCCTCTGTGCATCGTAGCACCGGGCGGGATCGGCTTGATGCATTTCAAGCGTTTCGCAACTATCATGTCAGGTTATTGCGGGAATTCATATAAGCACTACAACGGACCCTGAGAATACTGCAGGAGGATAAGCAACAGCACAAACGTTCAAGGGGAAAGTATACCTTGGTATACTGAAACGTTTCATTTCTGCCCGTAAACGTCGCCTCGATAGAGTGTGGTGCCGTTTCAATCTCGCATATACCCGGAGCAGCACAAATGGAAGTACACAAATGTTCTTGTCTGTAAATCATCGATCAAGGACAAATGTCACCGCCGCTTCAACATTATACGCACCCGCAGAGGTGGATTGCACCAGGGTCTAGACCATGCAAGTGGTCTTGGTCTGCACACAGTCGTTTACACAACTGGCACTGAATGGAACAGAAGCGGGCATCACATTGATGCAGGACATGGTCGACATCACTTCAAATGCATGAAAATTAATGATATTATTAGAAGTAGAAGTGTTACCTTGGAATTCTGCATGTCCCGGGACAGAAATACAGACTCCCATCGACCAGTTCCACGTCGGACAAACCACACGGCTGCAATGAGTATATCGGTTCAGAATGGACATGCACTGATGTTCAATAATCAATGGATGCTCACCTTCCCACAAGCGTGAACAGGAGCAGCACAGAGATGCTCCTCGTCAGTGTGATCAATCACCTTTGTCCTTGTCAATGGCCAGATAGAGAACTCGAACGAAACAGTACACACCTTGGCGCATACATCCTGACATCCATGTCTTCCAGAGAACCTGCAGCGTTTCCCGCACAAATGTTGGTTCGCAACACATCTACAGAAGAGCGTGAGCGATCGGGCGCTTGGCCAGCGCAACGAACACGTACATGTGCTTCCCCGCATGGCCCGCGCTATCAGAACGTATTCAGCACCAGGCAATACGACATCACGATCCAAACCTCACGCACCTCATTGTACAAGCACGATGCTCCTGTTCAAGGGTCGAACAGAAATCGCATTCGTGCACGCACTGGTGGTCAGACTGACAGTCGTGCGTGCCTTCGTGAGCTCGACTCTTGATACACCGCAGCTGACACTCGGTACACGTCATCCCACATAGTTGGACGTTCCCCTTCAAGTCCACGACTGAACCCTCAAAGTGACGTCTCAACTCGTCGATGCTCGCGTGACTCCCGCTTCCACCACCAGCTGCTTGGAACCGTGACAAGTTCTGGTCCAGCCATTCACGCACGTGGGCGATCCGCAACTCCACAATCTTTTCGAGGTGCTGGGTCAGACCTGCAATCCAATCAACTTCGGTGGTGTATTGACGGGTTGCGTAGCCCTCCCAGGTTGTCCGGAGAACCATCAGCATGCGTTCACGGGACACAGCCTGATCACTGCCGCCGCCAATGAAGAGTTGGTGGGGTGTATCTGGCAGGTCAATTGGCATGTCTGTATCCAGATTCTACACCGGAAAGTAAGTACGCAGCCAGCGCAAGGAATAAATCGTATATGAGTCTACCTTGAGAGCCTCACGCTCCGGCTCCACTTCCGCATATCCATAGGCAAGCGCATTGGCAAGCAGCATCGAGATTAGTTGCGCACGATGGGATGCCATGGTTTCTAAGTATAAAAGTCGACATATGCTCCGAGCAAGTAAAATGCATATATGCTTACGAGACATAGCACCCCAATCGTTTGTCTGGAAAAAGGTTCGAGTGAGCAAGACATACGACATCTGGGTGTTCCTGAAACCACCTTACCTTCAACTTGGCCATCAACGTCTTCATCATGTGCAAAAACTCTCCCGCTGACCGGTGCGTGACTACCTGCTTATCCAACTGTCGCTTCACGACAGGGAAGAGCTTGTAAAATTCCTTGGACTCGATGACTGGCCTATGGGACATCAGCGAGTCGAGAATGCCTGAACTATCTGATCCTTACCATGGAATAATGCTCAACTTCCCGGCATGAAGCTGAGAAATGAAGTTCGCCTCTTGTTCATCTTGCACGATGCGTTGGAATTTGAGGGAAAATCTAGGGATGAACAATGCCAATCATGAATGGCTGTGACAACGCGACAAGAAATCATCACTTACTCTCGAGCGATCTCAGCCTCATCCGAGTCGACGACATCCTAGAGAAAGCACCTCAGTTGACACGACTGACACAGAGCCCAACCAAGACAGATGTACCTTGATTATGATGACCAGCGTCGACTGGAATAATGTCGGATTTGCCTTGGGATCCAATACCGTCGAACTCGACTGGAATGACTGAAACAGTCCGGTAATATCCCGACTGAGAGCAAAGTTGTTGCGGAACAATACCTGAGCGCAAAACGTCATGGATCAATATCTGTACCTTCTGCCGGTTTCGTCCTGCTTACCAAGTTGGAAATGGCTGTATTGAACAAGACGAGTAAGGTGTCTTCTTGAGCAGACCTTTCAATACTGTGTACACCTACCGAGGGAAAGTAATATGAGTGAACTGTCGATGAAGGTATGTGGGACCGACCTTCGAAATCAAGCGCAACGATCAACGCATCCTTGGTTGGCGTAACCGACATCCACACCCCCTCCGTCGTCCGCATCGCTGACCCAGCAAACGAAGTGTCGACGAGATGATTCAATGCAAAGCTCTTCCCGACCGACTGTTCTCCCATCGAGGACACTACCTTGACGACCTATTGTCGGTTCCATGAGCAAGCGGACACTCGCGTGATAGAGAGAAGTAATACACACCTTGGATGCCATATACGACTGGAACAGCGATTCGTACCATCCAAACGAGAGACTGTCCACAATACGATTGACATCCGCACCCAACAACGACCTCTCGAGGTCGGGCGAATACACCCCATCTTTGAGCGGCACGAATCGGTTGTCTTTTGCGAGCGCGAGATGGATCGGAATCAAGCATAAGAACTCGACGAGCCATTCCCCTGCGCGGTAGGCTGAGATGTTCCACCCACGATTCCGAGTCAAGCCCTGACGCTCCTCACCGCCACATAACTCGGCAGCGAATACGGTGAACGACGCAGCGGTAACCTTCATGGACTTGAGCACATCCCCCGTTGGCTTCTTAGTCGCCCTCTCAAACGTGGTGATCATGTCTGTGAAATGCGGCCCATATTGTTGATAATCACGATCCGTGATGAACACAAGGGACCGGGAACTGCGGAGGGTCGACGAGGAGATCGTTTCGCGCTGCACTGCAGGCAACACCGGGAAACGGGTCCAAACTTCGGCATGGCAGTCGATAAGACAGTTGTGGACGGTCCCATTTCCTGTTCCAGCGTGCCGTCCAGATGAACCCCGCGCACCCTTTTCCTTGAACATAAATTCGGTCACTTTGCGAGTGATATCCAACGCGTGTGAACGGCATGCGCGCGCCTCGAAATCAAGGACGATAACATGCACCGCACTTCGGTTTATCAGCGACGTGACGACAGGAGTGTTGTCAACGGTGAGCGAGCCTAGGTCGAGCGGAATTGCTTCTGTGGAACCAAAGGTATTCCAATGATATGCCATCACCGTCAAATCGTTCGCGTTGGCTTGTGTGACCAATAAACAAGCACCATCTGGAGTGGAGCTCACGCTATATGGCACCTTCTCGAGCTGAAGTGTAGCAGGTCTAATCGTCCCCGTCCCTCATCAGCAAGACTCGCATAGAAGAAGGAATCCAAGATCAAACCCACCGAAACTGGAGAGTCATCAACGAAAACACCCTCGCCTGCGCCTGCGAATCAACAAGGACCAATTCTTCGCTTCCGCTCACAAAGCACGCGAGGCAGATGGACAGCGCGTCATTGTACCACGGAGTCAAGTTGATTGCACTTCCTGAAGCTTGAAATACACCACGAGCGTCATCGAATACGAAAACGTGTAGTAGGAGCTGTAAACATGGGATGGATCAACAGACAAGTACAGTAACGTAAGCGAACGCGTACCTTGTTCGAAGACACCACCGCCAGGGTCTTCTTCGACTCGTCGTACGCCAACAGAAAATCGTGCCCAATCTTTTCACGATTGAGTGCCTTTCTACGGCCGCGCGCAATGGCACCGTCTATACCCTCCAATTGATCGAGGTAGACACTCAAGTTTCCCGCACGGTCAGCGATGACCAATAAGAGTCTCTCGCCTTCCAGCAACTGTGCTCGCCTGATCGAAACAATTGTATGATTTAACTTAAGCTACACTAGGCGAGGAAAGGAAGCGCAGACGCACATCACAGAATAACCCAATGGCATTGTGAACTTATGGTGGAACTTGAACCGTGGTGAAGGAATTGCACTTGGGTTTAGTTGCAACTCGTGCTGGTCTTGTGTCGTCAGGTTCAATAAATGTACGGTGTATATGGCCATTGGGTCCTGTTGTGACTCTCGCGAACCCGAGATCTGATACGATGTGGATGTGAGGGAAGAAGGGCCTGCCATCAAGCTAAATGCTAGTTCTAGGGCACGTCAATGAGACATCACTTACCATAGTATCGTTCTCTTCGAATCTCCTCCACGTCATCGATAACGAACGTATGTCTACAAACAGTGACACCAGCTCAAGTCAAGAATCATGAAGAATGGGCAGGATACGTACGAGTATACGGTTTGTGAAGATCGAGTATTCACGAATGTGATGAGTTTCATTCTGAAAATCTCTAGCTCCTCCTCCGCTTTCTTCGTATTCTCGCGTTTGATCTGCTCTGTACAGTCTTCTTCTTGTGCACTGTGCACGGCAGGTGCGAGCTTATTCATTGTCCTCGTGACGCTGTCCTCCAAGTACTCAAAAGCCCTTTGTTTTGCCCTCTCCACCCATAATTTGAATTGGGGAATATGTTGCGTGTACCGCTCCATGTCCTGCTCCAATTGACCTAAAAACTGATCGTCAGGGATCTGTGTTATCCCATCTGTCGCGCGACGAATGAGATCGTCCACCGTGTCATTGACGTCATTCTCCCCTGCAACCGCCTTCCACGCTGCCTGTGCCCACGTCATCAAATTGTGAGTCAATTTCGTATTGTTCCACTTGTTGACCCCGTGGTTCCCCCTCACAGTTACCTTGGCTGGCTCCACCTCGCCGTCCAACACAGCTCTTAAGAGCTGCAGACGCTCTTGCTTATCCAGCTTTAGACTTTTCTTCTCCAAGAGTAAAGCTAGACTCTTGAATAGCTGAATACGATCCTTGGCGACTTGATAATATGTGTCAGAGATATTCCGGAATTCTTTGCTTAGCATGTGCGTCGCTTTGTCACTTGCTTTCGGGTAGAGCGCCAAGAGGTCAGAGAGGAGTTCTAGTGTCATCGACCAACATGTAGCAATCCTAGCCATTGAATCAAATAATCACAGACCTGGATTATCCGGTGACTTCTCTCCGGCTTCACCGCGATAAACAAATACCCCTCGATCAAAACATCTAACACGTCCTGGATATGAGCTACTGTAACAAGTAGCCAAGATGAACTGTACTCACGGATACAATCCCACTACTTTGTCTAGAACCGCCTCAAATAATGATCTCCGAAGCACAGGAAACCCCGCCTTCAATCGCCCTTTCGCACTCGCGACCTTCGACTTGACGTGTGCTTCGGACACCGATCGAATGGCGGTGGAATTCTGTCTCCATTCCCTACATTGCTCTGTGAATCGTTTCTCGAGCCCCCAGCGACACAAGATTTTCAATGCTTCATCGTCAAGCTTTTCATTCAGACGGAGGCGGTCAGACGTCCTGTCGGTCCCAAGGAGGTAAATAGTGAGAACGCGATCCCCATGGACGATGCTGTTCACATACAAAAGTCCTTCGAGTTGCAACCCCTCGGTCGTACGCTCTCTGAACGTATCCCGTACAACTTTTGCCTCTTGGTGATCCACCGTCATGAACCCTTGGGCGGTCTCGCCATGGATCAAAAACGGTGCGATCGGTGCATGATTCGTCGAATACGGGTCATCAGTCTGTACTTCTGGACATGCAATCACCTGCGAAACTGCCTGAAATTGGAATTCCGTAGACATATCTTGTAAGCCGAGACGCCAGCGCACAAAGCCAAGCTGAATTAACCTTGAAACCCTTGCGCACAGCCACGGACTCTTCCTGCTCGTTGGTCTTTGCGACTTCGAACGTGTACATTCTGCTCGACTCGTCTTGGTCAATGATATCGAGCTTGTCGCCCTCGCCCTCGTCATCACTGTCCTTCTCACTCCACATGATGGTTGCCGCGTGTTCGGACGAGATCAAAGACACGACTTGGTCACATATCTTTGTGAGGTACCTGCATACACTCAACGTCGCACATGTCAACTAGCATCAGTGTAAAACTAACCTCATAAACGTGACGCGATTGCGACGAACTGAGTTCGCCGCAGAGTCATCCCAAGTCGTTTGTTCAGGCCAGTATAAAACGAATATTTGATGAGCACCTCCAGTTTGCTCTGGCGTTGTGACAATGTACAAGCCTGAACGGAGAGTCGGTTGGGTGCGTGCATTTGTCTCAGGATCAACGAGAAGCTGCGCCGCGCTACCAGAGTAAGGCGTGAATACAAGAGAAGATGAAAGTTCTTAGACAGATGACATACATAGTTTCGTCGATGGCTCCGAGTCGCAATAAAAACCGGACGATTTCCTCCTTGCTGCCGTAGACGCCAACGGGTTTGATGACATAATTGTCGAGGGCCCTGAAGTTGACTTTGGTCATGCTTGCGTATGCACCCGGGCAAACACTATTTATAAACGCCTCGAGGGAATTCTGAGATATAATGATCTTATCGACTGATACGATCAATAGTGGGAACAAGCGCGGCGAACTGACTTGGGGTACTCACCGAGACCACCACTTCCCTGCTCGGAGATGAGGTCCAGGATGCGGTACATGCCTTTGATAGTGCAGGCCAAGTCCAACTCATCATATTCAAGTCGGAGAGGTAGAGCGTCAATATCCATCTATGGATGTATGATCGGACTCGAGATTCGGGTTGGGTTGAGTTGAATGAACGCACCTGATCATCCGGCGAATTTTCGTTTTCTTCGTCGGCAGATTGGTAAAGACTTTCGTCGCCATCGGATTCAGCCGCAGTAACACCGCGTGCATCAAGAGATACCGACGGGGGAGAGGGTGTCAGGTCGGACCCAGAGTCAGAGATTGTGTCCGAGGAGGCTGAAGAGGCGTCATCCTGAATTTGGGAGAGTATATGAAAAGAATTTCGGTAGCGGGGGTCGACCTCGTTCCTATCCAAATGCTCTAGAAGCGCGCCATTGGTTTCAATCGTGACAATGCAGTAGGTACACGACGCGTACCTTCTGCTTTTCGCTTGCCCTTGTCGATGGTGTTTGGGACGTAGATTTCGCTAGAGTCGGAGTCGTCATTGAACAGGTTGGGAGGTCGATATGGTGGATCCATCGCAAGCTACTGGGTAGCTTGAGATGGGTCTTGAGAAAGAGTTGTTGTAGTACCACGAAACTGGTTAGATTATCTGGAGCAGAATACGCTGCAGTAGTGAAAGCAGAGCAGATCTTCGTTGTCCGCCCACGACCTAAGAGTCCTTCTCACGATGTTCCTTGTGCGAGGAATATCACGACGGAGTACTCGTATCCAATGGGCTGTGGAGAGTAGAAAAGGAGCTCATTATGGTAAAATACTTCAAATTACGCAATTCGGACAAGCCCCCGCAAAACTACCAACGACAAACGTGCCATACTGTATCCCCCCAAGCAACACGTGTATGACCGTAACATCCACAGTCGCTTTCACGCTGATGTGGATTCCAAGTGGGCTGCAGGAGTGTGTGTGGTGAGACCATCTCCGCGTCTTTTTCCTGCCGTATGGGGTCAATTCTTGCCCGTTTTCGATGACCTGATTCCAAAGTGCAAGTTGTATCACTTGCTCCCCCCGTGCGCATTCTGTCTGGTGCCGTCGACACGAAGTCACACGCTACTAGTGGCTAATCGTGACCTGATCGCACGGTACGAGGAAAACTGTATAGTCGGGTGTAGATCGCACCCGAGAGGTATGGCAGTGCGATGCAGTGCATGTAGAATTCCTCCTTGCACTGGAGCAGTTTTCGTCAACGGCCGGGGCGATCATGCCGTCTTTGCAGTCAGAAAGGGCGGGTGGGGTCGGTCACGGTCTGGTGGAAAGGGGTGGGGAAGCACAATCATCAGTGTCAATTGATCGTTAGCTAGGAGATGGATGTCGGACGTGGAGACAGGTGCTCTCTGCTAAACGCCTCGTGGCGGGGAATGGGGTGGAGGTGTATGTGCTTGACAAAAACCGGCGATGCGCGAGGCGGACTTGAGGCCTTGAGGAAAGAGGCGGTTCAAGTTCGGAAGTGAAAGCCTGAGAAAGTTGCGGCGATGACGACCAGAGGAAGACTTCGGAGCTATCCTATGGGATCAATGGTGGTGTTGATGCGCCCGTACGTCCTATGCTGCTTTCAGCCTGGAATCGGGGGCCCGTTGTTGTTGTTCTCATGTTTCAGCCAATAGCCAAGACACCGCGCGGAAGATAGTAACTGACGCAGAGCCTCATGCTCAGTGTTGCCGTACACGTTTGCTTTCGGCCACTAGAGATTAAGACAACCTTACAAAGGTATGATCAATAAATAACTATATGATCTAAACCCGTGTTGCCTGAGTCCTTTCTGTTGAAGCGTGATGGTGTGGTTTTCATGACACAGATACAGGTCGATAAATAGCCCGCCACGATCATGCGGAGTTATATACATCTTCCGAGCCACCCCACTCAAATCGTTGGTTGCCAAAAAAACTTGACACTCTTTCCACCGCTCATGTCCTCCGACGTACAATCCACCCTGCGGCTTCTCGTTCTGAACAATTACCTATCCCGTACGGTTGCTCATAACACCGCTAATAGTTGGTCTTACGCTCCAATACAGTCGCTGCCATCACTGCTGTCGTATATGACTATAGTGAGTAATCGAATTCGCGAGCATTCTATATTCCTATTGAGGCGCCGAAACCGTAGTCCTCACCTTCTCAAGAGAGGTATTCCATCCCTTCTTTACCTCCGTTCCATGCTTAATAATGTACAAAGGTAAAATACGTTTGGGTACGGAGTTATTGACTATCAGCACATACAAGGTCTTGAGTGCTCTCACAGTGTCGACCCTGGTCTTGGGTGTCTACAATGTTTGTCATCGTACGTACAATCCTTCTAGATTCAGGAAACTTGCATATTTCTTGACCCAACTGTTCCAATAGGTTCGATACATTGGTCTTTATTGGATTGTGTAGGTTTATATGCCTAGTCATTTTCGAGCATGGGTAACTCTAATCCATTCTCAGGACTGCTGCACTCGGTATGTTCTTGGACCCACGTGGGGTTTATCTGCTCAACATTTGCAGTTGGCAGTTCATTTGTTCCTGGCCCTTTGGAAGTCAGTGTACTTTCTCATTATACACCTTACCCCAAACTAATGTATCATTTCCGACAGACGTAAGTATCTCGATTTTACAACAAACGTTGCATCTATAATGGTTGGATAGATGTAAGCACTTCAATTACTCGCATCTACACTGTCAAAATGAGATGTGTGGGTCATTTCAAAGGCAAAGTTTTACTTCTATCATATCCTTGGACATTTTTAGTGTTCCTGTCTACCGCGGATTGTGAGTTACGTTGCAGTCTAGTCGCTTCTTACGCGGGCATGCTTATCTAGGTTATAGTGCTGATGATTTTGCGTGTCTACGCGATGTGGAATCGATCCAGGGCTGTTCTTTGCGTCCTTCTGTTGGTTTGTGTGATACAGACCATCATTACTGTGGCTGTTGATGGAATCTACAACAACAATAATGCTTCAGGTATGTATCAAATTAGCTACATTGATATAATGGTCAGTCTCATAATCCCCACTTTCTCAGTGACAATCATCCGTGTTCTTGATTTTTCGTTGTGCGCTCCTTTGTACAGCAATGTCTCAGTGGTGCCCGGAGTATATTATGCAGCCCCGCGACTGGTTCTCGGTGTTCTACTGGCACTTCTCGCTATCTTCCAAACCCTAAAACAATCATTTGAGATGTACAAAGCAACGAAGCAATGGCAACCCAACCGCTACACGCAAAAACTGGTGAAAGATGGAATTCTCTACTTTATTGTGTATGTCCCCATTTCCCCGTGTCCATTTCTTCGTTCTTCGCCCTTTGCTCGTGCTCCTGAGAATTACCTGCACAAATACTTACGATGAAGATGCTTTGCGGCAACTTGTAGGAATGTGCTCTACCAAATCAACGACCTCTTCGACTTCACTACGTTTCCACTAGGCAATACTCTCATTTTCCTGGAGGTATCCGTTTCCATAGTCTTTTACGTTGTCATCCCTCGGTTCGTCATCAGCATAAGGGAGCTGTATGACCGTGACATCCGTGGTCGCTTTCATATTGATACCGGGTTCGGCGTAGTGTCTCGGTTGAATTCCGACCAGGACACCACCGTGTCCGCGATGGTATTCACGAACGTCAACCAGGGTGGCACAGATTATTCGGGCGATCTCGAACTAGGTAGAGTGCACGGGTCAATATTGAACGAAGATTCCCGAATCGGGGCGGCTATATAGGGGTGAAAGATCGGAAAGCTCGGAGAACCGGAAGGCAGTATTATTGCGTATGGCTCTGTACAATTCATTTGCTGTGTGTCAAGCTTACTACTTATACGGACTACGTACTCGAGAGAGAGAAACAGGTAGTGGCATGCATCTCGCAGTCGTTATCTCCCCAACTAAGTCTTGTCAAATTGCCTATGTTCGTTTGTACAGATCCTTATTTACCTTGGACGATCTGACACGCAAAGCATAATATCAACACTACATACCACCGGTTTTAGGCGGATTTGTTGTCACTTCCAAGAATGGTGAACGTCAGCAGCAAACGTGGGTCAATCGATTGCTGGTCGAGAGAAGGTGGACAACGGACGTACGCGAAGACAGATGTGAGCAGGGTCCTCACGTTCCTATCCGAATTACTAGAACTAGAACGATTTGCGCCATCATACTAGTTGGATCAGATCGACACGCGCCATTTCTCGCGATGCGTCCCGAGCCGAATTAGTAATTACAACCACAACCAAACTTGAAGCTACCAAACCATCTTTTCCTCAGCTCACACCTGCATTGAACGATATCCCAGACACGGTCACATCTCGATTGAAACTCGGTTGCGACTATCTGCCGAATGACTTATCATGGCTGGCAGCAAGATGATCGCACGGTGTGGAAAATCGCATGATGAGTACGGTCATCACCTTCTTCACACCCACGAAATGGCTCTTCATGACACACAACCTCGCAGTCCCTTTGATGCTTGGCAGGGATTGGCAGTGGGAGGAGTAGGATCAACATTACCATCAGTTTGGCGGGGATCGATTCCCGGCGGCGATGGATTTCAGACAACGACCACGGTGTGCCTCAGGGACTCAGCGTGATTGGCGATTGAATCATCGATAGACGACAAATGGACGCACGCGGAAGAGGACGTGAGAGAGGTATTCTCTGTGAAACGCTTTATGTGTCACTCATAATGATCCACTGTCAGTATCACGATTGTGGACTCCAATGTGGTACGTCTTCTTTAATCTTGATCACGTAGTACAGGGATCTGAAACGAATCTGAATTCACAATGCGGGAAATCAAAATTTCCCTCCAGAGATCGGAGAACGGGCACCTTGGAAACTGAATATCATCGTATGTTCCATGCTTCAACCTGTTTGTTCCGTGATAGCTTTAAAAGATACACGAGTGGTTGTCCTCCTTCCTCAGCATACCACTGGACTCAGATGTGCTTCCCCGCTATAACCCTTTTGTCGTCCTTGCTGTTATCCTTAGGCTTGGTGCATGCAAACCCTCTCAGCCGCAGTTCCATAGAATGTTGCCTCACACTCTCCTCCAAGATCAGCTCGGTTGGTATCACCCAACTTGTTGAGAAAGAACGAGCTCGCATCAAAGTTTTGAACTATGCCTCCCTTGACAACACAAGCCTCGCCAGTGGCTCGCTCGATCTTTCTAACGGCGTTGTTTCATACACAGCTGAGGTCGGTGTTGGCACCCCTCCCACTCACTGTATGCTTGTCATTTGCTTGTTCTGGGTCTCTAGGCTGAAAGTCAATTCTAGACACTCTTTTGGTTGATACGGGAAGTTCTAACACGTGGGTTGGGGCTAACAAGCCTTACGTTACTACAAGCTCTAGCGTGGACACTGGCAATTCAGTCGTAGGTTTTCATCGCCGAGTCATTCGATCCGAGCCTGATCCTTGCGTCATTCATAGTCCGCGAGCTATGGTTCCGCAGCGTTCTTCGGAGAAGAATGGCTTGATACCCTCACGGTCACCACCGACTTGGTAGTTGACAAGCAATCCATCGGTGTTGCCAGCGTGGTCCTTGGTATCAGTGGTTATGATGGTATTCTCGGTCTTGGCCCTGCCGATCTGACTCAGAAAACTGTCAAGAGTACATCCCAAGTCCCGACTGTTACAGACAACCTTTACGCTCAAAGAAAGATATCCCAGCAAGTTCTAGGCGTCTTCTTTTCCCCAGCTGCCGAGCATGATAACAGCGGAAAACTCATGTTCGGTGGCTATGAAGCGTCGTTGATGACAAGTCCGGTGCGCTATGTTCCACTCACGAAGGAGGTCCCTGCGGCAAACTACTGGGGGATCGAGCAATCGATTTCTTATGGTGAGACCACGGTCCTGTCGTCGGCCGCTGGTATCGTCGACACTGGCACTACTCTCATTTACATTGCTTCCGGTGGGTGTCGGAGATGTTGGTCACGAACCGCTTGAACGCTTACCTGTGTCTGCGGCCTACAGATGCATTCCGGCGATACAAGTCCCTGATAGGCGCGACTTTGGACCCTGCATCCGGGCTTTTGACTATTACCTCTGCTCAATACGCCAAGCTGCAGACGTTGACGTTCAACATCGGAGGTACTTCTTATGGCCTCACCCCAAATGCTCAGATTTGGCCCCGTTCGCTGAATACCGCCCTGGGCTTGGACAAGAGTAAGATATACCTCGTCGTCAATGACATTGGTTCAGACTCGAAATTGAGCTTTATCAATGGCTACAGTTTCCTGTACGTGATCCTATTTGTTGCGGAAGTATTCCTCCTTTTATGTGATATCCATTGCATAGTCAACGCTTCTACAGCGTCTTTGATACCACCAATCAACGTGTTGGGTTTGCTGAGACAATTTACACCAAGTCTACTAGCAACTAGAGCCATGCATGGCGGGGACTCCCGTACGAGCTGTTGAGGGAGTATTAGTGTGTTGGGAAACTCTCGGAGCCATCGGTGTAGTTGAAGTGGTCGTCGGTAAAGGTGTTTGGTGCGAAAACAGCTAACGCAATGTAAACACCATGATTGGTATGCTAGATGGAAGCTCGACGTATGCATTAACGACGGACAGTTTCAATACCCTTGGCTAATATCGACACAGGTAAGGTGACTTTCGCAGGGCCGACCGTTCCATGGTTAGTGTCGTATCTGCGGCCGTAGAAACACTCACTGTAAATAACGCAAGGGTCAGCACCACTGATGAGTCACGGTGTAAGAGAAAAGGAGATAGACACACAGGAAGTTGCACTCGTCAATGAATTCAGACTCGATGTGAAGGCGTAGAGGCCCACGTCGTTGACGACGAGGTAGATTGCGTCAGCCCTCCTGCCATTAGCCACATTGTTGAGGGAACAAGTTTGAGGAGTTGGTCGTCAGCTCGGAGTCGTACGCTACGTCCCCGACGTTATGCACGAGTGACTTCAAGGTACTATATTGGTTTTGAAGAACTGAGTAGCGGAGTCATAAATTGCAACCGGTTTATTGTTCAAACGCATTTGCAAATGGTGACCAAATTGTCAGTAATCGAGATCGATCGCGCGGTGTCATACAACTCACTAGAGGCGAGACAAGTCAAGGTACCAATATCGACGACACCACGGCTTGATAGAAACAAATTGTCGCGGAACAGTAACTGATCGCCCCAGTAACGTGATGTAGTAGGTGGGGTCTTGGTCAGCCGGGGGTCCAACCATAACAGTGTCATCATAGTAGCCAGTAAACGTGAGTCCTCCACCCTTGGTCGTATTAGCAGCGGGGATGAAGAGGATGCCGAGGGCCTTATCTGAGATCTTTCCTTGGGAGAAAAGGTTGTCCATCACCGGCGTCACGGTGGGGACTCAGTTCATGCCTCTGATAGTACGGTAATATCCCGACTGAGAGCAAAGTGGTTGCGGAACAGTACCTGAAACATAACATCATTGGTCAGTATGTGCCTCCTGCCAGTTTCACCTCGCCTATGAAGTTGGAAATAGCTGTGTTGAACGAGACGCGCAACATGTCTCCTTGAGCAGACCTTTCAATGCTGTGTACACCTAACGAAGAAAAGTGATACGAGTGAACTGTCGAGGAGGGTATATGGGACCAACCTTCAAAATCAAGTGCAATGATTCCTTGGTCACCCCTGGTCACACCCCTCCGTCGTCCGCATTCCTGACCCAGAAAACGAAGTATCGACGAGATAAAGCAAAGCCTTCCCGACCGGAGAGCAAGGCCTGAGACTTGAGTTGGGATGTTGCGAGCGTAACCCGAAGTCTCGTCATTTCTCACGATCATGCCAGTGGTGACCTCATCCTCAGCCTACACTGTCTGCCGACGAACAACGTCTTAGACACGGTCATATCTCGAGTGTTACCGACCATACACTCCTCTCAAGTCAGAGGATGAAGCAGGGCACTAGGGGGCAGAATCGACTATTTCAATAGGTCGGTCGAGACGTAGCGCTTTGAATATCATTAACTCCCAGGGGCCACTAGTAACACTGCTCGCTACGATGTTCAGGGCCCGTTCGTTAGCTCAAAATCAATACGCTTTCAGTCTGCAATGATGGAAACCAGACCCTAAAGGTGGCATGAATAACTCGGGAATTCTGGAAATGGGTCGTAGTATGCACAGGTGAGGCCCTGCTCCATGTCCAGTCCTGTTTCAACGACGTCCATTTTCTAATAGCATCTCGTGAACAGAGCGTAAACGACCACATGGGGTCAGCACGCCTCACTCACCGCCATGACCCACCCTCACCTCGCCAACACAGGGCGACACCTTTCTTGACCACGTCATCCTCCACGTTCGCGGCGGTATGCAACATTTCCACTCATCTCGCGCCCTCACCCACCTGGAGGCAAAAGACACGTGGGAGGCCGAGGAGCAGACACTCAAAGAACTTGGGGTTGACGTGCGCCGCGCCAGGATGCTCCGCAGTTGATGGGTGCATTGTCCGCGATGTATCTCGGCTTAAGCGAGGCCGAGTAGCTCGCCGAGGACGTGGATGTGCCGTTGTCGCTTGGCAAGACCGAGTATCTGGACCATTCTCGAGGTAGGAGTGGTGGGTCTGGGAATCCGCATTTCTTGTCGCCTATCAATCGATCGTCCAAGTTTGCTACCAAGGGACATGAGGGCGAACGTGTCACGCTAGAATTGGTTCTCAAAATCATTGCGGACCTGGTGCTTGTCGGTATGCCCAATGGAGACACGACTCTCGCAAGAGCACCTTGCTACACGCCCTCACGGTGGCCACTTCAAGACCGAGGTGGCGAGCTACGCATTCACTGCGTTGAACCTCGTTGTGAGTGTTATCGCCGACGACGGTACATTCGAAGCCTGGCCAGCTGCACGACATGCACGTCTTTGAAGAAACCGCCGTCGAGGAAGCGCGCCGTCTCGAACAATCGACAGCACCCGAGGAAACAGGGTTAGCGCCAGAGCACACCTCGACCTCGCTTGGCCAGTTTTCGATTCTCGAATCTTTTTGGTTCATGATCGCGGACAACCCTGGTTGGATCAGGACGTTGGCCTCGGGTACTCGTTGGACCCGCGCCATGGGATGAGCTCCGGGTGTTGCGCGAGGAGCTTGACAAGCACCAGCCCGGGATGAACACCAAGGCGGATTTGCTTGCCACCCGCTTCAGATTCTGTACATACTTGGCCGAGGTCGGGACAACGTCTATCAGACGACCACCCATAGACCCCGTCATCTCCATCTGTACATACCACTCCAATCGTCTGAGCTTCTCCCGTGCTGCACACCACGCTCGTGTCCCCGTCGGCCCAGGACGTTGATTAGACCAGTCATTACTACACGACAGCGTGCTCTCGGGATCTGATCTGCAAGACGTTCATCATGATGAACGACCAGTGATCTTCAGGCGAGTCGACCTTGAAGCTTGAGTCTTTGAGTCTTGGGGACCAACCTACGGGAGGGAAGTGAAAAATTGCGGCGACGCTGCGGCCCAAAATCGAGGATAAGCGCTGGTGATCAGTGATTCATCCTCCAAACCGATCACCACGTGTGATGGCAGTAAAACAAATCTCCAGTTGATCCGTGTCGAATGGTAGTGCATGGAGTAAGCCACGGGTAACTTGAAAGATGGTAGTACTTGGTGTAGTGTTGATGTATACCTGATCCTTTTCGTGGTAACCAAGATGCGCTCGTATAGCCCCGATGATCGCTACTGTCGACGCCACGCCTCGTGCCAGATGCTGGATCCGAGGAGAAAGTACACGTTTCCCCCTGCCAGTGGGGATCAAGATATTGTTTCAAAGGTATGAATCTTATAATCTAAATTTAGTGAGCTGCCTGTGTTCTCTCTACCACAATAGTGTCACAGCGTGATCGAAATTGGAATGGTCAAGTTCATGGCACAGATACTGGAACGATAAATAGCTTGCCCTGTATCTTGTGGGGGCCATACACATCCCTCCTCAATCAATCGTTTGCTTACCACAAAACTGTTTCCACAATCCATGGCTTCCAACGCACAGTCCTTCCAGCGTTTCGTTCTGGACGATTATCTATCCCGTATGGTCGTTCAGAATACCATCGCTGATAGTTAATCTTACGCTCCAGTACAGTCGCTGCCATCACTACTGTCGTATATGACTATAGTGAGTAATCGAAGTTCGCGAGCATTCTATATTACTACTGAAACGTCAAAACCGTAGTCCTTACCTTCTCAAGAGAGGTACTCCATCCCATCTCTACCTTTGTTTAATGCCTAACAACGTACAAAGGTAGAGTATGTTTGGGTACGGGGTTGTCGATTACTACCACATACAACGTCTCGAATAACTTCACAGTGCCGGCCCTGGTCCTGGGTGTCTACAATGTTTGTTATCGTGTGTACAATCCTCCTAGCTTCAGATACTCTGGTGGTTCATATTTCCCGAGCTGACTGGTCGAATAGGTTCGATATGTCGGCCCTTATTGGATCGTGTATGTACACTTAGTGCATTGTCGAGCATCGTTAATTCAATCTCAGGACCATTACACTCAGTATGTTCAAGACCCTGGCAAGGTTGTCTGCTGAACCAGTACATTTGCAGTTGGCACTTCGTTTGTTCCTGGCCCTCTGGAAGTTGGTTTATTTTCTCATTGTACACCTGCTGCATCACTAACGGACCAATTCTGACAGATGTATGTATCTCCATTTGCGACGGAAGTTTGTGTTCTAATGGTCGAATAGATGTAAGGACCTCAATTTACTTGCATCTACAATGTCAAAATGAGACGTGGACATTGCAAAGGTAAACTCATGATTCTATCATATAAGTGGGGATTTGTAGTGTTCCTGTCTACCGCTGATCGTGAGTCACATTGCAGTCCGCCGGTCGCCTGTTCGTCTGTGTTGATTTGGTTACAGTATTGATGATTTTGCGTGTCTACGCAATGTGGAATCGATCCAGGACTATTCTTCGTGTCCTTCTGTTGGTTTACATCATACAGACCCTCACTACTGTCGTTTTTGCGGGGATGTATACCAACCCTAATACCCACCTTTCAGGTATGTACCAAATTGGATGCAATGGCTAGCCTCACACGAACTTAACTCTTTTTCAGTGACAACCATACACATTCTTGATTTTTCGGTTTGCGGTGCTTCGGCCGATAAGCTTGACAACACTGTTTATTCAGTCTTTGTTATACCCCTGAGATTGGTTCTCAGTGTTCTACTGGTAATTCTCGCTGTCTGCCAAACCTTGCAGCAATCATTCGAGATGTACAAAGCAACGAAACAATGGCACCCCAATCGCTACATGCAGAAACTAGTGAAAGAAGGAATTCTTTATTTTTTGGTGTATGTCCCCATTTCCTCGTATGCATTCTGCCTCACTCTTGTTCCTGGGAATTACCCGCACACATACTAACAACGAAATGCCTCACATCAATTGATAGGAACATGTTTTTCCAACTTGGTGACCTGCTTCACATGATCGGGTTTCCACCAGGCACGAGTTACATCATCCTGAAGCCACTTATTTGCGTAGCCTTTTACATCATCATCCCTCGGTTCGTCATCAGCATACGTGAGCTGTATGACCAGGACATCAGCGGTCGCTTTCATATTGACACGGGGTTCGGCGTGGTGTCACGGTTGAATGCTAGTCAGGATGCCACTGCGTCTGCGATGGTGTTCATGGACGGAAACCAGGGTGCTGAGGTGCAGGGTGGTACGGATAACTCGAGTGATCTTGGAATGGGTCGAGTCCATGGGTCGAGATTTCACGAAGACTCTGCATTGGAGCCAGGGAGTAGTAAGGTCTAGGGGTGAAAGGTTGGGGGCGACTGGTATTTATTGGATGTCACGTTGTAATCCCTTTTCTTTAGTCGAATTCACTAAGTTATAGATACGGTCACGTCGATCCGAGAGGCCTTATCGTACGGTGCGAACAGGTTTGAATGAAGACCGTAAAGGTGTAATGAGGCTAGAAAGCTGGAAGATGGGAAAGCTGGTAGTATTTTTCAGCAATAGCGAAAGCAATAGGGAGGGCAGAGATGAGATGAGACAGACGAGAACTGAAGCGAATTTTGCGAGGATCACGGGCGTGGGGAAGCGGACCGTGGATGGCGCGAGTTCGTTGTGTTCAAAGCATCCCAAACCAAATCAATAGCTCTCGCCGCGATCCATCTGTCATCTTTCGACGCAGCGAGACACAAGACACCCTCCGTTGTCAGCGATGTCATCTGCTGACCGTTTTCGAGCCACTGGCAGACTCGGTACCAGGCATCAAATGTGACCACAAAATAACTACCAAGTAGACAGTCAGCGATGCATTGCCAGAAGTGAGAATGACTACCGACCCAAAGGTCGATCAAAAGGGCCCGAGAAAACCAGTCCAGAAAGATACAGAAACTCTCTACTGACCGTCAAGGTTACAAGGTGGTTCGAGAAATTGATAAATGTGACATGTAATTAGAGCACGTCCAGTGTCTGTACGCAAGCCATCAGCACCTGTGGCGGCGTGTCGTCCTGCACTCGGACCGTGATAATACTCTCCGAAGCGACCCTCCTGTACTCGGCCACATTTTCGCGCGTTGGCGTGAACAACAGTGCTCCAAATGGTTGTCCCAGACGAGCCATAGACCGGAGAGCTGGGGTCAGCTTGTGCGTCAATGATACATGCGAAGGCGACAAGAGCGATGTCGCGTCTCGCAGCCGTGCACCAGATGACATCCCCACAGGAGGAGCGAATCCTGTAAATTGCGGTTGAGGAAGTCCGTGTGACGAAGGCAGTTCGTCGATGAGCGAATGGTCATCGAGTATTGTCTCGGATATACTTCCAACAGGCTGTCGATCGAGGAGAAAGTCGATCCATGGGTGTACGAGGTAGAGAGAGTTGAATGCAGGGAGATCCTCCTCAGTCCTGATCTCCACAAGTCCGAGCGCGGTTGTCTGTGCATGGAATACTTGTTCCGACCTAGTCTGACTTCGAGAAACCGATATCGGCCCAAGCTTGACAGCAATGCATGGGAGTCTCATCCGTCTTCCTGCGAACGACGGCACAGGAAGCTCGCTGACTCGATCATAGAATTTGATGACCGAGGCGAGATTGAATACTTTGCGTAATCTAGCAGTAGCGCTCCGCATTTCGGCGTGTGTCATGGGTGGTGGGATGTGTGAGGTCCTCGACTCGCTGAATACACGGATGCTGCTAGGAAGGCAACTGTTGAAGCTTCCATGTTTCCCAGTCCATGCAAGAATACTTGTGTTTCCGGAGCTCGTGAGTAGCTGCGCCAGTAGTCGCCCGAGCGCTTGGTCCCCCTCCCCATAAATGACCGGTAAGGATACAGACAATATCCCGAACGATGAATCGACGGGGATCATATCACGTCTTGAGACAAGAGACAGTTTCTCCCGAATGCTGTCTAACCCGGGTTGGAGTTCCATCAAGGGTCGCGCCGAGATGCCGATTGCCTCCACCATCTCCAACAGGATCTCAGGCGAGTCTTTGTGATTTGGAATGTCGAGATTCATATAGAGGGTCCAGTCCTCGTTGTAGAACCGAACCACCTTCGAGACTCGGTATTCCAGGAGCGTCCAGGCATGAGAGTTCCAGATGTTCCTCACAAGATCGCCACGTCGCGATGGAGAGCGAACACCACGGAGAAACACGAGAGTCAAAGCAGAACCCTGGTACCACTTGAACATGGCTACGAGTGCTTCTTGAAGCATGGAGTGATCCCTTTCGTTGATACAACAGGTATCGCTCCAAGCCCAATGTAACCCCGCATCCCGTACGATCTTGCAGAACATTTTAAGCTTTTCGTTCGTGGGAGATTCTTCGAGGTCATACACTATGGTGTACGTGAGTTCCTCAAACAGAGGCTCATTGTCTTCCCACGCGTGGGAGAGCATGGCATAACGATAGTACTGCGTCACGTTGTGTTTGATGCGGGCATAGTCGATGTTGGGCGTCATGGAAGAGATCAGCTCGTTGAAGATGGGGAGGGATTCAAATACCACAGCTTGTTCCGCTTTGTTGAGGAGTCGGCCAGAGTTGGTGTTAATGAGTAGCCGTGGAGAGTCACGGATGGTGTCTTCAATGACGTCCTGGATGGCCGCTTTTGTATCCATGTACTGGTCATGAAGCTCTGGGAAAGAAAATCAACAGTCGAACTTTAGCGTAATACCAACGCCCTTACTGCGAATTTCTGGATCAAATGATTGTGGCATCTTTGACAGCATTGCATCGAAAATACGGGTTGCACTTTCGTAGTCTCCCGCCTTGTGTAACGCTACGTATTTCCTCTCGTAACCCCATGGGGATGACGGTTCGAGCTCGATGACCTGATAATCGATCGATCAACTTGAACCAGCCAGCGTGACATGGAGAGACACACCTTGTTTGCATCATTTAACGCCAGCTCCCATAAACCACTAGCTACGTATGCCTTGCTTCGCTTGATCAAGACTCGTATGAGGGATCCTTTGTATCGGCTCTGATACCCAGCACTTTGGATCGTGTGTCAGTGATGCTTCAGCACATACAAAAAAATAATCTTACCATGTGTCGAATGCAGCGTCGGCGATATGAAGGAATGATGGCAGAGAAAAAGCAATTAGTTTCATGTTGTAAAACTATTGGAACGCGCCGTCTAGTCTAACACACGAAACTTACAACAGAATACAATCCGTCCTTGAGATCCCGGATGGTGATCTCTCCATCAAATGCACCGATTGCAAGAAACCTGTCGTCAGGGGAGAATGCAAGGGACGATATTTCTTGAGGGTGTTGAATGAGACCGCACTGGGTGTGTGTGGACGTATCCCAGATCGTGAGGGTATGTCTTGCAGAGTATGCGATGAATTTCCCATGCAAGGGTAAGGCCATGCATGAGTTTTCGCTATAGGGAACTTGCCACTCCGCGACCACTGAACCTGTGGACGCCTCAAATTGCTTGATTGTGCTGTCGGATATGACAAAGAGATGGTTGCCGAAGCAGAGGAGAGATTTATTGCGGGATGAGCTTACTCGCACTTTGGTGGCTGCAAGCAAACGGCCGGTGCTGTCCTGGACGTGAACAGAACTTCTGGTGGCTATCGCGATGCGATCGTCCTCGGGCGAGAACTTCGCTGCTATCAACTGGCCAAATGTTTGTAGTTGTTTGCCACTTGCAATGCCACTTGCAACATCCCAAATGGTGGCTGTGTAGTTGGTCGATGACACGAGTCGAGTCGAGTCGGGCGAGAAATCGACTCCAACGATGGCACGGGGTTCCTCGCGTTCAAAGACTCGTTCGTACGTCTCTGCATCCCACATCAACAGCTCTCCTTTCTTTGTCCCCGCCGCGATCCACCTGCCATTTTTCGACGCAGTGAGACACATGACACCCTCCGCTGTCAGCGATGCCATTTGCTGGCCGTCTGCCACTCGCCGAACTTGAATCACCTTGAGCTTGGCACCGCCTACAACATAATTGGCATTTCCTGCAAATGTCACTATCGTTTGGCCGCCGACGCTGGTTTGGGGTGGAGGTTGCTCTTGTCCCCCATTGAGTGACTTTGTCATGACTGGTTTCTCTGGGTCAGCATCAACTTACCTCAAATTAAAATTACTGGTACGCACATTCGGGTGGATCTCTCCTGCACGGGATGGGCTCAACTTGTCCAACAGTCAGCATTAAGCTGCCTCATCTCTCCAGTACGCACTATTTTCTGGCGACGACGCAGCCATCAACGCCAATGCAATCGTCGCAGAGTAATCGTGAAAGTCAGTGAGTAAGTCCTGGTTTGTTGATCCCCGTCATCCCAATTCCAATTCAGTCCGCATGCTCCCACCTCAGCCATGTACTCACGGGGGCTGTGCTCTAACTCCCGCCGCACCTGAAAACATATAACTACATAGAACTTCGACGGGCCGTGCGAATGCGCGCATGCTTATAGCTGTCGGCAGCGGCTCAGCCATTTCTCACGACAACGTCTTAGACATTCCTGCTGTCACCGACCGTACACTTCCTTCAGGTCGAGGATGAAGCAGGGCATGAGGGGGTAGAATCGACTGTGTTTTCAATGGGTCAGTCTATTGGTCGAGACGTAGCATATCTTTGAATATTATTAACTCTCAAGGACCACTACACTGCTCACTATGATGTTCAATGCCCGTTCGTTAGCTCAAAATCAATACACTTGCAGTCTGCAATGATAGAAACCAGGCTCTAGAATAACTCGGGAATTCTGGAAATGGGTCCTAGTGTGCACAGGTCAGGCACTGTTCCATGTTCAGTCCTGTTTCGATGACGTCCGTTTTCTAATGGCATCTTCGCGAACAGAGCGTAAATGACGACAAGGGGTCAGCACGCCTCACTCGCAGCCATGACCCACCCTCACTCCGCCAACACAGAGCGACACCTTTCTTGACCACGTCATCCTCCACGTTCGCGGGGGTACGCAACCTTTCTTCTCATCTCGCACCCTCACCCACCCGAAGGCAAAGGCGGCAACGGCTGCGTTTCCTTCCACCACGAAAAATACAAAGCTATGGGCCCACCCTCGGGCGGCAACGGTGGACCCGGCAGAGACGTCCAAATCCACCCCACACCCACCCTCACCATCCTCGCCTCTATTCCTAAACGCGTCCGCGTGCCGGCCAGCCCGGCGCGCACGGTCGCGGCACCTGGCAAAACGGGCGCAGTGCAATCCCTACTATTCTCCATGTCCCACTCGGCACCATCATGCGCGAGCTCCCGCACGATGGTCCGCGACGCGTCAAAGACACGTGGGAGGCCGAGGAGGAAGCGCTCAAGGAACTTGGAGTCGCGCCAGGACGCTCCACAGTCGATGGGTGCATTATCCGCGATGTATCTCGGCTTAAGCGAGGCCGAGCGGCTCGCCGAGGACGTGGATGTGCCGTTGGCGCTTGGCAAGACCGAGTATTTGGACCATTTTTCGAGGTGGGAGTAGTGAGTTTGGGAATCCGTATTTCTTGTCGCCTGTCAATCGGTCGTCCAAGTTTGCTGCCAAGGGACATAAAGGCGAACGTGTCACGCTCTAATTGGTTCTCAAAATCATTGCGGACCTGGTGCTTGTCGGTATGCCCAATGCAGACAAGACTCGCGCAAGAGCACCTCGCTACACGCTCTCACGGTGGCCATTTCAAGACCGAGCTGGCGAGCTACGCATTCACTGCGTTGAACCCCGTTGTGGGTGTCATTCCCGTTGCCGACGACGGTACATTCGAAGGCCAACTGCAAGACATGCACGTCTTTGAAGAAACCGCCGTCGAGGGAGCGCGCCGTCTCGATTCGATTCTCGAATCTTTTTGGTTCACGATCGCGCGGACAACCCCGGTTTGATCAGGACGTTGGCCTCGGGTACTCGCTGGATCTGCGCCGTGGGATGACCTCCTGGTGTTGCGCGACGAGCTTGACAAGCGCCAGCATGGGATGAGCACCAAGGCGGATTTGCTTTCCACCACCCGCTTCAGATTCCGTCCATACACTTGGCCGAGATCGGGACAACGTCCATCAGACGACCACTTATAGATCCCGCCATCCCCGTCTGTACATACGACTCCAATCGTCTGAGCTTCTCCCGTGCTGCACCCCGCACTCGTATCCCCGTCGGCCCAGGACGTTGATTAGACCAGTCATTGCTACACGACAACGTGCTCTACGGTATACCCTTCGCCTGCACCCAGCTCTCAGGAACTGATCTGCAAGACGCTCATCATGATGGGTGACCAGTGGGTCGGCTCCTGAGACCAAACGGATGGAAGTGAAACATTGCGGCGACGCCGCGGCCCAAAATTGAGGATAAGCGCTGATGATGTCGATGTCGCTGATGATCCTCGAGGAAGGCTTTCTTCGGAGATAACAAAGAAATCACCGACCAACTCTGTGGACCTGTCCCATCAACGAGTCATCTTCCAAACCGATCACCACGTGTGATGGTAGTATAAATAATTTCCAGTTGATCCGTGTCAAATGGTAGTGCATGGAGTGGGCCATGGGTAGCTTGAAAGATGGTAGTACTTGGTGTAGTGTTGATGAAGGTGAGCTCAGATCTGAATGCCGCTTTGCATAGGTGATATGACCAACTCGAAAGTACCGGAGGAATATCACAAACTTGCGGACGTCCATATGCTGTATACCTGGTCCTTTTCGCGGTAACCAAGATGGGCTCGTATAGCCCCGATGATCGCTACTGTCGACGCCACGCCTCGTGCCAGGTACTGGATCCGAGAAAGCACGCGTTTGCTCCTGGGGATCGAGATATCATTCTTTCAACGGTATGCTAAGTTTAGTGGGCTGCCTGTGTTCTCTCCACCACAATGATGTCGTAGCATGAATAGCCAAGTTCATGGCACAGATACTGGAACGATAAATAGCTTGCCCTGTATCTTGTGGGGGCCGTACACATCCCCACCTCAATCAATCGTTTGGTTACCGCAAAACTGTTTCCATAATCCATGTCTTCCGACGTACAGTCTGCCTTCCAGCGTTTCGTTCTAGACGACTATCTATCCCGTATGGTCGTTCATAACACCACCATTAATAGTTAATCTCACGCTCCAATACAGTCGCTGCCATCACTGCTGTCGTATATGACTATAGTGAGTGAATCGAAGTTCGCGCGAATTCTATACTACTACTGAAACGTCAAAACCGTAGTCCTCACCTTCCCAAGAGAGGTACTCCATCCCATCTCTACCTTTGTTTCATGCCTAACAACGGACAAAGGTAGAGTACGTTTGGGTACGGAGTTGTCGATTACTACCACATGCAACGTCTCAAATAACTTCACAGTACCGGCCCTGGTCCTGGGTGTCTACAATGTTTGTTATCGTGTGTACAATCCTTCTGGCTTCTGGTACTCTGGTGGTCCATATTTCCCGAGTTGACTGCTCGAATAGGTTCGATACGTCGGCCTTTATTGGATCATGTACGTGTACTAGTGCATTGTTGATCATCGTTAATTCATCTCAGGACTATTGCACTCAGTATGTTCAAGGTCCAGGCGAGGATTATCTGCTGAACCAGTACATCCACAGCTGGCACTTCATTTGTTCCTGGCCCTCTGCAAGTTGGTTTGCTTTCTCATTGTACACCTCCCACATCACTAATGGACCGATTCTGATAGATGTATGTATCGCAATTTTGAGACGGACGCTTGTGTTCTAATGGTGTAAGGACTTCAATTTACTTGCACCCACAATGTCAAAACGAGACGTGGACATTCCAAAGGTAAACTCATGATTCTATCTTATATGTGGGGATTTGAAGTGTTCCTGTTTGCCGCTGATCGTGAGTTACATTTCAGTCTCGTCGCCTGTTCGTCTATGTTGATTTGTTTATAGTATTGATGATTTTGCGTGTCTACGCAATGTGGAACCGATCCAGGGCCGTTCTTCGTGTCCTTCTGTTGGTTTACATCATACAGACCCTCACTACTGTCGTTTTTGCGGGAATTTATAACAACCCTAATACCCACCTTTCAGGTATGTACAGTACCAATTGGATGCAAATGACCAGCCTCACGTGAACTTAACTCTTTTTCAGTGACAACCATCCAAATTCTTGATTTTTCAGTTTGCAGTGCTTCGGTCGTCAAGCTTGACAATACAGCTTTTGCAGTCTTTTTTATACCCTTGCGATTGGTTCTCAGTGCTCTACTGGTAATTCTCGCTGTCTTCCGAACCTTGCAGCAATCATTCGAGATGTACAAAGCAACGAAACAATGGCAGCCCAACCGCTACATGCAGAAACTTGTGAAAGAAGGAATTCTTTATTTTGCCATGTATGTACCCATTTCCTCGTATGTATTCTGCCTCTCTTGTTCCTGGGAATTACCCGTACGCATACTAACGATGAAAATGCCTCACATTAACTGATAGGAACTTGTTTTTCCAACTCGGTGACCTGCTCCACATGATCGGGTTTCCACCAGGCACGAGTTACATTGTCCTGAAGCCACTCTTTTGCAGAGCCTTTTATGTCATCGTCCCTCGTTTCGTCATCAGCGGTCGCTTTCATATTGACACGGGGTTCGGTGTGGTGTCACGGTCGAATGCCGGTCAGGATACCACCGTGTCTGCGATGGTGTTCACGGACGGAAACCAGGGTGCCGAGGTGCAGGGTGGCACGGATAACTCGGGCGATCTTGGAATGGGTCGAGTGCATGGGTCGAGATTGCACGAAGACTCTCCATTGGAGCCAGGGAGTGGTAGGGTCTAGGTGTGAAAGATCGGAGAGCTGGAATTTGGAGGCGACTGGTATTTATTAAATGTGGCTCTGGTGATGAATCACGCACACCTTGTAATTCCTTTTCTTTGGTCGAATACACTCCTTGTACAAATTACAAACTCTTAGATCACGACCGCCCACTCTAGGTTGATTTTCACCTGAACAGCAACGCAGACCTGAGCCAGGCTGTATAACATCTTCACCAAATAATATCACGTAGATCACTACGACACGATTAGCACAAGATATCCATCCTTGTACACTTATCTTGTTTCGGTAGTTGCTGGCGATGGCCATTTCTTGGAATTTAAACATTCTATAATTCCCCAGGAGTTCGTGGGTTTGTCTTGACCGCTTCCCAATGTGCATACAGTGAAGTAATACACAATTTGTGTGAAGTACTACTGGGAGCGTGTGGCGCGGCGTGAAAAAGTCATGCTAGGGCGGTCGTCGTGATGCACTTACACACCCACGAAAGAACCCGAGCACTAAGCTCGAGCTCTTCAAAGTCGAAGGTATCAGTGACAATGCAACCGTGTCAAGAGTGCCCACTCACGACGAGGACACTAGATTAGCAGAAGAAGCTGTCGAGCATGTCAGAACGCGAGCATGAGTACATAGAGCAAAGAGGATATCAAACCTCACCTGGAGGAGCTCACGTTGAACTATATGAGCCAGGCGATGAAGTCAGGAGACCACCATACCTACATGGAAGGTCTCAGAGGAGCCTGAGAGAGGAACGAATCCGCTAGTGAAACGAACGCGCAAAATCGACTTACAGGCCCAGGGGGTCAGGTTGAGGCACGGCCCGGGGGCGCAAGGGGAACCGCACAATGGGCGGAAACGATGGGAAACGATGGGAAAGGAAATGAGCGCACCGCGCCGCGACTCCAAACGAGTCGAGATGAACCCGCTAACTGAAGATGAGGATGATATGAGTCAGCGCTCATTGACGGCGCAAGATGCCACACGACAACAGACGTACCTAAGGCGTCCAAACTAGCACCTGGCATCAAGCATCTTGCCAACCACTGGTCCGTCAAAAAAGCCAGACCATCGTGCTCCTTATCGAAAACTAGAAGCGAATTCATTGTTGCGACCTGATCACAGGCGTGGGAAGTCGCTGAGGCCCAAAATCGAGCGCTTGAGCATCTAAAATGAACATTAGGATATCATTTCTCAAGAAAGCTTCCCATTATCTGGGCCCTGGAAAGTACGTGGACATGTCCTGTACCATCATCCTCCAACGCCACTCACCGCGTAGATAGAATGGACAAGCAGGAACCTGGTGAGTAAGTAACCGTAAAACTTGCAAGGCTTGCGATAGACGGGTATTACGTTCGGCATGTTCCCTCCGTAGTACTATCTGAAGGCTTCTTTGCACAGGAGGTTGATGCGACCATAATACCAAATGAACATCGCGAACATCATAACGCGAATGTCTATTGGCTGTCACGGTTGCATGATGTGTGTTCATTTCACGGTAACGAGGATGCGCCCATATAACTTCCCATCAGTTTATTTATAATTCGTGCTTCAGGTGTGGACCGTCATCACAATCCATTGTTGCAGCCAATAATCAAGACACCGGGTAACTTCTGACGCCAGAAGCTCATGCTCAGTGCCGGATCCCGTAAGTGCATGTTTTCTTCGGCGTAGATATCCAGAGATTTTTTCAAAGGTATGGTGGCAATTGTTAACCATATGATTCCCGCTACGAAAGCAGTGTCAATGGGTCTATAGGGACCAATTTGAGCTACGTTTTGCGGGAAATAGCACATGTCGTGTTTGCATTGTTTGGTTGACTGCCTTGCGCTTCAATGGTCAGGTTATTCGTGAGACCCATGGCGCCATCATTCAGGCAGATTATTTTGGTCGTCCTTTATGGCCGACATCTCCGTCAATGTCGATCATATTGACCGAATGTTATTGTGGGCTGTGAGTGGTTAGCTCTTTTCCGTCTTGTTGTTTGTCGTGACTCTCTTCATGAAGAGGTGACTTTATTGACTGATTTCCCAAGGAGGGGTGAGTTTCCGCCAAAATTGACGCAAGCATGGTGTTCACCTTGCTGCTTCAGACGATGCTTGACGATACAGTTGCTTAAGCGGGTACTACTTCAGGATAATCCTCCATCACATCGGCGGATCAATTTTCATACCGACTTTCAGCTATTACGTCGCTGTTGTGCGTTGCACGCTGTTGGTGATGCTGTAGGTTGCAGTAATGCACTGTCGATGCAGTGTTTCTTTACAGACATGTGCACGTGCACGCGACGAGGATGATGTGGCTGCCTGTCGAGAGGTCCGAAAGATCTTGATACCTGTACAGATCTTGATGGTCACTGTTCTGCTTGGGTGGTTTTTACACCCGATATTCCGAACGTCTATCCAAGACTGCACGTGGTGTCGATGTGCCTGTATTGGGTTTTGCCACGATGTCACACTGTGGCCCTTTGCGTGTTATCTCATCCCCGTGCTGCCCGAGTCCTCCCTGCTGTAATGATGTAGCGGCGTGATGGAATGGTATTCATGGCACGGTTATCGGATGATAAATAACTTAACTTGCAGTGTCCACACACAACCTCACCCCACTCTCAATCATTGGTTGCCATAAAACTCCTCACTGATTCATGTCCTCCGATCTACAGTCTACTTTGCAGCTTCTCGTTCTGAACAACTATCTAACACGTACGTTCGCTCATAACACAATTGGCAGTTGATCCGACGACCAGTGCAGTCGCTGGCATCACTGTTGTCGTGTATAATCATAGTGAGTGAATCGTTTGCAAGCATTCCTTAGTACTATCACTACCGCTGAAATGTCGAACCGTAGCCCTCACATTCTCAAGAGAGGTACATCTTCTCCATTTCCATCTCATGCCACCTAACAAGCTTAAAAGCTTGACTATGTTTGGGTACGGACTCGGAGTTGTCGATTATCACTGCATACAACGTCTCGAATAATCTCATAGTGCCGACCTTGGACCTCGGTGTCTACAATGTTTGTTGTCGTGCGTACAAGTTTCGGACAGCTTGCCCCATATTTCATGGGCTGACTGATCCAATAGGTTCGATACATCGGTCTTTATTGGATTGTGTAGGTGTATAGGCAGAGTACAATTTTGAGCATGGTTAACATTAATTCGTTCTCAGGACGTCTGCACTCGGTATGTCCAGGTGCGCAAGTAAGGCTTACCAGCTCAATCAGTGCACTCGCAGTTGGCAGTTCATTCGTGCCCGGCCCTGTAGAAGTTGGTTTATTTTCGCATTATACACCTCCCCCATTACTGATGAGCCAATTCCGACAGACGTACGTGCCTAAATCTTGCAAATTGCAACAAACCTGGAATTTCTAATGGTCATAGATGTGAGCGGTTCAACTTACCTGCGTCTACAATGTCAAATAAGACATGTACATCTCAAAGGTAAGGTCATGTATTTAGCGCAGACCTGGGCATTCATAGTGTTCCTGTCTACTGCCAACTGTGAGTTGGATCTTAGTCTAGTCGCTTTGTGACTTCCTTTGTATTGATTTGGGTTATACTACTGTAGTGCTGATGATTCTACGTGTCTATGCAATCTGGAATAGATCCAGGACTATTCTCTGGGTCCTTCTGTTGGTTTACATCACACAGACCATCATTAACGTCGTTATCAACGGAATCTACGACAACCCTAACACCTACTTCTCAGGTATGTATCGGATCGGACGCACCATACCATGGTCAGCTTCGCATAATCACCATTTTTCTCAGTGATAACCGCGCGGATTCTTGGTTTTTCATTTTGCACTTTTTCGTTGAACAACGATCTCCCGGTGCATCAAGTGTATTATGTAGCCACGCGATTGGTTCTCGCTGCTTTGCTGACGATCCTTGCTGTCTTCCAAATCCTGAACCAATCATTTGAAATGTACAAGGCAACGAAACAATGGCAGCCCAACCGCTACATGCAGAAACTAGTCAAGGAAGGAATTCTTTATTTTGTCGTGTACGTCCCCACGTCCATTCTGCCCTTCGCCTGCACATATACGTACTAACGATGAAAATGTTTCGCGTCAACTGATAGGAATGTGCTTTACCAAACCAATAGTCTCCTCAACATAACTGGGTTTCCACCAGGCATTACTTTCGTTTTCCTGGAAGCAATCGTCACCGTAGCGTTTTACATTATTGTCCCTCAGTTTGTCATCAGCATACGGGAGTTGTATGACCTTGACATCCAGGGTCGCTTTCACATTGATACCGGGTTCGGCATAGAGTCTCGGCCAAATGTCGGTCCAGATACCACCGTGTCTATGATGGTATTCGTGGACGTCAACCAGGGTCCCGAGGTGGAGGGTACCACGGATAACTCTGGCGATCCGGGAATGGATGGACACGAGCCAGGAATGAACAAACACTCTCCATTGGAGCCAGGATGTAGTAGGGTCTGAGGGTGAAAGATGCAGGCGGCTGGTATTTATTGGCTGCGGCTCTGCTGACGAATTACACATGCAATTCCTTTCAATGTACTACTTATACGAACGACCTATTCTCTCGGGGGAAGCGGGTGGTGGTATCATCTCGGAATCTTTGTCTGCGCCTCTCCTAACCATGTCTTGGTGTACATTATCACATTACTTGTGTTCGTTTGTACCGCAATGTTGCCAGCTGGCTCGGTCCTTATTTATTTTGGATGCCCTGGCTCTGTGACAATGTGCAGCCTGCGCTAGTTGATATCAACGCTGCCATTGGATTATTGCCAAGGGCAAGCGTTGGTGAACGTCGGTGGCAAAAATGGATGGATCGGTTATTAGTTGAGGAAAGATGGACGGCGACGTACGAGAAGAGGTGTGCGAACCAGTCGGTCTCTGCCAAACACCTTGGTGTTCGGCAGCACAGCAGAGGTGTACAAGAGCCGCATAGTTCACGTCCCTGACGGTGGAGCAATGAGTTTCTGGGTGCGATAATAGCCTATATGCGGTCATTAGCAGAAAAGAGAAGAATTAAAATCTAGTCCTTATCTGTCTTTGATGGCGCTGCCTCCAAAGCGCCAGTCGTGTCGCTTGCTTGGCACGCGCCCATTTTGCACAACGCCATCGACGTGCACTCGCATGCCAACGATCATGCAATATGAGAAGCCGGATAGTCGGGCGTATATCCCTGACCTTGGGTGAGCCGGTTGCCAATCCGTGTCCGTGTGGGCATATTGTTGTTCGAATTTGTCAAGGTGGTGCACATGGCAGCCATCTTGGTGTCTCTGTTGGGCGTCAGACAGATGTGGCGGAGCTTGGTGTGACAGCAAAAACGACGGGTCGCACTCCAGGGAGGGTTGGCATGCTTGATGGATTTCACCTTGTGCTAGATAATATCAACATCCGCACCAGTTTTGAGCGGATCCCTTCCCGACGACGGATTATTCCAGACTGTAGGGGGAATTAGCGTCAAAGTGGATAGATTGAGCAAAGGATGAAACATGCTAGACGGCAAAATCGGATCAACCCGCTATCTTCCTCCTGTGACCTGAGTTGGAGCCTGCCTTGTTTGAATGGTTCGAAGCACTGCCCGAGACCCGAAGCGATTAGTTGTCGGGACATGGCGAGTTTGGAGACCAGGCGTTGCTATGACCGCGTTGGCTGAGAAGGAAGGGCACCTGAGGGCTCTGGGCTCCCGCCGGCGGTGGCGGCGTTGCGACACGCCGCAGGACCCCATGTGGTCCACAATCATTTTCTCAAACGTTGACGTGGATGGCATGAAATTCGACTTGATCCATGTTGGAACTTGGAAGCACTTGAACTTGTGGGTACATAACAAACAATGCAATGTTTAGTGTAGATGGCGCGCTGACCCGAGTTTCCCCCAATCCATTCAATCCTAGTACTATTGCCTTGAATATCAACGAGACAGCTAGGGTGCAGTTTCCATCATGGCAATTTCATTACCTGAAGGGCGCTCGTTACACAGGAAGTGGCAAGACCAAGATGTTTCATATGATATAAATCTACAGTGTGGCCGTTCTTGTTTCCAAGCGCGACGGAGGCCGTCAACGTTACGATGCCATGGGATCTTGATGGAACGTTCATTCGTGCCACAGACAGCGGAAGATAAATAGCCTGTCCTGTATCCTCTGGAATGCCACGACACATTGGCCCCACTCATCGTGGGTTGCAGTCCAATTCATTGCTGTTTTTACTTACGCTCCATGTCCTCCGAGATACAGGCCACATTGGAACTTCTCGTTCTAATCAACTATCTGTCCCGTACGGTCACGGTCATCTGTAACTCCGCTAATCCTTCATCTGATACACCAGTACAGTCACTAGCAGCGTTGTTGTTGTGTATGATTATAGTGAGTGATTCAAGCTCGCTGGCGATGATTCAGTATCCATTGTTATTGCTACGTCACAGCTATCACCATCTCAAGAGAGGTATCCCTTCTCTACATCTACTTCATGTCGATCCCTGACGATTCACAAAGATAGAGTATATCTGGGTAAAGGATTGCCCAAAATCAATCAGATGCAACTCACCAATGCTCTCATAGCTCAGACCCTGGTCATGGGTTTCAATGTTGTTTGTTCTCGTGTGTACAATATTTTCGGGCGCTTTGGACCAGGCGTTTTGGACTGACTATTCCATCAGGTCCGTTACGTCGGTCTTTGCTGGATCATGTAGGTTTATCGGCTAAGTGGTAGCACATCTTTTAACACAGTTAATCCCCAGGGCCAACGCATTTGGTATGTTCAAGGACGCTAAATAATGTTCATTATCTCAACCGGTACACTCGCAGACGGCGGTTCGTTTGTTGCTGGTCCTCTCGAAGTCAGTTTCTCATCTCCCATTTACACCTTACTCACCACCAACGATCCAATTCTGATAGGTGTATGTATCTTTATTCTTTATTCCTACGCAAACTTGGAATTTGTACTCCTCGAATAGATGTGAGCACGTCAATTGACTTGCATCCACAATCCTCAAACCGAGTTGCGGATATTTCAAAGGTACTGCACTATTTCTGATATCTGGTTGGGGACTCGTAGTGTTCCTTTCTGCCACCGATTGTGAGTTGCCTTTCCCTCTAACTATGTCTCTTATGTTAATTTGAGCTATAGTAGTGATGGTTTTGCGTGTTTACGCAATGTGGAATCGGTCCAGGACGATTCTTCTTATCCTCCTGTTCTTCTACGTCCTGCAAACCATCGTTGCCGTGGTTTTGGACAGTATCTACAACAACCCTAATACCCACCTCCTGGGTATGTACGATATTGCATACATAGATATGACACATAACCACCACTTTTTTCTTAGTGATGCTCGCCCGAGTGTCTGACTCTTCGTTTTGCAGTATTTCGTACATCGACACTCCAGCGACAGTTCAGGTGGTTCGTGAGGGACCGCGATTGGTTCTCGCTGCTACGCTAGTCATTCTCGCTGTTTCAGAAACACTGAAACAGTCATTTGAGATGTACAGAGCGACGAAGCAATGGCAGCCAAACCGGTATATGCAAAAGCTAGTGGGAGATGGAGTTCTCTATTTCGTCGCGTACGTCCTCATCTCTTTCCTACCCAACGACCTTTGCTCGTGATCCTGACACTAATTTCTGACGACAAAAACATGCATAGAAACGTGGTTTGCCAGATTTACTACGAGGTCATCCCAGTCAAAGCTGCACCAAACAATGTCGCAGTCGTTCTGGCCACATTCCTTCGTTTAGCCCTCTATACCCTCATCCCGCGGTTCATCATTGGCATACGCGAATTACATGACCATGACGTCCGTGGTGGATTTCACATTGATACCGGGTTTGGTGCGGTGTCACAGTGGAATGCCGGTCCAGACATCACCGTGTCAGGCGGCACCAGTACCTCAAGCGATCTTGAGATGGGTAGAGTGCATGGGCTAGAATTTAACGAAGACTCGCCCATTGGGAGTACAGAATAAGTGCGGGAGAACGATTAGAAGGCTGGCAGATAAATGAGACAGGTGCTCATTGACGGTAGCTCTGCCAGCAAACGATACATACAATTCCTTTTACTCCAGGCTAGATGTGTGCACTACACGAACGTACTTTTTTTAAGAGTTCCCCATTCTTCCTTAACCACATTTTTGTGTACAGATTACTCCTCGTTTGTGGCGTATCGTGTCCGTCTTTATCCATCTTGGATACCCGTTGTCAAATTAGTCTTTGTGCAGATATACATACACGGAGAGGGACTTCACAATGTCCATCTTGCGCTACATCACCACCGGATTGTTTGTCGAGGAAAAAATAGCGAACGTCAGCAGTGAACTTGTGTTAAAGAAGGCGCTTCCGTGACCAGAAACTGTACTCGATGAACACATGTGAGTGCGAGGAGAGACGAGATGGAGTGCTTCAACTTCAAGACCCGAATCTACGAGTCCTCATCCACGGGCGCGGGTGTTCTGATGGGGAGGGTTAAAAGGCGATTGGTTGTCGAACGAAGGAGATGGACGTTGGACGTATGCAGAGGGGGACGCGGGAAAAGTGTGTAACAAAGACCGATGAGACGTGGGGGACGGTGGGCTTCGAGGTTTCCCGGAGACATGACGTTCTTGCTGTATGGAAGCCAGGACAACCGTGCTCCCTTCGGACAAAAAATTTTAGGCTCAACGATTCTCGGCACATTCGGCATACGAGCTAGGCAATTCTATTGCCTTGGTGTCGGTGACACCCCCGAACACCACATCGACCGAACGTCGAAGTACATACAAACGGTAGATCTTGTTGTCGATTTTATCCATCGCTGATTGCTCCCAGACTTGAGGAATGCCATCTACCTGATTGATTATTATCCTATTCCTACGGTTTCCATCAAGCAAATCTTGAAGAGTCCCGATCACTATCAATTCGACTTAGATCCCAAGAAGAACGTCACTGTTTTACACCCCGGACAGCTGCGGGTTGGCAGTGTCGACTCTTTCGTTGGTTCTGGTGCTTTTAAAAGTGCATACAGCACAACCCTTGTACTCTCAAAACCCACAGTAACTGGGATTGGTTCGCGTTCACATGACTCGATCATCATCAAGCGGCCCTACAACCGCCGACCAGATCAACTCCCAAATGGGCCTTTCAAGTACTGGGGAGTCAAGGAGGAGTCCGAGAAGGTCTTCCGTGAGGCGAATGTCCTGTATTGGTCAAAAGCCCTGTTCAAACTCGTGGACGACTTCATCGTGAAGAGGCTTGCAAGAGCTGATGAGCCACCGCCTTTCCAGATCCCTTCGATACGCTTCGTGGATGCCGGGCTTGCTTTTCGTTATGCGAACAATCCTGTCAGAGGATCCAAAGCGCCGTTTATTGACTGCACATATCTCTGCGAGGAGAAGATTGAAGACGCGGCCACGGCATTCACGAAATTCATCCATAATGGCAATTGCGTGCCGCTCCTGGAGCCTTGGGAAGCAGGCTATGAAGTAGCGCAGTTCCTTGCATTTTCACAGCATGTTCAGTATGTCAAGACAAAAGGTTCTGCATATGTTTCCGACTACCAAGGTATTCGTGTATTCATGTTACACACCATCTTACTCAGACACTGATCAACCTTGCGAATAGGCACGGTCTCACTCTTAACAGATCCTCAGATCCTTACCAATTCGTAAGTGATTCCGACTCCTTTCGGTCACCGGCAGTTTTTAACCAGTATTTACTTAGCGCTATTGGACATGACTTGTTCTGCGAAGGAAACTTGGAGAAGGCTGTCGACACATTCGAGGAGGAACATGTTTGCAATACCTTCTGCAAATGGCCCGGATTCAAGTTGCCTCCGTTTCAAGGAGGAAAGGGGAAAGGGAAGGGCAGGGTGCTATCAGATCCTGTGGTTTTGAGCTCGGACTCGGATTCGGACTCGGACTCGGACTAGCCCTTGCACGTCTATTGTATGTACATTAGCACTTTGTCTACTGTTTGTATGTACTTCGACGTTCGGCCGATGTGGTGTTCGGGGGTGTCACCGACACCAAGGCAATAGGATTGCCTAGCTCGTATGCCGAATGTGCCGAGAATCGTTGAGCCTGAAATTTTTTGTCCGAAGGGAGCACGGTTGTCCTGGCTTCCATAGTATACACATAAATCATCGATCATCGATCATCGCGTGTGCTTCCGTCGACTCCGGATATTCGATGACAAAACCTTCATTATTATCTTCATATAGGAGCATGACGAGGACGCATTATCCGATGGAAGCGACGGATTTGCATCATGTAGGGAGCGCTGGAGAACTCCTTGGCTGCGAATGAGAGCTGATCTCCGCGAGTTTCAAGCTGCATGATGGCATGATCTATGTCGTCCCATGCAAAATTTGATCCCGGTCGAAAGCGTTTGTCCTTTGAGAGCACTTTGTTTTCATGTCACAGACTGCGATGCATATAGAGCTTGGAACATGGTCACCGAGCGTGTATATGTCATTGGCATGACAGAGTAGGTCTGACAAGGTTGTGTTGACCACTTTTCGAACGGGCGTTTAAATAGCTGCCTCTGACTCTCCCAACGAGTCACGTCTATGAATTGACACGGCAAATCAGTGGCCCGTGGGTGCCTGTCCATGATAAATGGTTTCCCCATAGATCGTCCATGCTGATCGTGCTTATCTTTACGATCCCATACGCTCTAGAGTTAAAATCCGAGTGGCAGTAGCAATCTCGGTTTGTGTCTGTCCATTGGACAGCCTTGCAGATTCTGTGCCTGTGGCATTTAGTAGTGAGGGTGTCCCACGGTACTAGGCATAAGAACAAACGACCACTGCGGCTTCAAGCCAGTCATGGTTTACCAGCGACGTCCGCCCTCACCATCAATGAGCGTTGTGCACGCAGGGACGATTGGTAATCACCGCCAAAGGACAACCACGACGATGTTGTCAGCCATCACTGTATGACATGACATGCTTGTACATTGTAGAATCTATCTATGCATGGCTGGCGAGATGCCAGTGGCGGTTGCATTGTAGCCCTCCTTGCTGAGGACAAGTTCACCAAGCACCAACGTTGGCGAAACGTGCCACTTCAAAGAACGCTAGCCACATCGGTAGTCAAGTAGATTTGATTCTAGATACCGTACGAGCCCAACCTCACTGTCGTTCATGCCGTTCGTTTAAATATCAAGCAGTAACCGTCTTTCCACGGGTAGACGCAACATATGCACCAGACCCGGGGGCATATGCGTCCTGGAGGTGGCAGTGGTAAGCAAGAACCGAAATACGACACGATACAAGGTGCTTACCTTGACCATGCCCTTCAAAATCATAGCTAACGCGGCCCTGCTCTCCCATAGAGGGTACAGGACAACCGCAAATGCCGAACAGAATGCCCAGATAATTCCGATGATAACCCAGACAGAGAAACCGGCCACGCTGTACACAGTGGACGCCCCGAAAAGAGGGAGGGGGATGATAATCATGAATACCAACGTCTGCAAAAAAAGAGAGAAAGATGGCCGATCATGAGAAACACGACATGTAATGCCTTTTCGTAAAGACCATACCATGATCACAGACGACCAGACAGCAAATCTAAACGCCTTCATGAGACCCACAGGGTCGAGCTCGTTGTCGAGCTCTGCTTCTTCTGAGACGGACTTGACTGATACTTGTCCATCGTTCTTCTCGGTTCCCGCGTCTTCGCCGTCGTGAATGGTCTTCTTCGCAGCAGGCGAGTTGATCGCTCGAGTTTCCGCAAAGTCGTAGTTATCCGGCCACTAGAAAATGGTTCGGTCATGCTTCAACGAATTAAAGGTCGACATACAAATAGAGATACGATCACGGAGATCATACCGCCAGTGGCAATCGACGCAAGGTTTCCACCAAGCATCTCATAGTTACCTGGTTGAAAGAATATCAGAATTGTACCTTGTCGCGTGATCTTGATACGCACCTCCGCTCGTCTAATAAAAACAACGTACTAAGTGAGAAAAGGCTCCGGGACCGTGCAATATCGAAATGACTTACAGTTACATTGATGACACCTTCGTTCAGCCCAGAAGTGAGGCCCAGCCAGACAGCAATACCAGCGAAGAACCCAATCACTGCGCCTGCGATACATCCAATCCGATTCGCCTTACTCCACGTAATGCAGAGTGCAATAGGCACGACACCTGACCCGAGGATGACACCCATAAAGGTCTAATACACATCACTTAAATCAGTCTCGCGATCATTGCCATCGCAGCGCAGTCCCAACGTACATAGAGCCAACCCATGGACACCCCGATGAAGTAGAAAATAGTACCGGCGATGCCCATGACAAGGGCAAAGATCACCACCTACGACAGCGTCTTGTTAAGGGATGTGATAACCCTCGAGAGGAGAATACATACGCCGAGATGATTCATTCGCAGGACTTGCTGCTCTGTTGCTCGAGGATTTATGTACCTCTGTGAAATTGACTTAGTCCTTCATACATGGCATACACATGGCAATGATCGTACCACATAGATATCATATGTCAATATTGACGAAACCGCGATCAACTCGGCGCTCGTAGCACTTGTCACCGCCAAGAACAGGACAATCAACAGTGCTGCCGCCCCGCTTTTGCCTAGAAGACTCGCAGCCGCAAAAGAGGCAGGCAGTCCTGCCGAGATCTCGTCCTGCGTCAGAGGTTGGAGTAAAGGTACGAAGCCACTCGCAGTAGGTACTGTTATCGGCGATGAGGATGCGGGAACAGCTCCCAGAGCTACGGCAGCCAAGCCCAGCGTCGTAGAGAACGTAAACGGAACCGCAAACCAGGCTAGCCCTCCGATCAAGTATGCCTTGACGGTTGTTGCCGGTCGACTGGCGATAGCACGTTGCCAATATGCTTGGTCCTGGAACACGGTGGCAAAGTTCCCGATGAGATTGATGACGCCGAATATCAACCCGTTCAAAGAACGGAGGGTAAGATAGGAGCCTTGCGCATTTCCGGACACCGGCATGATTTGCGATGCCTCTGAAAGGAGGAGATGCATTTTGCTGATCGAACCAATGTATCGTGAAGTCGCGTAGACAGTGAATATGAATGTAAAAATAATGGCAAAGAGAACGGATGTGTGTGTGCTAGGATTGAGAGTGAGGTGGGATGCTAAACGAAATCACTGAAATACGCACTAGTCGCAAAGTAACGTGGAACGCATGCCACCAACTACGACGTAGATCGCGACACCGAGAGGAATCAGGAAACACGCGGCGATGGTGTTCATGCCGGTCAGACTGGTGACAGTGGCTGATCCGCCGAGGACGAGCATGGAGGAAACGATAAGGTTGGTAGCCAATCCGAAGAACATGAAAACCAAGTGAGCGAGCTTCCCCCACCGCGTAGCGACGATTTCTAGCCATGTATGTGCGTACGGTGCGTTCAATTTGAGCTTCGCGGCCAGCTGGGCGAACAAGAGGACCTGTACCGTTGCACCCGCGGCGTACCACCATGGCCCAGCTATACCATATCTATAAGCAACGGCACTTGATTGAAGCTGACGGAGTCAAGTCAACTCGAACCTGGAAAAACTGTGATGTGGAACTTACCAGAGTGGCGGCCCAAGTCCAGGCGGAGACGATACCGGACGCGATAAGACCTGGCTTGACTGAACGTGACGCAGAGCTAAACTCTTCCGAATTTCGAGGTGAAACGCCAGTATATCTTGCCTGAATTGCCGTCAAGCCGACCATGAAAGCACTAAAGAACAATCCGATGCCTGACACAGTTGGAGGGCACGTGAGGCCATCATCCTCATTCATGTGGCTAGTATACGCACCGACCACTGGTGATACGCGTTCAGTTCATGCTCGTGTGATATGGTGAGTGAATGCGGCACGTACCGACACCATATCCTGCGCCTTGAGGAAGTACTTGACTCTCGGACATCCTGCGAACAAAGCGGGTTCTTGCCGTGTCCAACCTGAGACTGCCAAGGCGAATTCGGCTCTCGGTTATATACAGGAATTTCCAGCGTAGTGCTTATCAGTGACGTTTGAGCGGCGTGCACCCAGAGCTAAGATAAGGAATGAAATACCTGCAAGTAATCAAGTGAACAGGTGAATGCCCACGCCATTGGTATCACTTGACAGCAACCCCGCCAGGAGCCATAAACCGAGGAAAATGGGTGGTGAGCATGGACGTCGCTGGTAGATGATTAGCTTGAAGCTGCACTAGTGGTCGTTTGTTTTTGAGCCTGGTACCGTGGGACACTCGGCTCGGGCTGGCGTGAACGTCCAGGACACCTTGCTTCACACCACTAGTACTCACTGAATGCCACAGGCACGTCTGCACTCGCCCAACAACACCCCGTACGTCCAATGGACTATCGAAAACCTAGATTGCCAACTCTAGAGCGTATGGGATCATAAAGATAAGCACGTTCAGCCTGGACGACCCTATGGGGAAACCATTTATCACAGTGGACAGGCACCCACGGCTCACTGATTTGCCGTGCCTGCCAATAGACGCGACTCGTCGTGAGAGTCTATTTGAACCTTGACAATAGTATCAGATGAACAAGAACTGTACAATGCCGCACGGTCCTGCAGGGGTACCACGACAATCGTGAGCACATCCTGCTCCGTTCAAACAGTTGGCAAACACAATCTTGTCCGACCTGCTCTTTCGGTACTATATACGTCGCAGTTCGATCACGGAAAGTCTGTGACTTGCAAACAAAGCGTTCTCAAAGGACAAACGCTTTCGACGGGGATCAAAATTTGCTTGGCATGACATAGATCATACCGTGATCAGTTCTCATTTGCAGCCAAGGGATTCTCCAGCACTCCCTATGCAAATCCGTTGATTCCATCCTCACCGTGCTCCTGTATGAACATAATGGGGGTTTTGTCGTCGAATATCCGGAATTGACGGAAGCACACGCGATGATCAACAAACTATGGAGTGTACATTCAGAGTGTACATTCATACAACGGTACTGTGTACTGTATCGCACTAAAAACAATGGAACACCAGGATAAAACAAAACTAGGCACCTAGATGTATATAGAAAATCCGTTGATCGAGTGGTAAATCTTTGACCGATCTCATCGTCTTGTTCAGCGCGAACGCGGCACGAGTATGATCCAGACAACCAGATTCGTCCACCATATGCTTGTAAAACGTCGACGTGATCTTGTTCGTCTCTGCGTCGTCTACCGCCCACATCGTGCCGATCACAGAACGAAACCCGGCAAACTGCATCGCCGACGCGAGGTGAATCACCTCGTCAGGACTGTCCTCGTCTCCAACAGTTGTATGACATGCAGAGAGATATGCAAACTGGGGATTCTCTGGTTCACACCGCATGATCTGCTCGATCGTGAAGTGGCCGTCATACAGAGCGAACGCAGATTCAAATGGTCGTGTTCGGTTGGGAAGGCCATGACATGCAAGATGCACCCATTCGGTCTTGCAAAGTTCCTCGGCAACACGTGAAATGCAGCATTCCTCTCTATCTATGCGCGTGAATGCCGCGAAACTGTCGACACGCTGACGAATGACATCCAGTTCCGCACCGACCGAAAGGAGTTCCGTCTTACCAGCGGCCTTTGCTTGACCAATGGCAAGAAAACGCTTCCCTTGAGTTGTAGAGTTCGATAGATCGTGTCGTCTAGCACGAATAAGGGAGGTGAGGGTTGGGGTGTAGGACGAGATGTAGAGATCAGGAAGATTCTTTTGACCCGTTCTACATGGACCAGCGGCATGCAAGGGAAGGACAGAGAATTCGGCAGTCGGGCACCACCAGATACGTGACTGAAGTGGAAGTATCGTCAGGAGGAAGTCCGCAATGGGTGAAACCACCTCATCCCAGAGATTGCGCAAGAGCAACCCAAGCACCCTCCTCACATCGGCCCTGGTTGCATGCACGGGTAAATGATTGACTTCCTTTGACAGGTTTCGGACGCGTTCAAGGGTGATCTGCAATGGAATATGGACGGGATCTCGATCAAGTAAAACAACGAGCGCGTCACAGCTATACTGGCTCGCGTTCACGATGATAACAGGTCCCCCACTGGCGGCGTGGCGAATATCTGAGAAGAGCGAAGGAAGAAGGAAACGAGAGAAGCCAGGTAACTTGCGAATGTTGATGATAATTCTCTGCATCTCAAGGTTGAGATGGCACACACGTCCATGCTGGTCTGCACCAGGTGAATCAAGGGCAATGCGAATAAGCGAGGCCACATGGATGAATTCGTCTGCCAACAGCCTTCCTGCTGGACCAGATGTCATGACATCGTCAAGTGGGAAACGGAGGCGACTGAGTTGACTCCAAAAGACGCTGCGGCCTTGTTCGAGAAGCTCGACAGCACGTACACGAGCACCTGTACGAAGACATGCGGAAAACGCGTCCACTGCGAGGGAAGCTGAACGCTCTTTGAGAAGGATAAGATGTTGGGGTAAGGATGGGAGGGCAGCAAGATGATGAATGAGTAATCGGAGTGATGTTTCATATGCAAGGAGTGTTGAGGAGTGGTGAAACTCTTCGGCCACCTGGATCCATGCTCGAGCGGCAGACAGATCCCTTGAAGACACCAATGTCGGAGGTGTATCAACCAATTGAGCATAGATATCGAATAGGGAATTCTTATCATCTGGTTGTCTCAGCTGCACGAACCGAATATAGAGGGCGCTTGCAAGGTTCTCCAATGTGCTGGACCAATCTATATGAGCCGGAAGGCGAAGGGCGAGTGCATTTCGGCTGAGGTCAATCGCCTCATCAAGGTCCACCATTGCCTCGAGATGGTGGTAGCGAGTCGAGAGATGAACTGCAAGGTTGTTCAAAGACACGGAACGATCAAGGTGTCCTTGTGGGCGAAGTTTGAGTGCTTCTCGGCCGAGGTGAATGGCCTCGTCGAGGTCTGCCATGGCCCCAAGTTGGTCATAGCGAGTCGAGAGACGAACTGCAAGGTTGTCCAAATAAGTGGAGCAATCAGGGTGTCCTTCTGGGTGAAGTTTGAGTGCTTCTCGGCCGAGGTCAACGGCTTCATCGAGGTCTGGCAGTTCCCCGAGCTGGTTGTAGCGAGTCGAAAGGCACAACCCAAGGTTGTTCACAGACGTGGAGCGATCAGGATGTCCTTGCGGACGAAGTTCGAGTGCCTCTCGGCCAAGGACAACGGCCTCATCGAGATCTCCCATCACACCAAGCTGGTTGTAGCGAGTCAAGAGATACGATGCAAGGTTGTCCAAAGACGTGGAGCGATCAGGATGACCTCGCGGGCGAAGCTCGAGTGCTTCTCGGCCAAGGACAACGGCCTCATCGAGGTCTGCCATTTCCCCGAGCTGTTCGTAGCGAGTCGAAAGATACGACCCAAGGTTGTTCACAGATGTGGAGCGATCAGGGTGTCCTTGCGAGCGGAGTTCGAGTGCCTCTCGGCCAAGGACAACGGCCTCATCGAGATCTCCCATTACCCCAAGCTGGTTGTAGCGAGCCAAGAGATACGATGCAAGGTTGTCCAAAGACGTGGAGCGATCAGGATGTCCTTGCGGGTGAAGTTCGATTGCTTCTCGTCCAAGGACAACGGCCTCATCGAGGTCTGCCATTGCCCCGAGCCGTTCGTAGCGAGTCGAGATATACGACCCAAGGTTGTTCACAGACATGGAGCGATCAGGGTGTCCTTGCGGACGAAGTTCGAGTCCTTCTCTGCCAAGGACGATGGCCTCATTGAGGTCTACCATTTCCCCCAGCTGGTCGTAGCGGGCGGAGAGAGACACTGAAAGACTGTCCAAAGACATGGAGCGATGAGGGTGTCCTTGCGGGCGAAGTTCGAGTGCTTCTCGCCCAAGGACAATGGCCTCATTGAGGTCTACCATTGACCCGAGTTGGGTGTAGCGAGTCCCGAGACGAACTGCGAGATTGGTCAAAGACATGGAGCGATCGGGATGTCCTCGCGGGCGAAGTTCGAGTGCCGCTCGGATAAGGACAATGGCCTCATCGAGGTCTGCCATGGACCCGAGCCGGTCGTAGCGAGCCGAGAGATGAAATCCAAGGTTGTTCAGAGACATGGGGCGATGAGGGTGCCCTTGCGGGCGAAGTTCGAGTCCTTCTCGGCCAAGGACAATGGCCTCATTCAGGTCTGCTATTGCCCCGAGTTGGTTGTAGCCAAGAAAGATATACAATCCAAGGTTGTCCAAAGACGTGGAGCGATCAGGATGTCCTCGTGGGCGAAGCTCGAGTGCTTCTCGGCCGAGGACAATGGCCTCATCGAGGCCTGCCATTTCCCCGAGCTGGTAGTAGCGAGTCGCCAGATACAATCCAAGGTTGCTCAAAGACTTGGAGCGGCCAGGATGTCCTCGCGGATGAAGCTCGAGTGCTTCTCGGCCAAGGACAATGGCTTCATCGAGGTCTGCCATCGCCCCGAGCTGGTTGTAGCGACCCAAGAGACACACCGCAAGACTGCCCGAAGACACGGAGCGACCAGGGTGGCCTCGTGAGTCAAGTTCGAGCGCTTCTCGGCCAAGGACAACGGCCTCATCGAGGTCCGCCATTTCCTCGAGCTGGTTATAGCGCGTCTGGAGACAAACTGCAAGGTCGCTCAAAGAGGTGGAGCGATCAGGATGTCCTCGTGGGCGACGATGGAGTGCTTCTCGGCCGAGGTCAATGGCCTCATTGAGGTCTGCCATTTCCCCGAGCTGCTCGTAGCGAGTCGAGAGACGAACCGCAAGATTGTTCAAAGATATGGAGCAATGAGGGTGTCCTTGTGGGTAAAGCTTGAGTGCGTCTCGACCGAGGTCAATAGCCTCATTGAGGCCCGCGATTTCCCCGAGCTGGTTGTAGCGAGTGAAGAGATAGGATCCTAGGTTGTTTAAAGACGTGGAGCGATCAGGTTGTTCTTGCGGACGAAATTCGAGCGCTTCTCGCCCAAGGACGATGGCCTCATCGAGGTCTGCCATCGCCCCGACCTGGTTGTAGCGACTCAAGAGACACGCCCCAAGATTGTTCAAAGACATGGAGTGATAGTGATCAGGGTTTCCTTGTGGGGAAAGCTCGAGTCCTTCTCGATGCAGAGCAATGGCATCATCGAGGTCTACCACTCTCCCGAGCTGCTTGTAGCGTGTCGAGAGACGGAATGCAATTTTGTTCAAAGAAACCTTGCAATCACTGCGTCTTTGCGTGCAAAGCTTTACTGCTTCTTGCTCGAGGATGATGGATCCCACTCCACTGACTCGTCTGTGCTGAGTGCAGAGCCAAAGTGCAGTCATTGCTAACACGATCCGTCGACTGGGGTGCTCAGGTGGATAGAGTTCGAGCCCTTCTCGCGCAAGAACGATGCCCTCCTGAAGCTCCGTGGTTTCTCTCAGAAGGTTGTACCAACACCGGAGAGGAAGTAGGAAGTCGGCCAAAGAGGCCGATCGATTAAGATCACCAGGATGTTCTGGCATTTGACGATCTATGATGCTTGCAACAAGGGATTCTCCCAATGAACGCAGCTGTTCAACTGGTAGACGCATCATTTCTTGTGCTCTGTGTACAGACAGGATGAAATGGGTACATTTTGAACGACTGCGGGCTGCCGAGACCTGTTTAAACCTGGCGACGACAGGTTTTGACCTTGAACGCACCGGGCGAACTTGAATATATATGATCATTTCACTACTCCCCACGCTGAAAGGAAAGATAGATATACCTTTTGGCTTCATTACCTTGCTGGAAGCAAGGTCATCAATGTCACTTCGTCTGCAGATTCAAAATAAGGACACACAAATGAAAGAGAAAGGCAATCAATGTAATCTCGGGCCTTTCCGGATTCTGCCGCTGCACTTTAGGGTTCGCAGCTGAATGAGAATGGAAATAAGAATCCCGGGTATTTCAGTCCAACATTGCGAGCCATGATGAAATGAAGCTAGGACAACGACGCAAGGGACCAACACTGTGCTTTGTAGAATCCGGTGAGCAGGTAGAGGGAGCCAATAACAACCCTCCCATAGGCGAAGCCGACCCTAGTAAGCACTGACTGATAGAACTTGATTCGTCGCTGTGGTTTGGGGAAAAGGCTAGGATGTCGGGCGTTTGAGGCAAGGACAGCCTGCGGCGATGAAATCATGTCGTTAGCCTCAACCACTGGCATGCGCTTCTCTATTCATCTCGCCGGCGCGGCAGTTCGGTATCCATCGCCTGCCGATTCACACTCGAACCGCGGTCAGGACGCGTAGAAAACCTCCCTTGGGCGACGGACATCCATTATTTTTCTCGTTAGTGGCTGGCTTGAATGATACCAGTGCGAGTCTTTTTATTCTTTGATATCGATATCATACGTGGAGAGCGCGAGACCGGATGGCTTCAAGATCAAGGAGACGGGTCGTAACTGGGTAAGTCGAACATTCAACATACTCTGTCCAATGGACTATCGCCAATCTAGCTTGCCACTAGCTCGGATTTTATAAAGATAAGCACGTTCGGACAGGCAGTTCCTGGGAGACCCCGTTTTCGTCTGGAATGTTCATGCAGGTCCGTTTGAACAATGGTGAACATAACCTTGTCAGACTCACTCTCATGCCAATTACACATAGTACACGCTCAGTGTCGGTACTATATGCGTCGCACTGTTTTTCCCATAGAACTCTTCGTCAAGATATTCCTCTGATCACGGAAAGTCTATGACTTGAAAACAAAGCGTTCCCAAAGGACAAATGCTCTCGATGGGATCAAAATTTGCATGGAACCTAGATCATACCGTCGTGCAACCTGATAAACTCGCGGAAATGAGTTCTCATTCGCAGCCAAGCATTTCTCCACTAGCGCTCCCTATGCAAATCCGTAGCTTCTGTCGGGTAATGCGTCCTCACCATGGTCCTGGATGAACATGATGCAGGCTTCGTCGAATATCCGGAGTCAACAGAAGCACACGCGATGATCGATGAACTATGGGGTGTACGGTCGTACTGTGTACTGTGTTGCACTAAAAACAATTGAACACAGCGAGTAGCTAGGATGAACCAGGATACAATAACACTAGGCACCTAGATGTATATAGAAAATCCGTTGATCGAGTGGTACGTCGACCGATCTCATCGTCTTGTTCAGCGCGAACGCAGCACGAGTATGATCCAGACAACCAGACTCGTCCACCATATGTTTGTAGAACGTCGACGTGATCTTGTTCGTCTCTGCATCGTCCACCACCCACATCGTGCCAATCACAGAACGGAACCCGGCAAACTGCATCGCCGACGCAAGATGAATCACCTCGTCAGGACTATCCTCGTCTCCGATAGTCGTATGACATGCAGAGAGATACGCAAACTGGGGATTCTCTGGTTCACACCGCATGATCTGCTCGATCGTGAAGTGGCCATCATAGAGAGCGAACGCAGATTCAAATGGCCGTGTTCGGTTGGGAAGGCCATGGCATGCAAGATGCACCCATTCGGTCTTGCAAAGCTCCCGCGCAACCCGTGAAATGCAGGATTCCTCTCCATCTATGCGCGTGAATGCCGCGAGACTGTCGACACGCTGGCGAATGACATCCAGTTCCGCACAGACCGAAAGGAGCTCCGTCTTACCAGCGGCCTTTGCTTGACCGATGGCAAGAAAGCGCTTCTCTTGAGTTGTAGAGTTCGATACATCGTGTCGTCTAGCATGAATAAGGGAAGTGAGGGTTGGGGTGTAGGACGAGATGTAGAGATCAGGGAGATTCTGTTGACCCGTTCTACACGGACCAGCGGCATGCAAGGGAAGGGCAGAGAATTCAGCGGTCGGGCACCACCAGATACGTGACTGAAGGGGAAGTGTCGTCATGAGGAAGTCCACGATGGGTGAAACCACTTCATCCCAGAGATTGCGCAAGAGTAAACCAAGCACCCTCCTCACGTCAGCCCTGGTTGCGTGCACGGACAGACTATTAACCACCTTTGACAGGTTTCGGACGCGTTCAAGTGTGATCTGCAATGGAATATGGACGGGATCTCGATCAAGTAAGACAACGAGCGCGTCACAGCTATACTGGCTCGCATTCATGATGATAACAGGTCCCTCACTGGCGGCATGGCGAATATCTGAGAAGAGAGAAGGAAGAAGGAAACGAGAGAAGCAAGGTAGCTCGCGGATGTTGATGATAATTCTCTGCATCTCAAGGTTGAGATGGCACACACGTCCATGCTGGTCTGCACCAGGTGAATCAAGGGCAACGCGAATAAGCGAGGCCACACGGATGAACTCGTTTGCTAACAGCCTTCCTGGTGGACCAGATGCCATGACATCGTCAAGTGGGAAACGGAGGCGGCTGAGTTGGCTCCAAAAGACGCTGCGGCCTTGTTCGAGAAGCTCAACGGCACGTACAGGAGCACCACTACGAAGACATGCTGAAAACGCGTCCACTGCGAGAGAAGCTGAACGCTCTTTGAGAAGGATAAGATGTTGGGGTAAGGATGGCAGGGCAGCAAGATGATGAATGAGTAATCGGAGTGATGTTTCATATGCAAGGAGTGTTGAGGGGTGCTGGAACTCTTCGGCCGCCCGGATCCATGCTCGAACGACAGACAGGTCCGTTGAAGACACCAATTGAGGTGCATCAACCAATTGGGCATAGAGACTGAATAAGGAATTCTTGTCGTCTGGTTGTCTCAGCTGCATGAACCGAGTATAGAGGGCGCTTGCAAGGGTCTTCAATGAGCTGGACCAATGTATATGACCCGGAAGAAGAAGGTCAACTGCATCTCGGCCAAGGACAATGGCCTCATCAAGGTCCGCAATCGCACCGAGCTGCTTGCAGCGAATCGAGAGACAATCTGCAAGGTGGTTCAAAGACATGGAGCGATCAGGGTGTCCTCGTGGGCGAAGCTCGAGTGCTTCTCGGCCAAGGACAATGGCCTCATCAAGGTCTGCCATCGCTCCAAGCTGGTTGTAGCAACTCAAGAGATACCTTCCAAGGTTGTTCAAAAATGTGGAGCGACCAGGGTATCCTCGTGGGCAAAGTTTGAGTCCTTCTCGGCCAAGGACAATGGCCTCATTGAGGTCTGCCATTGCCCCGAGCTGGTCGTAGCGAGTCGAGAGAAGACGTGCAAGGTTGTTCAAAAGCAGGGAGCAATCAAGGTGTCCTTGTGGGCGAAGTTCGAGTGCTTCTCGGCCAAGGACAATAGCCTCGTCGAGGTCCACCATCGCCCCCAGGTGGTTGTAGCGAGTCAAGATATGCATTCCGAGGTTGTTCAAAGACGTGGAGCGATTAGGGTGTCCTCGCGGGTCAAGCTCGAGCACTTCTCGGCTGAGGTCAATGGCCTCATCGAGGTCCCCCATTGCCCCGAGCTGCTTATAGCGCATGAGGAGATGAACTGCAAGATTGTTCAAAGACACGGCTCGAACAGGGTTTCCTTGCGGGCGAAGCTCGAGTGCTTCTCGGCCAAGGACAATGGCCTCATCGAGGTCTGCCATTTCCCCGAGCTGGTCGTAGCGGGCAGAAAGACACACTGTAAGACTGTCCAAAGACATGGAGCGATGAGGGTGTCCTTGCGGGCGAAGTTCGAGTGCTTCTTGGCTGAGAACAATGGCCTCATTCAGGTCTCCCATTCCCCCGAGCTGTGTGTAGCGAGCCAAGAGACGAGCTGCAAGATTAAACAAAGACATGGAGCGATCAGGATGTCCTCGCAGGCGAAGTTCGAGTGCTTCTCGCACAAGGACAATGGCCTCATTGAGGTCTGCCATTGCCCCGAGACGGTCGTAGCGAGCCGAGAGATGAAATGCAAGGCTGTTCAAAGACATGGAGCGATCAGGATGTCCGCGTGGGCGAAGTTCGAGTCCTTCTCGGCCAAGGACAATGGCCTCATTCAGGTCTGCCATTTCCCCGAGCTGGTTGTAGCCAAGCATGAGATACAATCCAAGGTTGTCCAACGATGTGGAGCGATCAGGATGTCCTCGCGGGCGAAGCTCGAGTGCTTCTCGGCCGAGGACAATGGCCTCATCGAGGCCCGCCATTTCTCCCAGCTGGTAGTAGCGAGTCCCCAGATACAATCCAAGGTTGCTCAAAGACTTGGAGCGGCCAGGGTGTCCTCGCGGATGAAGCTCGAGTGCTTCTCGGCCAAGGACAATGGCCTCATCGAGGTCTGCCATCGCCCCGAGCTGGTTGTAGCGACTCAAGAGACACACCGCAAGGCTGCCCGAAGACACGGAACGACCAGGGCGTCCTCGTGAGTCAAGTTCGAGCGCTTCTCGGCCAAGGACAACGGCCTCATCGAGGTCCGCCATTTCCCCGAGCTGGTTATAGCGTGTCTGGAGACAAACTGCAAGGTCGCTCAAAGACGTGGAGCGATCAGGATGTCCTCGTGGGCGACACTCGAGTCCTTCTCGCCCAAGGTCAATGGCCTCATTGAGGTCTGCCATTTTCCCGAGCTGCTCATAGCGAGTCGAGAGACGAACCGCAAGATTGTTCAAAGATATGGAGCGGTGAAGGTGTCCCTGCGGGTGAAGCTTGAGTGCTTCTCGGCCGAGGTCAATAGCCTCATTGAGGCCCCCCATTTCCCCAAGCTGGTTGTAGCGAGTGAAGAGATATGATCCTAAGTTGTTTAGAGACGTGGAGCGATCAGGTTGTTCTTGCGGACGATGTTCGAGCGCTTCTCGGCCAAGGACGATGGCCTCATCGAGGTCTGCCACCGCCCCGACCTGGTTGTAGCGAGTCAAGAGACACGCTCCAAGATTGTTCAAAGGCATGGAGTGATAGTGATCAGGGTTTCCTTGTGGGGAAAGCTCGAGTCCTTCTCGATGAAGAGCAATGGCATCATCGAGGTCCACCACTCTCCCGAGCTGTTTGTAGCGTGTCGAGAGACGGAATGCAAGTTTGTTCAAAGCAACCCAGCGATCAATGTGTCGTTGCGTGCAAAGTTTTGCTGCTTCTTCCTCGAGGATGATGGATCCCACTCCACTGACTCGTCTGTGCTGAGTGCAGAGCCAAAGTGCAGTCATTACTAAAACGATCCGTCGACTGGGGTGCTCAGGTGGGTAAAGTCCGAGCCCTTCTCGGGTAAGAACGATGCCCTCCTGAAGCTCCGTGGTTTCTCTCAGCAGGTTGTACCAACACCGGAGAGGAAGTCGGAAGTCGGCCAAAGAGGCCGATCGATTAGGATCACCAGGATGTTCCGGTATTTGACGATCTATGATGCTTACAACAAGCGATTCTCCCAACGAACGCAGCTGTTCAACTAGTAGACACATCATTTCTTGTGCTCTGTACACAGACAGGATGAAACGGTACATTTTGAGCGACTGCGGGCTGCCGAAATCTGTTTAAACCTGGCGACGACAGGGTTTGTCCTTGAATGTACCCGGCGAACTTGAATATATATGATCATTTCACTCCTGCCCACACTGAAAGGGAAGATAAACATACCTTTTGGCTTCATAAGTACTGGCTGATAGAACTTTATTCGCCGCTGTGGTTTGGGGAAAAGGCTAGGATGTCGGGCGCTTGAGGCGAGGACAGCCCGCATGATGAAGTTGCTGCGCGCGCGGGCATCATGTCGTTAGCCTCAACCCTGCGCTGTCTATCCATCTCGCCGGCGCGGCAGTTCGGTATCCATCGTCTGCCAATTCACACTCGAACCGCGGTCAGGACGCGTAGAAAACCTCCCACGGACATCGACTCTACTTTTTTCTCGCTGGATGGCTTGGATGATACCAGTGTCACAGTGACTCTTTCCTTTTCCTTCAAGTTTTTGCGCCTTGATATCGATATCATGCCCCGGAGAGCACGAGACCGGCGGGTGGTTTCAAGATCGACGGGACGGGTCGTAACGGGGTAAGTTGAACACGCTCTGTCCAATGGACTATCGCCAACCTAGGTTGCCACTCGGCGCGTGGGACAGGTGTGGACGTTGGTCCGTTCAAACAGTGGTCAACACAACCTTCAAGTCAGACATACTCCGTCATGCCAATGACACGTACACGCCCGGTGACCGTGTTCCAAGCTCTTCAGGTACTATGTGTCGCAGTTCGGAATCTCGCGGAGCCTGCTTCTGTTCAGTGTTCTCCCAGAACTCTTCGTCAAGATGTTCCTCTGATCACGGAAAGTCTATGACTTGAACATAAAGCGTTCTCAAAGGACAAACGCTTTCGACGGGGATCGAAATATGCATGGCACGAGCCGCACGACATAGACCATACCGTCGTACAACCTGAAACTCGCGGAGATTCTCCGGCACCCTCACTGTGATCCTGGATGATAATCAAATCTTTGTCGTCGAATATCCGGAGCTAATGGAAGGATGATCGTCTTCCCTCACATCGCAGTAGTCGTCTCTGTCGATAGTCGTAATCATCGATTCACTCTTTTTCCACCCGCCCACCACACCCACTCGCAGCAAACATCTGCTCGACCACACACTCGACTGTCTTTGTCCGACGCTGCATCACTCGGCACATGTCGAGGTGCTGCTCCGGCGCCCAGCCCACCCACACAGCACGCTCTCCCCGACAGGTTTGGGCCCAGTTTCGGACTGGAAAAAGCCGGTGGGCTTTTCGCCCAGCCCCTACATACTCATGGCTTTCCTTTCTCTTCGTTGTCACCGTGACCTCTCCTGACAATTTCCTACTCCTCTTACCATGTAGCTGTATATATGCATAGAGAGATGCCAGTGGCAGTCGCACAGTAGCCCTCCTTGCTGAGGACAAGTTCACCGAGCACCAAACATCGGCGGAACGTGCCGCTTCATGATTCTAGATACTGTACGAACTTTACTGTCGTTCATGCCGTTCGTTTAAATATCAAGCAGTAACCGTCTTTCTACGCGTAGGCACAACATAGGCACCAGACCCGGGGGCATATGCGTCCTGGAGGTGGTAGTGGTAAGCAACACGACACGATTCTACAGGGTGCTTACCTTGACCATTCCCTTCACAATCATCGCTAACGCGACCCTGCTCTCCCATAGAGGGTACAGTACAACCGCAAATGCCGAACAGAATGCCCAGAGGATTCCGATGATGACCCAGACAGAGAATCCAGTTACACTGTACACAGTGGACGCTCCGAATAGAGGGAGGGGGATGATAATCATGAATACCAACGTCTGCAAAGAAGTGTGAGAGATGGCCGACCATGAGAAACACGACATGCAATGTCTTTTCGCATAGACCATACCATGATCACAGACGACCATACAGCAAATCTAAACGCCTTCATGAGGGCCACAGGGTCGAGCTCGTTGTCGAGCTCTGCTTCTTCTGAGATGGACTTGATTGACACTTTTGCGTCGTTCTTCTCAGTTCCCGCGTCTTCGCCGTCGTGAGTGGTGTTCTTTATAGTAGGCGAGTTGATCGCTCGAGTTTCCGCAAAGTCGTAGTTATCCGGCCACTAGAAAGTGGTTCGGTGGGTCAATGTTCGCTACATGCTTCGACGAATTAAAGGTCGACGTACAAATAGAGATACGATCACAGAGATCATACCGCCTGTGGCAATCGACGCAAGGTTTCCACCAAGCATCTCATAGTTACCTGGTTGAAAGAGTATCAGAATTGTACCTCGTTGCACATGATCTTGATACGCACCTCCGCTCGTCTAGTAAAAAATAACGTACTAACATGAGACAAGGCCCCGGGACTGTACGAAATCGAAATGACTTACAGTTACATTGATGACACCTTCGTTCAGCCCAGACGTGAGGCCCAGCCAGACAGCAATCCCAGCGAAGAACCCAATCACTGCGCCTGCGATGCATCCAATCCGATTCGCCTTGCTCCACGTAATGCAGAGCGCAATAGGCACGACACCTGACCCGAGAATGACACCCATAAAGGTCTAATACCCATCACTTAAATCAGTCTCGCGATCCTTGCCATCACAGCGCGATCCCAACGTACATAGAGCCAACCCATGGACACCCCGATGAAGTAGAAAATGGTGCCGGCAATGCCCATGACAAGGGCAAAGATCACCACCTACGACAGCACCGTTGTTAAGGGATGCGATAACCTAGAGAGAATAATACATACGCCGAGGTGATTCATTCGTAAGACTTGCTGCTCCGTTGCTCGAGGATTTATGTACCTCTGTGGGCCGGGCTTAGTCCTTCATACATGGCACACACATGGCAGTGATCGTACCACATAGATATCATATGTCAATATCGACGAAACCGCGATCAACTCGGCACTCGTAGCACTTGTCACCGCCAAGAATAGGACAATCAACAGTGCTGCCGCACCGTTTTTGCCTAGAAGACTTGCAGCAGCGAAAGAGGCAGGCAATCCTGCCGAGATCTCGTCTTGCGTCAGAGGTTGGAGTAAAGGTACGAAGCCGCTCGCGGTAGGCACTGTTGTCGGCGATGAGGATGCGGGAACGGCTCCCAGAGCTACAGCAGCCAAGCCCAGCGTCATAGAGAACGTAAACGGAACCGCAAACCAGGCTAGCCCTCCGATCAAGTATGCCTTGACGGTCGTTGCTGGTCGACTGGCAATAGCACGTTGCCAATATGCTTGGTCCTGGAACACGGTGGCAAAGTTCCCGATGAGATTGATGACACCGAATATCAACCCGTTCAAAGAACGGAGGGTAAGATAGGAACCTTGCTCATTTCCAGAAACCGGCATGATTTGTGACGCCTCTGAAAGGAGGAGATGCATTTTGCTGATCGAACCAATGTATCGCGAAGTCGCGTAGACAGTGAATATGAACGTAAAAATGATGGCAAAGAGAACGGATGTGTGCGTACTAGGATTGAGAGTGGATGAGGTGTGATGCTAAACGAAATGACTGAAATACGCACTAGTCGCAAAGCAGCGTGGAACGCATGCCACCAACCACGACGTAGATCGCGACACCGAGAGGGATCAGGAAACACGCGGCGATGGTGTTCATCCCGGTCAGACTGGTGACAGTGGCTGATCCGCCGAGGACGAGCATGGAGGAAACGATAAAGTTGGTAGCCAATCCGAAGAACATGAAAACCAAGTGAGCGAGCTTCCCCCACCGCGTAGCGACGATCTCTAGCCACGTATGTACGTATGGTGCGTTCAACTTGAGCTTCGCGGCCAGCTGGGCGAACAAGAGGACCTGTACCGTTGCACCCGCGGCGTACCACCATGGCCCAGCTATACCATATCTATAAGCAATTGCACTTGATTGAAGCTGATGGGGTTAAAATCGACTTGAATGCGGAACAAACTATGATGTGGAACTTACCAGAGAGGCAGCCCATGTCCAGGCGGAGACGATGCCAGATGCGATAAGACCTGGCTTGACTGAACGTGACGCAGAGCTAAATTCTTCCGAATTTCGAGGTGAAACCCCAGTATATCTTGCCTGAATTGCCGTCAAGCTGACCATGAAAGCACTGAAGAACAATCCAATTCCTGGCATTGGAGGGAATGTGAGGCCATCATCCTCGTTCATGTGGCTAGTATACGTACCGACCACTGGTGATACACGTTTAGTCGCTCGTGTGATACAGCAAATGAATGCGACACGCACCGACACCATATCCTGCGCCTTGCGGAAGTACTTGACTCTCAGACATCCTGCGAATAAAAGTGGGTTCTTGCTGCCGTGTTCAGCCTGAGACTGCCGAGTCGAACTGGTCGAATTTGGCTCCAGGTTATATACAGGAATTTCCAGAGTCCCCCTGCACATGCAGGGCGTGCGTAAGAGCATTTTCCCTCGGACCGGAGATCCCCACAATCCCCGCCTTAGTAGACTCGTCAGTTGCTACACAATAATAGCATGAATGCCCACGCCATTTGTATCACTTGACAGCAACCCCACCAGGAGTCATAAACCGAGCGAAATGGATGGTGAGCACGGACGTCGCTGGTAGATGCATGACTGGTAAGCCTCAAGCGTAACCGGGCCACCCCGTGGGACACTCAGGTTGGTAGACAGCTTGATTCACACCCCGTACGTCCAATGGACTTACGCAAACTTACATTACCACTCGGATTTCAACTCTAGAGCGTATGGGATCATAAAGATAAGCACGTTCAGCATGGACAATCTATGGGAAAACCATTTATCATGGACAGCCGCGGCCCATTTGCCGTGCCAAGTTCCAACTGATGGGCGTGGCTCGTCGTGAGAGTCTGTTTGAACCTTGACAATTATCAGCTGAACAAGAACTGTACATGCCGCACGGTCCTGCAGGGGTACCGCGACAATCGTGAAGAGCTCCTGGATAGCCCGTTTCCGTCTGGAATGTTCATCCAGGTCAACACTTGAACATTGTTAAACCTAGTACTCTGTCATGCCAATGACACATACACACCCGGTGACCATGTTCCAAGTTCTTTCGGTACTATATGCGCCGCAGTTTGGAATTTCGGAACCTGCTTCCAGCGTTCAGTGTTCCCCGAGAGCTCTTCGTCAAGATGTTCCTCCGATCACGGAAAGTCTGTGACTTGCAAACAAGAGCGTTCTCAAAGGACACATGCTCTCGACGGGGATCAAAATTTGCCATAGATCATACCGTCATGCAACCTGAAACTCGCGGAGATGAGTTCTCCAGCGCTCCCCTATGCAAATCTGTCGCTTCCGTCGGGTAATGCGTCCTCACCATGATCCTGATGGAGGTTTCGTCATCGTTGCTCTGATCAAGGCACGATTCATACCTACAAACAGTCGATTGGCAGAGGCATAGTTCCGATGAATTCCATCCTGTCAGGATCATTCAGTGTCCGACTTGGATACATCAAGAACAGGGATGGCATATGTTCGTCAGATAAGATGCCGACCAATCCTCGTACAAGTGTGTTGTTCCCGGAACCCTCCGAAGTTAAGTACATAATGTCGATTATGTAATGAGTCTCGGAGCCAGCCATTTTGAAGATCTTCAACATTGTCTCAAGGCACAAACCTAACACCACGACAGATTCACTGCTGGATACTCAGATGATGGTCTCCTCGCGAACCGGAACAAAGTTGACAATCACTCACCCACACCACCTGTCACCGGATGGCACGTAGCGCAGCGAGATACATCTAGCCTTATGTCGCATGCTCAACCTTCAACAGCCTGGATTCGTTATAGGATTCGTTCATCAGATGCTTAGGAATCACACGACGGAGCGCGTCAACAGCGATGCACAACCTCAGGCGATTCAAAAACATGGTGTGGTCGTCGTCGTTTCCACGATGCTCAACCGCAGAAGGAGCGCGATCGAATGGTTGGTCATCATACCTACAGAATTTTTTCAATTCACCGGAATGCCAGGAATTGTTTATCATGATGACAGCCACGTCAGAAGACAGATGTCATTGTATGACCCCATGAAGCGCCCTTCGCGTTGGAGGCTTGGATGACAAAGGAAGAGTGCAAAAGCTGCAGTGATCTGAAATGCGCAGGATAGAGCCCGAGGTACCTGGGTCCCTGAAGATGGTTTGCAGACAGTTTGCAAGGACTGCTGGTAGCACTGTAAGGGAAAACTGATCATGCCTTGCGATCCTGGGCTGCATAAAAGGGGGAACTCTCAGCCATGGATTTCCAGCGATACACCCATTGCGGATACCTCTCAGAGCCCGTCATGCAATTCTCTCCCGTTCTTCTAGTCCTTGCCGCCGCGGCTGCGGTCATTGCTTTCCCAGTGCGTCTTTGTTTTCGGTGCTTTAGAGTGCCGTGATCATGTTCGGCTGGACTGATCGGGGGACCGGGATCGGTTCTAACTAGGCTCCTCTGGGTGAGCTTAACGAGCGCACTGCAGAACCTCTTGCGTCACGTATCCCGATGTAGGTCTCTAATTTACGCCTCTATCCTGTCATCAGCTTGGTTATGCTTTCATTATAGCACGAAAGTACCTCATGGGGTGGACCTGACTGGAAGTGCGACTGAGTGGAAGTCCAAACGTCACAAACGACTTCCGTTAATCAATAACGTAAGTTCTGACCCTAATCATCCCCTCCCTGGTTAACATATTTTAGTGTCTCTTCTTTCGTACATCTGTACGATAATTTCTACGTTCTAATATTTTCCTTAAGGTTGGGGGGTGGACAGAAGCACGTCGCGCGGTGATTGATGAACGAAGGGTCGTAATACTGTATTGCACAATTGAACGCAGCGAGTAGCTATAGTATGAACCAGGATGCAACAACACTAGGCACCTAGATGTATATAGAAGATCCGTTGGTCGAGTGGCACATCTTTGACCAATCTCATCGTCTTGTTCAGCGCGAACGCAGCACGAGTATGATCCAGACAACCAGATTCATCCACCATATGCTTGTAAAACGTAGACGTGATCTTGTTCGTCTCTGCATCGTCCACCGCCCACATCGTGCCAATCACAGAACGGAACCCGGCAAACTGCATCGCCGACGCGAGATGAATCACCTCGTCAGGACTATCCTCGTCTCCGACAGTCGTATGACATGCAGAGAGATATGCAAATTGGGGATTCTCTGGTTCACACCGCATGATCTGCTCGATCGTGAAGTGGCCGTCATAGAGAGCGAACGCAGATTCAAATGGTCGTGTTTGGTTGGGAAGGCCATGACATGCAAGATGCACCCATTCGGTCTTGCAAAGCTCCTCTGCAACACGTGAAATGCAACATCCCACTCCGTCTATGCGCGTGAATGCCGCGAGACTGTCGACACGCTGACGAATGACATCTAGTTCCGCACCGACCGAAAGGAGTTCCGTCTTACCAGCGGCCTTTGCTTGGCCGATGGCAAGAAAACGCTTCCGTTGAGTTGTAGAGTTCGATAGATCGTGTCGTCTGGCACGAATAAGGGAGGTGAGGGTTGGGGTGTAGGACGAGATGTAGAGATCAGGGAGATTCTGTTGACCCGTTCTACACGGACCAGCGGCGTGCAAGGGAAGGACAGAGAATTCAGCGGTCGGGCACCACCAGATACGTGACTGAAGGGGAAGTGTCGTCAGGAGGAAGTCCGCGATGGGTGAAACCACTTCGTCCCAGAGATTGCGCAAGAGTAAACCAAGCACCCTCCTCACGTCGGCCCTGGTTGCGTGCACGGGGAGATTATTGACTTCCTTTGACAGATTTCGGACGCGTTCAAGTGTGATCTGCAATGGAATGTGGACGGGATTTCGATCAAACAAGACAACGAGCGCATCACAGCTATACTGGCTCGCATTCACGATGATAACAGGTCCCCCTGCGGCAGCATGGCGAATATCTGAGAAGAACGAGGGAAGAAGGAAACGAGAGAAGCCAGGTAGCTCGCGGATGTTGATGATAATCCTCTGTATCTCAAGGTTGAGATGGCACACACGTCCATGCTGGTCTGCACCAGGTGAATTAAGGGCAACGCGAATAAGCGAGGCCACACGGATGAACTCGTTTGCTAACAGCCTTCCTGCTGGACCAGCTGCCATGACATCGTCGAGTGGGAAACGGAGGCGACTGAGTTGACTCCAAAAGACGCTGCGACCTTGTTCAAGAAGCTCAACGGCACGTACACGAGCACCTCTACGAAGACATGCTGAAAATGCGTCCACTGCGAGGGAAGCTGAACGCTCTTTGAGAAGGATAAGATGTTGGGGTAATGATGGGAGGGCAGCAAGATGACGAATGAGTAATCGAAGTGATGTTTCATATGCAAGGAGTGTTGAGGGGTGCTGGAACTCTTCGGCCGCCAGGATCCATGCTCGAGCGACAGACAGGTCCGTTAAAGACACCAATTGGGGTGCATCAACCAATTGGGCATAAAGACTGAATAAGGAATTCTTGTCGTCTGGTTGTCTCAGCTGCATGAACCGAGTATAGAGGGCGCTTGCAAGGGTCTTCAATGAGCTGGACCAATGTATATGACCCGGAAGGAGAAGGTCAACTGCATCTCGGCCAAGGACAATGGCCTCATCAAGGTCCGCCATCGCACCGAGCTGCTTGCAGCGAATCGAGAGACAATCTGCGAGGTGGTTCGAAGACACGGAGCGATCAGGATGTCCTCGCGGGCAAAGTTCGAGTGCTTCTCGGCCAAGGGCAATGGCCTCATCAAGGTCTGCCATCGCTCCAAGCTGGTTGTAGCGACTCAACAGATACCTTTCAAGATTGTTCAAAAACACAGGGCGATCAGGGTGTCCTTTCGGGTGAAGTTTGAGTCCTTCTCGGCCAAGGACAATGGCCTCGTCGAGGTCTGCCATTGCCCCGAGCTGGTTGTAGCGAGTCCAGAGATACGATCCTAGGTTGTTCAAACACATGGAGAAAGACACGGGGCGATCAGGGTGTCCTTGTGGGCAAAGTTCGAGTGCCTCTCGGCCAAGGACAATAGCCTCATCGAGGTCCACCATCGCCCCGAGCTGGTCGTAGCGGGTCGAGAGATGAACTGCAAGGTTGCTCAAAAACTTGGAGCGATCAGGGTGTCCTCGCGGGTGAAGCTCCAGTACTTCTCGGCTGAAGTCAATGGCCTCATCGAGGTCCCTTATTGCCCCGAGCTGCTGATAGCGCGTCAAGAGAAGAACTGCAAGGTTGTTCAAAGACACCGCGCGAACAGGGTTTCCTTGGGGGCGAAGCTCGAGTGCCTCTCGGCCAAGGATAATAGCCTCATCAAGGTCTGCCATTGCCCCGAGCTGGCCATAGCGAGTCAAGAGATGCATTCCGAGGCTGTCCAAAGACATGGAGCGATGAGGGTGTCCTTGCGGGCGAAGTTCGAGTGCTTCTCGGCTCAGAACAATGGCCTCATTCAGGTCTCCCATTCCCCCGAGCTGATTGTAGCGAGCCAAGAGACGAGCTGCAAGATTAAACAAAGACATGGAGCGATCAGGATGTCCTCGTGGGCGAAGCTCGAGTGCTTCTTGGACAAGGACAATGGCCTCATTGAGGTCTGCCATTGCCCCGAGCTGGTCGTAGCGAGCCGAGAAATGAAATGCAAGGTTGTTCAAAGACATGGAGCGATCAGGATGTCCTCGTGGGCGAAGTTCGAGTCCTTCTCGGCCAAGGACAATGGCCTCACTCAGGTCTGCCATTTCCCCGAGCTGGCTGTAGCGAAGAAAGAGATACAATCCAAGGTTGTCCAAAGACGTGGAGCGATCAGGATGTCCTCGCGGGCGAAGCTCGAGTGCTTCCCGGCCGAGCTCAATGGCCTCATCGAGGCTTGCGATTTCCCCGAGCTGGTAGTAGCGAGTCGCGAGATACAATCCAAGGTTGCTCAAAGACTTGGAACGACCAGGGTGTCCTCGCGGGTGAAGCTTGAGTGCTTCTCGGCCAAGGACAATGGCCTCATCGAGGTCTGCCATCGCCCCGAGCTGGTTGTAGCGACTCAAGAGACACACCGCAAGGCTGCCCGAAGATACGGAGCGACCTGGGCATCCTTGTGAGTCAAGTTTGAGCGCTTCTCGGCCAAGGACAATGGCATCATTGAGGTCTGCCATTTCCCCGAGCTGGTTATAGCGGGTCTGGAGACAAACTGCAAGGTCACTCAAAGACGTGGGGGGATCAGGGTGTCCTCGTGGGCGATGCTCGAGTCCCTCTCGACAAAGGACAATTGCCTCATTGAGGTCTGCCATTTCCCCGAGCTGCTGGTAGCGAGTCGAGAGACGAACTGCAAGATTGTTCAAAGATATGGAGCGATGAGGGTGTCCCTGCGGGTGAAGCTTGAGTGCTTCTCGGCCGAGGTCAATAGCCTCATTGAGGCCCGCCATATCCCCGAACTCGTTGTAGCGAGTGAAGAGATAGGATCCTAGATTGTTTAAAGACGTGGAGCGATGAGGGTGTTCTTGTGGGCAAAGTTTGAGCGCTTCTTGGCCGAGGACAATGGCCTCATCGAGGTCTGTGATTACCCCGAGCTGCTCGTAGCGAGTCAAGAGACACGCTCCAAGGTTGTTCAAAGACATGGAGTGATCAGGGGCTCCTTGCGGGCGAAGCCCGAGTCCTTCTCGATGCAGAGCAATGGCATTGTCGAGGTCCACCATTCTCGCGAGCTGCTTGTAGCGTGTCGACAGACGCAATGCAATTTTATTCAAAGCAACCCAACATTCACTGTGTCTTTGCGTGCAAAGTTTTACTGCTTCTTGCTCGAGGATGATGGATCCCGATCCACTGACTCGTCTGTGCTGAGTGCTGAGCCAAAGTGCAGTCATTGCTAAAACGATCCGTCGACTGGGGTGCTCAGGTGGGTAAAGTTCGACACCTTCTCGGGTAAGAACAATGCCCTCCTGAAGGTCCGTGGTTTCTCTGAGCAGGTTGTACCAACACCGGAGAGGAAGTGGAAACACTGCCAAAGAGACCGATCGATTAGGGTTACCAGGTCGATAAGGAGGATCTGATATTTGATGATCTACAAATTTTGCGTTGTCGGTGTCCCTTGTCTCGCCTTCACGCTCGAAACTTGCAACAAGGGATTCACCCAGTGAACGCAATTGCTCAACTAGTAGACAATATTAATTCACTGCTCTGTTCACAAACAGGATGAAACGGGTACATTTTGAATGCCTGCGGGCTGCCGAAATCTGTTTAAACCTGGCGACGACAGGTTTTGTTCTTAAATGTACCCGGCGAACTATGTGATCATTTCACAAGTGTTTACGCTGAAAGGGAAGATAAACATACCTTTTGGTTTCATACTGGCTAGAACTTGATTCGACGCTGTGGTTGGGGGAAAGCTTGAGGCAAGGACATAGCCCGTATGATGAAGTTGAGAGTAGCTGGAACGGTCCGGTAAATAAGTTGGTCGCCGTTCATGATGCTGTGTGCGTGGGCATCATGTCATAAGTCAGCCTCAGGCAACTACGCACTGGGTCGTCTATCCCTCTTGCCGGCGCAGCACCTGAATAATGCCTAGAAATCAACGCTATCCATCGTCTGCCGATTCACACTCAAATTGCGGTCAGGACACATAGAAAACCTCCCTTGGCGCGAACATCGCCTCTATTACTTTTTTTTCTCCTCGTTGAATGGCCTGAATGATACCAGTGCGAGTCTTTCCTTTTCCTTTTTGTTCTCCGATATCGATATCATAGTCGGAGAGCACGAGACCGGCGGGTGGTTTCAAGATCAAGGGGACGGGTCGTAACTGAGTAAGTCTGTACAATGGACTATCGCCAACCTACTAGGTTGCCACTCGGATTTTAACTCTAGAGCGTGTAGGGTAATAAAGATCAGCACGTTCGGAGCACTGGCAGTTCCTGGGAGCGCCCGTTTCCGTCTGGAATGTTCATGCAGGTTCGTTCGAACAGTGGTCAACACAAGCTTGTCAGATCCACTCTGACATGCCCGGTGATCATGTTCCAAGCTCTTCTCTTTCAGTACTATATGCGTCGCAGGTCGCAAACTCGGAACCTGCTTCTGTTCAGTGTTCTCAAAACTCTTCGTCAAGATATTCCTCTGATCATAGAACTAGCCCTGTGGCTTGAAAACAGGAGCGTTCTCGAAGGACAAACACTTTCGACGGGGATCGAAATATGCATAGCACGGACCTCACGACATAGAGCATACCGTCGTTCAACCTGAAACTCGCGGAGATGAGTTCTCCAGCGCTCCCCTATGCAAACCTGTCGCTTCCATCAGGTACTGCGTCTTCACCATGATCCTGGATGATAATCAAGTTTTTGTCGTCGAATATCGGAAGCTAATGGAAGGACACGCGGTCATTCGTCCAAGATGATCAATGACTATGGTACAAGGGCGTGATCACGTATTACAGTTATATAAAAACACTTGGACACAGAGAAGCTAGGATGAACCAGGATACAACAACACTAGGCACCAATATGAATATACAGAATCCGTTGATCGAGTGGTACATTAACCGATCTCATCGTCCTGTGCAGTGCGAATGCCGTGCGAGTATAATCTAGACAACCAGACTTGTCCACCATATGTTTGTAAAACGTCGACGTGATCTTGTTCGTCTCTGCATCGTCCACAGCCCACATCGTGCCAATCACAGAACGGAACCCGGCAAATTGCATCGCCGACGCGAGATGAATCACCTCGTCAGGACTATCCTCGTCTCCAACAGTCGTATGACATGCAGAGAGATACGCAAACTCGGGATTGTCTGGTTCACACCGCATGATCCGCTCGATCGTAAAGTGGCCATCATGGAGAGCAAACGCTGATTCAAATGGTCGTATTCGGTTGGCAAGGCCATGACATGCAAGGTGCACCCATTCCGTCTTGCCAAGCTCTTCGGCGACACGCAAAATGCAGGATTCGGGGCCCTCGAGTCGTGTGAAACTAGCCAGACCAATAATGCGCTGACCTATATTGGCCAGTTCGGTGCCGACGGAGTGCAGGTCAACCTGGCCAATGGCATTCGCTTGACCGATGGCAACGAAGCGCTTGCCGCCACCAGAGGTATTCGATGGAGCGGGACGTCTAGCATGAATGAGAGCGCCCAAGGTGGGGGTGTACGACGAGATATAGAGATCATTGAGATTTCGTTCACCCTTTCGATACGGACCAGCGGCATGCAAGGGTAAGACAGAGAACTCGGCGGTCGGGCACCACCAGATACGTGACCGAAGTGGAAGTGTCGTCAAGAGAAAATTCACGATGGGGGAAACAACCTGATCCCAGACATTGCGTAACAGGGAGCCGAGCTCCCTTGTCACGTCGGCCTTCTTTGCACGCTCAGTCGCGGCATGGAGTTCCACTGAGAGGTCGCGAACACCCTCTTGTGTGATCTGTAATGGAATGTGGACGGGATCTCGATCATGTAAGACAACGAGCGCATCACAGCCATACTGGCTCGCATTCACGACGACAACAGGTCCCCCTGCGGCGGCATGGCGAATATCTGAGAAGAGCGAGGGAAGAAGGAAACGGGAGAGACCAGGTAGCTCGCGGATGTTGATGATAATTCTCTGCATTTCAAGGTTGAGATGACACAGCCGTCCATGCTGATCTGCACCAGGTGAATTAAGGGCAATGCGAATAAGCGAGGCCACATGAGTGAACTCATCCGCTAAGAGCCTTCCTGCTGGACCAGATGCCATGACATCGTCAAGTGGGAAACGGAGGCGACTGAGTTGGGTCCAAAAGATGCTGCGGCCCTGTTCGAGAAACTCAACAGCACGTACAGGAGCACCTGTACGAAGACATGCTGAAAACGCGTCCACTGCGAGCGAAGCTGAACGCTCTTTGAGAAGGATAAGATGTTGGGGTAAGGATGGCAGTGCAGCGAGATGGTGAATGAGTAATCGGAGTGATGTTTCGTATGCAAGGAGTGTTGAGGAGTGCTGGAACTCTTCGGCCACCCGGATCCACGCTCGAGCGGCAGACAGATTCGTTGAAGACAATTGGGGTGCATCAACCAATCGAGCATAGAGACTGAATAGGGAATTCTTGTCGTCTGGTTGTCTCAGCCGCACGAACCGAGCATACAGGGCGCTTGCGAGGGTCTTCAATGTCATCGACCAGCCTGTATGAGCCGGAAGGCAAAGGTCGAGTGCCTCTCGTCCAAGGTCAATGACCTGATCAAGGTCCACCATTGCCTCGAGATGGCAGTAGCAAGTCAAGAGATGAGATGCAAGGTTGGTCAAAGACATGGAGCGATCAGGGTGTCCTTGCGGGCGAAGCTCGAGTGCTTCTCGGCCGAGGTCAATGGCCGATTCGAGGTCTGCCATTGCTCCGAGCTGCTTGTAGCGATTTCTCAGACAAGCTCCAAGGGTGTCTAAAGACATGGAGCGATCAGGGTGTCCTTGTTGGCGAAGCTCGAGTGCTTCTCGACTTAGCAGAGTAGCTTCATCGAGGTCCCCCGTCACCCCGAACTCGTCGTAGCGTTTCGAGAGAGAGACTGCAAGGTTGTTCAAAGACATGGAGCGATCAGGGTGTCCTTGCGGGTAAAGTTCGAGTGCCTCTCGGCCAAGGACAATGTCCTCATCGAGGTCCGTCATCGCCCCGAGGTGGTCGTAGCGAGTCGAGAGATGAGCTGCAAGGTTGTTCGCAGATGAAGAGCGATCAGGGTGTCCTTGCGGGCGAAGGTCGAGTGCCTCTCGGCCAAGGGCGATGGCCTCATCGAGGGCTGCCATTTCCCCAAGCTCGTCGTAGCAAGTCAAAAGATGAGTTGCAAGGTTGGTCAAAGCCATGGAACGATCAGGGTGTCCTTGTGGGCGAAGCTCGAGTGCTTCTCGACCAAGGAGAATAGCTTCATCGAGGTCCCCCGTCGCCCCGAGCTGGTCGTAGCGTTTCGAGAGACGAACTGCAAGGTTGATCAAAGAATTGGAGCGACGAGGGTGTCCTTGCGGGCGAAGCTCGAGTGCTTCTCGACCAAGGACAATGGCCTCATCGAGGTCCGCCATCGCCCCGTGGTCGTCGTAGCGAGTCGAGAGACGAACTGCAAGGTTGCTCAAAGACACGCAGCGACAAGGATGTCCTTGCGGGCGAAGCTCGAGTGCTTCTCGGCCAAGAACAACGGCCTCGTCGAGGTCCGCCATCGCCCCGAGCTCGTCGTAGCGAGTCGAGAGACGAAATGCAAGGTTGTCCAAAGTCATGGAGCGATCAGGGTGTCCTTGCGAGTAAAGTTCGACTGCTTCTCGGCCAAGGACAATGGCCTCATCAAGGTCCGCCATCGCCCCGACCCGGCTGTAGCGAGTCGAGAGATGAACTGCAAGGTTGTTCAGAGACATGGAGCGATCAGGGTGTCCTCGCGGGTGAAGCGCGAGGGCTTCTCGGCCAAGGACGATGATCACATCGAAGTCTGCCATCGCCCCGAGCTGGTTGTAGCGAGTCAAGAGATATGATCCAAGGTTATCCAGAGAAACGGAGCGCTCAGGGTGTCCTTGAGGGTGAAGTTCGAGTGCTTCTTGGCCAAGGGCAATGGCCTCATCAAGCTCCGGCATCGCCCCGAGATGGCCGTAGCGAATCGAGAGACGAAATGCAAGGTCGTTCAAAGACTTGAAGCGATCAGGGTGTCCTCGCGGGCGAAGCCCGAGGGCTTCTCGGCCAAGGACGATGGCCTCATCGAGGTCCGCCATCGTCCTGAGCTGTTTGTAGCGAGCCGAGAGATATGATCCAAGGTTGTTCAACCACTTGGAGTGCTCAGGGTGTCCTTGCGGGTCAAGTTCGAGTGCTTCTCGGCCCAGGACAATGGCCTCGTCGAGGTCTTCCATTGACCCGAGCTGGTTGTAGCGAGTCGAGAGACGAACTGCCAGGTTGTTCAAAGACGTGGAGCGATCAGGATGTCCTTGCGGGCGAAGTCCGAGCGCTTCTCGGCCGAGGACAATGGCCTCCTCGAGGTCTGCCATTGATCCGAGCTGGTCGAAGCGAGTCGAGAGACACACTCCAAGGTTATCCAAGGACGTGGAGTAATCAGGGTCTCCTTGCGGGTGAAATTCGAGTCCTTCTCGACGGAGAGCAATTGCATCATAGAGGTCCCCCATTCTCCCGAGCTGCTTGTACCGTGTCGATAGACGAAATGAGATCTCGTTCAAAGCAACCCAGCGATCACGGTGCCTTTCCGTGCAACGTCTCACTACATCTCGCTCCAGGATGATGAATCCCACTCCACTGACTTGTTTGTGTTGAGTGCCGAGCCAAAACGCAGTCATTGCTAAAACGATCCGTCGACTGAGGTGCTCAGGAGGGTAAAGTTCGAGTCCTTCTCGCGCAAGAACAATGCCCTCCTGAAGGTCCGTGGTTTCTCTCAGCAGGCTGTACCAACACCGGAGAGGAAGTGGAAAATCTGCCAAAGAGGCCGATCGATTGAGGTCACCAGGTAGACAAGAAGGCTCTGGGATTTGACGATCCATAATGATTGCTTTGTCGGTTTCACTTGTCTCGCCTTCTCGCTCAAACCTTGCAACAAGGGATTCTCCTAGTGAACGCAGCTGCTTGACTAGTACCTAACATCAGTCTACTGCTCCGTACACAGACAGGATGAAACAGGTACATTTCAATAAGCGCCTGCGGGCTGCCGATATTTGTTTCAACCTGGTGATGACAGGTCTTGTTCTTGAATGCACCCGGCGAACTAGAATATATGATTTTTTCACTACTGTTCACGCTGAAAGAGAAAGCAAACACACCTTTTAGTTTCATACTGGATTCGACGTTGTTGTTGTTTGGGAAAAACTTGAGGCAAGGCAGTGTCTAGCAGATGCACGTGAGCGACATGTCTGGATCTTACTATCATCTTGGACCATGCGTCTGTCTATCTACCTAACCCCGTATCAGTTCGTCTTCCAGAGCAGCACCCTCCCACTCGGTAACTTGAAGGGTTCTCGACTGCGCTTAGGATGCGTAGAAGACCTCCCTCGGCACGGACGTCGACTCTCGTTGGATGCTAAATTGCTAATGACACCAGTGTGAGTCTTATCTTTCCTTTTCGATCTCTGATGTCGATATTTGGAGAGCAGCTTCGGGGATGTTCAGTAACCATCGCATGTGCAGAGGTCAACCGAGACCGGGTGGTTGGGGAGACGTCGTGAACTGGGTAACACATAGTAACTGCCAAACATCAGTACGTCTCTCATCCACTTGTAGCGTTTTTGTTGCTGTACGTTGTCATGCTGCGTGACCAGTGAACGACACCCTCCCATGAGTCCATGCTGAAAAGATAGCGACGAGCTTCATTCGTCCTGCACACAGGTACTAATGCGCGTTTGCTCTCCCCCTCCCATCAATTTAACTCTTGTGTCTCCTAGGTTAACATCGGCGACGACCAATTCGGCATTGGATTCGCGAGCCAAGAGAAGCTCGTGTGGTGGCAATGTGAGGGCATTCGAAGAAACGGTATTATAGGCGGTTTGTAGACCTGGATGAAACGTAGAGGGTGTTCGTTTTTTACTTGGGAAGGGCCGACTGAATGTCGGCGTTAACCTTGCTTGTGAACATCGCGTGATGACAAGCCTGAATGCAATTCTGTAGATGACTAGCGTACACTATGTTCTACGTCGCTCTCTGCACTTCTTGCCACCAAATTTTTGTTGTCTCATTAAGCGCGCGTAACCTGTTGTCTTCTTCAAGCAAATCTTGAGCATGCGCATGTTGAATTCCGTTGACTCCGAGCTCAACATGAGACAGATACCTCCATGATCCACGTGAACGAAACTTCCTTCTTGAATGAATTGGTAATGACAGCCATGTGTGATTGGTTTCCAGCTCTAGTACGGTTCCATGAGAGTCGTTCGCGACCCATCCACGGATGATGCAGACCTCGCAGGCAACTCCGAGTCCAGTGCGGAGCGTGCACCACAGTCACGCAATCTTGAACGTTTTGTGTCTCCTGCCCAATACACAGTGAGAATGTTCGCAGATGCGTTAAGAACAGCAGGAAGCGTTATCGAGCATACCATACGCTAGCGTATGCTTGAGTAGCCCACCATTGGAGAAGCAACGAACAATTGTATTGTTCTGTTTTGTGCTATTTACTCTTGTAGCAAAATTGCAACAGGGGCTGACGAGTGCCCCCACAAAAGACCTTGCAAGCAAGGTAATTTCCGCCAGTAACATATCTTGGGCGTCACCCGGACACAACTTCCCGTAGGACGAGAGGTGACAGTAAGAAAATCAAGTATCAAGATGGATGTACAGAATCCGCTGGTCAAGTAATCTCATCGTCTTGCTTTGATCCCGACGACCAGACTCGTCCACCGTGTGCTTGTAGAGCGTCGATGTGATCTAGTTCGTCTCACCGTCGTCACAGACATGAACTGCATCGCCTCGCCTCGTCTCGGACAGTCGTATGACACGCAGAGAGGTATTAAAATTCGGGATTCTTCAGATCGCACCCGATGATCTGTTGGATCGCAAAGTGTCCGCATGACGGGCGAACGCCGACTCGAACGGCTGAGTCTGATTCGGAAGGCCATGCATGACATGTGAAGTGGGCTCATTCACTCTTGCCAAGCTATTCAAAAACCCTGGATAAACAGGACTCCCCGTCAATGTGCGTAAATGCAGCGCGGTTGCCGACAAGCTAAACAGTGATTTCTAGTTCAACTCCTACGGAAAGGAGTTTAATCTCACCAGTGGCATTGGCTTGACCAACAGCGACAGTTTTTCTGTTTGTATGCAGTAGTTGATACATTGCTACGTCTAGCACGAACGAGAGCGGTCAGGGTTGGGGTGGTGTGGAACGAGACGTAGAGATCGGGGAGACACTGTTGGCCCTTCCTAAAGGGGCTAGCAGCGTGCAACGGCACCACCAGGTATGGGAGTGGGGTAGAACGATTGTCTGAAGGAAATCGATGTGGGGGAGACGATCTGATCCCACAGTTCCCGTGAGAACGCCGCAAGTGGTCTTGTCATGTCGGACCTTGTTGCCCGCACGGTCAAGCTACGAAGCTCTGCTGATAGGTCACGAGCATTCTCCTGTGTGATCTGTAATCGGATATGAACAGGATCGCATTGAAGAAGGAAAAGTGTGAGCCCAGGTAGCTTGCGAATATTTCAAGATTACGATGCCACAATTGAGCTGTACCGTGAAAGAGGACAGAGCGACAGAGCGAGGCCATTCAGGCGAAGGATGGTCAAGGACTATGACCTCGTTGAGGTCCTCCATGGCCTTGAGCTAGTTGTACCGGGTAGACAGGTGAAATGCAAGGTTGTGCAACGAGTCTGACCGATAAGGGTGCCCTGCCGGGTAAGGGTCAAGGACTTCGTCGAGGATGATAGCCGCGTCGAGGTCCCATGATACCGAGCCGGTTGTACCGGATGGAAAGACGAAGGGCAGGGTTGTTCAATGACATTGAGCGATCAGGTTGTCCTGTCGGGTAAAGGTCAAGGGCTTCTCGAACGAGTGCAATGGCCGTGTCGAAAGTCTTCCTCGACCCTGAACTGGTTGCACCAGCTGGAAAGACGACCCAAAGGGTTGTTGAATAATATCGAGCGATCAGGGTCTCCTTGCGAAGGTCAATCAGAGCCACTTCGGCGAGGGCAGTGACCTTGTCGAGGTCCCCCATAGCCCCGAGGCGGTTGACTGCTAGAGAGACGAGCTGCGAGATTGTTCTTCAACCACTTCGACCGGTCTGGGTGTCCTCTCGGGAAAGGTCAAAGACTTCTTGTCTAAGGATAATGGCCTCGTCGAGGCCCTCCATGACCCCGAGCTGCTGGGATGGACAGATGGTTTGCAAGGTTGTTCGACGACAACCACCGATCAGGATGTCCTTGCGGGCCAAGGTCCTTCATACTTCCAAGCTCATCGTAGCGAATATCGAGATGAATCGCAAGCTGAGTTGAAGAGACAGATCGCTCAGAGTGGCCGGGTGCTTCACGAACACCAACTATCAGAGTATCCCCCATGTTTACCACCCTGAGCGCACCCACACACCTATCGAGTACCTATCAACGCTGAGATGCAATTGGCCTCGTGGTAAAACGTGGGCGGGGAGCATTGGGTGATGCGAGTCTGCTCTCCCGGAGGTCCTGGAATGTGATGGAAATTTACGAATCAGAAGGCTCTTCGACCCATCTGCCTGACTTTACAGCTTGTGGTGAAGGATGGGACGTTCAACTTCGGATCACGACCAGGATGACTTGAAACCCAAGGCGAGGATGGGCACAGGCATGAAGCAGCATGCGAGCGAGTGATGGGAGTGGTGAGGGCTAGGAGAAAACCCTCGTCCCAGTCGTTGAGAGGGGTAGACTGTTTGTACATCATTTTAATAAATGGTTCTATCTAGTTAAGAGGACCGCGAACCTAATGACGCGTCATGCCGCGCCGGACAAAGGAACCAGTCGTCCACTCAACGAGAAAACCTGGTGAGGACCTGGTAAAAGCGGAGCCATAAAGACATAGATGGACTGTTGCGAGTTGTTTTCTGGAACACGTGGATGAAATGTGAAGACGCTGAAGCAATAGGTCGGACGACCTAGAGCATACCAGGATACCACCAGTCATGTCGTCCGTCGCCTCTTATTGCTGAACGCCAAACGCAGAGCGCCAGAATTGATGCTGAGTTACATGGCATCGCACTTTAATCATTTCAGATCCTTGTGGTAGTAGAACAGACTTGGAGGGAACGTACGTTGTGTCCCGAACACTTGCCGGTCGACACAGATGAACAGCAAGGTCCAACGGTCACCAAGGAACGGCTGCTTGAGGACGTCCGAGAAGACGCATATAGCATGGTCGTAAGATGTATGTTGCACCCTGTATGATCATCAGAACCCCATGTAGTCTTTGGACGTCGCTATGTTGGGTGGCACGGAAATGGTATTAGATGTGTGAATCTAAATACATGTAGTGCTGCGAGAGAAAGGGGGAATGGAGAAAACGCGAAGCGTTTGCTGGCCCGGAACGGAAGCCACTGTCGGGGCAAGAGCTGCGTGGGCGGGTGGGAACTGCCTCGCAGGAAGGCCCGGGAGGTGATTTGCACGCTCTGGGCTCTAGAGCGAAAAAGCGAGGCGCCGGAACGAAGTGGAGGAAGGGAGAGGTGTGGTGGGTGCGCGAAAGCAAGGACGAGTTGTCGAGAACGAGCAGTTCAAAGAAGAAAAGACGAGTACAAAGACTTTGTAGCTGTGTGGTTCCGCTCGTGACAATTTTCGGTCGGGACGCGCTTACACTACACTTGGTGCGGGTCCATCGCCACAAATCGTACGCGTAGAAAACCTACCTTGGCGCGAACATCGATTACATTTTTTTTCTCGTTGAATGGGTTGGATGATACCAGTGCGAGTCTTTCCTTTTCCCTTTTGTTCTTTGACATCGATATCATACCCGGAGAGCACGAGACCGGCGGGTGGTTTAAGATCAAGGGGACGGGTCGTAACTGGGTAAGTTGAATATACTCATGTCCAATGGATTATCGCCAACCTAGGTTGCCACTCGGATTTTACTCTGGAGCGTGTGGGATAATAAAGATGAGTACGTTCGGAGCAGTTCCTGGAAAAACCCCGTTTGGAATATTCATGCAGGTCCGTTCGAACAGTTTACACAACCTTGTCCGAGACTCACTCTGTCATGCCAATTACACATGCACGCTGACCATGTTCCCAGCTCTTTCGGTACTATATGCTCGCAGTTCGGAATCTCGGAACCTCCTGTACAATGTTCCCCGAGAACTCTTCGTCAAGATATTCCTCCGATCACGGAAAGTCTGTGACTTGCAAACAAGAGCATTCTCATAGATCAAAATTTGCATGGCACGACATAGACCATACAGTCGTACAACCTGAATCTCGTGGAGATGAGTTCTCCAGCGCTCGTCGTTTGCATCAGGTAATGCGTCCTCACTGTGATAATCAAGTTTTTGTCGACGTCACAGAAGCACACGCGATGAACGATGCATCGATGAACGTTTGAATTATGGTACAAGGTCGTAATCCTGTATTATACTAAAAACGATGAACAACATCTGACAGCAATTGAACACAGCGAGTAGCTAGGATGAACCAGGATATAATAAAACTAGGCACCAATATGGATATACAGAATCCGTTGATCGAGTGGTACATTAACCGATCTCATCGTCCTGTGCAGTGCGAATGCCGCGCGAGTATAATCTAGACAACCAGACTTGTCCACCATATGTTTGTAGAACGTCGACGTGATCTTGTTCGTCTCTGCATCGTCCACAGCCCACATCGTCCCAATCACAGAACGGAACCCGGCGAATTGCATCGCCGACGCGAGATGAATCACCTCGTCAGGACTATCCTCGTCTCCGACAGTCGTATGACATGCAGAGAGATACGCAAATTGGGGATTGTCTGGTTCACACCGCATGATCCGCTCGATCGTAAAGTGGCCATCGTGGAGAGCAAACGCTGATTCAAATGGTCGTGATCGGTTCGCAAGGCCATGACATGCAAGGTGCACCCATTCGGTCCTGCCAAGCTCTTCAGCGACTCGCGAAATGCAGGATTCGGGACCCTCGAGTCGTGTGAAACTAGCAAGACCAATAATGCGCTGACCTATATTGGTCAATTCGGTGCCAACGGAATGCAGGTCAACCTGGCCAATGGCATTCGCTTGACCGATGGCAACGAAGCGTTTCCCGCCACCAGAGGTATTCGATGGAGCGGGACGTCTAGCATGAATGAGAGCACCCAAGGTGGGGGTGTATGACGAGATATAAAGATCACCGAGATTCCGTTCACCCTTTCTGTACGGACCAGCGGCATGCAAAGGTAGGACAGAAAACTCAGCGGTCGGGCACCACCAGATCCGTGACCGAAGTGGAAGTATCGTCAAGAGAAAGTCGACGACGGGGGAAACAACCTGATCCCAGAGAGTGCGCAACAGTGACCCGAGTACCCTTGTCACGTCGGCCTTCTTTGCACGCTCAGTCGCGGTATGGAGTTCCACTGAGAGGTCGCGAACACTCTGTGGTGTGATCTGTAATGGAATGTGGACGGGATCTTGGTCAAGTAAGACAACGAGCGCATCACAGCCATACTGGCTCGCATTCACGATGATAACAGGCCCCCCTGCCGCAGCATGGCGAATACTTGAGAAGAGCGAGGGAAGAAGGAAACGAGAGAAGCCAGATAGCTCACGGATATTGATGATAATTCTCTGCATCTCAAGGTTGAGATGACACAGCCGTCCATGTTGATCTACGCCAGGTGAATCCAGGGCAATGCGAATAAGTGAGGCCACATGCATGAACTCATCCGCTAAGACCCTTCCTGCTGGACCAGATGCCATGACATCGTCCAGCGGGAAACGGAGGCGGCTGAGTTGGGTCCAAAAGACACTGCGGCCTTGTTCGAGAAGCTCAACAGCACGTACAGGAGCGCCTCTACGAAGACATGCTGAAAACGCGTCCACTGCGAGCGAAGCTGAACGTTCTTTGAGAAGGATAAGATGTTGGGGTAAGGAGGGTAGGGCAGCGAGATGATGAATGAGTAATCGAAGTGATGTTTCATATGCAAGGAGTGTTGAGGGGTGATGGAACTCTTCGGCCACCTGGATCCATGCTCGAGCGGTAGACAGATCCGTTGAAGACACCGATTTCAGAGGTGCATCAACCAATTGAGCATAGAGACTGAACAGGGATTCCTTATCGTCTTGTTGTCTCAACTGCATGAACCGAGTATAGAGGGCGCTTGCAAGGTTTTCCAATGAGCTGAACCAATGCATATGAGCCGGAAGGCGAAGGTTGAGTGCGGCTCGGCCGAGGTCAATGGCCTCATCGAGGTCCACCATTGCCCCGAGCTGGTGGAAGCGAGTCGAGAGATGAGCTGTGATGTTGTTCAAAGACAAGGAACGATCAGGGTGTCCTTGTGGGCGAAGTTCGAGTGCTTCTCGGCCAAGGTCAATAGCCTCATTGAGGTCCACCATCGCCCCGAGCTGCTTGTAGCGAGTTGACAGACACGTTGCAAGGTTGTCCAAAGACCTGGAGCGATCAGGGTGTCCCTGTGGGTGAAGTTCGAGTGCGGCTCGGCCAAGGACAACTGCATCGTCGAGATCTGCTATTGCCCCAAGCTGGTTGTAGCGAGTCAAGAGACGAACACCGAGGTTGTTCAGATACGTGGAGCGATCAGGGTGTCCTTGTGGGCAAAATTCGAGTGCTTTTCGACCAAGGATAATGGCCTCATCGACGTCTGCCATTGCACCGAGCTGGTGGTAGCGAGTAAAGAGACACACTCCAAGGTTGCACAAAGACGTGGGACGATTAGGGTGACCTTGCGGGCAAAGCTCGAGTGCTTCTCGGCCAAGGGCAATGGCCTCATCGAGCTCCGCCATTGCCCCAAGCTCGTTGTACCGAATCAAGAGATATGATCCAAGGCTGTTCAAAGCCGTGGAGCGATCAGGGTGTCCTTGTGAGTGAGGTTCAAGCGCCTCTCGACCAAGGACAATGGCCTCATCAAGGTCGGCCATTTCCCCGAGGTGGTCGTAGCGAGTCGAGAGATGAGTTGCAAGGTTGTTCAAAGATGAGGAGCGATCAGGGTGTCCCGGCGGGCGAAGTTCGAGTGCTTCTCGCCCAAGGACAATAGCCTCATCGAGGTCTGCCATTTTCCCGAGCTGGTTATAGCGAGTCAAGAGATACATTCCAAGGTTGCTCAAAGGCATGGAGCGATTAGGGTGTCCTTGTGGGCGAAGCTCGAGTGCTTCTCGACTGAGAAGAATAGCTTCATCGAGGTCCCCCGTCGCCCCGAGCTGGTTGTAGCGAGTCCACAAACGAACTGCAAGGTTTTGCAAAGCTGTGGAGCAATCAGGGTGTTCTTGCCGGAAAACTTCGAGTGCCTCTCGGCCAAGGACAATGGCCTCATCGAGATCTACCATTGCCCCAAGCTGGTTGTAGCGAGTCAAGAGATATGATCCAAGGTTGTTCAAAGCCGTGGAGCGATCAGGGTGCCCCCGCCGGCGAAGTTCGAGTGCTTCTCGGCCAAGGACAATGCCCTCATCAAGGTCTGTCATTGACCCGAGCTGGTCGAAGCGAGTCGAGAGGTACAATCCAAGGTTGTTCACGGCCGTGGAGCAATCAGGGTGTCCTTGCCGGCGAAGTTCGAGTGCCTCTCGGCCAAGGACCACTGCCTCATTGAGATCTGCCATTGCCCCAAGCTGGTTGTAGCGAGTCAAGAGATATGATCCAAGATTGTTCAAAAACGTGGAGCGATCAGGATGACCTTGCGGGTGGAGTGCTTCTTGGCCAAGGACAACGGCCTCGTCGAGGTCTGTCATTGACCCGAGCTGGTTGTAGCGAGTGAAGAGACACAACCCAAGGTTGTTCAAGGACGTGGAGCGATCAGGGTGTCCTGTTGGGCGAAGTTCGAGTGCTTCTCGGCCGAGGACAACGGCCTCATCAAGATCTGCCATTGCCCCGAGTTCGTCATAGCGAGTCGAGAGACATACTCCAAGGTTGTCCAAAGTTATGGAGCGATCAGGGTCTCCTGGCGGGTGAAACTCGAGTCCTTCTCGATGCAGAGAAATGGTATCATCGAGGTCCGTCATTCTCTCGAGCTGCTTGTAGCGTGTGAAGAGACGCAATGAAATTTCGTTTAAAGCAACCCAGCGATCACGGTGCCTTTGCGTGCAACGTCTCATTATTTCTTGCTCCAGGATGATGAATCCCACTCCACTGACTTCTCTCTGCTGAGTGCCGAGCCAAACCGCAGTCATTGCTAAAACGATCCGTCGACCGACTTGTTCAGGTGGGTAAAGTTCGACGCCTTCTCGGGAAAGAACAATGCCCTCCTGAAGGTCCGTGGTTTCTCTCAGCAGACTGTACCAACACCGGAGAGGAAGTGGAAGGTCTGCCAAAGAGGCCGATCGAATATGGTCATCAGGTCGAGAAGGAGGCTCTGGTATTTGACGATCCTTGATGATTCCTTTGTCGGTGTCACTTGTCTCGCCTTCTCGCTCAAACCTTGCAACAAGGTATTCTCCTAGAGAACGCAGTTGCTCGACTAGTAGATGACATCAATATACTGCTCCGTACAAAGACAGGATGAAACAGGTACATTTTGAGCGCCTGCGGGCTGCCGAAATTTGTTTCAACCTGGCGACGATGGCAGGTCTTGTTCTTGAATGCACCCGGAAAACTAGAATATACATGATTATTTCACTGCTGTTCGCGCTGAAAGGGAAGACGATCATACCTTTTGGTTTCATACTGGTTGGGCTTCAACCGAGTCGCTCACGTGCATCTGCTAGACGCTGCCATGTCCCCGGCCACGTCTGAATCTTGCTATCATCTTGGACCATGCATCTATCTATCTACCTAACCTTGCACCAGTTTGTCTGCCAGAGCAACAGCCTCGCACTAGGTAACCTGAAGGGTACCTTCAATTCACACCTGGACTGCGGTCAGGATGCGTAGAAAATCTTCCTCGGCGCGGACGCCGACTCTCGCTGGATGGTAATGACACCAGTGTGCGTCTTATTTTTTTTTTTCCTTTTCGATCTCTGATATCGATATTCAGGGAGCAGCTTCGGAGATATTCAGCAACCATCGCGTGTGCAGACCGGGTCATACAATCACAATCACAACTTCATGATCACAGATTTCAATACAACGGTCAAGTACAAACAACCGAGACCGCATGGTTTCAAGATTGGGGAGACCGGACGTGAACTGGGTAACACACAGTAACAGCAAAACGTCAGTACGTCAGTCTTATCCACTGGTAGCGTTTTCTCTCCCCCTCCCATCAATTCAATCCCTGCGTCTCCTAGATCACGACCAATTTGGCATTGAATCCGCGAGCGAAGATGTCAGGTTCCCAGGCGATACTCAGATTCCAACCCCATCTAATCCCAGTGTCTGCTACCTTTCCTGAACCATTCGCTGCGGCATCCCGGGATGTCCGTATCCACGTCCGACCCTGGCTTTAGCTCTGACTGGGTTCCAGGATTGTAGCTCGCGTAGTGGTAATGTGAGGGAATGGGGTTATGGGCAGTTTGGTTTTCGATGTAGACGTGGATCGAAACATGGGGTGTGTTCGTTTTTTTTTCTTCTAATTTCTGCCAGCAACATACCACACGCTAACGACCCTGAGTATGGGTATGAGGATGTGACGAGTCTTGATGTCACCCGGACGCAACTTTCCGTAGGCGATTCTCATTTGTCCTGTCGCAAGCATCATCCAAAGGCACCTCTTGACTAGGCTATCACTCCTTCTGAACAATTCGTTCTCATCATGCGATTGTATGATGATCTGCTTTTCCATAGAGCATATTGTCTATGGTCACACAAAACGACTGAGAAGTGACAATAAGAAACTAAGTATGTACCAAGATGAATGTATAGAATCCCCTGGTCAAGTGGTACATCCACAGAGCTCATCGTCTTGTTCAGTGGAAGCGCCATCCGGGTATGATCTAGACGACCAGACCCGCCCACCATGTGCTTGTAGAGCGTCGATGTGGTCTTGTTCGTCTCACCGTCACCCGCCGACTACATTGTCTCAATCACAGACCGAAACCAATGAACTGCATCGCTAGGCGAGGTGGATCACCTCGTCCGGGCTTTCCTCGTCTCCGACAGTCGTATTACACACCGAGATTCAGGATTCCTCAGATCGCACCTGATGATCTGTTGGATCATAAAGTGTCCGTCATGCACAGCAAACCCCGACTCGAATGGGCGAGTCCGATTCGGGAGACCATGACGAGCGAGGTGAAACCATTCGTTCTTGCCAAGCTCTTGAACAACCCGAGAAATGCACTGTCCATCAATGTCACAAGAACCTCGACACGCTGACCAATGGCATCCAGTTCCGCACTGACCGATAGAAGTTCAACACCGATGGCAACAAAACGTTTCCCTTGAGATTTGGAGTCCAACAGAGCATGTCGTCTAGCACGAATGAGGGCGATCAGTGTTGGGTTGTGCGACGAAACGAGATTTAACCCTTCCTTTATGGACCAGCAGCTAGTAAGCCCGGGGAGCACAGATAATTCGACAGTAGGGCACCACACGCGTGGTTGAGGTGGAATGGATGCTTGGATGAGTGAAATGATCTGATCGCAGAGTTTCCGTAAAAACGCCGCGAGCTCCCTTGTCACGTCGGCCCTCGTTGCGCGCATGGTCAAAGTATTGACTTCCTGTAACAGTTCTCGAACACTTACAACTGTTCAAGTAAGACGAGGAGCGCGTCACAGCTGTGCTTGCTCGCATTTAACGATGACGACAGGTCCCCCACTGGCAGCGCGTTGGAGATCCGAGAGAAGGGAAGGAAAAAGGAAACGAGAGGGCCCAGGTAGCTCGCGGATGTTGGTTACAACTTCTCTGCGGTTCGAGGTTGAGATGGTACAGCCGTTCGTGTTGGTCCGTAGAACGAGGGAGGCAAGACGCGTAAACTTATTTGCCAGCTCCTTCCCTTCCACTGGCACGCCAAATGCAACGTCATCATCCAGGGGTGAGTGATGTTGAAAAAAAGACACCTGTCCATGCTTTAGAAGCTCAACCGGTTTAGCGAGAGGAGCATTAACGGAGACAAGCTGAGAACGTGTCAACTGAGGACGACGAGATGCTGAGGCGAAGATGGCAGAGCGGTTGGATGTTTGAGTGAGTAACCGAAAGTATGTCGAGAAGATGATCGTGGGATGTTCAGCGGTACGGATCCATGCCCTAGCGGTATGAAACTCGCTTGAAGACCTCTTGATCTTTGTCTGTCTCTCTTTGGACGTCGTTCTGTGCGCTAAGGAGAGGTGAGGCGCTCTTCGGCCCGGGACGGGAGCCGGACTTGCCGGGTAGGGCGGCGACTGCGTCCATCATCCTCACCATGATCCTGGATGATAATCTAGTTTTTGTCGCCGAATATCCGGAGCTAATGGAACGACATGCAATCATGATCGTCCAAGATGATCGATGCACTATGGCATAAGGTGATAATCATATATAAAAACGATGCATAAGCATCTAACAGCAGTTAGGATGAACCAAAATACAATGAAACTAGGCACCAATATGAATATACAGAATCCGTTGATCGAGTGGTACATTAACCGATCTCATCGTCCTGTGCAGTGCGAATGCCGCGCGAGTATAATCTAGACAACCAGACTTGTCCACCATATGTTTGTAGAACGTAGATGTGATCTTGTTCGTCTCTGCATCGTCCACCGCCCACATCGTGCCAATCACAGAACGGAACCCGGCGAATTGCATCGCCGACGCGAGATGAATCACCTCGTCAGGACTATCCTCGTCTCCGACAGTCGTATGACATGCAGAGAGATACGCAAACTGGGGATTCTCTGGTTCACACCGCATGATCCGCTCGATCGTAAAGTGGCCATCGTGGAGAGCAAACGCTGATTCAAATGGTCGTGATCGGTTCGCAAGGCCATGACATGCAAGGTGCACCCATTCGGTCCTGCCAAGCTCTTCAGCGACCCGCGAAATGCAGGATTCGGGACCCTCGAGTCGTGTGAAACTATTAAGACCAATAATGCGCTGACCTATATTGGTCAATTCGGTGCCAACGGAATGCAGGTCAACCTGGCCAATGGCATTCGCTTGACCGATGGCAACGAAGCGTTTCCCGCCACCAGAGGCATTCGATGGAACGGGCCGTCTAGCATGAATGAGAGCGCCCAAGGTGGGAGTGTACGACGAGATATAGAGATCATTGAGATTCCGTTCACCCTTTCTATACGGACCAGCGGCATGCAAGGGTAGGACAGAGAACTCAGCAGTCGGACACCACCAAATACGTGACCGAAGTGGAAGTGTTGTCAGGAGAAAATTCACGACGTGCGAAACAATTTGATCCCACAGATTGCGTAACAGGGACCCGAGCTCCCTTGTCACGTCGGTCTTCTTTGCACGCTCAGTCGCGGCATGGAGTTCCACTGAGATGTCGCGAACACCCTCTTGTGTGATCAGTAATGGAATGTGGACGGGATCTCGATTAAGTAAGACGACGAGCGCATCACAGCCATACTGGCTCGCATTCACGATAATAACAGGTCCCTCTGCGGCGGCATGGCGAATATCTGAGAAGAGCGAAGGAAGAAGGAACCGGGAGAGGCCAGGCAGCTCGCGAATATTAATGATAATCCTCTGCATCTGAAGGTTGAGATGACACAGCCGTCCATGCTGATCTGCACCAGGTGAATTGAGGGCAATGCGAACAAGTGAGGCCACATGGGTGAATTCGTCTGCCAACAGTCCTCCTGCTGGACCAGATGCCACAACATCGCCAAGTGGGAAACGGAGGCGACTGAGTTGGGTCCAAAAGACGCTGCGGCCTTGTTCGAGAAGCTCAACAGCACGTACACGAGCACCTGTACGAAGACACGCCGAAAATGCGTCCACTGCGAGCGAAGCTGAACGCTCTTTGAGAATGATCAGATGTTGGGGTAAGGATGGCAGTGCAGCGAGATGGTGAATGAGTAATCGGAGTGATGTTTCGTATGCAAGGAGTGTTGAGGAGTGCTGGAACTCTTCGGCCACCCGGATCCATGCTCGAGCGGCAGACAGATTCGTTGAAGACACCAATTGGGGTGCATCAACCAATTGAGCATAGAGACTGAACAGGGATTCCTTATCGTCTGGTTGTCTCAGCTGCATGAACCGAGCATACAGGGTGCTTGCAAGGATCTTCAATGTCATCGACCAACCTGGATGAGCCGGAAGGCAAAGGTCGAGTGCGTCTCGTCCAAGGTCAATCGCCTCATCAAGGTCCACCATTGCCTCGAGCTGGTTGAAGCGAGTCGAGAGATGAAATGCAAGGTTGTTCAAACACGTGGAGCGATCAGGGTGTCCTGGCGGGTAGAGTTCGAGTGCTTCTCGGTCAAGGAAAATGGCCTCATCAAGGTCGGCCATCGCCCCGAGCAGGTCGTAGCGAGTCGAGAGATGAGTTGCAAGGTTGCTCAAAGACATGGAGCGACCAGGGTGTCCTTGTGGGCAAAGCTCGAGTGCTTCTCGACTGAGAAGAATAGCTTCATCCAGGTCCCCCGTCGCCCCGAGCTGGTCGTAGCGAGTCGAGAGACAAACTGCAAGGTTGTTCAAAGGTATGGAGCGATCAGGGTGTCCTTGCGGGTGAAGTTCGAGTGCTTCTCGACCGAGAACAACGGCCTCGTCGAGATCTGCCATTGCCCCAAGCTGGTTGTACCGAATCAAGAGATACGATCCAATGTTGTTCAAAGACGTGGAGCGATCAGGGTGTCCTTGTGGGTGAAGTTCGAGTGCTTCTCGACCAAGGACAATGGCCTCGTCGATGTCAGCCATTGCCCCAAGCTGGTTGTAGCGAGTCAAAAGATACGATCCAAGGTTGCTCAAAGACGTGGAGCGATCAGGGTGTCCTTGCGGGTGAAGTTCGAGTGCTTCTCGACCAAGGACAATGGCCTCATCGAGGTCTGCCTTTGCCCCGAGCTGGTGGTAGCGAGTCAAGAGATATAATCCAAGGTTGCTCAAAGACGTGGAGCGATCAGGGTGTCCTTGCCGGCGAAGTTCGAGTGCTTCTCGACCGAGGACAACGGCCTCATCGAGGTCTGCCATTTCCCCACGCTGGGCGTAGCAAGTCAAGAGATGAGTTGCAAGATTGCTCAAAGACATGGAGCGATCAGGGTGTCCTTGCGGGCGAAGTTCGAGTGCTTCTCGACCGAGGACAATGGCCTCGTCGATGTCAGCCATTGCCCCGAGCTGGTCGTAGCGAGTCGAGAGACGAACTGCAAGGTTGTTCAAAGACGTGGAGCGATCAGGGTGTCCTTGCGGGTGAAGTTCGAGTGCTTCTCGACCAAGGACAATGGCCTCATCAAGGTCCGCCATCGCCCCGAGCTGGTTGTAGCGAGTCGAGAGATGAGCTGCAAGGTTGTTCAAAGATGAGGAGCGATTAGGGTGTCCTTGCGGGCGAAGTTCGAGTGCTTCTCGACCGAGGACAATGGCCTCATCAAGGTCTGCCATTGCCCCACGCTGGTCGTAGCAAGTCAAGAGATGAGTTGCAAGGTTGCTCAAAGACATGGAGCGATCAGGGTGTCCTTGTGGGCGAAGCTCGAGTGCTTCTCGACTGAGAAGAATAGCTTCATCGAGGTCCCTCGTCGCCCCGAGCTGGTCGTAGCGAGTCGAGAGACGAACTGCAAGGTTGCCCAAAGACGTGGAGCAATCAGGGTGTTCTTGCCGGCGAAGTTCGAGTGCCTCTCGGCCAAGGACAATGGCCTCATCGAGATCTGCCATCGCCCCGAGTTGGTTGTAGCGACTCAAGAGATATGATCCAATGTTGTTAAAAGACGTGGAGCGATCAGGGTGTCCTTGCGGGTGAAGTTCGAGTGCTTCTTGGCCAAGGACAATGGCCTCATCGAGGTCCACCAATGACCCGAGCTGGTTGAAGCGAGTCGAGAGATACAATCCAAGGTTGTTCACAGATGTGGAGCAATCAAGGAGTCCCTGCCGGCGAAGTTCGAGTGCCTCTCGGCCAAGGACAACGGCCTCATCGAGATCTGCCATTGACCCAAGCTGGTTGTAGCGAGTCAAGAGATATGATCCAAGGTTGCTCAAAGACGTGGAGCGATCAGGGTGTCCTTGTGGGTGAAGTTCGAGTGCTTCTCGGCCAAGGACAACGGCCTCGTCGAGATCTGTCATTTCCCCAAGCTGGTTGTAGCGAGTCAAGAGATATAATCCAAGGTTGTTCACAGACGTGGAGCGATCAGGGTGTCCTTGCGGGCGAAGTTCGAGTGCTTCTCGGCCGAGGACAACGGCCTCATCGAGGTCTGCCATTGCCCCAAGCTGGTCGTAGCGAATCGAGAGACACACTCCAAGGTTGCCCAAAGTCATGCAGCGATCAGGGTCTCCTTGCGGGTGCAACTCGAGTCCTTCTCGACGGAGAGAAATGGCATCATCGAGGTCCGCCATTCTCCCGAGCTGCTTGTAGCGTGTCGAGAGACGGAACGAAATTTCGTTCAAAGCGACCCAGGGATCACGATACCTTCGCGTGCAAACTCTCACTGCTTCTCGCTCGAGGATGATGAATTCCACTCCACTGACTCGTCTGTGCTGAGTGCCGAGCCAAACCGCAGTCATTGCTAAAACGATCCGTCGACTGAGGTGCTCAGGAAGGTAAAGTTCGAGTCCTTCTCGCGCAAGAACAATGCCCTCCTGAAGGTCCGTGGTTTCTCTCAGCAGGCTGTACCAACACCGGAGAGGAAGTGGAAAGTCGGCCAACGAGGCTGATCGATTAAGGTCACCAGGTCGACAAGGAGGCTCTAGTATTTGACGATCCATGATGATTGCTTTGTTGGTTTCACTTCTCTCGCCTTCTCGCTCAAACCTCGCAACAAGGGATTCTCCCAATGAACGCAGCTGCTCAACTAGTAAATGCCATCAATATACCGCTCCGTACACAGACAGGATGAAACATGTACATTTTAAGCGCCTGCGGGCTGCCGAAATTTGTTTCAACCTGGCTATGACAGGTCTTGTTCTTGAATGCACCCGGCGAACTAGAATATATATGATTATTTTACTACTGTTCGCGCTGAAAGGGAAGACAAACATACCTTTTGGTCTCATACTGGCTCGTAGAACTTCGAGTTGATTTGGCGCTGTTGTTTGAGTTTGAGGCAAGTCGCTCACGTGCATCTGCTTAGCAGACACTGCCATGTCTAGCATCCATCATCATCTTGATTCTTGAACCATGCGTCTGTCTATCTACCCCCCGTTGCACCAGTTCGTCTTCCAGAGCAACGCCCTCGCGCCCAATAACTTGAAGGGTACCTCCAATTCACACCTGGACTGCGGTCAGGATGCGTAAAAAACCTCCCTCGGCGCGGACGTTGACTCTTGTTGGATGGTAATGACACCAGTGTGAGTCTTATCTTTTCCCTTTTGATCTCTGGTGTCGATATTCGGAGAGCAGCTTCGGGGATGTTCAGTATGTGCAGAGGTCATATAACATCAGTCCTATCACAACATGATCACATGTTCCAATACAACGAACGGTCAAGTACAAACAACCGAGACCGGGTGGTTTCAAGATTGGGGAGATGGATCGTGAACTGGGTAACACACAGGAACGGCAAAACATCAGTACGTCTGTCTTATCCACTTGTAGCGTTTTTTGTCGCTGTACGTTGTCATGCTGCGTGACCAGTGAACGACAGTTCATCTCTGAGTGCATGCTGAAAAGGTAACGACGAGCTTCATTCGCCCTGCACGCAGGTCCTAATCCGCCCCTCCCATCAACTCAACCCTTGTGTCTCCTAGGTCAACATCGGCGACAACCAATTTGGGATTGGATCCGCGAGCGAAGAGACGATACCATACAATCACAATGTCTGCTCCGCTGACTCAATACACCTTTCGTGAACCATTCGCTACTGCGGCGACGTCCGACTTGGCTTTAGCTCCGACTCTGGGATTCTAGCTCGTGTGGCGGCAATGTGAGGGCTTTGGAAGGAACAGGATTATAAGCAGTTTGGTTTTCAATGTACACCTGGATGAAACGCAGTGTGTGTTTGTTTTTTTATTTCCACCAGCAACATCGTCACCCAGACACACTTCCGTAGGATGGATGTACAGAATCCACTGGTCAAGTGGTAGATTTCATCGTCTTAATCAGCGCAAACACCGCCCGAGTATGTATGATCCAGACGACCAGACTCGTCCACCATGTGTTTGTAGAACGTCGATGTGCTCTTGTTCGTCTCACCATCGTCGCAGACCGAAACCCAATGAACTGCATTGCCTCGCTTCGTCTCCGACAGTCGTATGACACGCAGAGACGTCTTCCGCTCCTTGGCCTTCATCATCCCACCACCCTCGAATGTACGCGCCCTTGGCCAAAGTGCAAGTTGTGGCCGAGGGCCTGCCCCTGTTCATGGCCATGGAACCACTTACCGCGGTATAGAACGCTAATTATCCATACATACATCCATAGGCTAACACCCGATGGTCTGTAGGATTGTAAAGTGTCCGCCATGCAGAGCGGACGCCGACTCGAATGGTTGAGTCCGATCTGGGAGGCCATGACATGCAAAGTGGGCCCATTCACTCTTGCCAAGCTCTTCAAAAACCCTGGATGAATAGGACTCCTCTTGAATCGAGAACAGAGCTACAGAGCGAGGCCAAGTGTGTGAACTCCTGCTGTCCGAGACGCCATGATATCGTCTAGGGGAGAACGGAGGCCGTTCGAGCGAATGTTGGTCAAGGACTATGGCCTTGTTGGGGTCCTCCGTGGTCTTCTGTACCGGGTAGACAGATGAAATGCAAGGTTGTTCAGCGAGTTTGACCGATGAGGGTGCCCTGCCGGGCAAAGACCAAGGACTTCTCGGTCGAGGATGAAGGTCTCCCATGACGCCGAGCCGATTGTACCGGGTGGAAAGACGAAGGGCAAGATTGTTCAATGACATTGAGCGATCAGGCTGTCCTGTCGGGTAAAGGTCAAGGGGTTCTCGAACGGGGGCAATGGCCTTGTCGAAAGTCTGCCTCGACCCTGAACTGGTTGCACCTGCTGGAAGTACGACCCATGGGGTTGTTCAATACTATTGACCGAACGGGGTCTCCTTTCGAAGGTCAATTGGAGCCTCTTCGGCGAGGTCCCCCATGACCCCGAGGTGGTTGTACTGGTGGAGAGACGAGCTGCGAAGTTGTTGTTCCTTCGACCGATCTGGGTGTCCTCTCGGGAAAAGGTCAAGGACTTCTTGTCTAAGGATAATGGCCACGTCGAGGTCCTCCATGACCCAGAGCTGCTGGTATCGGATGGAGAGATGGATTGCAAGGTTGTTCGACGACAACCACCGATCAGGATGTCCTCGCGGGCCAAGGTCACGGGCTTCTGGATCGAGGACAATTGCCCCCTCAAGGTCCCTCATATTTCCAAGCTCATTGTAGCGAATATCGAGATGAATCCCAAGCTGAGTTCAGATCGCTTGAAGTGGCCGGGTGGGCGAAGCTCCGGTGCTTCACGAACACCAACCATCAGAGTACCCTCCATGTTACCACCGTGAACGCACCGGGGAGTATTGGGTGATGCGAGTCCGCTCTCCCGGAGGTCCTGGCATCTGTAGAACCAGAAGGCGCTTCGACCCATCTGCCCGAATTTTACGACTTGAGGTGAAGGATGGAAACGTTCGGATCACAACTAGGATGACTTGAAACCCAAGGCGAGGATGGGCACAGGGATGAACCAGCATGCGAGCGAGTGATGGGAATGGTAAGGGCTAGGAGAAAACCTTCGTCTCAGTCATTGCGAGGGGTAGACTGTCGTCCATCATTTTAATCAGTGGTTCCATCTGATTAAGAGGACAGCGAACCTGATCCCGCGCCGGACGCAATTTTGGAAGAAAGAGGCCAGTCGTCCATTCAACGAGAAAAGCTAGTGAGGACCTGGTAAAAGTGGAGCCATAAAGACACCTCTCAGGGATTGTCGTAGCTGGACTGTTGTGAGTTGCTTCCTAGAACACGTGGATGAAATGTGAGGATGCTGAGGCAATAGGTCCGACGAGTTGAAGCGTACCGGAATATGTACCACCGTTCCTGTCGTCCGTCGCTTCCCACCGCCAAACGCCAAACGCAGAGCGCCAAAATTGATCGTGGCATCGCACTTTACTTCGAATCCGTGTGGTAGAACAGACTTGGAGGGAAAGCACGTTATGTCCCGAACACTTGCCAGTCAACACAGACAAGTCTTTGCCGCCGATGGTATTGCCAAGGAACGGCTGCTTGAGGATGTCCAAGGAGACACATGTAGCATGGTTGCAAGACGTACGTTGGACCCAGTACGATCGTCAGAACCCCATGTAGTTCAGATTTTCGGTCGGTACGCGCTTGCACTCGGTTGAAAGAAGGATAAAGTCGCTGAGTTGTTGTGCCGTGGGCGGCGAGGGCGAAAAGTCTTGCATCGCCACAAATCGCTAGATGGCACCTCAGAGACGAAAGCGAGAAAAAAAATCAAAATTGACAAGAGCGAGATTCGAACTCGCGCCCTTTCGGACTGGATAGGTAAGCTAAACCTGATTCCAGCGCCTTAGACCGCTCGGCCATCTTGCCAGCATATTCAGGTTGTCTCTAGGAGCATACAACGTTGCTACATCGATGTCGTGCCATCCAATCATGCGATGATCGTGACTAACTCCATCAGTGATCACTGGCATGTATCGATCCCTCCATCACCCGCTACAGCGAGATCGGGCCCATGGATTGCATCGTCCTGGAACCCAAACAGATCCCATCAACCAGATACATACCACAGTATCTCACCAGTGATGCCCTGCATTCTTGTCAGTGAAACGACATGACAAGGAATAACGAGGCGTCAAACTCCCACACCGACAGACGCGACGAATATTCATCCGATACACCACGTCCCAATCCTGTCCGTGTGCATAGATATACCAGGCGGATACGCTGAATGGAAGCAAGACACACTGGCAGGCCGATCTAGATCAAACACTCCATTGTGAACCGTTTGACAGGACCCTCGGAATGCCTTATCAGTGGATCGCATGGACCATCACCTCGGTCTGGAACGTTCGAGGCGCTCTTGTGACTTGCATGGTCTGGGGTTGCGAGGTGGGTTAAAAATGGGTTGGTAGCCATACTGATAACCATCGATTCGTGCTCGAGTGGGAAGTGCCGAAACAAAAGAACAGATCTGACGATCTCGCATTCCTATATGCACGTACATACGAAGGATTTGGGAAGGGATGCGACCATGGATGTCTGTCGACATCGGCAACTTCAAAATCGGAGAACAATGCATCATGCATCGAGATTCATCTTCTAGTTGCATTCGTTACATCCCATTGCACCGGTAACGTCCCTGATCTTTTCGTAAAGCCGCTTGATCCAACTGTACGACTTCAAATCCCCCACGTTCCTTTGCCACGACAAACCGTCCCATACCCTCGTCAAAGTCCACCTTGTCGCCGCACCCGTGCCCTTCGTCCGCACCACCCTCCACGTTTACGGTCCTGTTCAAATCCATCCAATTCAAATCCCGCTGCTGATGTTGGTCCACGCGATATAAAGGTTTCCCCGTCTCAAACACCGGTCCAAACTGCATCTCGTACGGCGGTAAAATGTGTAATCCAGGACTCACGAGGCGAAGCTCCTGACCGACGACGAACACGCCACGTCCAGACCAGCCAAGACAGAGGGCCGTACACGCACTCGGCGCATCGTCGTCTATATTTCCAACGCCTTCTTCCTCGTCCTCCGCTCCCTGGTTTGGGTATTGCCATGGTGGATTTGGCAAGTGTGGTTGCAGAAAGGCTAGACGATACGGGAACGCGGTTGCATAGGCAGCCGCTACCCTTTCGCAGCTCCCGGCATCCACAAGGGGAACCAACATTACCATAGACACGCTCCCCGACCGCGTTTTCGATCGCCCCGCAATCGAGAGCGAAGGCGACATGCCCATCGCATACGACGAGCATGTGTCGCACTGTCCATCCCAAACCATGTCCCAGTCCGCGTCCTGGTCAAGGTTCCCGCTGGGGTTCATGCGTTGCGGCACGACCCGGCGCGCAATGCACGTCGTAAACCCAACCGGTCGAGCGATCGCTTCTTGAAACATGAACACTCGCTTGTGCTCTACGACCACCTGACCGTCCGCCGGAACGTGGGGAACGGGGAAGACACTCACGCCGCACTCCCATACGACCAGGAGATGGCCAGCAAACACCACAAAATCGAGAAATCTGCCAAACTATGCGAAAGAGCCGCGAACAGAACATTCAGCAGACAACACGCGACGGTGGACAGAGGACGGCTCACCAGATCCGGGGGACGTGGGAGAAGCGCTGTCCCAGTCGTCTGTGCATGCCAATCAAGGAGCTCCAGACCACCTCCCCCAAGTTCCCTGGTTGTATCTAGCAACAATAACCGTCCCCACACACCCACCACGACACCTGGCACGCGTTCATAATCGCATAGCACCATGAACGGCGCCTTCAAACTGGTCGACAGAACCTTGGCGAACCGATGGGACCTGTCACATAATGGTCAATTAACCCCTTATCCACGAGAAAAACGATTACCCCAGCGGCTGTCTCGGTCCGACGGCAATCATCCCAGGGGCTTCTCCATCCTTGACGATTCTACACGGGACCTCATCGAAAGGTACCCACTCCCCGACGCGCTTCAATCCCTGAGTAATCCCTGGCCAACTGACGATGAGCCAATGCACCACCTTGTCGCCTTGCACGGTCAATAATTCTGTCCCGCCTGGAATGAACACTACTTGGTCTACGTGCGAAGCACTGCCAAGGTGTTCCGTGGATACGAGCATGTTTGCAGACAATCGTGGCCACGTTTTCTCGAGATGGAGTGCTCGCAAAGTGCGTCGCTCGAGCTCCGCTGCGGAGAGCATGGAGAGGGGTAGGTGGGGACCCGGAGGGGGTATATTACGCGCCAACACTTCGGCGCAAAACCGGGCATACCAGATGCAGCGGAGTTTACTAAGGAGATAATATCGTCGAGACGTCTTGTCTCTTTTTAGCTCGTTTCGTCTTTCACAAGGGTTGAGCTCACCTTGCGTAGAGAAAGTAGGGCATGCACAGACAATGTTCGGAGGATTTGGATCAGAATGTCGTCTACAAGCATGTCCATACTGCCGTTCATGGTGGTTAGGGTGGGTAAGGTGTGGGTAGTGTCGGAGAGCGCGAAGATAGCAGTGTGTTGTAACATTCGTGTCCACACCCACGGGGAAGACAAGTTTCAATTATACACACGATTCGCCCGTTCGCACCAAATGCGTATTTCGCACACGCACTCTCTTAACTAAGATGGGTATGTGATAAGATGTGAGGGGTAAGATAGTGGAGGAGGAGTGATGGATACGAAAACGGGTGACACGTACGTCGCAAACAGATACACCCTTTGAATGTGACATCCTGAATCGGACTGCGTCGGTGCGATCCGGGGAGTGCTAGTGCCCCCGCAAGAACCTGGTCTGTAACCACATCGGCAGTTGACACTTCCGAGTCCCGACCCGGCCCACTTCTTCTGGTCACGTGGTACCTTTTGTCAGGCATCTGAAGCGAACGCTTGGGAGTTGGACAACTTGAAGATTGGAGTGTGAACGATGGAACCACCGGGAACAGGGAAACATCTGGCCAGAAGGGGAAGTAGCGTCCCGATCTCCGTGTACGTCGCTGCTGAGTACTCCTTTCTTTAGTGGAGATGGAAATTGATCCACAAGGCATCCATGCCCACCTGGGTCTCACTTCAACGAATCTGACTGCCGTGGGTGTTGTTTAAAGCGTACAGCACCTATGAGAGGTGAAGACTGAACGCGTGTCACGTACCGTGGTCCGTTTCCTTGCCATCTCATTTAAGGGCACAGCAAGCTTCGGGCGTGCACCTGGCTCCAATGTGGTGTCTCGATCAGGTACATAGCCCAGGCGCGGTCTAGAGTAGCTGTTGGGTTTCTTTTCAAGAAAAGCTTCGGTTTTCTGGGTGGTGATGACGGTTCCCTATCTCCGCGGGGTGGGGCTTTGTCTTCAGACGCAGTACTTGTGCTCGGTACAACGCAGTGGATCGGGGGAGAGTGACAAGATTCCTGCTCTCATTCTAGATCGTATGAGAGGCGGGACACGAAAGCACAGAGATATCGAGTCCGGGTGGTCAAAAGGATGGACCATAGCCGATCGCGACGCGTGACGAGTCGCGGTCTTTGAATGTTGCAAGTCCGACGATCGATCGATTCCAGACTCCGCGACGCTTTCTAGTCTTGCTCGTCATCATGAAACCAAGGGTAGCGATGTAAGTTTTGATTCAGCTTTGACGATCATCCGAGTTGACGGACCTTGCCTCACGAGCCTCAGATTGCCGTCGGTGCTTGTGGTTCAGTATATTCTACCGATGTGATTAGTCTGTCTTTTCACTCTCACCCTTACTTCCTCTCATCTCCACGAACAATTCATGCTCATTGTAGCAAATCCCTCTATTGCCAGAGAGTGTAGATCGCCCCATCTGCGAGAATGAAAATTTGAACTACATCTCCTCCAGCCCGGGTGTCGACAAACCCTCAGTAGTCCCATTCACTGCCCCTCTCTAATAGTTCTTGTTCACCCTCGCCACGACTCTCTTCTCCTTTATGGTGGTGACACTAGACTCCCCAACTGGCTTTCTAAAACGGTTGGAAACCTTTCCTTTGTTTGTCGTCCCTATCTATTGATATGCATACCTGTGGCCACTGGCCAATGGCATTACCATCATCCGTCGACCGTCGACTTGTCCACCACATGTCACGATTCCTTTTTCAAAACTCGACATGGTCAAGCTGCATCGTAATATGCGTGGGCACGTCCCGTCCAAGTCGACCGCTACGCACTCTGGCATCCGGTGCCCTATCATCCCTTGTGCAGGCCTCGCATGCGATCTCGAAATGGGAGTCGAATCTCCTTTTTGTCATCGCTCTCCCCCGATTCACTGCATAGCGTCAGCACTGAACACGAACCCCGCCCCGCGGCGACGGGGAAGCAAGAAATTTTTAGGAAGACGCGCAACAGCCACTACTGGAGCAAAGATCCCAACACGTCTTCGGGGCCAGAAGGTCCAGCCCGACCTTTTGCCAGCCTTCTCTGCTCATACTTCTTTCTTTTCGATGTGGAACGGGAACGTGGGCTGTGCTGCATAGGCTGGAAGCAGCCCCGACTCGATCGTATACATGCCGCGCCGCGCCCTCGCATCGCTGAACGAGACTTTCTCATACCGGATCGCGGTACTACGTGACTACGCGACGCTCAGCGCTGGATTGTGACTGGGTATATCGAAAGCCTGGATCCGTAGACGCGTTCGTGCCACTACTTGTCCTCGCCCATCGCTCACATGACGTGGTGAATCGGATTTTCCCGCTTTGCCTCATCCCTTAGACGCTCTGTAGTCACCAGACCGTCAGCGCCTCCGAGTCGCCTATCACCGCGTGGCCAGGTTCCTCCCAACATTGAGCTCGGCTCCCCCACGCTCCACGTATGTAACGGCACTGGTAGGGACCCACGTGCCACTCGAACGACCCGCTTCGATAACGTATGTACGTGCATGTGAACGCCGCCCAAAAGAAAACAATTAAAAAAAAGGGTGAGGGCACAGTAACCGCCAATGTTCACGCCGGGCCGGGTCGACTAGCACACTGGGCCGGGCCTGCTCAGGGACGGTCGTGCGCGGGCCACTACGAGGCATTTATTTATGACTCTGTGGTTGCGCTTGGGATTCACATCCACCACTGGCAGATAACGGTCACCACCCTCGGATACGGGTGTGCTCGACACCACCGGCCACGGACGAGAGCGAGAGGTGAATAGAAATGATAAGTCTGAAATGACTTGTCCCGTGGCGATCGACCGTGGTGTCCAGGGTGAGCGCAACCTGAGCCAGTCGCCACCCTCATCGACCGATAACGCCCAAACGGCCCGCCAAGAATCGTCAAGCGATCACGTTGACACTGCCATGCATGTACGCCGTCCGCTGAGCGTTACGCCGTGGCGGCCTCCTCAGGCTCTTATCATATTGATCCGTGAGTGCTTGATCCCTAAATTTATATATATATAAGCGACGCCAGACGGACCTCTCTTCAACGACAGAAGCAGTACACCTCTTTTCTTGGATGCGAGCAGCCAACGACTGACGGCGGCCCATGATACCAAAACAGGTTAGACGCGGGGACGTCTTGCGCCGCGGGCCTGTTCGTTCTCGTTAGTGCATCCTAGCGGTGCAGCCCACGCGCGCACCTCGTGGTCCCTGACAAACCCCCACTTGGTTCTTGAACGTTGGGAGGCTTCAACGTCAAGGTCGAACATGCAGTGGGAGATGAAGCTATCGCTATTCATAGCACGACTTGGACTTCCTCGCGCGGCGTTTATATGTCAAACAAGCGATGTCGGACGCCGTGCGGGGCCGAACGTCGTCCAAGAATGAACACGAGTCCACTAGCAAAGTGCGTGTATACTGACAAGCGCTTTCCAGACACGAGGCCGAGCCAAAAGGTCGCCGCAACCGGTCCGGTACGTTGTAGGTCTTTTCCATCTCTCGTGGGTATCAGACGAGTCGGTATATAAACAGATCCTATCCAGTACAGGCCAAGGCTATACAGTGGATGAGATGGCAACAAGCAATCGGTGGCATACCACCCAGGATGGGTTTTGTATGCCGTATAGCAGAATAAATAAAGGTATCGAACCTCGTACACATTCCCGTCCCAAAAAAACCAGTCTGGTGCGGGTAATCTAGAGAGCCACAGGAGTGGGAGAGTCGCGATCAAGACAGGGCCAGCCTTGAGATGATGTAAAGACAGTCTTGTTTAAGATATGTAGACCCAAGAGACTGTTGACGATGTCAGCAAAAGAACGGTATCGGAAAGGAAGCCAAGAAATCAAAACTGACTGGGGAGTTCGCCGACATCGAGGTCACTCTCGAGTCGCTTGAAAGCAGCAAGGGAGAGGTCGATCGAGTTTCCGTTCTCGCATGTGGGGCATTCATCCGCGATCGTGACGGTGACCGTATGGTTATTGCTCGTGTTGGTGATTTGAACTTGGCGACCACAGAGAGAGTCGGTATAACGAGCCGAGTCTGTCCGACAGGGGGGGATGAGAGGGAGCAATGGTACACGTGCGAAAGAACGTACCCATGGCACAGATCATCTCGTCGTCCGTGTGATACGTGCCACAGGCACTCGGGTTTTCATCCTGGGTATACCATGTCGCACTACCGGGAATGAGAGCAGGGATGGGAATAGAGAGATGGGCTTACATGCCACTGGTAAAGGGACCGTTTGAATCGCGAACAACCGAGCCTAAAGGGAGTGCACGGGAACCGACAAAGAAGGAGAGGATTGCAGAAAGAGCGACGATGAGAGACGAAAACATGGCGACCAGATGGATTTGCAGTCGTCTTCGTCGTCTTTTATCCTGCAGTCTGACAGCCCTCCTTCAATGCTCCAGGTTGCTTGACATGTCTGTCATGTCATGTTGCACGACAGCACGTCCTGGTCGTCGTGGCTTGGTGGTCACAGGTCATTCATGACGTTTGGATGTTGTGAGGTCGGGGATGAACGTTTGAACTGTTGTCTTCGACGTAGGTGCCGACGTGACCGTGGGAATGCGAGGGAATACGCTCATGATCATGATCAATCATTGATCACACTCATGCCATGATACCAGGGCAACGTGCGGGGTGGGAACGTTAGACCTCATCAGAGATGACGCAGTGGGAGAAGACTCACTCATCACGATTCCACGCTTTGCTTGCTTGCGTGGAACGACGGCAACGGTCCGCCATCCGCGACAGGGACCAACTGCGCAGTGATCCGGGATTGGAACTTGCGTGAACTGGAAGGAGGGACCCATATGGACCGACGGACGTATCGCACAAATGGCTATCAGACATGCGCCACTATCCAGTGTTGGATCTTTCCAACAATCATGCGCGATCCATGGGTGCGAGAATTGGGCGTCCATTGCAGTCCAGTACGTGGTACTACTAGCAGTAACTGTCAACCCGCCACCGAAACGCTTGACCCGGACCCTGGCAGGACTCTCTAGCAGACTTACGGTACGCCCTCCCTCTTTTTTTGGAGTAAAAAAATCTTTTCCAGGTCCAGGGACGCGCGCCGACTCGCCGACTCCCCGCTTTCAAGTCGCGTAACCACGCGCCCTACAACATATTACTTGTACACACAATCCTTATCTCTGAACCTCCGTCAACGTTAGCACCAGCGCTCTGCACCCTGAACTCCAACGCCACGTCGCAAACGACCCACACAAGTCCCTACCAGAGTGGCGCACGCGAAAAAAAAGCCAAGGAACACTCCGAAACAGTACGGGACGAGCCGACGCCGCGACGAAACTTGAACGCTTGACTCGACGACGATCCACGTCACGACGGTCCAGACTCAATGGCCAACTAGGTTTGCCTCGTCGCCTACTACCGAAACGCGTGCCACATCACTCGACACGCGGCCAGAATTTCAAATGTTGACACTGTGGCGGCTGCGCGTGTATATGAGACTGGCACTGACTCAAGTCTGAAGTGCGATGAAATACTTGGTCGACGACCGACCCGTGAAACGCGGACGTCGTGATGGTGTCTTTCAAACGTTTATGACCGCTGCAATAACACCACTAGGATTGATCCCGTCGCTGCTTGATCTGGTTCCAGGCTGTACACGGTCGCATCAAGTAATATTCGATTCCGAATCGCCGTACCATGACGCGTCGCACCCATACTCTGCATCATTACCTTGCATATGTATTTATGAGGGACGAATTCGTCCAAGTTGCATTTCCATTCCATTCTATCACTCTCCATATCAACCCACCGTTCATTGTATAGCCATAATGTATCTATCCTACCTAGTCCACCTTCATATTGTTCCACTCGCATCATATCACTACCATGCCACCGCCATCAAATGAATTATATCACATCGACACGGATGGACCTCTTTCGATGCATCGATGACTCGATCTGCCGATCGGTCACAATAACAAAAGGTCAATGCCACAGTGCGCAGCGACGATGATGAATATCACTTGGACCACCTTGTCTCGGTCTCGGTCTCGGTCTGCACCGCATCTCCAGTGACTCGTGACGATCGGGATTCGGGATTCGGCGGGTTGCCCTACCAAGCACATCGCCATCGCCTTTGTCTTGTATTCGTGCCCTATTCTGTCGGTGCTGGGACCCTGAACCCCCAATCGAAACGCCAACCTGCAAGGGCTTCGAGGATACCAACCGAACCGCCACTTGACTGGCAGCGCGACGACGCGACCCTTGGACGTGCAGGTTCGCCATCACATGCGGACGATGCATTGATGAGTCGGTCCCCTCCAACGAATCGTGAGTCATGATCCATGATTCGACATGGAAAGCGATACACTGTCCCCACACCGTGATCCTCCTACCATCACTCGCAAGTCCGCGTGGCCATACGAGTCAGCATCCACATCAACCTTGTCAGCAACATGCACCGCACCCTCGCACCGCACGCCTGAAACAACCCCGAGCAGCCCCCGCGACGTAGACCCGGCTTCCTACCGAATCCATGATAACACGGACGATTCAAGCGCCAGGACTTGCCATTACAGGACGGGTCTGCTCGAGTGCCGCATCTGCGATGCTACTGGTGGGACCCACAAGTGGGAGGGGACGGACCCTGATTGGGTCTCCACGCGTTACGTACGTGTACACCATTTCGGACCCAATTAGAACGCGCATGGCACGGGTTCCTGAGACGGGGTTTTTTTTATAACATGTCTTACTCAACCGCGTACGGGTTCTCCCGCCAAAAGACCGGTCGGCATGGATCACTCGGGCGATGAGGGGAGCACCTCGAGGAGGGACTTTATATTCGTGTGTGTGGACTAGATACAAAACCAAAAATGGCAGATTGGACACCACGAGCGACTGCGTTCCGAGCACTGAAGCGTCGGACGACCCAAATACGCGAGAGATGGATGGATATAAAGACAAGGGAAAAAAAAAAAGGAAAATAGAGAGAGATGCCATGGTATGAATATAGCTAGGTATGCAGTGTGTCTATATGATGCGATGCTAGAAAATGGGATGCGCGGTGTGGAGAGAGTGTGTGTAAGGGGAAATGCAAAGAGAGGTGCCGCGGGCAATACTAGGTCTACAATAATGCCAACCGGGTGGAGATGAAAAGCAACGCGCGGGGGGTCTATCGTCTAGGCCTGAAATTTTGGTTTTTGCTATGAAATGGTTGAGTGCGCGCAGGGAAAAGACGACGCTATGAACGTACCGATTTACGCATCATCAGTGGTGGTGACGAGTTGGGTGAATCGGCGTGGGATGACTGTGAGTGGGGTCAGGCACGCGTGCGTGTGGGGTTGGAGAGAGACGTACAGAGTGCATGTAGGGATGTACTGGTGCGGCGCTGTGCGGGGTCGACGCGGTCTTGGACAAGACTTTTCTGAGCTGGGGAGGGGTGAGATGGAGTGCAGGACGGATAAGGTGTGATGTACCTTGGCTTCGCTCTCGGCGGCATGTTGGGCGTACATGGAGGGATGGAGGGATACGCTGTCGAGGCTGGTCGCCTGTGGGAGAGACGAGAGTGCGCAAGAGAGACTCGGGAGAGCGACGAGCTTGTCGTGACGGACGGAGGCCATTTGGACTGTGCTGGACTGGACGAGAGCCAGCTGGGTCGTACTTATACTTTAGCGCAGGGTCCCGTTTTCTCATAACGATGCGCGATCTGAGATTTGCTTATGATTATGATTATTTTTTTTTTTCGGGTGCAAAAAAATGCTTCGCCTAAATTTTGGGGGTTCCCAACTGATTTGTTTCCCACGCGCGGTCTCCTAGGAAATGCGAGAGCCAATCTGTGCAATGTGTTGCTTCTATCTCGTCCAATCGGAACCGATGCGAGACGCACCTCGGATTTGCCTTGTCTCGACGCGGCCTCGTGGTCGTGGTCGTATCGCATGAGACGTGTCCATATCGCGCGTTCCCTCCGTCCGCTGCTTCTCTCTGCAGGGTCGTCGCGGGATGTGCATTCGACACTGGGCCTCGTGCCCGAGACGCACTCACGAACACGGCCGTGCAGATTGCATCGTGCGGCGTTGTCTCGTGTCGTACCCTGAGTGTACTACGCTCGCGTTCTCATGCGTTCCCAGTCGTGTCACCCCAGAGAGCCCCGATGCGGCCGCACCAATATGGCTCAGAGATGCAGACCCGATACGAGCGTGTGCATGTGCGATCCGCCCTGATCTCACACCAGATGGACATCTATTATCGCGTCTACGATCCCATGCGTATCTATCTGCTATCGATACGTACTAGTCCTTCTCCTCGGACCAAAGTCTAATTTTCCTGCGTCGAATGTCCGCATCAGTCGACGGCCTGCACCCCATCATACAAGGCCAAACGTTGGCGGGCCGTCGACCAATCGAGGGTGCCCTGTACGAGATCTGTCACGACCGTAATGACATCGTCGATGGGACCGATCAATTGTTCGGTCGTGTCACGTTCCCTGTCGACATGGGCATTAACGTCGTTTATTACGTTGCTGTACACATGGCACATACCGGAGCGTCATCGTCCTGTTCTGCACCGCTGCGCAAGGAATCAGTCGCGGACCGGAGCGGACGTGGGAAGACATACACGCAAAATCGATGGTGATGCCAAAGGGCGTGCCCAGCTCGTCGTTGCGGGCATAACGTTTTCCGATGGACGTGTTGGAATCATCTACTCTGGAAAAGACGCCGGCTTTGCGCAGCTTCGTGGCTGTTGTGCGTGAGGACACGGCGGAGAGAGAGAGAGCAAGACGCACAAACGTCGTGTACGAGGGGATCGAATTCTTCCTTGGCACTGAGGGGCACGATGAGTACCTTTGTGGGTGCGACGACGGGAGGGAGTGAGAGCACGCCGCGTTCGACGTCTTGTTCGCGGGACCAAAACGAGTGCTCTAGCAAAGTGTAGAGGATGCGACCGAACCCAAAAGAGGGTTCGATCACGTTTGGGGTGAATTCGCGGACTACGTCATAGTGAGTGTGCGGATCCTCCAGGGAAGACGGGACAAAAACGGACTGGATTGCTTGAACGTCTTTCGTTGTATGGTCACGAGATCACGTGTCAACGCGATCTCTCGCCCGTCGGCCGATATGGCAGTCGACCTGCTCGAGTCAGCGCCATCTCCGCGGACAACGACTCACTCACCCGTCTGCCAGTAGCGCGTCCTTGACCCGCACCAGTTCGCACTGGTCCATCTCCCCAACGATCTTCTGCACGACCCCCGCGTCCCGCCCGAGTTTCTGTCCGAGCGCCTTCTTGTTGAACTCGGCCACTTCCCGCTCCGAAACGACCGGCTCCTTCAACGCCTCCCGCACCACCAGCGCATGCCCCGTCCTCGCCGCATGCACACTCAGGTCATACGCTGCCCGATCCGCGCACCCCACACACTCGGTCCAGCCCGTCGCATTCTCAATCTCCGCGTCCCAGCAGTCCGTCGCATAGTGCGCCATCTCGTTCGCCATGTGCTGGCGGAACCGTAGCCGCTTGGGATCGATCCCAATGTGCACCAGGAACAGCTGGATCCGCGCTAAAAAGTATCCCAGCGTCTCGTTCGCAACGAGACCCTTGTCCACCGCCTCGCCGATGGCCATCGGTGTCACCGTCGTGAGTCCCTGCGATTGGACGTTCCGATCGAGCAGCGGGAGCACCACGTGCCGGCATTCCGAGAACCGCGGATGACGTTTGTCGTTTGGGTCTACAAAGTGCTCGATCTCGCCCATCGTGAATTCGCGTACACGTAACAACCCCGCACGGGGTGAGATTTCGTTCCGGAACGATCGCCCGATCTGCGCGGAGGCAAACGGTATCCGTCCGTTGTTGAACTCGAGCAATCGCGAAAAATTCAAAAAGTGCCCCTGTGCTGTCTCTGGTCGCAGGTATCTAGCAGGGATCGCATGAGCAGATCAGCGCAACAGTCACGAGAATTGCGTACCCAGGGTGTTGTCCCGTAGGACCGATGCTACTCGCAAACATGAGATTGAACTGCTGGGGTTCCCCCACCTCGTTGTCCGTGTCTGGGTTACGAATGCCATGCTTTCGGAAGAGCTCGCCGAGCTCTGGGCCAGAAAAGTTATCCAACTGAGTCCAACTGAGTACGAGACGCATACACAAACAACAACCACGACGCACCTGTGCGAGAATACGTTCGTATTCCTTGACCTTGTCGTCATCCAACCGCACCGGGGCGTTTTTGACCTTTTTCTTCTTCTTCTTGTCGTTTTCATTGGTCGGGTGTTCCGCATGACCGCGCGCCTCGCGATCGCTCGCGAGTCGTGTCTCGAGGACGGTCTTGACGAGATGATCCGCACGGAGCACGTCCCCTGTCTGGGTATCCTTGACCATCCAATCAGCAAACCGTGCGACGTGACCAGACGTCTCAAACACGGGTGCGGGGGTCATGATCGTCGTATCAAGCTCGAGCATGTGATCGTGAATGATAAAGTGACGGCGCCATTCAGCGATGATGTTGGCTTGCAGTGAAGACCCTGGTGGACCATAGTCGTACAGCCCTGCGACGCCTGAGTGGGGCGCGTCAATGCAAAGCTCCGAGCGGACGAGATCGACCGACCTCCGTAAATCTCAAACGCAGGTGCATAAAAGAAGCGACGGTTGAGGAGGGCTTCGAGACGGGTCTTGTCGAATGCGTGGGCGGTCTTGTTGACGGGTTGAGTGGCCATGTCGGTGTGTTTGAACCGAGCGATGAGAGGCTTGTGGATGTGGAAGAGAGCCTGTCCAAATCGGACGCGCATCAGGCATCAGTCGATCTATAGCCAGAGTGTAGCAAATTTTTTCAACGCTAGGTTATGTAAGCATCCCTATCTCTTACCATCACCGCCACTTTCGACACGCGTCGGGCGAAACAATGACCACGTCTCTCCTATTTTTTTAAGGGTTCTGGGACTTGCCGACACCGTGTGCGAGTGGACAGCAACGGCGGGAAGCCCAACTGACACGTTTGTCGTTCTGCCACGTTCATTTACTTTACGATCGCAGGCACCGAGATCGTCTTTCCCTCGCGTCAGACCAGTCCAGTGGGAGTGTCCTAGTCGTGGCGCGCAACGTTCCCGCGTTCGGCTTGGACGACCTGCGTCCCCAGTGCTCTCGAGCTCGGGCCGTAGTGCCATGCTTGGAATGCTAGGACACGCCGGATTGGCTGCTTGGGTTTGGGAAAAGAACGTCGACCGTCTCGTCCCACGTTCTGACGTCCCTGTTTCTCGTCAAGCTCATGCACGCAGCACACGCGTGCACCAAACGACCCGTCCGAGATCGTTCTGGCTGTGTCGTCTTCTGAATCTAATCTTGCGACTGGTTGCGATTCTTTCGGTTGACGTGGCGCGAGGCTGTCCGTGTGTCGTTACGTGTATGGGTGCGTGTGTGTCCCATTATTTCCCTGTTTCTTCGTGGGTATGATGCTTGACAATGGAATACATACTTGCAGCGTCCAACATCATTCAAATCTAGGGTCCGATCGAGGGTGGTGCTCACGTTTTTGCTTTTGCAGTGCAGGTGCAGTGCATGTACGGCTCACATACGTATACGCCATGGGATCCACTCGTCAATATGTTTGCCACGCTCGTTCGTCCCGTGAAACGTGGCTTATCAAGGTATCAAGGTATATCCACTTATCGGGCTTCGACGCGTGGGATGTTGTACCCCTAGCAAGTTTATCTTTCAGACTTGCGTCATTCGCCTCGCCTCGCCTCCCATTCTATTTCATCCTGTCATGTTCTGTTCGTCACCGTGTTCAGATTGGAGGAACACCCTCGATCTACCCAGTCAAACAGTTTCGCATCGCAAAAGACCGAGGTCACTCCGAAACGCGCGGTCCATTCACGTACGATAGCCCGAGCGGATGACCGCGGCGAAGACTCTTGGAGGCTATCCATATTCAATGGCCATTCAGATTTTCCAAGCGTCCATTCAATTGCAACGACGACGTACGCACGCACGTCGGACAGTGGTGCTCAGGGAAGCGGCTTTTCCCCGATACGTCGTCTTGTTTGGTTACCGGAGCATGTCTCAGCACGCCGACGACAGACGTTGGACGTCGAACAAGTCGTAACCTCGCGGAGCGGACGCGAATTTCACCTTGGCAAATTAATTTTATGTCAAGTGGGGGGGGATGCGGCGCGGACGGGGGGCGAGGATCGGAAATCCTTTCTGGGTCCGAGTCTGGTCGCCGGCGGGTAGCGTTTGGCGTGACGCCATTTTGATGCATGACGCATCGAGTATGGGCGCGTCTTGGATAGGTGATGGGCGCATCGAAACGGCTAGGAGTGCCCTCCGGGACGGGTTTTTCCGTGCGTTCTTTGCGTCCGAGGAGAACGGGCCCTGGGCATGGGTGCTCGAGCGGGTGTACGGAGGACACTGGGTCCCGGGCGTAGCGGCGCCCGTTGCGTGGCAGCCATGTATGGTTACCTCTCGTCAGCGAGGTTCCACAACAGATGCTTGCCACGACTATCGCAGTGACCATCAGGATGCACGATGCGCGCCTCATCACCCACCTATCGAGCATCAACACATCACCATATCACGATCACGACCACGATCACGGTCGAGTCGAACGCCTATCGCTCTTATCAGTCGTGCTTTGCATGTGCCGCCGACCCACTGGAGATTTCCGAATCAATGAATATGATCAACGGGGTCCGGGGTTCGGCCACGTGTTGTGTTCAAATACAGTACTGCATGAAAGAAGAACCGGGCAAAGAAGCGTCTTGGGGCCCTGGCGTGGTACTGCGGTGGCACGGCGATGTCCAACGCGGGGTCGTTCGGACATGATGGTTGGCACTGACGTTGACGATCAGTGTTGGTTTTTTCCCCAGAGATCTGGTACAGGACGTGCTGTTTATCTCTCGCCAAAGGCACCTACGGGATGAAATTCATATCGTCCAACGTTGGGGATTGAGAGGGGGTGCGAGGATCGGGTCTGGGTCCCCTGCTGTGTGGGGTGGCGGCATCGTCCAGGTTCAGGTGCAACGGACAAGGATGGCCACCTTGTATAGCCGCGATCGGCTGGTTGGTATTTTCCGAGGAGAAGCAAAAGTGATTCATTTACGGAGGACGGTGGGTTTGGAGAATGTGGGTGCACTGGAGATGCCCGTTCCATACACTCGTCAGATAGGGTCCGTCTCAGCTCAACATGCCAGTGTGTTGACGTTTACCACTGTCATGGTGAGTACTAGTGATTGCCCACAACGTTCACCTATCGTGCATGGATACAGTGCTTCCGTTCAGCGTCGTGATGCTCACAGATCATCATCATCCCATCACATATGCGCCAACGCTCATATACCCGTCTTTATTGATGATCATCTTCGCGTCAGGAACCCGCGTGTCGTACAAGCCGATCATGCGCAATCTTCCTCTCTACCACCGACGTCTAACCGGGGTAACGATGTCGAAAGGGCACGATCGAGAAGAGAACCACGTTGTCCCCCTGGAGGGCGATACGGATACCATGAGAGCGACACGGAACGTGTCGTGGACCGTGTCCATGACCGGCGTGTTCATGTCCGTGTGCGACAAGACGAGCGGCGTATAGGTGTCAAGTACTGCCAACGTGCACATTGCGAGGACGTTGGTGAGCCCGTATCGTGGGTATCGTACGTAGCGTGTCTCGGATGCCAACATGAAGAAGACGTCGCTCACCGAATTTCATATCGCTGAACGCTAGAACGACGTGGACGAGGGGTGGGGCTCACGTACGGGCGTTATGATGGACAGTTGCGTCGTGTCCTGGATGCGATGCGAGGGGCCAAGAAACGGCGTTCCCCCTTCGAATGTCCGTGTACTTGACTTGATGGAGCGTCCTCAGGACAGGCACGGTCGTTCCTCTCTTTACTGCCGGCATCCACTATTCGGTGGCTCACCAGGGCGAACGAGCAAGGGCGAGAAGAGAAGCACGAATTTTGGAGCCACTGTCACCCCTTGGGTGATACTGCGGAAGCGAAATGAAGCAGGTCATTCCTAGACCGTGTTCGATGGGTTTCTGCCAATGTGTCGATCCCCGAGCAAGGGCGAGGATGCACGACGTGTACGTATCGTATCGTATCGCTGACGTCTCCATGAACAAGGCACGACCAACCGATTTTCACATCATCCAACGTTCGTATGAGTGCATAGGGGCTGCGCTCACATGCACATGCTCGGCGTGCCTGGCATGCTCTGGAGTGTCATGGACGAGAGATGCAAAGAGGCAAGGAACGGCGTTCCGTCACGCTGCGCTCAGCGGTCTCTGTTCCTGGTGTGGGTGTTCTCCGAGGAGAAGCATACGTGGGGACGCGAGCCTTAAAGTAGGAGAGACGCCACCTATGAACACCCCTATTTCGGGGGAATCGAGGGTCAGTGTCCTACTTTGACTTGGGGTGTGCACCGAGTGATGCTTGCCACAATGCGATGGCCGGCTGATTGGTTGGTGACGGGGCCCATTCGACACGTTCTATCAACCCCCTATCGATCGAGCATCAATACATCCATGCATCGATCATCCGTGCTTATCTATCCGGATGGGATGGCACCCGTCTTGTAACCGGTACGGTGTCCATTTTCGGAGGGACAGAAGCGTATCCGGACCCCCCGAAATACCAGTGCGGCAATACCCTGCTTGCTCCACACACGCGCGTCGATCTCTTTCATACCTGCATCGATCCTTGGAGGTGGGCTGACTGTACCACCAAACCTGAAATAAATTGAAAATGTTTCGTCTCGAAGCAGAACTTCGGGTGGTTTCAATTTCAAATTTAGCTCACCTCCAAAATTCTGATACAGCCGTTGTGTGACCGAGGTCATGCACTGTTCCAAGACGTGGGTTTGAGTCGAAAGTAGGTGTCATGGTCTGCTGATTCGCGGTCTACGCCGAATAATGACGGACGCTTGCCACGGTCTCAGTGCATGCCCGTAGTCATCTGAAAGCATCACGGTGACGAGCACACCCCGTTCATCGAGCATCAACACATGTCTGTCCACATCACCACGTCATCACCGGCACCGCGTTTGCTTGCGTGTTTAGGTTTATCTACTTTTGATGGCCACCAATGATCCCGGATAGGGTGACTTTTTTCTGTTAATGACTGAGATCTACTGATTTCAATCTAACCGGAGTTAACGACGATTTCAAATTTGCACTATATCGAGGAAATGTGGTTAGTGATGAAGACGACTGGTGACGAGCGAACGTGACGATGAAACTTCCCGGTGGTTTCCCAAGGACGTCGTCCATATCTCCAACCCCAGATGAACCTGACTCTCAAAGCTGATTCCGCCGATCATCGACCCGATTTCGGACAGTCAGAAAGATATGAAGTCACAGACAGAGCGCGAGCGTGTGTTGGCCGTAATGTCTCGATGCGTTCGCCTTGGGGGGGCGAACGCAAACGTGGATCACGGTGCTTTTTCCTCTCTCTCGGGTGTACGACGGACAAGGCAATTCCCGTGATTCCGTGCCAGACCCCATGGTGACGGCCTGGTGTTCTTCTCCGAGGAAGAAGCCGCAGTCGTTGGCAGGTGATTCGTCGCGGATTGGGATCACCAAAGACACCGTTTATGAGGGGGCGTACCCACCCATCGGCGAGCCGGTCACAGTCCGGTACGAGGGTGGTGTTGGGGTTCGCTCCCAATATTTTGACCTGCGCGCGGCACAGTGCCAGAGCGTCACGATCGTTCCGATCGACGGTTCTTTCAAATCCACTTGTCATCATCGTCATGTGTTGAGCACCGACTCGGAAACACATCACTCATCGCGATGTTTGAATGCTTATCTCTCCGTCGATGGTGAGTCTGTCTTGTACTACCGCCGAGATCTACATGTTGACATGTGACGCTGAGGAAAGAAGCACGCACACTTCAGGAATCAGGATGGCACGGCAATGCCCGATACGGTGGTGCGTCTTGTTTTCTTTGACAAACGTCCGTGACAAACTGCTAGCGATGTGACCCAGGATGTGTACATATCGACACTGTCCAGAATGTGCTGCCGGCTTGGGTCGCGGGTTCATGCACACGTCGTCACCAAGGGACGAAGCGTACTGTTCAAAAGACCATCCATATGTTGTCTCATGCTTGTCTTAGTCTCGCGTGTGTAACTCATTCGCGCTCGAGTCGGAGAGACCCATATCGCAAGCGCAAATCGTGTGCGTGTTATCTTGCCCTCTATCTGATAGCCACGTTTCTGAATCTGCAACAACAGATCGGGGACAGAAGCACATTCGTAGTAATAGAGAGCGTACACCCCGAGATAGCATGGCAGTGCTACACACGACGGCGGGTGATAGTTTTTCCATGTATGTATACGCTAGTATCGTATGGAGCGCATATTAGAAGCCCAGATGAACGGGAAGAAGATGAACCCGAATTTCAAGTCGTCGAACATTAGTAAATTGACAACGAGCATGTAGAACACTTACAGGGATGATCACTTTGTCTGTCTGACTCGACGACAGGTTGAGTTTACTGAGATGTAGGAAGTGCTTTGTGGTCGGAGGCGGTAAGGTGCGTCGTTACATCTGGGGGTGATACATGCCTTGTCTTCTTCCGAGGAAGAGTCAGACACAGGAATGAAGTATTTCCTGCTGTAGGGAGACTGACTTGGATGAGTCCTAAGATGAATGGATCGCGTGCTGATTCACCGGAGAGGCTATTCACGGACGTGTTTCGTTCGAGGGGTGGATTTTGGCTTGGATCCAGGGTTGGCATCCGGTTCGCTCTCTCTGAAGCGCAGTTGATGTTTGCCACAGCACTACGTATGCACACGATATCAGGTACATCCATTCGTCAACACTTCACCCACCACGTTGTTCGAATGCGTAACGCTCTGATTCCGTACTCGCTCGGGCAGTGTCGTAAAGGTAGATGATGCGCGCCTTTACCACTACGGTCTAACCGGGGCAACGATGCTGAATTTAGCAAGGTTCGTTAATGAACACCACTCACCCAACATGGGCGAAACGACACAACCACAACGAGACAGCTTCCCCAAAAACATATCTCCGACCACGATGAACAGGAAGAAGTTAGCCACCCGAATTTCACATCATTGAACTGTAGGATATGATATGCGGGGATCGGGATGTGCGTCCTGGTTCGGTAGCCTGTGGGTTAGGTCACGTATTGGCGGGTCTTCATATGGTTCCTAGTGATTGCAACGGGGAATGACATTTCCATACAGTTACGACAGGCTTCTCCTCGGAGAAGCGGGAGTGAGGTGGTTTGGCCAGCGTAGGAATGCCAGTGAGTCCTAAATTGGATGGATTGGCTACTGGAACCGTCACCTATGAGCATGTCTTCTCCAGCGGTAATATCGGCTTGGACCAAGGACTCGTATCACTGTAATTTGGCCGTTAACGCTTCCATTTGATGTAAAGTATTACTTACTTTGGTACCGAGATCTAATCGTGCACAACGTTTCTCAAGTACGCAAGATCGAGAAAGAAGGCTGGTTATGAAAGTCATAAGGGCGACGAGATACGAGGGTGTTGGTATTTCTTCGCGAATGCAATACGCTGATCATAAAATGGGAGTGTATCGCCAAATGGGTACACGTATTAAGTAACGCATCGAGCTGCGATATATGCAGTTCTCCGAGGAGAAGCAGGTGTAGATGATCAAGGTTAGCGTTGGGCTGGCTATACTGTTCGCGCGTCACAACGATGTCCTATCTAGGATGACCCACTTGACGAGCACCAACAGACTACTCACCGTATTGGTTGAATCCTTGACCTGTGTTGATCGCACGTTCGTCGGATAAATTCGGGTCTCAAGGGTGGATCGCGTGTTCATGTGTGAGCCCACATCCAATTTGCGCAACGCGTTAAATCTGCGAAACTCGGGTATGAAGGACGATGGGAGATAAGCGTTGGATTTCCGACCCGAACGCTAGGTTATTGGTAAAGCAAAACTGCGGTATCGTACGTGAAGTGTCAACCCGAATCGGGGTCGGCCTCGAGATTTTCCTCGTCCTCTCGACAGCAGGTTGGGTTTACGTACCAGTTTAGTAGATGAGCAAGAACGGCATTCCGTCTAGCTGCGATCACTGGTGTTTCCGAGGAAAACCAATGTGGGGTGGTTTTGTGAACAATGTGAAGGTTGGCAGGTGTCTACCGAGGGTTCACATTATCCATCAAGCTAGTGAGGTGGACGTTTTGTGTATCTGCCTTGTCTCGTCAGTGGGCGCCCGATCTGTGAGATTGAGAGCGGGTGCTTGTTCGGCTCCAATTGTGACGGACAAATTTTGGCGGACGTTGAAATTGAGGGAGTGTTCACGACATATGTGCACTCGACCCGTCTCTCAGTGTCATGTCCCAGGTTCGCCTCGTACCACATTGACGACCGTAGCTTTGACTGATACTTTCGCAGGATGCCCAGCCTCATCTCTCCCTGTTGTCCTTGTCTATCGCTGCCGCAAACGCAGCTCCAATACCCGCTGAATCTGCACCATCTCGGGGTAGGCCTGTTCAGATCGCTTCTCGCTTCCTACTATCTCACGTCCGATGCGCAAACAGGTATGACGACGAATACCACCAAGCATCGACGGCTCTCTTCGGCAGGGAGATCCAGAAGGAGACTGAGCGATGCCCGCGATGCTGCCACTCGTCCTTTGTAAGTACTCAACCCATCCACGCGGAGGGCAGCCATCCCCTTATTGCTTCCTCCATCCATCCATGTATTTGGTCGTGCTAATCCATACTCAGTCCGAATTCCGTGCAAACTGCCTCCGCATCCCTCGCAGCTCTCTCCCTCTCTTCACCTGCAGTGTCGCACCGGCCTGTCCACGGCGCACAGCCAATTCAGGTCCCTCGAGCTGCGTCCGCCAAGGGTACGTCCGAACCTGACCCTGCTAGCGTCGACGACTCCCACCTCTCCGTTTCCCCTCCTCAACCACACACCACAATCCTGTCCAATTCCGTCAATGGAACCAAGTCGGGACGTAAACGAGGCACTATATTTACGTGCGAGAGTTGTTCCAAGGTTGGACCATCCCTGCATGATATTTCGCATGCTCTTGTAACGTGGTTGAATTTCTTGTCCAGGTCTATCGACATCCTTCGTGCTTGATTAAACACCGTTGGGAGCATACCCCTCAGTGGCGGGAAGCGTCCAAGTTTGTATTAAGTAAACATCAACAGGTGCAGCTGCTGGAAGTCAGTCTTTTTCTCTCTCTTCTTTATGTTCCCAGGGACCACATGATTTTCCCCCTTGCATGCGCGCTTGTTCCTGTTTCGTATCTCTTGCCTGGATTGGTTGTGTATATGACGCTAAACTACGTTCGGCTAGGCAGCCGCAATCCTATCGCATCTCTCACCTTCTTCGGCTTCCTTGCCCGAAGACCGTTCTTTATGGCCGTCCTTTCTCTCAGGTGGGGTTGTCCCCCTACCTGCCTCGATGCCGGGCAACGATGTAGGATCAACATCGACGACGACGACGACGACGACTGTTACCTCTCAAGTTGCATCAGCATCCAGTACTGACGCCTCCTTTCCTATCTCAAGCTCCGTGCCTGCGAGCACACTGCTGGGCTCATGTTCGGGATCAACCGGACCTCAGCTGCACGACTACCCGATTGGTGGGGCTGAAATCAGCGCCACCCAAGTCCGTCCTGGGATGTTGGGCGTGCCAACTGCGCCGATGCGGGTGCCAGCACAACAGACGACGATGGGGACAACAAGAGAGGATGACGCGTTGAATTTGCTCGCGTTGCGTTCGGTGAGTGTGACGTCAGGATCGTGGGTATCTTCGGCATCGGCATCGGCATCAAACCCGTTATCCTCGTTGTCATCCAATGCGCGTGCGCACTCGCACTCGCACTCGCTATCCTATTCACATTCGCATTCATTGTCGGCCTCACATACATCGAAAGAGAGGGAACGCCGTCGGTCGAATGCATACGAGTATGGTTTATCCGGTGGATATGACCACAAGACTGGCTCCGCCGCGCGCGCGTATGCGCCAAACTCCAACGGTGGATGGTTTCTTCCGCGCTCGTCTGTCCGATCCAAGTCAGGCTCATCAGGGTCCCGGTCCCGGTCGCAATCGGCATCGGAGAGTAGGAGTGATGATGAGGATGAAGCGGTGTTTGGGGATGTGGACGTGGGGGTCCATCTGGATGGACGTATCGATGTGGAAGACGGCACAGATGGGGAAGGGGTGAGACCAAAGGTGTATGAATCACGTGTGCGCGCATGGAAGACAGAGGATGGGGACGGTGGGGTGACGGGCCTCAGCTTGCGGGAGGACGAGCAGGAGGATGCACAAGACGAGAAGGATGTAAGGAAGGGGCCAGAACAGACGTGGGATGGGATGGAGATGGAGATGGAGATGGATTAAGGCAGCTCGCCGCTGCCCATTTCCGACGTCGACGTGGCAGTCTCGGCTTTGCCTTGGGACATCGGCAATTGCCAAAGATCCAAATCTTGGACCAGGTGTAGGACGGCCACACACTCCCAATACCCCACAAGCACTGTCCGATTATTCGAATTCGCTGGCATTCGACGACCAGCGGCCAACTCTTTACCTCTCCACAGCCCCGCACCTGGCCCATTGTCCTCGTCCTCTCTTCGGCTCAGTTATCCCATCTTGTTGTGCTCTCCCTCGTTCTAAGTCTGTATTTGTTGCGATTGTATTTGTTGCGATCTGGGATGGATCTAGGTATGTAAAGATATGTGACGGCGGCGTCTTGTCAAGATGGACTCGGATAATTCTCGTGTGTTATTAACGGAAATAAGGGTGCGCTGTCGTGGCGTTTAGTGGAATATAGCGGTTAACGCTGGATCGCAGATGAGCGCTTGAGGGTGCGTGGCGTTGGATAGCGAGCACATGTACGCCCTTCTATACTCGGTTCGAAACGGGCCTTTGTTCGCATCTTCTGGGGACACTCCGTCGATGGCGGGAGACGTTCTTACTCGCGATGACATCACTTACATGTCTACATTCTCATTCAGTAAAAGGGCCATGACAGAAGCGGAAATCTGGTCTGTCTCACGTTGATGGCGGAGAAAGTACTGAACAGCGATCTCTTCTACGTCCGGGTTGATGTTATGATCTTGCGTCGGTTACTGCTTATGCAAAATAGAAGTCTGCAGGGGCTGCGCAGGGAGAAAAGTGTGTGAACGACTGGTCTGACCGTGACCAGCATCTGCAAGGTTGACTGTTACGTTTATTTTTGGATACCTTCGCCTACGCGAACCTCCACAAGGACTCCGATTAGCCCACAACCTCCTTGTATGGCATGCTATCAGGCCAGACTTCTTCGCTCTGCTCTATTTGGTAGACTACCTCGGCTTTGAACTGTGAGCGGCTCGGCAGATAACGGTTGACGAAATCCGTGTCCCAGCTTGACGATTCGGACCAGTACATAACGCCAGAGTGCACCAGCGTCCGGCGTGGGGATTGTACCGGGGCGTGCGCTATCCAGCACAGGAATCCAGTGAATCCAGTCTTCCACCACATTTTGTACCAAAAAGTAGCATGTGGACGTGAAGGCGTGGAGGTAGACGAGCAAGTGAGCACGGACGGATATGCAGGCATGATGTCTGCATGCGTGCTCGTCGTGGATACGAACGATGGCGATAGTGATGGGTGAGCGTGAGGAGAGGAAGAGAGCGAGCGTCATCGTCGTTGCGTTGTAGTCAACATTTCCTTGTGGGTGAGGACGGGGTGAGGGCGAAAGCTTGAGGGTGCATCGGCGAGGGTGAGAGCAATCTCCGAGTCCGCCTAACCATTGTCGGTCTCAACGAGTTTCAAGGCCCTAGTTTACTGCTGTCTGATCGACTGACTAGGCATTCTCGAACCCGCCGGCGTTCTAGCAGGTACGACTTCTATAGCAACGAGTCCTGGGACATCGTAGGGTTTCCAGGAACGCCCCCACAATTGAATCGGGAATCCAACACGAATCAACACAAGTTTGTGTCCGAGTAAAGCGGCTATGATATCGATTGTTTTATCCGACGTCAAGAACATGGACGAGGACATGTACAGCTGGCCCTTTGGAAGATCGTGACAATTGAGCACGGCGAGGAGGCATGGAACTTCGGGAGGTGAGGTGAACTGTATGTACACAAGGCGCCGAAAGGAAGGGATTTGCCGGCTGAGCGCAGTACCCAGAGTAGGCCTAGTCTGTTCATCCTTACCTGCCGCACAAGATCTCCATGACCAGGGTCTGCAGGTTTCTCCAATGGCAGAGGGGACTTTAATCTCGATGCCCCGCGACCATCGCGTCTGTGCCTTGGAATCTATGGCTGTACAAAACTGGGCACAAATCCAAGAGTTTCAGCAACTTATTCTAGGATTAGTAAAGAGTACCTATTGGTCTTAAGAGCGCCAGTGTGATAATGAGGATAAGCGAGGCAGGAGCGTGACATGCGAGTACCACTCGACCACGATGGCGTGCGCAGATATCAACAACCGGCGTACGAGCGCTATCTGCGAGAAGGATTCGTGGTCATTGAGCAACAGGGCTTGTCACACTGCATCATGCTGCGTTGCCTTTCGAGGTCCAGCAACAGTTCTACCGCTATAAGTTGAAATTATGTCTATGAAGTTTAGACGGGTGAGTAGGAACAATATGGGTCCTCGTCTTTGAAGAGCTAAAGAACTACTCGTTGTCAGCCCAACGGTGTATTTGTGCTACAATTGCCATTGCTACCTGATATATGGATCGACTGGCGGAACAGGTGCTCCCTCCCCGAGCCACCTGAATGCTAGTGCTCACCCAGGATCCGACGAACAGGATTCGAATTGGATGCAGGATGTCCTCGTCGTCAGACCAACGTCGTGGTGAAGCCCATCCTCCGTCAAGTTTCAAGTCAGCCAGGCAGTTGGGATACTTGATTGATTGAATCTAGTCCTGTCACCAAGGCCAGGAAGGCAGCACCAATACTCGAGCGCTCGCAGATTGTCATTCGACGAGCGATGAGTTCAAAGGTATATATCACAACTTGATACTGAGGGCAATGAAGAGACGACACGATGTGAATACACTCACAAGGGACTGGGTCGAGCATCAACCAACATCAGGAGTCGAACGGACAGAAATGGCCGCACGATCAGTGCAGGAGTTTGCCATTATTACTATCAGAGGAATTTGATCTCTGTATGTCTGACTGACTGACCCTGGATTATCAGAGACTGAGCGATAACGATACAGCGACGAAAAAAAGAGAATAGTGTATGGGCGGATGTCGTGAACTGGTATCGCAACCCCAAAACTTTGTCCGCTATCACATGGATATCCTGCGGAGAGCCGATTCCGGGTAATTGACATTTTCCGTAGTCAGCGGCGATCCAATTGTAGCGATGGTATGGCCGTTGTAACGCAATAGCGCGTTGAATTTCAGCCCTCCATACCACGTCCCTTTCACTGCTGTCAAGGTTTCTTACAACCACAACGCGCCATGACCGCTGTCCTCTGCTGACATGGTTGCGATTCCTGTACAACCGCTAGTTGACAGTCATGCACCCATCGATCCAACGAGTGGCGTTGCATGTCGAGCAGTGAGTAGTATGACTATGATTATCAAATGGTGATCCGGTTGCAAGGCCCGGATCTGCAAGGCTGACTGTTTGGTACATTGTATTTTTGGATACCTCAGCAGATTTGCACCTGCACCGTTGTCAGCCGTCTTTGACAGTGGATTCATTGGGCCCTACTGATGAGGTGCTTTGCCAGCTCAGACTGAGAATTGTGCTGATGGGGTTAACGAGTTTATCATGATGACGCACTGATTACCTTAGGTGGCGGTACGTTCCTACCAGAAGTAGGGTACAAGAGTGGTGGCGTTTAGAGACCGAGTGGGGTGTTGTTGTCTCCGTTTTCATCGAGGTCCAAGGGGAACCGGTCCGTTTCACGAGCGACGTGGCATTGCAATTCAGGCAGTGAAACTCGTCAGTGTATCCGTAGAGCTTGCTCTGACCAAGGTACGATTCAGACGTACCTACAAACAGTCGATTGGCACAATTTGGCAGAGGCACAGTTCCATCCTGTCAGGATCATCCAGTGTCCGACTTGGATACATCAAGAACAGGGATGACATATGTTCGCCAAATATAATGCCGACAAGTCCTCGACAGCAAAGCTGAAGATAAGATCATTCGGAGAAAGCAAGTGTTTGAAGTTCAAGTTGTTCCCGGAACCCTCCGAAATTAATATTAATTACATGATGATTCTCGGAGCCAGCCTCAAACTGTCATTTCGTAGGACAGTCTCAAGGCACAAACCTATCATCGGCAGCAACACCACGACAGATTCACTGCTGGACACTCAGATGATGATCTCCTCTCGAACCGGAACAAAGTTGACAGTCGTCACCGGATGGCACGGGATGGATAATGTCACGTAGCATTATTTGCGCAGTGAGATACATCTAGCCTTACGTCGCGTGTTCGGCCTTCAACAACGGTGCACAACGTCAGGCGATTCAAAAACGTAGCATGGTCGTCGTCTTTTCCACGATGATCAACCCAAGAGGGAGCGCGATCGAGTGGTTGGTCATCATACCTACAGATTTTTTTAAATTCACCGGAATGCCAGGAATTGTTTATCAAGACGACAGCCGCGTCAGAAGACAGATGTCAATTGCATGACCCCATGAAGCACGCTTTGCGTTAGAGGCTTGGATGACAATGAGAGAGTGCAAAAGCCGCAGTGATCTGAAATGCGCAGGATAGAGCCCGAGGTATCCGGGTCCCTGAAAGTGGTTTGCAGACAGTTTTCAAGGACTGCCAGTAGCACCGTAAGGGAAAAACTGACTGTGCCTTGAGATCCCGAACTGCATAAAAGGGGGCGCTCTCAGCCATAGATTTCCAGCGACCCACCCATTGCGCATACTTCTCAAAGCCAATCATGCAATTCTTTCCCATTCTTCTAGCCCTTGCTGCCGCGGCTGCGGTCATTGCTTCCCCAGTGCGTCTTCGTTTTCGGTGCTCTAGAGTGCCGTGATTATGTTCGGCTGGACTGATCCGGGATCGGTTCTAACTAGGCTCCTCTGGGTGAGCTTAACGAGCGCACTCCAGAACCTCTTGCGTATCCCGGTGTAAGTCTCTAATTTATGCCATCTATCCTGCCATCAACTTGGTTATGCTTTCCTTATAGCACGGCGACAAGGGTCCTCCTGACTGGAAGCGCGATGTAAGTCTCTAATTTACGCCATCTATCCTGCCATCAACTTGATTATGCTTTCCTTATAGAACGATGACAAGGAGGGTCCTCCTGACTGGAAGCGTGATGCAAGTCTCTAATTTATGCCATCTATCCCGCCATCAACTTGATTATGCTTTCCTCATAGAACGATGACAAGGAGGGTCCTCCTGACTGGAAGCGCGATGTAAGTCTCTAATTTATGCCATCTATCCCGCCATCAACTTGATTATACTTTCCTCATAGAACGATGACAAGGAGGGTCCTCCTGACTGGAAGCGCGATGTAAGTCTCTAATTTACGCCATCTATCCTGCCATCAACTTGATTATGCTTTCCTTATAGAACGATGACAAGGAGGGTCCTCCTGACTGGAAGCGCGATGTAAGTCTCTGATTTATGCCATCTATCCTGCCATCAACTTGGTTATGCTTTCCTTATCGCACGACAACAAGGGTCCTCCTGACTGGAAGCGCGACTAAGTGGAAGTCGAAATGTAACAAACGACTTCTGTTAATCATCGACGTAAGTTCTGTTCCTAACCATCTTGTCCCTTGTTAAGGCATACTTTCAGTGTCTCTTTCAAACGACGTATATCTATGCGATAATCTCTATTTTTATATGTATTTTCCTTGAATGTTGGAAAGGGTGTTTATGAGGGGCGATCACATTGACTGTCCACTCCTGTTGGTCCATTAGAATACCATTCTCTCTGCTGGTTATTGTAAACCAAACCGTTTCATTACCTTGTCCCCTGTTTGATGATCGGAAACATTAACAAGTCGCCCATCTTGTTGAGCCAGGCTAAGACCTAAGCACAGAGCGACGATCGCAGTGAACCAAATAGTCTGGCGAATAGTAGCCTATGTTTGTATTCGTAGACAGATCGACAGACAAAGCGGGGGATGACGCGCCATAGGCCTCTGCTTACATCGTAGCCCACACGGCCAATGGTTGAAACGGAAACAAAGTCATATCTCAAAGCTAGATCTATGCAAAACAAGGAGGTCATTCCTGGGTTTCTTTCAATGAGAGGAACCAAACCCACGGCGGGCCAGTGTGCTTGAGTACATCTATATCCGTCATGTTGCTTCGTCGCAGAAGTTATGAACAGGTGTTAGCGAAAGCCATGGCAAAAACGAAAGAAAGCGAAGGAGCACATGCAAAGCACATGTGAGGGAATCATTAAGTGACTATCACACCCACGAAACCGGTGAGGGGGAGTGAGAGTCCGCTCAAGGTACATAGATAGAGATCGCCTGCCCGAGACTGGCCGCTGCAGCCTCGGTGACCTTTTCTCTTTGTTGGGCTGAATAACAAAATCGATATAACAAGAAGACGAGCAAAATAACAACGAGAACAGACCAAAATAGAGTGTGACAACACAGACACAGTATGCGCCAGGTATGGCAATCCCAAACGTCCAGCATTTGCGTACGGATGTCCTGCGAGGAGTTAATTCTGGGTAACTGAACGACAATAGCGTGGTCAGCGGAGACTTGCTTGAACCCATGGTATGACTGCTGCTGGAGCAACAACGCATTGAATCTTAACCCGAGGCGGGTAATCAACCACAAGCTTCCATCGCACGAATGCAATCATCTGATGTTGGTGCAGTTATAGTAATGGGTCAGAGTTCTCGTCAATACGAAAGTCGTGCGGGATCGTGGGATCACGGATCCATGAATGTACAAGGAGCAGTCCGCGCGGGTCCCGTTACTCCCGTAGCGGAAGTAGATTTGCGGTGCGGATATTCACACCATCAAACATCGAAACGGAGGTGCCATACATGCGCCATCTGAGTCCGTTGATGACCAGGATGAGTTTGTTGACGACAAAAGTGATGCATGGAAGATGCAGGCAGCGGTTTGAGAATGATATTCTGGGAAGGTTCGTAACATAGATCGCCATGGCTGCCTCCTCGTAGACTGCTATTTCGGCAGGGAGACAATTGTTAAACCGCGATGAACCCCTTGTCCAGGCAAGTACTGATACGTTGCCCGAACAATGGAGAATTTCCTCCAAGAGCCGTCCAAGGGCATCTATCCCCTCACCATATTTAGGTCAGAGGTCCCCGACTGATAATTCCAAGGAGTATACGGTATCTTCTTCATGCATTGCGTTACGCGTAGTTTCGAGTGCACTCCTAAATCGCCCGGATGAAAGGTAGAGAGCGTTTATGAAGCGACAGAGACATTCCACATTAATGACCGGAAAGTCCCTGTAGTTGAAGTGGTGATCGTTGAGGTATGACGGTTCCGAGAAACATAGAAGCAGATCACCTTGGTGCAAGACGTTCTTGTAACGTCCAAGCACATGCTATCCATATGCTATCCCGTAGGTGACCTATCTTCGACGGGGTATTACGCTCGCCAGGAGAGCAGCCGTGAGCGCCGATTCCTTGTACCACCTGTCCATGGACACAATGGCCTTACTTAGCGCAGAGGGATCTGTCCTGTTGATACAACATGTGTCACTCCATGCCCAGCGATATCCCGGATGGTCTGGCAAAATTTACGGAACTTGTCATCGGTAAGCGATTGTTCGAGGGCATGATACTGGTTTTCCCAAGACGTCGTGAAACAATGGTTCCTTGCAAGCTTTATCCCATTATGAGAGAACATGGCATATTCAAAAAACGTGTCGAAATTATCCTGACCTCGTTTTCCAATCGATGACAGATGGTTCTTGTAGATGGGGTCCACTTCGAGTGTAAGGATTTGTATGGTCCGTGATAGATTTGTCCCGTTCGAGTGTCAATAAGTACGGCTAGGCGTTGTTTGACGACGTTAGAGCTTTCTGCGTCTTTTCTCTGTAGAGGGTTGACGTACAGCTGGTGCTGCCCTGTGGTTGACAAAAAATATCATGGTGTCCAGCACAATGTCGGAAACACTTACGATGGACCTCTGATTTGGGAGAGAGCCGGATCCTTGAAAGGACACTGATATTGAGGTCTTCGGTTGCCCAGGATCCTTGCGAGTCTGAGCGTATGCCAGCCGTGTCTGTCAACGGCGAAGGTAGAATCTCGTTAACCTTTGTCCGACAATCAAAACGTGTTTCACCAGAGAAAAAAAGGTGCGTACATACATCGATGATACAGCGCTTTGGAAGGATGTCCGAAGGATTCCGGACGGAATCGCCAAGATGTTCGGCGTTTCGCGGTATGCTCGCAAGGATATTGTCGGGAGAAACGTCAAGTGGGAGATAGGATGATTGGGTCCAGTTTCAGCGAACGTCGCAGCATCCTAAAACCGAACACCATCTTGCCAAGTGCGAAACACCATGCGATTCAATTCCAGTCCGACAAAATTCGCTGACGGTCGTCGGACCACGAAATGGAGGAGTCGGATGCGACCACGACGCGCTGGGTGAGTCGATTGGCAGTGATATATCCAAGATGTAAATAGCCCCATGTTGATTTGGAGGATTCAGAATGTTGGTACAACCAGCGAGGTGACGACCAACGCGGGAGGACCGAACCGCCGACGAGACCTTCAAGTTGCCTTGACCTAGGCTCAACGGCTTTAAATCATCCATCCCACTGGGACTGCGGGATTCCCATGCAAGGTCCGATATTTTGCGAAATTTGAATGGATTGGTGTTGACAGCTTCATCTACGAGAACTAGTTGTACAGAGTTCACGCCTCAGTTATCATTTTTTCCCTCCCCGGATACTGCAAGGAGGTCGTTTATAATTGAGCCCAAGCTTTGTGCCTTTCCACTCCGGCATCGCAGAGATAGCGACTCGGTCGCCCATACAGAACGCCATGTAGCCTAGTTCTGGGAGAATTAGTAACAGGCGACTCGAATCTGATGTCGTGATACTTACATCGTCCTAGGGGAATCTGTGATCTTGTACCCATCTTAGTGGCAGAGTTCAGAGTACTAGTCAGTCACTCCCAATCGCAAGAATACATTCGTGCTCAACATATCCATACCCAAATACCTTTACATAAATGACACATGCACAGCACCAGCTACGGTATATATAGTCCTTCCGTATGGATTATCCTTTATCCTAGTCTTAATCCCTCCCTTCCAAATTTCTGACGACGACGTCGTTGCCGTGAAAAGTTATTTCCACGCGCTTACCATGACCAACTTTGGTGTTTACTGTGTCTTCCCAGACGCAGCCTTGCGAGCGCTTTGTGAGGCTGCAGAGAGAGAGGCCATGATGTCACCACCAAGGCGCCATGTAATCATACTTGGGAATACGAGCCAAAGGCTATTCAAGGGGCATCGTAGATCGCACGAACACGAACGGAAGGCGAGCCAAGATGTTTTGGGAAAGGAGAAAACAGGACGACCATTGAGCACACCAGCCATGCACCCACCAAGGGCAAACAGAGAGCCAAACACGCACCCGTTTGGAAGAACCCAGAAAAGCAACAGGGTGCCCCAGTCATTATGCCCGACTGCACACCCACCGCAATAATACTCCTGCGCCCAGTAAAGTACCGTCTTGGACAGAGTCATTGTCACCGCAGCGAACCCGACTACGGGTGCGCCAGGCCAGCTGGACACGTGTGCGAGGTATACGTAGGCGAGATTCAGCGAAGTCTCAACCAAATTGAGAAGGGCTGTGAAGGAGGTCAAAGAGATACGGAATGAAGTAGGAAAGTCTTACCCTGTGCGTTGGTGAACCCATTGTTTTCCTCGAGAGCTTTCAAACCATAAACCTATTTCGTGTGGTAAGCCATACTTCTGACGAGATTCTCGGTGGGACCCACATAGTCTACATCCTGGTATTTTCCGTATGGCTCCCAAATCCAATGAAGGTCTCCCCCAACCATTGAGCGTGGTCTGGGAGTCGATGAGATGTCGCACAACTCCAAAGCACGCAAGAAATACCTCATAAAACAATATGTAGCATCCCAAAGGATGACAGGTGCAGTCAAGAGGAACCAAAGTGTGATCCAGGTATAAGTCTTGACAGCCATGTTTGCGACTAATGAAACGGCGTGGTATCAGTTACACAAGTCGCCGTGGGTCTGCAGATGAAACGAAACAAATGGGTGGGAGGATTTCCCTAAAATAGAAGCAGCACAAAGGATATTTACCACGTGATCGGTCTCCGCGTTCCATAGCGACGGAGACAGCGACAGTACTAGGAGGGACAAGGCTTCCGCTGGACTCTAACGGGGTTGAGTGCACATATGCATCATGGTTAGCGTTCGTATGCTGGCCATCGAGGCATGGTCGCGTCGTTCTGTGAAGACCCAGTCTGGATTGCGTAGCATGACAGTCAAAGGCGTCTCCGGGAAGGGCATCCCATTTGGAGACGTGAGCAGCAGAGAAAATGGGGACAATCGGGAGCTTGGACATAGTGACGAGGATGTGGTTAGCGGAATATGGACGGGATACGCCTCTCCTGTGCTCGCCACTCGCTTAGGATAATATCAGCATGTGCATGCAGCAGCAGCATGGCCGTCCATCCCGTGTTCGTATGTACTTCAAGCGCGATCATACATCACCGCTCGGATCATTCGCCTTTCCTTTGCACGCTTTCTCCATGCACCCGAACATGCGAGTACATTCCCAAGTCCACGATGTATGATTGAGGTGCCACTGTGCTGTAAGAAGGGAAAATTTTGCAAAATCGGTCTATACTACATCAACACTGTCGAACCCCGGTGTGTACCTGTTGCCTATCAGGCGCCAATCAGTATTTGTAAGCTTGACTTCTTGGTACATAACTTACGACGAGTCCCAAACAACATCATCATTGCAGCGTCGGCACGTTGATTTGGATCCAGGAGCGGATCCGTTGCCCTGGCCGCAACTAGCCGGAACTCCGAGTCAGTCAGACCATCATCTCCAACGGTCTCAGGAGGCTCCACTGCATCGAGAACATTATTTCCATCATGCGACGCTGAACTATCCACCATTGTGTCACGGGCTGGACTGCCTGCCTGTGGGTCGACCTGTACTGTATGCTGGCTGGTCACTGCCGTCGATTGTGAAGTCCCAGTCGTGGGGCGGGAAGGCTGCAGAATCTCCGTGAATTGAGTTGGACCTGTTACTTGAGAATAGTGCGGGGGCACATAAAATATCGCGGTAACCAGCATGGACATCTGGTTTGCAAACCAGCGCACACGCGAGCTGGCGGATGAGCCGTGATCTCGCATGAACTGGTTCAGCTTATAATACGCATTGATAATCATGGCGGGAGATGAGAGTATAGGCTGATTCAAGGTCGAGCGAACGTTTTCGACAACAAAAGGGGGAAGAGGATCATGTGGAGGTGTTTCCGAGCGGAGACTATCGTCATAAGCAATCCAAGAAGTCCAAGTCAATTGAGACACGGGTGAGAGCTGACCCTGCACATAGAATGTCCGATCGCGTGCAATGACAAGCGGCTGACGGTTCGGGAGAAGTGCATGAGGATGAAGAACAACGATATCCCAGCGTGGGCTAGCAAAAGGTGGTTGGGAGACCTATATTCAAGTCGTCATTAAGGTTCACAATGACAACATCAAATACGCACATCTAACGGCCTCACAGGAGCGTTTATGGGATCGTATTTCGCCCATTCGGTATTGAGCATGGTTAAAGTGTCCAGCATCGCTTCAGCGTCACTTTCCGATGGCACTATGCAAAATGTTCCGTAAAGGTCCCAGTGGACATGGAGGCTGGCCTCCACTGGAATATAAAAAACGACAAACAGTTGAAGGACGTCTGGAAACGATGGTCCGCTCACAGAGAATCGCATTAGTGGGGCTATCTAATAGATACCTGAATGACGAAGGGTCATGAATCCTCTGCTGAGAAAGTAAATCTTCCTGGGGATGCGTCAGATATTGAATATCTCAAACCAGAACACCAACCACTTCTCTCCCTCTCATTGAATTTGAATGAACAGCATTGATTAAACGCGCAGCCTGCAAATCGGCAGAGGCAGAACCTGTAAAGAAAGACATCTGATCATAGGCAATAAGTCGATGTCGGAGACTCTTGTCTTCATGCGACTCGATAAATCGTTGGCTATCTACATCGGTGGTTTCGGATGGTGCAACAAGTGCGCGTTGCAAAGGATCTGTTCCACGGGCGATGTGCGGATTCGGAGGTAGCTTTTTGACAGGAGGATTGAATACTCTCAGTTGGTTGGAGTCCTCGTCGAGTGCGACGAATGACATGGTCGTGCAAAGCGCCTGATTTAATCGCCGCCCAAATCCTATCTGCCACTACACATCAAACTTGAAGCTAATCAGCATCGCAAAAGTTTGATATATGACCACTAGTTCGCGTTTTGCTGTCTTGTCCGGAACGTGCACAGGATACGCCTTGCCTGAGCTCGACACTCGCCTAGGATGACATTGACATGTACATGCTGTGGCAGCATGGCCGTCCGTCGCAAGGCAGCCATTGTGTCTGTATCAAGTGCGATCATGCATCGCTTCGAGTCGGCTCATTCGCCTTTCTGTCGCCTGCCTTTACTCTACTCGGCGGACGCACCCGGCACTGTTCGTGGTGTATCCGAATATGTCCAATTTGCGGACCAGTCACTTGTTAGTAACTTGTGTGGTAGTGAGTGAGTCACTCGCTTTCTAGCCCTTGCCCTCTCCCTGGCTCACTATCGTATCCGCGAGTATGTTTCGGTTTTTCATGGGTGTCGCGCAATAGTGTTCAGACTCGCCACGATTTCAGCGGCATACTGGTGACTTCATTTGTGCTCCGACTCCCGTACACGCCTGCTACAGTATACGTATGCGCCATGCGCCAAGTATCATAAAACTCCACATGTTATAGTGAGTACGCTAACACGCTGCACGCGAGTCCTCCTGGCGTGCAGTTTAGACTGTCTGATTACCGCAGTACCATGCAGTCTGTCGCTTCGTGAAACAAACGAAGTTTCAAAAATGATATGGCTGTATTCAAGTCGTGTGACCAGACTTTCCTTTGGACCTGCGCGCTGCCCATGGTCCAGAGCATGAGCGTCACCAAATACTTTGGATTTCTAGAGAGTTTTCAAAGGTGCGTTCCAGTCCTCCACAAACATTCAACCCATGCAAGCATCTGTACATATAGAACGTCCAAATCTGTTCGTTTATTGCTTATCTCCGTTCCCGCTGTTGTCTCTGCCGAGCACGGAGATCAGAATCTTCACTAAAAGTGAGACCTTGACTGGGATGTTAATACCGTCAGGCTGTGCATATTCCATCCCGTCAGTCTCAACTCTAACGAATGCGGTGGTATAACAGTAGTTGAAAATAAATGTCGTCTTGGACGGGGCACGGTCGGCGGACTCGGACATATAGGACTCACTGACATGTGGGTCCTTATGGCGAACTACCCTGACGAGCCCACAAGGGCACATTTGATGGTGTATTTATATAACATGAACTTACAACCACTGGCATCTGAATTTCGAAAGCAGGTACACCGAGCATCCAGTGGCCAGTCGACATCTAACATCGTCAACCGTTGCGTTTCGCACTCATAACCATTCTTTCCAATACCAAGGGACGAAACAGGAGATAGGATCGGGTATCCTCGTGACATTGTACATTATTCAAAAGAAACGATACTGAAAAATGCTTCAAGATACTTGGTTACAAACAACACAACATATTTCGGGTGACATTTCGACTTCCACTCAATCACGTTTCCAGTCAGCATTGCCGCTGCCGCTGCCGCCACCACGCTATAACGAAAGCATGCCCAAATGAATGGTGCAGTACATAGTTGAATTCGAGATATACCTTGTCGGTATCCGCGAAAGCTTCCGGAGTGCGCTCCGCAAGTCCACCAAGGGGTGCCTAGTAAGAACCGATGACAGGTCAGTCCAGCTAAACACACTCAAGACACTTCAAAGTAAGACCCACCGGAGAGGCAATGACAGCAGCAGCGGCAGCAAGAATCAGAAGAATGGGAGAGAACTGCATGATTGGCTTTGAGAAGTATGCGCAATGGGTTTGTTTCTGAAATCCATGGCTCAGAGTGACCCCTTTTATGCAGTCCGGGATCCCTGGGCACAGGCATATTTTCCCCACGGGTGCTACTAGTATTAGCACCGTGGAAGCGGTCTGTAGATCGTTTTCAGGATCTGAGGAATTCGGGCTCTTGTGTGTTTCAGATCACTGCCACTTTTACCGTCCCTGGAGTCCCTCTAGCGCTCGTTTAGGCTCCGTGTACCTCCAATGGTCATCCACTTATCTTCGGAGCTGTCATCATCATACATTTCCTGGCAGCGGGGAATTGGACAAAAAATATTTTTGTAGGTTTGCTGGCCAACCGTTCGATTTTGGGGCGTGCCGGTGCTCCTTGTTGAGTCTCGACGAGTCCATCACTGATGTCTTATTCTGCTGTTGTCAATGTTGATGGTTGTGGAAAGACAGAACTATGACCGTACCGTGTTTTCGAGTCGGTCGATTTCACGAACCATCATTGAAGCGCCACGCTGTGTGAAGCCCGTTGCGTGGAAGGCTTTGGATTGTCTCCGAGTCGTTCCTGGGTGATGCCGCTGGGGTCAGATAAACGGAGATGTGTCAGTTAGCACTGGCAGGAGCCCCGTCCAGTTTAGAGTTTGACAAGGATAAGGTTCCCAGAACGTCCGTCTAGACGTCTCCGTTATCTTATCTTCCTCAAGTGACGGTCTCGGGCTTCGGGCGTTGGGATCAAGCAAGTTGCTTCGGGACATCAGTGTGCTGAGAACGATTCAGAAGCGATACAAGGTGAGCTTGAATTTTCTCAGGGCTTCGCTATGTCCAATGCTTCAACTTGAAGGAGGCCCGATATGCCTTTGATTGACTGTCTGCATTGAAGCCGATGTCCTGATGGTCCATGTTCTGTGGTAATGCCACCGTTGGCAGCGGCCGGATGGCATGTGACACTTGCTCGTGTTGTTTGTGCTTTTGTACATCTGACTTTTGCCAGCACCCTCGTTCTCTACTTCTGGCAACATATCACCCACAGAAGGTAACCAGCATGTAATTCATGATAAAGAAGTCTTCCCGTTGCATAACACCATCAATGTTGGTGGTTGCGACCTCTTGACAGTAAGGCCAAAAGAGTCAGCTGTCAGAAAACTTAGCGGAAGGGCGACCACGAGGCAGTGCCAGTGCCACGTATTGCACTCACTGCTTGACATACGACATCACTTTACTGTAGCCACTCGTGGAACGGATGGGATGGGACTCGAGTACAAATGGGGACAATCACTTGGACACCGCCCAAGGTTGCCGAACACGGGGCCCCGCATGAGAAAGTATCGTCCCTTTCCACAAGCGCAATCGATGATACTCCAAATTTCGCAGTTACTCGTGGCACGGAAATGATCAAGGTACCACTCGCATACAATCACAAGATTGATAGTTATTTGGCAAATTTGGCAAGTCTTGGGGTTTTCCGATATGGGTGCGCACCCAAAGTGAAAGCCATGAGTAGCTTGCCATCAACTGACAATAGTGTACGAGTCGCAACCAGGTCCGCAGGCGACGTTGATCGTGGCGCCTAAGAGTTCTTGATAGCAAAAGGCATGGCACGGAGGGCCGAGGTTCAATGCACTATTGCTTCGCCGAGCGGATCGCCGCTGACCATTAGCTTTCATTCAGTTATTCAGGACTGATTCCTCGCAAGACTTTTAGATAGAATACGGGCACAAACGTACCAAATGGCATCGGTTGTTAACCGGACAGGGGGGTTCACGGTTTCATAGTGATCATCAACCAACTGATTAGTATTGTATGACAGTCAGGGACGAGGGTGAGCGTCACAGTGGTGTCTCCTCCTCAACAGTTCAGGTCCCCCTTCATGTACAAGGCATCCCATAAGCGGGACAGGAGATGCCGCTATATCGTGTGCAAACTTTTATCCTTCACACGACAGATCGCCGTGTAGTGTATTACTACCGGATACAACAAGCATAGCTTGTTGCAGGCTGAGTGATGGCAACATAGGCGAGAGTAGTTTCAGTTTCCCGTGCAATCAGTCTGAATGATACGTGAAATTTTGACACGGGACCGTGCCTTGTCGACTATCCGCAAGCACTAACATTGTGCACGATGCTCAGTCGCTTGTAGTTCGGCAAGGGATGTTTCGACGAGTGAACACCGGAAACGAGAGAATTGCAAGTCGGACAGCAACGTGCCTCATGGGATTAACGCTATGAGACACAATCGATGAAGTTGCACGCGACTTGGTGCCAGAACGTAATGGTACCACTCGAGACAGCACATGAGACCAATTATCATTTAGTGTACACGCAAACTAGCCAGTCTTAGGGCAGTCAGGGTAGTGGCAACACCTAAAGAGAAAGCCACCAGGAGCCTGCTGTCAAAAGGCTTGCTTGACGACGGAGAATTCGCGACCATGTCAGCATTGGACAGTGGTCGTGGCGCGTCACGGTCGTAAGAATTCTTGATGGAAAGGGACGTGTTATGCGCTTGTTCCAGGCCAGGGAGGCCATCGATGCTCTGAGTGTTTTCAATGGTCCACCATGCCTTGATGCCATCTGATGCCTTTTCTGTGGGAGATACTCGTGCTTCCACCTGCTCAAGGTTATCACACCACCGCTCGAGCTGTGAGCGCTGACCAATGAATGTATATTGAGGAACGCCAAAGCCACATGACTAGACATATTGCGAGGAGAATCAGAAATCACACACAGGTCGTCTAAGGGCGTGACCAGAGTGCTCACCGTGGCAACCTTGTGCACGTCGATGACTATTGCTGCTCGAGATCCTGCCTTGCGACTCGCAGGGGGAATGAAGGTATCATATTCTGGCGTTCCAAATTCATGCACAGTGCCTTCATCGTGTCGTTGTAGATTAGTCTGACATGAACACTGCAGTAGCGATGAGCGCGCGCACGTACCTGTCCCCCACATTCTCAAGATTCGTGGCGCACCCTCAAAGGCGTGGAACATGATTGTAATCCTAGCATTTCCAGGCTCACGCATATGTGCGATGGTCTCCACACCTAGGAAGCTGGTGTCAGTGACAGAGCGAACTTGAAGGGATAGTGACTTGCCACTACCAGTCATATCCTCATACCAAACACGGTTCTTGTCCAGTATGTGAAAACTCTCGACGCACCCCTTGGGTGAGACATTGACATGACCATTGAGAGCAGCAGTGGCGATCCAGAACATCTTTTGTCTTGCGATCCATTCGAGATGCTTGTCTGGGATTTCGTCATAGAATATGGCCATCTTATGTGAGGGAGATAGGAACAAAGGTATGGGGGGGAACGGAGAAGTTTCGGTTACGGCGATTATGTTGATTGCCGCAGGCCGCCAGTGATTCACTAACTTCGTCTCATAGCTGCTCCCATGCGATACCATACTTACAGTACTACCGCTATGATAACGCAAATAACATTTGCCGTCCGTCACGCCTGATCGGCAAGCACGTCCTCGGCAGCCGACTTTTCAAAATTTCAACATGGACCGTGACGTGAGAGAGTTCAGTGAAGCAGCGAAACAATGGTTACCAATCGCCGCCGATGAGTCGCGCGACGGCCATACGGTTATGGTGACTGTGCGGGATTCTCCCTGTGTAACAGTAAGTGAAAGACTGGTGAGGAATATCCTTCCTCGGAGGCTGGCGTAATTCGCCCTTGACAGTTGAAGTTGACACATCTCGGTATTACGTAATCTACCCGGGGCGCCGCGAAGTGATTTGGCGTACCGAATTGATAGCCCAGTCACTGACCTCGAGATCAATGATTATCAACTACGTTCGCATCACAAACATGAATATCACTGCCCAATCACGTTCGACAAAACAGTCACTCTGAACGGGTTGACATGCCATACTTAGGTTGCCACCATGCATACCACTAGTGAGCACCTTTCGATTCGTAATGTTCAAGCTTGAGTTACGGCACAATTGCCATGCTTCGTGAAATTTCTGATCATCAACCCCGTCGCAAGTTGCAACTTGTGTTGGCCGGTCAAAATCCGTGTTCGCCGCTACTTCGCTGGTTCTCGCGCTTTACGTGTGCAACTCCCAGTCATGACGACCATATGGTCCGCCGGACCCGTCTCGAAGAAATGGGGACAGTATGGGTATAAATACCAGACATCCTTCTGCCAAGTGACTCGGAAGTGGACCATCATGATGCTCTCTGCAATTTTCGCTGGGCTTTCGCTCACCACAACGCTGGCTTGGGGTCACACTTCCTCCCTGCTGCAGCGTCAATCCGCGGGCACTATCACGCACTCAATGAACGTCACGAATTGTCCAGGTACATCTCTGTTATGGACACGTGGAACTGATACCAATGCGCCACAGGTTATACTCTGGGATCTTTGGCGGAGAATGAGTACGGTCTGACTGCTCAGCTGTCGCTCGCAGGCACACCTTGTAGTGCGTTCGGCACCGATATAATGGATCTCACCATTGAAGTCACATACCAATCCCAGACGACGTGAGTCACTCGAACATGCAAAGTTCCGTCTATGAGAAATCATTTGTGTTTAGCCTACACGTGAAAATATACGACACTGCGAATCAACAATTCACAATTCCCGAGTCAGTCATCGAACCTCCACCTGCTCCAACGGAATCGTTCACAGGATCGTCTGACCTTGTGTTCAACTATGATCCGTCACCATTTGCTTTTTGGATCACGCGTCGCTCGGATCCAGAAGCAATGCCTATATTTGACACCAGAATTACATCGCTCCCGTCGACACCCATCCCACCTTTTAACACTTCGGATCCCAGAACGGCATTCGACGGGTTTCCGCTCGTGTTTGAGGATCAGTATCTTCAGGTAAACTAGTTCTATCCTTCGAATGCCCTCCGAGCTAATATTAGCGTCTCTGCGTAGGTTGCATCAGCACTTCCTTATGGTACAAACATCTATGGTTTGGGTGAGGTTATCGCCAGTAGTGGCTTCCGACGTGATATTGGTACGGATGGCGGCGTTGGCACTGTTCAGACACTTTGGGCCCGCGATGTCGGGGATCCCATTGACCAGAACATGTAAGACAGCTGAAATAGCAGTAATACTAAGACTAACGCGTCCCAAGGTATGGCTCACATCCCATCTATCTGGAACATCGCTTCAACGAAACTACCAACACGTCATCGTCATCAGGAGTTTTGCTACTCAGGTAACGTCAACCACCGTTGTCATGTGGATAAAATGCAACAATTTGACAGTTCTGCGGGGTCTGATATCTTCTTGCAAACTCCGGCTAACTCGAAGGTGTCGCTGATCGAGTACCGAATGATTGGGGGAATCCTTGATTTTTACTTTTTCTCTGGCTCTACGGACGCGGAAGTAATTGCTCAATACGGCGCGACGATCGGTTATCCCATGTGGCAGCCGGCTTGGGGGTTCGGATTCCACTTATGCAGGTAGGTCAGTGATTACTCAACATGATTCGACTGACCTTAATGGAGTACATTCGAGATGGGGATATGTGAACATTAGCGAAGACATTGCAAACGTGGCTGCCATGCGCGCGGCCAATATCCCTCTTGAGGGTCTGTTTATCTGATGCATTTTGTGCTCAATTGCCTCAATCACAATCCAGTGCAGTGGAATGACATCGATTTATATCATGCATTCCGTGACTTTACAACTGATCCTGTGCGATTCCCTGGTGAAGAACTCCAACAATTCATCGAGCAATTGGTTAGTTGTCTAGCTTGGCAACAAATAATGCGATTGATTTTTTTTTTCATTAGACCGCCAATTACCAACATTGTAGGTGTTTCGTTGAAGACGTGTTGTGTGCAAGACTAATGTTGAACTGTCCCACTTCCGTAGATATCCCCATTGTGGATGCAGGTATTGGGGCCACCCTTAACACAACTGACGTGGTAAGCTTTACTTTTGGACTGCTCTCATTCGTTCCTGATAATCTTGTGAAGTATTACCCATTCTCTGACGGAGTCACGATGGATACGTTCATCAAGAACCCTGATGGGTCCCTTTACTTGGGACAGGTTTGGCCCGGTTATTCAGTGCGTTTCTCCAACTTGTCGCATTGTGTCTACTTGTATTGATTGCTTCACCACTGTCAGGCCTTTCCTGACTGGTTCGCAGAAAACACTCAAACATGGTGGACGGAAGCACTGACGAACTGGACCGAGCTCGGGGTTAATTTCTCTGGCATTTGGCTTGACATGAACGAGGCGAGCTCCTTCTGCAGTGACTCCTGGTAAGCCAAGTGCGGGATCGCACAAACATTGTCCCTTATTTGGATGACAGTGGTACTGGGGCGAATTTCTCTGCGTTAAAACCATTCAGTGTGATTGGTACTGTCGCAACCGGGTACCCTGAATGGTTAGTATATCAGTCGGATACCAGATACCGCGATCCACTGACTGTTACCCATTCATAGTTACAATGAGACACTCTGGGGGCCCAGCGGAAATATGACAATTAACGGAACATCGACGAATTCATGCCTGCCCGGAACCACGGAGACGCTCGAGAAACGTGGCATTGGCGCTGGAGGCGAACAAAGCGTTAACCTTACCAGCCCGCCATACGCAGTTCACAACGGTCAATTCTGGCCTCATTCCGTTTGGTGACTGGCTGACTGACTGATTATTCCTGCTTGCAGGCTATGGGGCACTCTCTACAAGTACGCTGGCCACAAATGCAACACATTATGGCGGCTACGTCGAGCTCGACGTACACAATTTGTTTGGAATGATGGAAGAGAAGACTACCCATCTCGCCCTGCAAACCATCTTCCAAGGCAAGCGGCCATTTCTTATCAGTCGCTCGACATTCCCGTCGTCTGGAAAGTGGACTGGCCACTGGGTACATCCCGTCTCTGAAGCGGTTCCACGCAAGTGCTTATTCACCCTCTAGCTCGGCGACAACTATAGCAAATGGCAATACATGTACCTGAGTATCCAAGGTGTTTTACAGTTCCAGATTTACCAAATTCCGATGGTTGGTGCCGATACATGTGGCTTCAGTATGTCCCGTTGTAGACGCCGAAGAAGACACACTCTAATCCTTATCAGATGACAATACCGACGAAGAACTCTGCAATCGGTGGATGCAACTCGCCGCCTTTACTCCATTCTACAGGAACCACAATACCTATGGTGCTCTCCCTCAGGAACCCTACCGATGGGACAGCGTCGCGAATGCATCGCGTATCGCCATTGCTGCCAGGTACTCGATGCTGCCCTACTGGGTGTGTACCATTCCAGAGTTCGCTCCAACGTACTCATATGTTTGATCAAAGTATACACTCTTCGCCAACGCTTCCACTAACGGGCTCCCACCTGTGCGAGCCCTATTCTACGAGTTCCCCACAGAGCCGGAACTTTTCAACGTGGACAGACAATGGTTGATTGGAAATGACATTCTCGTCACCCCTGTTCTGACCCCTGGTGCGACTACAGTCGATGGTGCGTCCCCTGCCTGACCCTGCAAGCTATAAATTGAAAACCAATTGGACCTGCAGGCATCTTCCCTGGCAGGGGCACTGTCGTCTGGCGTGACTGGTGGACCCATGCAGCCGTTGACGCCATTCCCGGTGGAAACACGACATTGAGCGCTCCCATTAGCCACATCAACGTCCACATCCGAGACAGCTCCATCTTACTGTTGCACAAAGAACCGGCGTATACGATCTACGAGACACGCGAGGGTCCATATTCGCTTCTCGTGTCTCTGAATAAGGCAGGGAGTGCGCTCGGAAACGCCTACGTTGACGATGGCGAAAGCTACCCTCCGGGAGCGAACCGTATTCTGGACTTTTCCGCCGGCAACGGGGAATTAGATATTCAGAGCAAGGGGCAATTCTCCATTGATCAGAAATTGGTGACAGTCACCATTCTTGGCGTGCAGCAGCCGACGACGGTGACACTGAACGGGGGCAAGATCGAAGGATGGACGTACGATGGCGCATACGAAGAATTGATCATTTCGAACTTGTCTATCGAGCTGAATGCTGCACAGACGAAGCTGAGCTGGGTGTAGACTGCTGGACCTATGATCGCTCGTTCGTCTTGGAAACACTTGTAAATGTTGTAACTTGGTTGTTGATTCTTGTTTCGATGTCTTTCAGGCTCATAACCTGCTCTACAGAAAAGTAGTGGGTACATAGTATGATTCTGGACATCCAATACACATTGCTCGCATTTACGTGACCTGAAACAGAAGTTGATGACAGCGCAACACAGTGACAGCATCAGTGAGTGACAACTTGCAGGACTATCAAACTGGCTTCAGTGAGCGCTTCGAGTCGGTAGGCATGCAAATGTAATCCTCCACTGGCAACAGCGATTTCTCTTGGTCTGGGACTGGCAATGCATGGTACCCTACCCGGGTACTAGCACACAGTACTTTCAAAATGAGGTTCTCTTGACTTCGGCCGAGATGAATGGCCCATCAGCCAGGCACTGATTGGTTACATGTTACAATCGGCTAATTCACATTAGCCCGAAGAAGCTCTCGCTTACCGTGGTGGCACGGGGAGTACTACCATGACTACACGCTACATGGGCAAGGAAAGCATCGCGATCATAAGAACGCCTGCACTGCCGGTGACCTTCCATAACAGCGCTCAGAGCAGTTTCAGCACCATGATTTATTCACAATTCTCGGCGAATTGTTTCTGCCAGCCGCCGCGGCGTTGTTCAACACTGGGTACGAAACTCTCCACGTGTTTCACCCAAATCATTTTGTTCGCACCACCACAAAGTCACGTTTGATCAAGGAGTTGGGCACGAAGTTCAACACCTTCCACGCCATGGGTCATGCGATCACCACTGCCGGCATTGCAATACTGGTCCTTTCACAGGCCCATCAGTGTAACCTCCAGCTCATGAACACCTTGTACACCAGGAGTAAGCGCGTTAGATTGTGACGACCGTTGCATTTCCATTGATGGTTCGTGCAGTGTAGCTCTTCAGACCCACTTTGGTCGTCATCGTGGTAGTTGGACTTCCCATGTCGACCGCTCAAATTCCGCGGTCCTTGCTTGCCACGCTTTTACGAAATTATCAATGGTAGCCACCCCATAGCCCGGTGGTTCGCCCCGAGAGATGGAGGTAGGCTCCCTATAAATACAACACCCAGTCATACTTTCGTCAGGCGAACCTATCGTCATGATACTGTCTGCAATCGTCGGTGGGCTTTCGCTCACCACGACATTGGTGTGGGGTCATGCTCTCTCCCTGTTGGAGCGTCAGTCCACGGGTGCTGTCATGTATTCGATGAACGTCACGGATTGTCCAGGTACATCTCTGTTATGGACACGTGGAACTGATACCGATGCGCCACAGGTTATACCCTGGGATCTTTGGCGGAGAATGAGTACGGTCTGACTGCTCAGCTGTCGCTCGCAGGCACACCTTGTAACGCGTTTGGCACCGATATAATGGATCTCACCATTGAAGTCACATACCAATCCCAGACGACGTGAGTCACTCGAACATGCAAAGTTCCGTCTTTGAGAAATCATTTGTGTTTAGCCTACACGTGAAAATATACGACACTGCGAATCAACAATTCACAATTCCCGAGTCAGTCATTGAACGCCCGCCTGCACCAACGGAATCGTTTGCAGGGTCATCTGACCTTGTGTTCAACTATGATCCGTCACCATTTGCTTTCTGGATCACGCGCCGCTCGGATCCGGAAGCAATGCCTATATTTGACACCAGAATTACCTCACTCCCTTTGACACCCATCCCTCCCTTCAACTTCAATTCCTCGGACCCAAGCACGGCATTCGACGGGTTTCCGCTCGTGTTTGAAGATCAGTATCTTCAAGTGGAATAGTTTTATTCTCAGAATAGTCTGCGAGCTAATATAGCTTATGAGTAGGTCGCGTCAGCACTCCCTTATGGTACAAATGTCTATGGTTTGGGTGAGGTCATTGCCAGTAGTGGCTTCCGACGTGATATAGGTACGGACGGCGGCGTGGGCACTATTCAAACCCTTTGGGCTCGCGATGTCGCGGACCCTCTTGACCAGAACGTGTAAGAGTAAACAGTCGAGATAGCAGCGGTACGCCACTGACGTGCCCAAGGTATGGCGCACATCCCATTTATCTGGAACATCGCTTCAACGAGACCACTAACACGTCATCGTCGTCTGGTGTTTTGCTACTCAGGTAACGTCAATTAATGTTGTTATGTGAATACAATGTAACAATTTGACAGTTCTGCGGGATCCGATATCATCTTGCAGACTCCGCCCAACTCAGAGGTGTCGCTGATCGAGTACCGAATGGTAGGGGGAATCCTTGACTTTTACTTCTTCTCCGGGCCCACGGACACGGAAGTAATTGCTCAATACGGTACGACGATTGGTTATCCAACGTGGCAGCCGGCATGGGGTTTCGGATTCCATTTGTGCAGGTACGTCCCTGATGAACTCTATCCGGTCGTCTAATAGTTAATGGTGTACTATTGAGGTGGGGATACGTCAACATCAGTGAGGACATTGCAAACGTGGCTGCCATGCGCGCTGCGAATATCCCTCTCGAAGGTCCGTTTCATCTCATCTTATGCTCAACAACATTCAGCTAAACGAGAAACCAGTTCAATGGAACGATATCGATGTATATGATACATATCGCGACTTTACCACTGATCCTGTGAGATTCCCACATGAAGAACTCGAGCAATTCATTGGGCAATTGGTCGGTTGTCTAAGTTGGCAATAATCAAGCGACTAACGCATTTCATTAGGCTGCCAACCACCAACATTGTGGGCGTTTCAGACACACAAGTCATGTGCGAGTGTATGTTGAGCCGTTTCCTTTCCATAGATATACCTATTGTGGACGTCGGTATTGCGCTCACCGTCAATGCAACCGATGTGGTGAGCTTTACTTTCGGACCCTCTGGCTCTTCCCTGACCAGCTTGCGAAGTATTACCCATTCTCCGATGGTGTCGCGAAGTACGTTCAATCGAATTACTTTGCAGTACGTCTCACCTCAACTTGTGCAGGAACACGTACATCAAGAACCCCGACGGTTCCCTATACATCGGACAATTTTGGCCCGGTTATACGGCGCGTTTCCTGTTACGTCATGTTCACTCTTATTGACTGTTTCGCCACTATCAGGCATACCCCGACTGGTTTGCAGAGAATACTCAAGCATGGTGGACTGATGCTTTGACAAACTGGACTGAGCTGGGGGTCCACTTCTCTGGCCTTTGGCTTGACGTGAATGAAGCGAGTTCCTTTTGCAGTGACTCGTGGTAAGCCAAGCATGGAATCGGACTAAGATCTGAGCTCACTCCGTTGATAGTGGTACCGGTGCGAATCTCTCGGCGGTCCAACCATTCACTGTGATCGGCACTGTCGTAACCGGGTATCCTGAATGGTAAGAACATCCGTTGGCTTCTGCTGCCATGCGTTGATTGTCATTCCTCATAGTTATAATGAAACACTCTGGGGACCTAGCGGCAACATGACGATTAACGGAATGTCGACGAATTCTTGCCCACCCGGAACCACAGAAACGCTCTCGAAACGTGGAACTGGTGCTGGAAGCGAGCCAAACATTAACATCAACAACCCGCCATACGCCATTCACAATGGTCAAGTCAAGTCTCATTCTGTATGATCTGCGACTGATTCGTGCATCCTACCCCCAGGCTACGGGGGACTGTCTCAACATACGCTAGCCACGAATGCAACTCATTCTGGTGGTTACATCGAGCTTGACGTACACAACTTGTTTGGAATGATGGAGGAGAAGACCACGCATCTTGCCCTGCAGACCATCTTGAAGGGAAAGAGGCCGTTCCTTATCAGCCGCTCCACCTTCCCGTCATCCGGAAGGTGGACTGGCCACTGGGTACGTCCCATCGTTTGGGATAGCTTTATGCAAGTTCTGAATCACCCATTAGCTCGGCGACAATTATAGCAAGTGGGAATACATGCACCTGAGCATTCAAGGCATTTTACAGTTCCAGATTTTCCAAGTTCCGATGGTTGGTGCCGACACATGCGGCTTCAGTAAGTCCCGTTGTAGACGCCGAAGCAGACACTCTGATTCTTCTCAGATGACAATACCGACGAAGAACTCTGCAATCGGTGGATGCAACTCGCCGCCTTTACTCCATTCTACAGGAACCACAATACCTATGGTGCTCTCCCTCAGGAACCCTACCGATGGGACAGCGTCGCGAATGCATCGCGTATCGCCATTGCTGCCAGGTACTCGATGCTGCCTTACTGGGTGCGTACCATTCTAGAGTTCGCTCCAACGTACTCATGTTTGATCAAAGTATACACTCTTCGCCAACGCTTCCACCAACGGGCTCCCACCCGTGCGGGCCCTGTTCTACGAGTTCCCCACAGAACCGGAACTTTTCAACGTAGACAGACAATGGTTGATTGGAAGTGACATTCTCGTCACCCCTGTTCTGACCCCTGGTGCGACTACAGTCGATGGTGCGTCCCCTGCCTGACCCTGCAAGCTATAAATTGAAAACCAATTGGATCTGCAGGCATCTTCCCTGGCAGGGGCACTGTCGTCTGGCGTGACTGGTGGACCCATGCAATCGTCGACGCCATTCCCGGTGGAAACACGACACTGAGTGCTCCCATTAGCCACATCAACGTCCACATTCGAGACAGCTCCATCTTACTGTTGCACCAAGAACCAGCGTATACGATCTACGAGACACGCGAGGGTCCATACTCGCTTCTCGTGTCTCTGAATAAGGCGGGGACTGCGCTCGGAAACGCCTACGTTGACGATGGCGAAAGCTACCCTCCGGGAGCGAACCGTATTCTGAACTTCTCCGCCGGTAACGGCGAATTAGATATTCAGAGCAAGGGGCAATTCTCCATCCATCAGAAACTCGAGACAGTCACCATTCTTGGCGTGCAGCAGCAGCCGACGACGGTGACACTGAACGAGGGCAAGATCGAGGGATGGACGTACGATGGCGCGATCGAGGAGTTGATTGTTCCCAACTTGTCTATCGAGCTGAATGCTGCACAGACGAAGCTGAGTTGGCAGTAGGAAGATGGATGTCGTATCGTGTTTTCCAAAATGCACTGGGTCTTGAAACGGATCTGTGTCAGTTCGTAACAAAAGCCTTGTCGATACTAAGTATTATCAGAGCATGAAAGTTGGTCCTCGGCTCTTGTGCAAACTGTCCTAATGAGGCACTGCGGGCTGACTGTTGTGACATGACATCCTCGGAGTCAGTGCTGCAGACCGGAACGGTCACACACGGCGTGGAGGTGTTCAAACCCGCCGAAGCTCCTAGCACGAGGCTAAAATTCGTTGTTGAATAGCACCAGATTACTCTGGATGAAAGCCTAGATTTTTCACCTAAAGATGAGAATCTTTGAAACAATAAACACTGATCATGTTAGAAAGCTGAGGAAACCATCGATGTGGTTGTGCAGTTACACGAAACTCCGCGCTTCAAACATCAACACCTTGTGCCACTTCGCTAAGCACACAACAAGCTGCGATCGACCCTGTCTGCCTTCCCTGGTGATTCTGGTACCCACCCTTCTCCGAATCTGCGCGTCCGAATGTCCAGAAAGACTCCGGAAATGATCGACAAGGTGATTGAGCTGCTCACCGCACAGCTCAGCGTCCTGCAGTGCCGAGAAGATGACTTCACTCGCATACTGGAAGACATGACCAGGCTCCAAAGTTCTGTCAGAGTGGAAAGAGAGGCCTTGCGTTCGAAGATTACAGAACTTGAAAGTCAGAAACAGCCCATTAATTGGCTCCCCACGGAACTCCTCATCGAAATCTTTCTTATCCGCACCGAGGATGAAAGCACCGACTTGGCAGTTGGGCTACCGTACAATCCAGCTCCAGTCGTCATCTCGCATGTATGCCACAAGTGGCGCCAACTCACCCTCGCGACGCCGCGTCTCTGGTCATATATATCTTACCGAACGTCCCACTGGAGACCTCAGCCGTTGTCCGTTTTCTTGCAACGCGCTGGGAGTTCACCTATTTCCTTCAACTTCATTTCCACTCCCAGTTCCGGCCCTTCCGACAACATGGATATGTCGGCTCTCGAAGTAGCCACTTCGATTGAAATTATCCGCACTCTGTGCTATCAGCGCCGACGCTTCCGTTCACTTACCTTCGAATGTGGCTTCGCTAAGAGCATGGAACACGTCCTGGAAGGTATCACTCGTGTTTACTACCATCTTCGCGAGCTGGAGTCCCTGGACCTTGCCATCAGTACCTTGGATCCTTCTTTTGAAGGCACGCAACTCCTCGCTTCTGATCGGCTGTCGACGGACCAAAGTTCCCATGCTAGTCCAATCACACTTAGGCACCTCCGTCTGCAACAGATGCCTCTATCAATTCTCCCTGCCTTCTTGGTCCGGTCGATACGCACCCTTGAACTATCGTACTCGCCGAAGAAATCGCAATCGCAGCGACTCCACCACTTCACGTTCAAGATTTCCCACCTTACCAACCTCTTGAGATGTACTCCCCAGCTCCACGAACTTTCTTTGGTCGGAGTGACCCCTGCATGGGACGTGATCACGAGACACCCAACGAATGGGCAGTTATCCCATGGTGCCACTGAGCCACACAACCTAGCGGTCGTCTCTTCTTTTGAATTGCCGGAGTTGAAACGCCTGGAGTGGAAATATGCGTACCATAGGGATGTCTTCCCACTCATGTCGCTCATAGTTCTTCCCCGACTCGAGAGATGGGATCTTTTTATTGCCCAGTCCCCTACTAAGCGTTTCGATGCCACCCAATTTCGCGGTAACCACCTCCATAACCAGGATTCGTTTATTCAAACCGAACCCCTCTCGAACGTACTCGTGCTCCACGCTCTCCAAGAACTTAACGTGAACTGCCAGAACGAGGATACTCTCGGCTCTTCGTTACGTCAATTCCTCTTCCCCTCCCTCGCTAAACTTGATGTCACCTTCGTCGGTCAGCACGTTCGCAAAGAATCAGGTTTCCCTTCTCTTCCACGGCTGGAGTCCATCTTCAGGGATCCCCGCCTACCCCACCTTACCCACCTCTCGATATCCAATTTTGACATCTCACCCAACCACGGGAGGTCGATGCTCGGATATATGCCCAATCTTGTCTCCCTCACTCTTGGAACGTGCACGGGGGTAAACGTGGTGTTGGACGCACTAGCAGAGGCGTACGGATGTGCCCCGACGACGGGAGGTGTCCGTACCAGATTATGTGGTGTGCGCGTATGCCCGCGATTGGAAGATCTTATCTTGTGGAGTTGTCCCGACTTTGACTTTAGAACATTGTGGTCAACCGTGCATGCAAGGTCACTCGCCCCAGACGACGCTGCAGACGAACCGCGCAAGGAAGCACTCGAAGCTGAGGTATTCGCATCGGCGGTGCTAGGTCGAAAAATACGCCCACTCAAAAAGGCCCGCAGTTCTGGCGCCAGGCCATCACAGCAGCACCATGATCCCAGTGGACTTTGGGCGAGCACTTCATCAAGATCTACCCTTATTCCCATGCAGGAAGCATTACACCCTAGCCGCCTCGCTTGTCTCCATCTAGAAGACTGCCCTCAAATCAGCCATCACGAAGCACTGTCGCTGGGAAGATGGGGAACGATGGTCATCTACAAATGACCCTCACCAATCACAATCACACCACTTGTGTATTAGGTAACCAATGTGGATTCTGTGAGTAGTTTTCGTTACTCGATAGTTGACACATTTTCACCGGAACTATGTCACACTGCAGCCTGCTTGTCATGGTTCGCGTTTTGTAATGTCCGTTGATGATCCACAACATCCGATATCTGGTCTCGTAATGCTGTGATGTTCCGCGCCGTTTGCTTCAAATTCTTGGGCGCTGGTTGCAGGTCCAGCCTTCTTCATTTCTATGGATTCGGAATCCAGATTCAGGAACATCCGCCGCCGATCTAAATACATAACCGCCAGTTAGGCGGAAGTGGCCGCAAAGTCTTTTCTCGAGTAGGCAACGTTAGTTGGTGTTACTCGGTCGCCCTTGCTTATGGTTCAATTTGATTCTGAAGGAGATGTGGCGTTTAATTGCAAGCCTCCATTGTTCCACTGTAATTACACTTGTACATGCACTGAGAGGCAAAAATGAGTAATCCTAATGTCGAGATCTCATCGTTATCTGGGGTACCCTAGATAAGAGTGCTTGACAACGCTACCTCCGATTCCAAAGAAAGCTGCTCCACATCCCAAACGCTCCCTTCTTGGAGATGCAATCGCTACACGAGTCGAAGACGTCAGCGATGTGATCAAGATACTGTAAACCCAAGTTCATGGACACGTACGTCCTGCGGGATATCCATGGCGACCAACGCGTCCAAGACTGCTTGTCCACACCATGCCTCGAGTAGGGAGACGTGCTCGGGGGTGATAAACTCTTGAGAAGATCGAGAGGCGAAGACCATCTGAACCGCAGCTGCTCTTATCGTCGATTGTCGCACCGTATCCTTTGCGGGTCGCGGCGCAGGTCGGCTAGAGTCTGCATGCGAAGACTCTGAAGGAGCAACCGATGAAAACACGGGGCTGGCGGACAAGGGCGGGTTCAATGCGGGTTTGGCGCTTGGGAGACCTCGCCAACTTGCCGCAAGGTGAAAAATCCAATAAGTCTCCATCTGTACAAGGCGAACACACAATCATGAGATATCGCACGGAAAAGGAGGATAACGAATGAATCTGTCGCAAGGCCATCAAATTTACCTCAAGCGTAGCAATGTCTGGTATCGTCTCCTTCAAATTATCAATCAATCCCGAATTGTAGTCTTGAAATGAAGTTTGTCTGCCTTGAGACGAGTAGAAACTATTGAAAACCATTTCAGCTTTGGAGGTCAAACCACGGGTGACAAGTTGCATGCCTGTCGGTAGATGCATTCACGGTATTGAGGACAACAGGGCCGGAGGCACACACTGGCCTTGTGGATTCCAACGCACGTTGCAGCTACCAAGAGCGTCCAGTCGCTTTAAAACGATGAATGATGCGTGATAGCGTACAGTCAAGACAAGATCCGAGTCTGCGGGTATCTTTGATGGCAAATGTCATCGTCAGAAAGAGTCACGGTTTATGTCAAGATTTGTCCGTCTCACTGGTACACTTAGTCTATAAGGGACCCTCCAGTGATCCCCGTTTGCAAAATCAAAGTCCAGGTTTCTGGTCACCGCGAGACTGGCTTTAGGTAAGACGAGCGACCCGACCGGCAAGTCTGTCAAACAACCGCATGACCCAAATCTTGCAGGAATATGTGTAAAAATGGAAATTCGATACCGACGCAAAGGAGAAAAACCTACCTGATGACCAACATGTCGCCCTGGAGGCATTCTCTCACTTCACGGATAAAAAAGTCTACATTGGGTCCGCCCATGCCGATGCACACCACAGACACGGGCGTACCCCGATACCGTCCTGTGATAGTCAGAAACCCGCGTTCTGAGCACAATGAAAATGGTTTTGGGGTTGCATCCAAGTGCGTCGCGATGTGCTTGGCACGTGAAATCGAACCAACGGTGACCTGATTCAAGGATGAATGCAGTCCGTTAGGGGCATTTTGTGTGTGCTAATGACGTCGAGTGTCGGAAAACTTACGATTCTGTTTGCCACCTCGCCAGGCTTTACCCCGAGATGGTATACCCGCCCGTCCGCAGTCTTTGGGAAGTCTAATTACGGTCAGGGGACGTTAGGCTAATACGTAGTGAAGTCGGAACTTACTTGCATCTAAGATGGTGTCTTTCATCAATCAATCCACTTCGAAATGCTAGACGATCGTAAATTAGACAGCACCGAACAGCTAAACGCTGACTCAGGGCAAGCCCGTTGCGACTGACTAAGCATGGATGTGTCACGTCTGGAGTCTTCTTCGGCGCCCGCACACACAGCAACGTGCCAACGACTGGCTCCCTGAGGGTTCGTCAGGGCTTGTGCGATCATTGTCATTTTTTGATCCATCGGATGTTTTTATCGTTGCTGCAGTAAAATCAGTCCGTATCATCCGAGTTGCAGGTACGACTCAGTTTCACGGACCTTCGTCGACCTTGGCTTTTTTTCTACAGACGGACATACTAGCGGTGGCCACCCGCTTCGATCTTGTGTGATATGGTGCAATCATAGGGTTACCCTCAACCCATCGAGGTGCTGTTTGCACCGAAAGTGTGTAGCAGACTTCCATGCCTACTAACTCCTTCAATGGATAAACATCTTGATTCAATCAATCAGTCAACAGATTCGGAAACGGGATTCCCTGCTTGGCTGACAGCAGTAGCCACCCATGCCCGACATATCCCTCCGCTTTAGCATCTCGTCCTTCATACTAACCCACAGGGACGAAGTTGAACTTCCGGAAGCCCTGTCACGGTCCTGGTTGCAGAACGGAGGCGCCTCACGTTTACAGCTGCTTACGCGAGTTTACTGCGATTGGTTACTGCCACGCAAAACCAATCTCCTGCTGGAGCGAAGAAGGTTGTGAGTGGCCCATTTTTACGCCCTTCGGCGCGGACATCGATCCATGGTATATTCTGGCCAACGACCCTTGCAAGACCCTGTGGTTCGCGGCACATAGGTAACAGGTACGAACGTTGTCCTTGTGCATCGGAGTTTCCCGGGCGTTTCTCCTGAAGTGATGTACTGTTTGATCGATCCATTTGAACTTGGCCCATAGTACTGTCAGAATATCGAGCGTAGTTCCAGACTACATCAGGTCGAGTGATTATACCAGTTGTTCATCTTAGGTAGATCGGATTTACTAGCGACCTTCGCTAACTGCGATAAAATCTCTCCATGGTGCTTCGTGGGACGACCATTACGTCACTGAGCAAAACCCTGACACTGCAAGGTACCTCGCATGTGCCTTCTCAAAAAGATAACCCAAGCCCCTGCAGAGAAAAAACAAGTCACCGCGGACCATTGGGCTTTCACACAACCATTTAGTTCCAGGGCATCTTGTACTCCTTAAACCACATTACGCTGAGTGCTTTCCGCGTTCCTTCATGCTCGTTGACCTCGCACCCAACTCTTCACCGCGAGAATGATGGTGGCGTTTCCCCAAGGGCAGGATTTCATTGCACTAATGAAGCAATGGAACCCAGTCTTGACGCAAGGCACAGAGTCAGTGATGGCATCCTCACTGCACGTACATCTTCCATGGATTGATGTGCGCTGTGAGCTACGGCGATATAGGAAACCTGGCTTCCCCAAGCCCTCGTTTATCGCAATATGGATATACAAGTTCACGGCGTTCCTCCCCCTCGGCGAGATTTGGTGCCTATCCTGGTCGCTCAATAAAGTTCACGCAAAGCTCCTGTAATATGCGCAGGTATTAATAAGATTCCGAGACGGAGATCAGCTAGTCCTCGTGGGTTAAGGTGGGTCGTAAAACCAGCTGCACACATACATAATACAGTCGTGTGGTTCCTAAGAACTGTGGCGGGATGAGGCTACACTTTTCGAGGGATTGCGCCGTAGGTCGACCGAATCGAGTAGGACACAAGTCTGGTTCACTGTGCGACGTTGGCAACGAGCAAGTGCTGCGTGTTGAGAAGAGTTATTGTTTTTCAAATTCACTCCCCTTGTCATGAAAGTGTGCTTGGCTGAGCGTGCGGGGTGCGACCCGGCATCAGCATGGAACAGAGTTGTAGAGCTCCATTGAAGGCTGGAACCGGAAAGCAGTGGATGTGGCGTGGAAGTCGAAAGCTCCACACTGCTTCTGTAACGTTGTCTCCATGCTGTCCGGACTGACGCACGTACGACAGGCTGCTTGGGAAACGTTATTCTACTGTCCAATGAACAGCTTTTCGCGAACGATGATTTTGATCGGAAGCAGATTCAGAAGATAACACGGCAGCACAGGATACATAATATCCCCTGCGAACGAAACTTTACGAGTTTTAGGGTCCACCCTGAGGCAGTTTTTTTTTTTTGATAGATCATGATTAGGATAGGCTGGACGAGGTCAAGGTTTGGGCGAAAAGACGGACACAGTGTGGACACGTCCGGAACACTCCGGAACGGAGATCATGCAAGTTGCCCGATTACAAGGGTCTTCCGAACACATGTTTGGCGGGGCCGAACTGACGAAGATTCTAGCGCAAGGTTTGCTCAGCTCATTGGTGGAATACTTGAGGGTCTGGACGACTGTCATCATCACTCAAGGTGAGGTTTTGCAGGGTACCACTGTGCATGTTCACGCAGCAATCTCCGCCGTGGCTCCTTACGCGGCGGACTGACGCGGTTACAGACTAGAAGCACATTTACAATGATCAAAATTTTCTTTGCGAAAGGGCCAGACGGGCCCGATCCGGATTCCGGGGACAAGTACACTGATCTGGGGCCTGAAGTCTTCACCGTGAGTATAGCCATCCACGGCCAGACCTCGCTAATGCGTCTGAATCGTGAGTTTCCGGGGGTCTTGAGCGCCTGAAAAAAAAGGGCTTTCTTCCGGATGTCTCGCTAGCCCAAATGGGAACTTGCCAGAGATCGCGGCTCGCACAAATAGGAAGGCGGCATTCGATCCAAGATTGGACCTGAACGACCGGCATGAATGGCCTGTCCTTGGAGATTCCTCGAGGCCGGGGAATTGATTGTGCTTTGCGTGAAGAAGTACGCATGTGGGCGCTCGGTGTTGGCCCAAGCGGTGTCATGATCGAACTCACGAGCTCCGCGAATCGAAAGGGACCAACGTTAACGTTCACTCTGCATGTGCATGTATGATCAGACTTAATTTGCCAGTTGGTTTTCGTCTATCTTGCCATGCTTTTACTTGCTACCATACGCCGTCGAACTGCCCTAGAAAACTCTGGCTCTTAGCCAGAACTGACAAGTTCAACCCCAACCCGCCCAGTTTGTTATCCGTCTGGGATCCTCTGCCGATCATTGACCTTCACAGAAGCGGATCCAGTCCTCTCTTTCGACCTTGATATACCACTCTCATTCTCGAGCGGCCCTGCGTGCTTTCCTTGACATGCAAGGTTACAACCCGAACCTCTATGGGCAACATCATGTGGCGGCGCAGCCCTATGTGTTTGCGCATGACCACGGGTCCCCTTCTGGGTCAGACGACGATGCCGGTTACCTAGCGTACCCTGATCCACACAAAATGGAGCCTGGTTTTGACGGTACATACTCAACACTCTCGCCATGCCAACTTTCATTCACTTCTTTGTAGACGATTCGAACGCTGCGTTGACTTCGCAGACTTTAAACGCTGATGGTACTCCTAAGCGACCCATGAACGCATTCATGATATTCGCTCGCCGCCGTCGACCACAAGTCTCCGCGGAGAACCAGTCTATGCGCACGGGCGAAGTGAGCAAAATTCTCAGTCGAGAATGGAATGAGATGAGTATGGTTAGGACTTTTTACTTCTACACATCCATCGCCGGTCGACTGATCGTGATCACACAGTCAGAAAAACAGTTCTACCTTGATCAAGCCAAGATCCTGAAAGATAATTTCAATCAGAAATACCCGGACTACGTGTACAAGAGGCGGCCGAACAACAGTCGGAAACGCCGTAAGACCGATCCTGCTCCATCGCTCTCCTCTGGCCCAGCATCCACCTCAGATCTCCTCGACGAGCAGTCTGGAAGCGCAGAGTATAGTGATGTATCTCCCGTCGAGGTCGCTGACACGGAGGATCCCCACCCCGGTGGGCAGGACGACCGTTACGCAAGCTTGCCCGCGGAGGCTTCGGGCGAAACGTACTCATCCGCGCCGTTGCGAGCCTCCAGTTACCAGCCTCCCGAAGTGTCCTGCCGTCCCCATGGTGACGCGCGAGTCCCTTATGTGTCTCGAGCGGGTCGTGCCACGCCCGACACTGCCATAGTCTCGCCCGTCGCTCGCAGTTCGGACTCGCACGGTGCAAATTACTATCATCCGTATTTATCTGTTCAACAACCACAACCACACCATGCACAATCATCGACCTACTTCCAAGGACCAGGTTCCACTGGGGAAGCATGGCCCAGTACCAGAGACGATCAAAGTCGGGCACAGATCCAGTCGTGGTCTCAAACTAGCCAAGACCTAGGCGTGGATGACAGGCACCGTGGGTATAGGACATCGCATGCCTGGGCCAACACCAGTGCATCAGAGGGAATACCTTCATCCAACTCTGCAGCACCCGCGGCTAACCCCAATTTCTCAACGCTTAATTCACCATTCTATCCAGCCCAGAGCGGCGCTCAGGAGGCCTTCCCGTCGTCTTCTATGCCGCCCATCTCGGTTCAGTCCCAGCAATATGGCGCTATCGCGTCGATGCCAGGGAACCCCGTTTCAGCGCGATCATATTCATCATTGCAACAAGCATACAGTTCCGGCTCGTCTTCCACTATGGGTTCATACCAGCAGCAGGCGAGGACCGCTCCCACACACCCTTCCGGTCAACCTGTGTCCTATCCACACACGCAGTCGACCAGCAACCCCCCCACTGGATCGGGGGGAGACCCTTCGCAAATGCGGTACTGGCCAAGGGAGAGATAATACATCTAGAAAGAGAATATTGTCATCGTCACATAGATTTTTGGGACTTGACACTCCGTAAGGCCCATCGAACAGTCTATGTTTTTTTTTGGTTTCTTCTTTTTCACTGCTATCGTCACATTGTCGCCGCATCCTCATCGCTACTGCTCTGCTCGTCTGTCCCGCAATTGTATTTTATCTGCACAAACTAATCTTGTCACGATCGTATTGTAGCCGTTTGTGCATCAGAGTCGTGTTTTGTCTGCCCGATCGTGAGCTGTAACAAGGCGTCCGTGTCAAAGTTTCACGAGTGACAATCAGAGCCTCGACATGCGCCATTACAACACTGGATGTAGTCTCCTTGCTCCATGGATGGCGAGAAGCACTCAAGGTCACCCTCTCCCCTCTATCGCCCGCGTCCCTAGAGGTTCGAGACCCATCACCACTTCTTTCGCCTCATCACCGGCAAGATTAAAAAGTCGCGGCGGGTGTGGTAATGCATGATCGTGTGGACCGTGTTTCGGGGTCGAGAGTGGGTGCACGGCGGTGGGCACAAAAGGGCTCCGAACCAGATGTAGCTACCGACACGAGGTGAGCGGACGGTGATGCCATTGCTGTGCCAATCCAACCCCAACGCCGCGGCACACACTGAGCACCATTGGACCCTGTGCATGACCGTGACATGGGAGGGATGGAAGAAGTATGTGGAGACATGGAGGCATGGATACGAGACTCGGGCGAGAATAACGGGCCCTTGGGTATGTCACGGCAAACTCGTCCGTTTGACGGAGTCCGCGGCTGGAAGATGCGTCAGTTTCAAGGCATGAGCAAAAAGTCAGGGATCTGTTACACGCACCCGTCAAATCTTCACTTTCACCGTTGATCGGGGTGAGGGAGGGCGTATTGACGACAGCGCAACGCCTAGGCAGCCGACGTGCCAGAAACAGCGTCGTGATCTGGGTCTGTGCTGTCCCGGGCCACGTGACTGGTCAATCCACTAGAAGTTGCATGCAGTCCGGCGGTCGTGTCCTTTGTTTTCGCCCGCGGTGAAACCGGACGAAAGACATGGGTACCGTGGGTCAGGCTGCACACGAGAGTGAGCGACATGTCAATCAAGACGAATAGAGTTGAGTCATACATCTCTCTCTCTCTCATGATCCGAAGATCGTGAGCCTCCGCATCATACAGATAAATCGTGATGGATGATGGTTATCCCATCTGTGACCAAAGTGCGACGCCACAATCAGAGCCCCCAGGTATAAGGAGGGTCGGTAGACCGCCCTTGCCGGACAATGGTCATTTCGTTCTGGAATCTGGTATCCGCCACCATCAGCCGGCTCGCGCGTGATAGGGCTCAAAGATGTGCAGTCGAGCGATGATTGGAAGGATGCTGCATCGCATGTGTGGCACCGCTCGCACTCTCGAAAAACATCGGGCTATGTTGCCTACAATTTAATAACGTGAGAGGGTCATATGGGCAATGATATCTACCTTGCAAAGCCGGGGAGGTGGCCAAGCATAAATAAGCATGTATACATCCTTTGGTCCTGCTAAGTAATGAGTTGAGATGGCAGGCAAGTTGGAGGAGGTGAAGGGGAAAGGAGGCCGTGGCTAGTTCGCGGGCATTTCCGTACATGCGTGTTTCTAAATCAATAGATCAAACATCTGTCGTATAGGCACCTTCGTGAGTCAGCGCAGGTCACGGGAGAACAAAAGAAGAACAAAAAGTCATGAGACTTTCCGTGTGCGGACAATTCAATCATTGTTCAGCAAATATTCCTCAAGAAGGGGGAATGAGATTGATATTCTAGGTCATTTCTGAGCTTGAACCCAGAACCGTGAGATGGAGACAGTCAAACCGAGTGTTCCGAAAAATACTATCGTAAAACTCCCAACAATATAATGGCTGTGACACATACCGCGTGGTCGGCATTAAAGTTCCAAGTGTATTCAGCGCCAATAGTGTGTCAAGTGCTTCCTGCAACAAGGTTTGAAGTTTGGAGAAACGCACGGACAGGCGCACCTTACAACCGACCGGGTTGTGTGTCAACGAAGGTATAAGCAATTCATTCGCTACAAAGCGTACGGCACTATCCGTAAGTTACCGATACACACTGATGCGTCGGATTGGCAACGCTTGCCGGAGCCCGGAACTGTCTCGAATGAGGACTCAATGGACAATTCCGAAAGTCTCGCTGAAGTGTGAGAGGGATCTTCGGAAGATAACCGGACCGAAGTTCTCGGGTAGTCGCGTGCTTTTGCCACAAGCCCTAAGACCTCAAGGTTTCAGCACCAAACACTGTCGAAACCAGTCAACTTCGGAACCAAGATAACACATAAGAACATTCACGATGCAATTTCGTGTATTGGTGCTTGTGGTCCACACTATGCTCAAGACAACATTATGGCAGTGACATAGTAGGTTTTGTGTGTAAAGGGACGAATGTATGGGAAAAAAAAAAAGAACGCAGAAGCATCTATGTGGCATGTGTCAGGATTCCCATGACTGGAAAGGATATGATACTACTCACCTCATGAACCAACATGGAGTGTTAGGCCATGACTGACATGCCACCTGGCTGCGAAACCCTGGTCCAGTTATGCAGGTACTATAAGATCTCCCCACGTCCTGACCGCAAACACCCCAGCCGCAAATACACCCACTGCCGTGAATATACTGATGTTCCCTACGAGCTTTTCTGGTGCAAGTACTTCCTCCCGGATGAACCGGGAGTACGCGGATTCGTTGGGGTCATTGAGAGCGCGTCGCTGTGAGGGTACGCCAAACATGGCTGCGTTTTGAGGAGGTGCGCGGCGTGCCATTGGATGATACAACAAGGGTCTAAAGCCTGTGCTTGAAATTGAAAGGGCGGCGTGTGACTTGGTCGAGAAAACCTGATGGGCCACAAAAAACTACGCCGGCATTTGCCGAGCGTGCTCTCGCGGGATCATTTCGTCGGACTGAACCTCCTTAGCTTAGGAAGTTTACTTACCAGCAAATACTTTACTACATGCTTGGATTTCAGTCCATTGTTCTCAAAGGTAGCGATCGTCCAAATGGTGACTGACAACCGTTTTTTCTGCTTTTCTAGGTGGTGAAACTGGCTCATCTGCCGACCATTAGTCAGTACTTCGAGTCGATAACCCACTGCGCATTGCGTCATCGGGCGAGAGGTAAGCCAAACTCGCGAGAGCCCCTCTACCAAGTTTTGCACCATGATGTTCGCCTATGTACTAATGCTCCCCGCCTTCGCCTTCCTTCCTTCTGTGTTCGCAGAGGGTAATATCACTGGCCTCCTGCAGGCCCTCAGTTCAGCTGGTCTTGATCAGTTTGCCAACGCTACAGGGTCCTTGAACTGTAGCACTACGGGCCAACAGGTACTGGCCCAATTATCCGAGGGAAACAAGACTATTTTTGCCCCTTCGGATCACGCTTGTATGTATTGCTTTAAGAGGGTGTTATCTTCCTTATGTTGCTGCCAGGGTTTTGCGTGAACCCTGCCATCATTGGCAACGAAACCAGCTTGGCTGATATTATCTCCTATCACATTGTCTCGGGTAACCTCGTCAACGAGACACAGACATACCCCAACGAGACAATCGGACGCACTCTACTCGACGACCCGAACATTGTCATGCTCGAAGGAGACCAGTCCCAAGTTCTGGTGTGGTCCAAGACAGACAATGGGTCACTTTTTGTTATGAACAATGGGTAATACATTCCGTCCCCCCTTTGTTGTCCCCCCTTTGTTTCTTTGTTTTTCACCCAAATACAGGACAAAGATTACGGTCACGAACACGACAACTTTCGACACCAGTGCGATTTTAGCAATCGACTCTGTGCTGGTCCCTCCGCCCAACATCTCTGCTGTCTTGAACAATCCATCGTATAATACTTCACTTCTCGTCGCGCTTCTGGAGTCTACGACTCTTCCAAATGGTACTTCACTTCTTGATAAAATAAGTTCCGCTCGCGGTATCACTCTGTTCGCACCAAACAATGCAGGCGTCCAAGCTGCGCAGAGCTCTCTGTCTGGTCTTTCGAAGAACGAGACAGCACTTGGAAATGTCATCTCTAACCATGTTTGTCGGTCTCTCTTGTACTGCCGGCAGATGCACAAGTGATCTACATCAAACAGGTCATCAACGGAACAACGATTTACTCGAATGAATTGTCAAGCTCGCACCCTATAGTATCAGCGGGTGGCCAAGATTACGCTTTGTCTTCCAACTCTACAGGTTTATTCGTTTCCGTTGGAGGATCCAATCAAGTCCAAATTGTGGAACCGAACGTGTTGACGTCGAACGGCGTCATCTACATTGTCAACGGTGTGATGTTTGCCACAAACAACTCAGATCCTGGAGCCGCTAGTAGCTCTGCGTAAGCCTGATTCCCGGGCATGTCCTGTGTTACAACGTACTCATTACACGACACAGTTTTGCTTCTGCGACATCTGTCGCGGCTCATTCTACTGTGACCAACTCCGAGTCTGTCACTTCAACAGCAGCATCTATCCCAACATCTGGAGGAACGGCAAATTTGGCTGGTTTGAGCCATTGGAAGACAGGAGGACTGGTAGGGATGATTGTTGGCTTTGGTGGACTCGTTTGATTTTGCATTGCTCTACAAGGGCGTTTCGCTATTTGCATCGTTCCATTTCCCTACATATCTTGTATCGATAGTTTGATCCGTACAAGAATGCTGTATGCATATATCATATCATATCAGATAAGATAAGATGCGCGGCACAAATAAGGGCCGGAAGCTGTGTAACTGGCAGTGGACACTGCAACAATAGGTCTTCTTGAGCTTTTGTGCCCTACCCCACTCAGCCTGCGAACCGGTTACTTGACTGCGACCATATTTTGGCAACTTTCCTCAAAGTCGCGCCTTTCTCTTCCCTCGAGGGATACTAACGCAAGACGACTTATCTGTGTCATCTTACCATCTAAACATGAAGCATCTATCACTGAAAGACGCGCTCTTACCCCAGCCGCCCAGCTTTGTCAAGAAGCAGCTATATGAATTACACGAGGTACTCGGAACGGGGACATTTGGAAAAGTTGTGGTAAGTCGTGCAATACCACCCATGCAATGGTATCCTTGTCGTCGGCGGTGCTGGCTGGGCCGTGGGGAATAGGTTCTCGCTCCTGGCCGTTTCCGTAGAGACCTGACGATTGACGCTGTTTCATCGTTTTTAAAATAGAAAGCAACATGGCACGTCCCAGCAGACCAAGTCGACATCGCGCGCCAGGGTGCCCCTGCGTCTTCGAACCCGAGTCCAGTCGAACCCCATGGTCACTCGACGATCCCCCTTTTCAGCGCGGCCTTGCATCGTACCTCCTCACCAAACTTGCGCGCCGTGACCACCAAGGTGGTCGCTCTCAAGGTGATCCCTAAGAAGAAAGTCAAGGGAAACGAAGAAGCCGTGTGGGGCGAGATGGAAGTCTTGAAAGGTCTCGATCACCCAAACATCGTTCGTCCTTTCAATTTCACTCTGTTTTCTCGCTTAGACAATCAACTAATCGGTCCTTTCTAGGTGAAGTTCTATGACTGGTTCGAGTCGAGGAGTAAATACTATCTCTCTTTCGAGCTTGCCACTGGTGGCGAGCTGTTTGAGCGGATATTGCAGAGAGGTAAATTCACAGAGAAGGATGCTGTGTCTGTCATTCGGTTCGTTATCTCGGTTATAATGTAGGTCATGATATCGTGTCTCACGCAACATTATTAGGTCTGTGTTGTCAGGAGTGAAGTACCTTCACGACCACGACATCGTTCACCGTGACCTCAAGTGGGTATAATCACGATTCTGCTTTCATGCTGTATATCATGTCATCTTAGACCCGAAAACATTCTCTACCGAACAAAGGACCCGAACAGTGACATCGTCATTGCCGATTTTGGCATGTATGTCAATGAGCCTTCCGTCAAGGAAAACTGCCCCTAAATTTAGAATCCATTCACAGCGCCAAACACCTACATTCTCCAGAAGAGCAGCTACATTCCCTGGCGGGCAGCTTCGGTTATGTAGCACCTGAAGTTTTGAACAAAACCGGGCACAGCAAGGCTGTTGACGTGTGGTCGACAGGGTATGTGTCATCCTGTACCCGTGCAATGTCGTTATTGATACTTCGGCCCTCACGTAGAGTAATCACATATGTCTTGTTGTGCGGGTATTCGCCATTCAGAGCAGAAGATATGAAAGAAATGATCAAGGAGACCATCGAAGCCAGGGTCGAGTTTCATGAACGCTATTGGAGCAAGATTTCCGATGAAGGTAGAGACCACCCTTTGACTTCGACTGTTCTTATTGATAGTTGTGCAGCTAAAATTTTCATCAAACTCTTACTCAACCCGGATCCAGCAAGACGACCGACGGCAACTGAAGCCTACAATAACCACGTAAGCCATTGTTTCACTCATTTATGGTGGTGACCTTACTCGTGACATGGGAATGTGCAGTGGTTGACAGGGCATGAGGCATCGACAGAGCACGACGTCGCTTTCGGCTTGCGCGAACACTTTGACCCCAGGAAACGGTGGCGGTCTGTTATCGCTTCTGCGCGTGCCATGCATCGCTTTGGGAAGCACTCCAGAGCTTCGAGTGCATCGAGCGCTGGTAGCGGAGGATGGGGAGGGGATCACATCCATTCCGAGACTGAATTTATCAGTAGCGAAGCCCCTTCTCAGGATGGGAGCCCGAGCGACGCTTCAGAGTCGTTTACGAAATTGAGTCTCGCGGATACTGATCCAGGGACAAACGACCACGTCAAGGTCATTGGACCGGAGGATGCGACTGGGGAACAGGGTAAGGAGGGGGGTTCTTTATCTGCTAGCGATGCCTTGACTGGAGGTAGTGAGGCTTGCTTGAAGGACGCAGCTGACGAGGACTCGTCGAACGCGCAGGCTTCGGGCCAGGCGGAGACGAGCTCGAGCCAGTTGGCAGAATCTGAGACGAAGAGGTCGGTGTCTGATCCTACCAAGGATCTGTCGGTTGATCCTGTGGGCTCATCTCACCCCGAAAGGGCCGAAACCCCGCGGAGCGTCGAGTCGGATTTATCAGAGCTGAGGATGCCAGGCACGTTTCATATATCGAAGTCTGAGACGGAGGGGAGTCAGAGGGCCCCGATCAGATGGTCGGAGACGTTTAGAAAGTTTGGTTTATTTATTTGAGTTTTGGGCCTGATCTACTGTATGCTACAAATGTATGATTATGGGATGATATCCATGACTGTATCCCTCAAACCCTTGTGTATGTAGTGCTCAATCACTTTCTCCGACGACCCTACTGTATGATTCCACTACCGCAATTGAGGTCCTTTACTATAAAGCCTGGGACGCTCACCCAAGTTCCTAGCAGGTACTGGAGCGCCGAAGCAGGTTAGGCTGGTGGCAACTCAACATCAGTACAGTCCGGGCCCTTCCGCGCGGCACTCTGCGGATCATATCCCGATATTACCGGGGGACAGAGTCACAGACACTAAATCAAGTTCCAGCCCGCGGACGTTACCGAACTTAAAAACTTGCTGATTCGGCCACTTGCAGTGATCCACTGATCCGACGGTAAGTAAGATAACTCGCCGAATCGGGTGGATCCGATCACCAGAGCAGACAGCAAGGCGGTGTCCTGCTGCCTGTGTATTCTTGCCTCGTTCGACAATGGCAACAAGCCCGAGGCGGGTGTTGATCATTGGGGGAGGCCCATGTGGACTTGTGACCCTGCGAAACTTGCTCGAACGCGGCGAGTTTGAGGACGTGCAACTCGTGGAACGGCGAGACAACATCGGAGGCGTTTGGTGAGTCCCGTCCTAACTAGTTTCATCGCCTGAACCTAACATGGATGGCGATGCAAAGGTATCAGACACGAAACGAACAAGGCCCAGATTCACTGGCAGCAGCCCGTCCGCGTTGGCCGACGCCAGCGTATCCTGCTCTTATCGGAAACGTGATCCCTGAATTATTGTCTTTTTCGGGCTACCCGTTCCCTGCACCTCCGAGGGAGGGCCAACCGTTCCCAACACTCCGAGAGACCTATGATTATATCGCCGCCTTCGCACGTCCTCTGTTTGAGCGCGGGAAGATCAGGCTCCACCACGAGGTGGTGGATGTTGCAGAAATAGAAGCTGAAGACGGTGGCGGTTGGAGGGTCGCAATGACAGATTGGAGCAAGGGAAGTGGGGTCAGCCTGAAGGAAGAACGGTGGGACGCGGTGGTCATCACGACGGTGTGGTACGACAATGCGTATTATCCAGACGTTGAGGGTCTCGACGACGTCAAGCTGACGGGCCGAATTTTGCACACAAAGACGTGGCGGGGTCCAACTGGCTACGAAGGCAAGGTAGGATGATCCAGGTTACTGACGGACATTCGTGTTGAAATTTTTTTTTCGCTCGACAGAAGGTCATCATCATAGGCAACGCCAACTCGGCCAACGAGATGGCAGCACAACTGGTTCCGGTCGCCCAGCTTCCTGTTTATCGCTCTACACGTCGTGTGTCTATATTTCCGTCCCTCCCTGACGACCGTATTGAGGACGTGGGCCCCGTCTCGCGGTACAGCAGAGGCGCGGATGGGAAAATCACTGTTTATCTGCAAAATAAGACCATCGATGACGTTGACTACGTCTTGTTTGGGACTGGGTATTATCCGGACGTGCCATACCTCCGGGTACTAGAACCTGCCGCGAGTATATGTTCTGCCCCGAATACGTCAGACAGAGCGCGACGCTCTCTGGATCGTCTCACCCATCGGCGCATCCAGCCCATTCGCGTCCCTTCGCTCTACCGACACGTTCTCTATGCACATAATACCTCTCTGGCGTTCATCGGCGCACTCGTATCCTTTACCCCCTTTGCAATGGCCGATCTCACGAGCACATGGCTCGCATTGGCGTGGTCATCTCCAGCAGGGGCAGAGGCAGGTAACAAGATCGCCGTACCATCCACGGTCGCATCAAGACTGGCGGACGAACAAGACCGGCTGCAGATCCTCCACCAACTCCGATCTGCGACAGACAACCCGTCCGACCTCGTCTCGTTTCATTTTTTGGGACGCTACGAACTACCGTATGCCCAGGTGGCACGCGCCGAGATCGTACGCGCAGCACCTGAGCTCGGGGACGTGCTTGCGCCGTGGGACGACGCGCAGGACGCGAGGCGGTTTGCGATGTATGCGACCAAGTTGGATAGTTTGTATGTTCTTGCTGGTAAGACAGCCTGAGGAGAACCTTGATGTACCCGACGCTGGAATGGTCGACTTTTTGTCGTGTATGTGGTGACCCTCGGGAAAGTACGCACTAGCAACGAACAACATCAGAAGCCATGTTTCGGGCATTGCCACATTCCGAGTCAAGACCTTCACTCCGCTAACTTGTACCTGCAGTCAACGGCGGCCAGGTCATGTACTGTCGACGACTCACGACTACTTACTGAGGGAACGGTATCCATTGGGATATGCAAAAGTGTCATCCGCAGAACGAACAAGAGAATGGCCATCACGACCAAGTACCATGTCACTCGGCAACGCCACAAACTTCTTGGAAATATCACCCATCGCAAGATGGATGTCGCAGACATTGAAGCTGGCGGGTTGTAACGATCAATTACAATTGGTACATAGTGGTCAAGGAGAAAGTTGGAAAGTACGTCCAGTTTTCCAATACAAGTTAAAACTTCCCACGGGGAACTTTGTCCATTTCACAACCTTCTCCCGTCCGAAACTTGATCTTCCAAATACCACCGTCTCTTCCTTTGCTCAACATGAGCCTGGACGAGAGGCTGAGGTTGGCCGAAGAACTGGTCGCGAAGACGATCACGAAGCTGGTGCCGAATGGTTCAGCGGCACAATGGAAGCTCGCCGTGCAGGTCATTGATTCAGCCATGGTAAGAACTCTTCTGATGTGGAAAGTCGTTAGTCACTACCTATAGGACGATGTCCGCGCTGTCATTGAAGAGGCAGCGCAGATTCCTCTTCTCCTGATCGCCATGGACAAATACCGGGATAAAGGTAACGACGGGTGGCCAGCATGGGACCGCATAAGACACTGCTGTTACACCGACATCACGGATCATCCCTGGAGCTCCCGTTGCTCGGGAGTGGAAGGCGAGCACGGCGAATGGACGGTTGCGACGGCCAAGGGGTCCGACGTGCTTGGAGTCAAAATGGAACTTGCAGAAAAGGGGCCAGAGGACGAGGGTAACAATAACTCTGACGACAAGCGCGCGGAAGACGAGCAGGAGAGGGCCACATCCATTCCACCCCCGTCTTGTTCACCCTGCCTGCTGAAAGGCATAACGTGCGTAGCCAGCGACTCGAGCGCTTGCAAGGAATGTCGGGCGAAAAAGAAACGCTGCGACCGCATCAAGGAGAAGCGAGGCCGGTCTGGCTCCCCTCCAGCGTCCATACCGCCTGCGAAGCGGACACGGAATCAATCTCGCGGCCGTGCGTCGCGCCGACCTCCCTCATCCGCCAAGCCGAAATCCCCCACACCATCCCCATGCTCATCATCTCTCACGGAACTTCAGAGTGATGAAGAGGACCTCCACAAAAGGGTCAAGAGTAAGACTCGTCAATTTTCGAAATCCTCTCACTGACGGCCTGACAGGGCCAAAACGGGCGATTTCATCCGTTCACGCTGCAGCAACTGCAACTGCATCGCCATCCATCCCCAACCTCCGCCGCCGGCGTGCGCCCTCTCCAAAGCGCGCCCCCGTTGCTCCGTCCCGCACTATCACTCCCTCTCAAACAGGCCTCAAGGCCGGTCCGGCGTACTCACTGCAAGGCGAGCCGCTCGTTACGAGGGGCGAGTTTGAACACTTCATTGGAGAGCATCGTGCCCTGATAGCACGTGTGGAGGAGCTAGAACAAGAGAAACAGCGTCGTGTCATGACGGACAAGGTTGAGAAGATGGACTTTATGTTGCGGGTTATGGAAGCCATAAATGGACATCATGTCGGTGGGTCATCAGAGGGAGAACTAGTGTCGCAGGTAGATGTCTCATTGCCAGTAACCACCACCACTTAATGCCCAGTTATCTAGTCATGATACCTTGTAATATTGAAGTCAATTGTAATAATATTCAGAGTGTGTTCTTTTATGATAGAGGAGAAGGAAATGAACAATACTGATTGTGATTGACATTGAGTCAGGAAGCGGCACACGGACCTCAAGGACTCGATATCACCGGGTAAGATTCGGGTTTTTCCGTTCAAGCCTTGTCCGAGTCTCACGCGGAGCGCTCACCAGCTCTCTCTCTTTTACAAGATGAAGGTCGTAACGATTCGAGGATCAGCCATGCGTTATCCCATAGAGAAATGGATGACTCGGACATGCTCGAGAGCGCGCGCACTACGATTGATATCATTGTCGGGCGTTCTATTTCCTGTGCACGTCAATCTAGCGCTGCACAGCACACGACGAAGATGCATTACGGTTTGAGGTACACATCGAGTCAAACTTTGTAGGCTTTGGAACCACGCCCCACAGTTAGCTATACATCCATCGGCTCGATTTGCTGTGATGGCCTCAAAAAAGCGCTCCCGGTGTGTCTCTCATTTCATACTTTCTCAGTCCGTTTTTCTGGTCTCACAGCAATGACCAGGAGTTCCCGCGCCGGAGAAAAACGATCACGACCTAAATCAGGCACGTCTGCCAATAGCCCGGCTGAGGATCGCCAAAGCTCCAGAAATAAACGACGACGACTTGGATCTAGGAGGTCGCCGCCTAGTACCCCCAAAGTAGGAGGCTCGATGCCTGGGTACTGATTTGCCAACTTACCTGTTCTGCAGGACAGCATACATGAATCTGGTGCTTCTAACGCTTGCCATGAATGTGCGGACAAGGACAAAGAAGCGATTGTTGCAAGTACGAAACCCATTCCTCTATGCGATCTGCCAAATTTCTAATGGCAGGATAGGTATCCAAGTGACAGATGTGGTAGAACAAGCTGAAGCTTCATGCCCCACGGAGGACGAGGCAGGAATTTTAAGCGCTCAGCTGTTGGGCCGCTTCGAACGACTCGGAGATATAGCCGTCCTAGAGCGGGGAATCGCCATTTTGGTGGAAGTGATTAGGACTACTCCCGCTTTGGATGACCGGCATCGCACAGGATTGGGGAGCCTTGGTGTCGCGTTGTTGCATCGGTTCAATCACCGCGGGGAACTGAGCGACTTGGAGGACGCAATTTCCAGGCACAGGGATGCTGTCGCACTCACCCCACATGGTCACCCTCACCGGCCCGAGTATCTCAACAATCTCGGCAAATCCTACAAAGCTCGTTTCGAGCGCCTCGGGGAGCTGAATGATATCGAGGATGCAATTACCACGCTCAGGGAAACCGTTGACCTCACCCCTCACCATCATCCTGACAAGCCAACATATCTTCGAAACCTCGGCAACTCCTTCAAAGCGCGTTTTGACCGCCTTGGGGAGCTCAGTGACATCGAAGCTGCGGTTTTGATGCTCAAGGATGCCATTGACCTTGTCCCTCATGACCACCCCCACAAGCCCACATATTTGAATAGCCTTGGCAACACCTTGGTCACTCGTTTCGAGCGCCTTGGAGAGTTGGTTGATCTCGAGAATGGAATTTCGATGCTCAACCGTTCCATTGACCTCACTCCTCACGGTCACCCTGACAAGCCTGTGTATCTTTGCAACCTGGGCGACTCCTTCAGAACTCGCTTCGAGCGCCTCGGGAAATCGGTCGATCTCAAGAATGCAATTTCAACGCTCAAGAATGCTGTTGACTCGGCTCCTCCTGGTCACCCTGACAAACCCATGTGTCTCAACAGTATTGGCAACACCTTCGTGACTCGTTTCGAGCGGTTCGGAAAGCTGGTTGATCTGAAGAAAGCAGTTTCGACCCTCAAGGAAGCTGTTAACCTCATTCCATGTGGTCACCCTGATAAACCTGACTTTCTGAACAACCTTGGCAATGCCCTTGTCGCTCGATTTGAGCGCGTCGGGGAGCAGGCCGATCTCGAGGATGCAATTTCTACGCTCATTGATGCTGTCGACCTCACTCCTCATGATCACCCCGACAAGCCCATGTACTTCAACAACCTCGGCACCAGCTTCCTGGCTCGTTTCGAGCACCTCGGGGAGTTGAGTGATCTTGAGAATACAGTTTTGATACTTAGGGATGCGGTTGACCTCACTCCTCATGGTCACCCTGACAAATCTGGGTATCTTGCCAACCTCGGTGACTCCTTCAGAACTCGTTTCGAACGCCTAGGGGAGCTAGGTGATCTTGAGAACGCAATCTCAATGCTCGGCAGCGCTGTTGACCTCACCCCTCATGATCATCCTGATAAGCCCATGTACATTAACAATCTTGGCAATACCTTCGCCGCCCGTTTCGATCGTCTCGGAGAGCCGAATGATATCGAGAGGGCTGTTTCAACGCTCAAGGCTGCCATCGACCTCACCCCACAGGATCACCCTGACAAGCCCGGGTATCTTAACAACCTTGGCACCTGCTTCGTCACTCGCTTGGAGCGCCTGGGGGAGCTGGTTGATCTGGAGAATGCAATTTCGACTCTCAGGAACGCAGTTGACCTCTCTCCCGACGACCTCTTTGAGAAGCCCGCATATCTCCACAACCTCGGCACCTCCTTTCTCACACGATTCGAGCGCCTCGGGGAGTCGAGTGATCTCGAGGACGCAATTTCAACGGTCAAGGATGCTGTTGATCTCACCCCTCGGGGTCACCCTGACAAGCCCATGTATCTTAATAGCCTTGGGAGCTCCTTCAGAACCCGTTTCCAACGCCTCGGGGAGCTGGTCGATCTCGAGAATTCAATGTCAATGCTCAGGGATGCTGTTGACTTGACTCCTCATGGTCACCCCGAGAAGCCCATATATCTTAACAGCCTCGGCAATGCCTTTGTCGCCCAGTTCGAGCGCTTTGAAGAGTTGGCTGGTCTCGAGAGCGCCGTTTTGCAGCTCAGCAATGCTGTCAATCTCACTCCTGACGGCCATCCCGACAAGCCCGACTTTCTTAACAGCCTCGGCGGTGCCTTCGTCACTCGCTACGAGCGTCTCGGGGAGTTGGTTGATCTCAAGAATGCAATTTCGACGCTCAGCAACGCCATTGAGCTCACTCCTCACGGTCACCCCGATAAGCCCATGCATCTTAATATCCTCGGCAACACCTTCCTCACACGCTTCGAGCGCCTCGGGGAACTGAGGGACCTCCAGGATGCGATTTCCCTATTTTCGCATGCAGCTATTTTCCCCTTTGGCCCCAGTGATATTCGATTCCATGCGTCGCAGAAATGGATATCATGCGCTCAGCGCCTAAGCCATCATTCACTCCTCCACGCATATTATATTGCTGTCAACCTCCTTCCTCAGCTCGCATGGATCGGTCTACCTCTTGCACACCGTTACTCCGAACTCAAGCGAGGTGCCGATGTCGTGCGCGAGGCGGCAGCAGCGGCATTGGCTGCGGGACTCCCGGAGACTGCTGTAGAGTGGCTCGAACAAGGACGGTCAATTGTTTGGGGCGATTTGTTGCAGCTTCGCAACTCTCATGAGGACTTGTCGTCCGCTCATCCAAACCACGCACGTAGACTTCGAGAACTGTCTGTCGCGTTAGAGAACGTTAGTGCCAGTCGCGAAAAGTCTTTGGCCTTGTTCTCAGGAGCGTCTCGAGCATCCTTGCAACAAGAGGCCAATAGACACCGTGCGCTCGCGATCGAGCGCGATAAACTGCTGCAGACGATCCGCGGTTTGCCAGGCTTCGAGCAATTCCTGCTTCGCAAAGAGTTCTCTCAGCTCCGTGCTTCAGCACACTCTGGGCCGGTCGTCATACTGAATGCTGCAGAGAACCGATGCGATGCGTTGATTGTTGTGGCTGACGTCGATCACGTCATTCATGTCCCATTGCCCAATTTCACTGTCGAGCAATCAATCGGTCTTCAGAAGATCATGAAGAGTTTCCTCCGTCTCGCTCGCAGGGAAGGGAAAGCTGCAACGCTGGATGGTGTTAGCTGGGAATCCTTCTTGTCTCCCTTGTGGAAATGTGTTGGCCACCCTGTTCTGGATGCCTTGGCTTTCTCGGTTCGTTATGTGATGTCCCTCGAATTCACAGCTGATTTGATTGTCTGTCTCTGAACAGCTACCCGGTGATTTATCACGCATTTTTTGGTGCCCAACTGGCCCTTTCGTGTTCCTTCCTATCCATGCAGCTGGTTTCTATGATCCTCGCTATTCGCGACCTGGCCACAAGGTGTACGATTTCGTCATCTCGACGTACATTCCTACCCTTAGTGCTCTTGTCCTCCCATCCAACCCGAGCACAGCACCTCCTACCAACCTCCGTCTCCTTGCTGTCCGTCAACCACCGTCGGATGGTCTGGGCCGACTTCCAGGCGTCCACACCGAGCTCGAACACATCAAGAATGCGATCAGGGATCCACCTCCGACGGACACGACCTACTTGGAATCATCTACCGGAACGGTCGAAGAAGTACTTGGGCTGATGAAAGAGTCGGATTGGGTCCATTTTGCGTGCCACGGAATCCAAGATGCAGCGAGTCCCACCGAAAGTGGACTTTGTCTTGCCGATCGACGTCGCTTGACGCTGCGCGACATCCTCGCCTTGTCACGTCCCCACGGCGGGCTTGCGTTTCTCTCTGCATGTCAGACGGCGACGGGTGACGAGGATCTCTCCGACGAGGCGATCCATATTGCGGCAGGCATGTTGTTTGCGGGGTACGGCGGAGTGGTTGGGGCGATGTGGTCGATCAGCGATAAGATCGCGCCTGATGTGGCAAGAGACGTGTACGAGCAACTGTTTGGGGACGAAGGAAGGCCAGACTATCGGGAGGCTGCACGAGCGCTGCATGAGGCTATTGGACGTCTTCGGGACAGCGGCAACGCGTCGTTTGCGGAGTGGATTCCGTTCATTCATGTAGGTCTTTGAATTCAAGTTGACCATGTCGTGTGCTCTGTCGTGGCGTTGTCTGCGCCGTACTGATCTGTTGTACTGGAATGTTATTTGTGATCGCGGCAGGGTCGTTCTCGATCGACGACACATACTTATGACGGGCTAAGGTCTTGATTATTATGTAAATATTTATTTGTGATAAGTTATCCCTTCAACTTGGACCAGATGCATCACGCCCTCGAGATAGATGAGATACTTTTCAACATTTTCTACTGTTTCCAGCCGGACCCAGTAGACCTATACGTCAGCTTGGGTCAACGCAAAAAAGCCACTTCCGATCTAGTTGCTCTGGCCAGGACATGTCGCGCGTTCAAAGAACCAGCACTCGATGTACTCTGGAGTACCATCTTCGACTTGTCCCCGCTGGTACGATGTCTCCCTGGGGCGGCAGCAAATTCTGTGAGTGCTATTTCAAGTGCTCGTCTGACAGTGGATATCAATCATCTTCCAATAGCATTCGTTCAGTAGACCACTTACACAGACCGATTGGGATATCCTTCGAAGTTACACACATCGTATCCAATCCATACAAAACTTCACATTTGAATTCGGCCACAGCAAGACTTCCTTCGAGATCTTCTCGAATCCTCCTGGCGCTGGGCCACTTTTCCCAAACCTCCGCGAGCTGAGTTGTGCGTATACATGGACTAGCATGCCTTTGTTATGCATGCCCCTCCCATCCTTGGTTTCCCTCAATATCGAGTATGGGAATCCCCAATTGCTCCGACATTCTCTCCACTCGTTCCCAGGCTTCTCCCCAAACCTCAGGACACTGTACATTACCATGGATCAGTCTCGAGGCATGTTGAGCACTACGTTGCAAGCTTCCGATTCACCCCACTTCTTTTCAAACTTGCACGACTTGACACTCTATTCTCATTCCGTAGTCCAAGCCTCGCGGTTCCTCTCCCGGATTCGACTGGCTGTTATTACAGATCTCGTGGTCACCATCAATAGCCGTCCTTCCAGACAAGATCTTTCCTTATTCCTAGCCAGTATTCAGGGATCCAGTGCTGGTCGCACCATCCAAAACCTGCGGTTGATTCAAGTCCCCACCCCTTCGTTACCCCCTCGAAACCTCTTTCCAACACTCGACTTGGAAGACTTTCGGCCTTTTATGGGATTCCGCAATATTCATGACATAGAATTCAATATCGAGTGCAACGTACGACTGAAAAATAGCGACGTGCTAACGTTGGCATCGTCATGGCCCCAGTTACAACATTTCCGAATAAATACAGATTGGGGCTGGAACTCGCATGGGAGTGGGCTCACCCCGGACGGCCTCCTACAACTTTTGCAGGCATGCCAGTCACTCACGGAGATTGCAATCCCCCTCGACACCCAAGGTTATACTCAATCGACACCCAGTAAAACGCCGGCAAGTCTCGGATTGACATTGCCACCCGAGTTTTCCATCAATGTCCTCGACTCCCCCATTGCAGCAGAGTCTGTTCCGGCCCTTGCTGCTTTCTTGTCTGGTCTGGCGGAAGCATGCTTGGATTTCCGTTTTGCGCGTTGGCGTTGTGGATTAGTGGTGGATTCCCCGAACATGGAGGAATATAGGCAACGTTGGTGTGCTGTGGATCGTCAACGGCTCAAGAAGTGTTCCGAGTTTGGTGGGCTCTGACGTGGAACGGATAAGGGATGCTCAACTTGATGGACATACCCTCGCATTGGACTGCAGCGTCAAAGATAATAAAGCCTTGGTACATGTATCTTGTCTTGTCCTCAGTACTCAGTGGTGGCCGGTCCGTCTAAGCTGTTGTTATACGCGCTGCCAGTAAGACAATCTCAACGGTTACTATACACTTCATTGAGTACGACCGTGACTCGAAACGACTCGAAAGAGTCTACCAACGACTTCCCTGAGGCGAATCTGCAGCATCGTTCCTGCTCGCCTCAGACCAGCAAGATTGAAGGTACTTGTCTCCTTTTCTCACGTGCACCATGAAACACCACGTACACATCAGTCACTGCGTTTATGGGCGGACTCTCTCGGCCGACGAGTTTCAGCGTGGATGAGGAGATCCTGCTTGATCGTGAAGCCTGGAGTTTCACCCACCTGAACTGTCTCATTCACTTGGTTTGCGATTCATCTCAACGACAACTTGGAAGTATTTGGAACCTTGAGGATGTCATTATTCTCAATCGAGATGCCCTTGAGGGCCGTCCTCGTCGGTCGATGTCGTTGGACAACCTTGCATGTCCGTTCGGCACCACGAGGTCGGGGTCAGGTCATTGTCCTTGACCGGGATACCCTTTGACTTTTTCCAGAAAGGACATTCTGATCAGTCGACTGCGTTGAACAATCTTGCAGTTGATCTCTCCATCCAGTACGAGCAGCTCGGGGTTATGGAGGACTTCGACGAGGCCATTGCCCTCAGCCGCGAAGCACAGTTTTTTGTTGTTCAGGTACATATAAATAACTTTGTAGATACACTAATAAATACTGTATAGATACAGAGGAGAGAGTCTGGCTGCTGCTCCGGACCAAGGACATGACGTAATTACCAACGGCCTCATACCGACGGACCCGCTTTCTCATTTGTCAGCGCCCAATCCTCATCGAGGGTGTTACGCAGCGGAAGGCCACGCATGAATAACGATACCAACAGTGCGACGCCACTAAGGGCAGCCAAGACACGCCACAACACCGCGAGACCAGTGGCAAAAGCGGCTTGGACTTCAGACAGGGTCTGCGGAGGAAGCTTGGAGAGTTCTGGAATGAGTGCATATATGGAAGTCCCTTGTAGGTTGACAGATGATCCAGGGAGCTTCTTCGCGAGCTCGATTTGGAGGATGGTGCCTCCAAGAGAGATACCCCACACCTACAACGCACATAAAGGAGCACCTAAGGACATGCATACAAAAGAGAGCAAAATTGATATACTTACAGAAGCGAACGAGCGGAGGAACCACATAAAGGCGAGGGCGGGTGCATTCTGCGTCACTGGTATGGGCGCTTGAATCGGGTACGTCAATGTCATGCCCACCATCCTACATGGACTATTAGACGGAAATAAGAATTTAGCTAACACATGACGAACCCCATGCCACAACCGAGGGGTACCACATATGCAACGAACTTTTCAATGGGGTCCGTTGCAAGGAGTGTGCTCATCAAACAGAAAGAGATGATGGTGAGAATCCACCCTATCCATACTTGTGCCCGATATCGTCCGGTGGCTTTGACTGATATCCCGGTGATGATGGCTGCAGGCGAATACGATGCGAACGAGAGCGAGTAAACGCCAGATGCGACTGGGGATACGCCCTTGCAAGCTTGGAGGTAAATTTCAACGTAATCTACAAAGCCGTCATGCTGAGCGGGGTCAGTGGGTCATGCAAATGAACTTACAGACTACTGCCAAAGTAGTGAAAGCAGAGAAAAACGTCTGTATATAACTTATGTACGTGAGTCGACGCGCAAGGGAATGATTACGACGGTGTTCCTTACCCGCTGACGCTGGTCACGTTTGTCATGAGAGAGAACGGTACCTGGTGCAGGTACGGTGAGGTATGGTGAAAGCACATATTGAAGTAAGTACCAGTGGGTATTTTGCAAGAGTGGCCTCGTATGCGATGAAGGTCACGAAACCAACGAGGCCGAGGACTAACGGAATGAGTACATTGACTGAACTCCATGGGTATGTGGTGCCGCCCCACGTTAACCCTATCGTAGATGCAGTAGTGCTCGCAATCACGAGAAAGTTACCTCTGTAAGTGAACAATGGTCAGAGAGATTGTATTCATGACAACCGTTGCATTCGAACGTACATCCAGTCCATTCGCATAATCTTTTCTCGGTAAGTCCCAGGAGGGACAGGCAGATCCAATAGGAAGACTACCAACACGGACGCAACAAGCGAGATGGGAAGATTGAGGTCTTGCACACGGAGTAAGTATCCCAGATATTCTGTGCCAGGATGCCAGTTGATACTTACAGAAAAGCCAGCGCCACTGTCCCAGCTCCGCGAGGCTGCCCCCGACAACGGGTCCGATCGACGAAGCAAGACACCATATGCTAAGTACAAAAAGAATGAGCTCCCACCCTTGGATCCCATGATCAAGTGGCTCTCACAGTCCATAGAGACCCGTATAAAGTCCACGTTCTTGCAGCGTGACGAGATCAGATAGGATGATCCCAGTGAGGGATTGAATGCCGCCCCCGCCCAAACCTTGTATGGTCCTCCCCGCAATGAGCATATTCATGCTGTTCGCACCACCGCAGATGCCACTGCCGAGTGCAAATAAACCTATGGTCAGCAGAATGGCAGGGCGTCGACCAAAAGTCTGAGCGAGTCCCCCGCTCATCGGGAGGAACGCGGTGGAAGCAAGAGAGTAAGCAGAGCCGACCCAGGTAAACTGGGACGCGTGCAGAGCATGAGCGATCGTAGGAAGTGCGGTAGAGACAGAGGATAACTCGAGAGCGGAGAGAAAAAGGCAGATGGCCATCGAAGCGAAGATGAGCCAAAATTTTGCGCATTTCTTGATCGGTGCCAAGTCACGGTTTGATTGGACAATCGTGTCATCATCCACTGATGGTAGCCTGAGGTGATCAATCGAAGTGGAGGACATGCGAGGGACCAGCGCGACAGAGTAAAGGGGACCTACTATGTAGTGTTTTTCCATCAAATAAACTGTCGGACATCGAAGTCGATGCGAGTGCGAAAGGCGGTGAGAGGGTTCGAAAAGTAGGCCCATCAGCAAGCCGAATTGAAACCAGTGAAACCAACGGCAAGCTGTTCTAGTGTTTAGGGTTAGGCGACATGATTGAATGGAACTACAAGGCTTGAAACACAACGCAACAACAACGCTCTAGACGTTTGACCGAAGGTTCGGGTAACTTTTTTCACGGGAATAAAAACGCGACATCCACAGCCACGATTGTCCCCGCTAGTGACCTTGTAAAAGCTCTTTGGACATCGCTCTGTACACGAGGGGGTGGATGGGCAAGAGCGCGGATCGCTCTTCGGCCTGCCGGGAGAGTCCGACCTGCCGGGTAGGGCGTGAGCTGCGAGGGCGGGTAGTAGGAACACCTCGCAGGCGCATGTGCGCGACAGTCGGGCTCGCGCGCTCCGGACCCAACGGAAGTGAGCTGGGAGGCACCGAGGTGGTGGCGTAAAGACAAGGCGCACCGCCGCCGCTCGCTTACGTCCAAAGACACGAGTCGCACTCAGTCCATCCCACTGCCAGTTATCTACGCCAAGGGAAATAGGGTGAGTATCTATGTAATTCTAGGAGCACTCAGCTGCTTAATTAACTGCTAGTGTCACTCTATAATGAGAGGATACTACGAGGGCATAAAGTCTAACTCGTGGCCGCCATCTCATGGCAGACCACGTTGGACACGGCTTCGAGTTGGCCGACTCATCAAAGCAAAATATCGCGAAATACATTCACGACAGTCCTGCACAGGTTACAAGCAGCGCCATAGGCTGCATCTGTCAACCAAGTTGGTCGAGACTCGACAAGCTGTCAGGACTACAACAAGCGTTATGCAACTGAGCAAGCCACCTCACTGGCTGATACTTCCTCTACGCGCGACGCTAAGAAACCCAAATAGGGGTATTCCAGGGAGGGGGCAATCCTGTGATTCTGCTCGTGAGTCCGAATCCTGCACTGCTTCGCATATCACCGGACAGTATCAAGCCTGGCACAAAGCGCAAGGTTCTATTACAGCGACTGGATCGTGCCACATACTCTTAGCTGCTCCACCCGCCACCAGTATCATGGATTTTGGGACACTATTTAAGCTCCTTTTTTCAGTCTGTCTTTATGAACTTTATGCAAGGTACCGAGCACGTTATTTGCCACCGGGCATTTCAGGCCTTCGGTGCCCCCTCGAGTTCCCAAAGGAGAAACCCTGGGTGAAGATGCTCGAGCTGACACAAAAATATGGTGTGCCGAGTTGCGATCAAGTTGTTCACCGTCACTGATCACTCGTTGAATAGGTGACATTGCATCCGAGTTGTTATTTGGATACAATCTAATCGTCATTGGTTCCGCCAAAGTTCCCTCTGACCTCCTCGAGCGACACGGCACCAATTACGCTGACCGCCCTCGGTCGATTATGGGTGGAGAACCGTCTGGAGGGGGGAAATGATGTTGCTCTGTCCCTACACCGATTGGTTTCGTTCTCAACGAAATTGGTTTTCCCACGAGATCAGCAATCACGCCACTGTGGCACGGTTGCATAGGATGATCGAGGGTGAAACCCAACGCGCTCTACGATCGGCGCTCGTGGAGCCGGACAGGATCCGTGCACATGTCCGCAAGTATGTACACTTTAGACAAATGCTTTTCCGCATAACTCATGATGTCACGTAGGGGTTTCGCTTCTGTTGTTTTACACCTCCCCCATGGATATATCACTCAAGAGGGCAATGATCCTCTAGTCGATTTGGCTGAAGTAGCAAATTCCCAATTATCAAAGGCAACGGTATTGGGCGGCAACTGTGTCGATTTCCTTCATTTCTGTAAGCTAATGATCTCTTCCACTGTCTTGAGGTACCTAAAGCCTCTATATACAGTGAAGTACATTCCATCGTGGTTTCCCGGTGCGGGTTTTCAAGAAGACAGCAAAAGAATAGAATATGCCGCTGTCCTGCATGATCTACTAGAAATTACAGGTCGCTGACGCAGCGTTACCATCACTTTCTTCTCGCCTACTAAGCATGCCCGGCCTGACGGAAAACCTGGTAGACAACATTTGCAGACTGACCATCTCTTCCATACTTCATCCCACCAGTAAGTGAGAGACCCGACACCGAGACTCGTCACGGGTCCAGGATTGCCCGCAGGGCCTGTTGAATTTACAGAGCTCTTGTGGTGGCACGCTCCAGCTCCGTTGATCCCTAAACCCCAAAGCGGAAATCCTGTAGCTTTGAGGCGTGTGATAGCCGACGACGAGTACGACGGATATCTGATCCCCGCAGGCTCTTATGTCATAGTTAATATCTGCTAAGTCGACATCGCTCGGGCGACACCCTATAGACAAGGTGGTTTATTGTATTCAGGGCCATACTTCGCGACGAGAGGTCGTATAAGGACCCTTTGGAGTTCAGACCTGGATGTTTTCTTGGAAACGATCCAGAACCTCGAATGTATGTTTTGGTCTTGGACGGTGGTAAGTAGTAATTTTGTTATCAAGAACGCGGTATTTACCATCTAATCGCCAGTCGATGCCCAGGTGAGTCACAGACACTGCACCGAACCCCCACGCTCTACATCTATCCGAATAGGTAATTTCCTCGCACACTCGACCGTCTGGCTCATGTGTGTCCAATCTCTGGCGGTGTTTGACATCTCGAAGCATGTCGAGGACGGGGTCGGGGTCACGCCAGAGTTTAACCAAGTGGGAGGGATAGTTGTGTCAGTATTCTCGTGTTGTGTTGTTCGACGTCATACTACAGCTTATCACTGATATCTCTTTTGTGTTCTCCAGCCACCTGGCACCTTTCAAGTGCACAATAAAGCCCAGATCAGTAGCGCCCAAACATCTTGTCGAGGAGGAACTCGTGATCTAGGGTTAATTCGGGAACTCGAGAAGGGGCATTCAAGTGGAGCATTTGTTCCATATTTTGCCAGTTTGTCATTCCTTGGAGGGGGGGAGACAACTCGAGATCACATAGCTTGGAATTCTGCCCTTCTGTGGGCATTTCACTAGACCTCCCCTCGAGCGAGGGGGATAAAGTTTCTCAGGTGCATAATGCAACAGGTTGTAGATCATAATTGATGAGCTGGAGAAGAGAGAGCCACTCACGTCCAACGACAACATCACAGTCAATGTTTCCAATGTCAATGGGAACATCTGCAGTGAAGCAGGTTCCAAGATAATGAGCCTGAATCACAGTGCAGGAGAGAACGATCTCATATTATGGAGTGTGGAACGATGCAACGAGGGAAGTTGATGTCAATGCGACCATCCACGGAATTACCATTCAAAAGTATGGACATCTTGAGCGATGCAGAGGGGCAGGCAGAGAACAAAAGGCAGCGATATGAATGACCACAAATTTATAAAAACCAAACATAAATAAACATGTGCATACCCCGATGGCAGATCTGTAAAATTCCCTGCCAAACGCGACTTTAACTACCCCCTACAGAACCCACTACTACCGTAGCGGGAATTTACCATTGCTCTTTATCGCTGCTTCTTCGGACCAAGCTTAACCTCGTACCGACGGATCCGCTTTCTCATTTGTCAGCGCCCAATCCTCATCGAGGGCGTTGTGCAGCGGAAGGCCACGCATGAATAACGATACCAACAGTGCGACGCCACTAAGGGCAGCCAAGACACGCCACAACACTGCGAGACCGGTGGCAAAAGCAGCTTGGATTTCAAACTGAGTCTGCGGAGGGAGCTTGGAGAGCTCTGGGATGAGTGCATATATGGAATCCCCTTGTAGGTTGGCGAATGGTTCAGGGAGCTTCTTCGCGAGCTCGTTTTGGAGGACGGTGCCTCCGATGGCGATACCCCACGTCTACAACGCCCAAGGGAGGGAGGACCTAAGGACATGCGTACGAAAGAGAGAGAGAAATCGAGATACATACCGAACCAAACGAGCGGAGGAACCACATAAAGGCGAGAGCGGGTGCATTCTGCGTCACTGGTACGGGTGCTTGAATCGGGTACGCCAGTGTCGCGCCCACCATCCTGCATAGACTATGAGACACAAATAATTTAGCTAAGAAACGACGAACCCCATGCCACAACCGAGCGGTATCGCAAATCCAATGAGCTTTCCAAAAGGGTCCGTTGCGAGGAGCGTGCTCAACAAACCGAAAGAGATGATGGTGAGAACCCACCCCATCCATGCTTGTACCCGATATCGTCCGGTGGCTTTAATTGATATCCCGGTGATGATGATTGCAAGCGCATACGATGCAAACGAGAGCGAGTAGACACCAGATGCGATCGGGGATATGCCCTTGCAAGCTTGGAGGTAGACTTGAAGGTAATCTACAAAGCCGTCATGCTGAGCGGGGTCAGTGGCTCATACAAATGAACTTACAGATGACCGCCAAAGTGGTGAGAGTGGAGAAAAACGTCTGTATATAACTGAGGTACGTGAGTCGAAGCGCAAGGGAACGATTACAACAGTGATCCTTACCCGCTGACGCTGGTCACGTTTTTCATGAGAGAGAACGGCACCTGGTACAGGTACGGTGAGGTACGGTGAAAGCACATATGCATATGGAAGAAGTACCAGTGGGTATTTTGCAAGAGTGGCCTCGTATGCGATGAAGATCACGAGACCAACGAGGCCGAGGACTAACGAGATGAGTACATTGACTGAACTCCATGAGTATGTGGTGCCGCCCCACGTTAACCCTATCGTAGATGCAGTAGTGCTCGCAATCACTAGAAAGTTACCTCTGTAAGTGAACAATGGTCATCGAGGTATTCACGGGAACCGTTGTATTCGAACATACATCCAGTCCATTCGCACAATCTTTTCTCGGTAAGTCCCAGGAGGGACAGGCAGATCCAATAGGAAGACTACCAACACGGACGCAACAAGCGAGATGGGAAGATTGAGGTCTTGCACACGGAGTAAGTCAGATATTCTGGGCCAGGATGCCAGTCAACACTTACAGAAAAGCCAGCGCCATTGTCCTAGCTCCGCGAGGCTGCCCCCGACAACGGGTCCAATCAACGAAGCAAGACACCATATGCTAAGCACAAAAAAAATGAGCTCCCACCCTTGGATCCCATGATCAAGTGGCTCTCACAACCCATAGAGACCCATGTAAAGTCCACGTTCTTGCAGCGTGACGAGATCAGATAGGATGATCCCAGTGAGGGATTGAATGCCGCCCCCGCCCAAACCTTGTATGGTCCTTCCCGCAATGAGCATATTCATGCTGTTCGCACCACCGCAGATGCCACTGCCGAGCGCAAATAAACCTATTGTTAACAGAATGGTAGGGCGTCGACCAAAAGTCTGAGCGAGCCCTCCGCTCATTGGGAGGAACGCAGTGGAAGCAAGGGTGTAAGCAGAGCCGATCCAGATGAACTGGGACGCGTGCAGAGCATGAGCGATCGTAGGAAGTGCGGTAGAGACAGAGGATAACTCGAGAGCGGAGAGAAAAAGGCAGATGGCCATCGAAGCGAAGATGAGCCAAAATTTTGCGCCTTTCTTGACTGGTGTTGGGCTTGGTTGGAAAATCCTCATCATTCACCGATGGTTGGTGGACGGTAAGATCGCTCGAAGTGAGGAATATATAAGGGACCTGTACCACAGAATAACGGGGATCTAATGTCAGCCTGACATCGCTACGGCCTATGGCGAAGTCGATGGTGTGTGAAAGGGGGTGAGGGGCTCGAACCAGGAGGACCGTGACGAATCAAAATCAAACTACCAATGGTAGGCTGTTGTTTCTAGTCTTCATAAGCATTCGATCGGACCGAGAGGTCGCCTAGCAAGCGCTTTCATCCCTGGGCCTGACCCCTGACCCCTGAAGCTTGAGGGCTTGAGGGTCTGACACCGCAGTCACTCGCCTGGGCTTGTTAAGAAGGCTTAACCATGATGACGCTGCAGGCGGTGTTAGCACAGGTGTGTCACATCAACTCAGATTCCAACGTCCTCCGAGGTATTGTCACTGAAACTCAGTACTGATATCGGGCGTCACAAAAATGCCTCGGTCCTCTCGCAAGAAGGCCAATAAGAAACGGAAACGCTGCTGGTGTCGAAGTACCTGCGGCAAAGTTTTAAGTGCTTCGAGTTGTCACCCTCGTCCATCCTGCGGTCGCTCCATCTGTTTCGTGTCTCTTTGACAGTTCCGTGCCCATCGGTCATCTTGGCTACCTCGACGCTCCCGGCGTTCCAGACCTTTTGGACCTGCTTCGCCATGCGACGGGAAGAATCGCTTCCAGCTCGATGCAGCTGGTCTCCCCGATTTCGTTGATTCCTTCATTCGCGAGCGCCTCTATGAAGACAGTGTCGACGGACTGCAATTCTCTCTTTACTCCCGTCTCCCTCAAGCGAATGCATTACATACATGGCTTCCTCAGTGGTCTTTGGCAAGGCTGAATGCTCGTGTGCATATCAAATCAAATCACCCCACAGCCCATAATCCACCAACCGTACCATCCCAAGCGAGACCACGCTTCCATCGTGTTCGCCTAGGTTAACAGCTTGAAGGATGCAAATACAAACCTCTTTCGGCCCGTCATAAACATTCCACGCGAACGTTATCAGCTTCATGACAAGGATCATCTGAGTGCTGGAGATGTCGAGTGATTCATGACTAAGCCAGACTCCGCGGATAATATGACTGCAGAAAACGGTCAGCTTACTCAAGCACAACTCAGGCTTGCCCGTGAAGAGGTTGCCGCACCAAAGAATCTACGTTGCAAAGAGGTCAGAAAACGACTCTCATACCTTGAGTCGGCCAGATCCCCCGAATGCATTCGCTAGGAAAGGGACGAGAGCATTCATCGTAAAAGAACCCGAAGACAGGCAGTATGGCAGGCTGCAGCGAACTTGAAGTGAATTTCGACGCGCCTTATATGTAACGACCCTCAGTGCTGCCCGATATTCAGACTGCTTCCTGTTCCTGAGGCCTGAGGACTCGGACATCATGATAGCACGTCGGGAAATCGGATTATCTGGTGCCTGTGATCTTCTGCAGCAGACAAAAATAGAAGTCTGGGGCAACCAACTTACCAGTCAGCGGGAATATCGAAAACAATTCATGGTAGCCTTGGCCCATACGGGCCATGGTACTTGAAACTTGTACTCACGCGAGTACCGCGGGACTCGCATCAAACGTGACGTGTGTACACTAAAACCCCGAGAGAGCCGGCGTCTACCAAAGTAGACGTTAGTGATACATCTCCCACTGTGCCTTGCATCTCGAGCGTGAGCCTCTTGCGCCAAAACGACCCCACAACGACCCATCTGACGTCCGCCCATTAAATAGATCATCCCAAGTATCGCTATAGTACCCTGGACAGCTCCTTTTCGTGAGTCGTGACACGTTTGTAGTAGCCGGCTTGACTGACGCTGTGTCACTGGTACAGCATCACTTGAATCCAAGCCCAAGCCCTTTTCCTGCGCCTCCTTGGGTCTATTACCGCACGATAAATGTCTTCGTCTGTCGCATCGAAGATGTTGTGGTCAGTTTCGACTGCCGGATTAAGGATTTAAGAGGTTCTGCATGTGAGTACTGGGCTCGTGGCACACTTTATGTACATACATACTCACCCTAGGACGTAGGCTGTCCAATCCATCGTTGTCGGGTCGGAGAAAAACAAAACCCAAATTTGTGGCTGTACGGTCTTATGTCTTACTATTCTGCCGATTCAACAAGACGTCTGATGTTCCTGAATTTTCGACAAACACAAGCTATCGCACCAGGAGGAATAAAAACCTCCACGCATACCTACATTCCCAGACGATCTCAGACCACCACGTATCCTGGCCGGGCGCATCTGCTATTCTTTTAGTCAGAATTATGGTCCCTGGTGTTCGTGCCATCGACTACTTCACAAAGGACTTCCCCCCCATCACTGGTGTAAAGTGGTTCAATCTCTCCGTTCTGGTGATTACCCCGGCCCTATCTCTTTACGGTTTATTCCGAGTGCCAATCCTCTCGAACACTGTTATCTGGACCGCTGTTTATTATATCTTCTCCATGCTCGGTAAGTATTACGAAACAATATATACTTATTAGCGCTAACCCTGCCATCAAAGGTATCACTGCTGGTGAGTTACGGGACTCGGACACCGCCAGGTCGACGTTCATACAAACATTTCCTGAAACAGGCTACCATCGTCTCTGGTCGCACAGATCCTACGTAGCTTCTTACCCTCTTCAGGTATTTCTCATTCTCGCTGGTGCCAGCGCAGTCCAAGGGTCTTGCTATTGGTGGGCCCGTCGCCATCGCTCCCATCATCGACACACCGACACGGACCTCGATCCTTACAATTCAGAGAGAGGCTTACTATGGACCCACATCGGGTGGGTTATATTTGATACCGACCTCAGGCCAGGACCAGCGGACGTATCCGATCTGAAAAGTGATCCGCTCGTGCAGTGGCAGCATCGCTGGTACTTTGTCATTCTGACTATTGTTGGTTATATCCTCCCGATGTGCATCCCCGGCTTTCTCTACGGTGATTGGCAAGGTGGGTTTTTCTTCGTTGGGGCACTCCGCATGACTGCTTGCCACCACGTATGTCACTCGCTAGTAGCTACACGCATTTATCATTACACTGACATCCATGCAGAGTACATTTTGCATCAATTCCATTGCACACTACTTTGGAACCACACCCTTCGATGACAAACATTCTCCTCGCGACCACCTCATCTCTGCCATCCTCACCATGGGTGAAGGGTACCACAATTTTCACCATCAATTCCCCATGGATTACCGGTAGGAAGTTACGTATTATGTTATGCACACTTCTTCACGCGACTCCCGGTCACCAGGAACGCGTTTCGCTGGTGGCAGTACGACCCGACCAAGTGGTTCATCGCCTTGTGCCAGTTGCTGGGATTGGCTTCTCATCTTCGGGTATTCCACAGCAACGAGATCGAGAAAAGTGCTTTAACGATGAAGCTCAAGGCTCTCAAACATGCTCAAGATTCAATTACTTGGCCTGTCCCACCCGAGCAACTCCCTGTGGTGACATGGGAATCATGTATATATGTCCAGATCCCCACCGCATTTTTGCAAGCTGACCGGTTGTCACAGTTCGAGAGGAGTCGAAATTCCACACACTGTTGTTGGTTTCAGGTTTCATCCATGATGTATCCTTGTTCCTGGACCATCATCCGGGTGGCAGTGCCCTCTTGGCCCGGAACTCGGGCAAGGACGTGACACCATCATTTTTTGGAGGAATATATTACCACTCAAACGCTGCTCACAACGTACGTCGGTGATTTAATGTTGAGCTGTCTCTGACCGGGTTTCCCATGCCGCGTATTCGATGGATCTCAAACCATTTAGCTCTTGGCAATGACGCGAGTGGGGATTCTCGCAGGAGGCGTGGAAGTGCCTGCTGAACTTATCGTACCACCGAGTCAGCGGCTCGTCATCAGTGCTACAATCCCAGCGAAGCCTGATCCCAAGGCTCCAAGCCCCACGTCGTGAAATCACAGAAAGCGACCTTTGGAATAGAAATTGGTCTACACGCTCACCTATATTCTACTAACATTTATTTAACATTATCTACATTGTAAGTAAATCGGCCGTTTGTTGCGATTGATGCGCATAGGAAATCGGTAAACCCGATCTACTGTATGAGGACTTACCGCAACACACTTGACTGGTATTTGGAAGCTTATCGAGTTTGGTGTTCGTTCGAGTTCTGTCACGGTATATAGTACATACACTTAGTACATACAATAGAAGGAACGAACCAGATCACTCTTGCATCCAATGGTCTTTGAGAGTCTGACCAACGAGGACGAGCGGTGCGGGCCCGAAGACATCGCTGTACCATCTTGAGATCTGCGCCCATATCTCGACTATCGTCCGTAGCCTGCAGGACACCTCAACTAGAGGATGGCCCATCACTGCAGGACGCTTCCGCCTGCAGCGGATAGACCTTCAGAGCTCGAACTAATCGTGAATTTTCCCGTTCTATTTCAGTGTTTTGGTACCACCCCTTACTCCAAGCAGATGTGGTTGCTCAACACCGTGACGGAGTCCCAAAAACTACTCGAGTTCTCTGGGAGGCTGCCTGAACCTGTCGAACTGACCAACCAAAGTAATGTTTCTGGCGACGCTGTTGCACCATCCCTGAGAACTGATTGAGCGATCCAGCGCCAGAACAATGGGATAACCTCGGGGATACCGGCCCTATAGAGGAACGTTTTCCAATTCCCTTGAAGAAGCCCAATTGGTGCCACCTACTATGGCCGCCAAGATACCAAAATATGCAATCCTCTCCCATTGTGTGTAGTAAAGAGGATGAAGTTGACTTCAAGAATATTCAGAACCTCGACTATGCACGTCAGAAGGCAGTATTTCCCAAGATCAAGCACTGTTGCGACATGGCCGAGTCCAGGATCGGGTAAGAGTGGGTATGGATAGACACCTGCCGCGTAGACAAGTCAAGTAGCGCGGAGCTTTCAGAAGCAATCAACTCAATGTTCAGGTGGTATGACCATGCCGAGTCCCGACACCTGTCTCGTTTACTTGTAGGACGTCGACGACGAGGATCCACGTAAGTATCCACCACAGCGCACAACTTTGACGATATGTCAGCGATCAGCAAAGCAAAGCAGAACAATTTCGACAACAAACGAAGACATAGAACTAGGCACCTAGGTGTATATAAAGAATCCGTTGATCAAGTGGTACATTGACCGATCTCATCGTCTTGTGCAGTGCGAACGCTGCATGGGTATGATCCAGACAACCAGACTCGTCCACCATGTGTTTGTAAAACGTCGACGTGATCTTGTCCGTCTCTGCATCGTCTACCGCCCACATCGTCCCAATCACAGAACGGAACCCGGAGAACTGCATCGCCGACGCGAGGTGGATCACCTCGTCAGGACTATCCTCGTCTCCGACGGTAGTATGGCATGCAGAGAGATACGCAAACTCGGGATTCTCTGGTTCACACTGCATGATCCGCTCGATCGTGAAGTGGCCGTCATAGAGAGCAAACGCGGATTCAAATGGTCGTGTTCGGTTGGCAAGGCCATGACATGCAAGGTGCACCCATTCGGTCTTGCAAAGCTCCTCGGCGACCCTTGAAATGCAGGATTCGGGACCTTCGATTTGTGTGAAACTAGCAAGACCACTGATGCGCTGACCTACACTGGCCAATTCAGTGCCGACGGTGAGCAGTTCAGCCTGGCCAATGCTATTCGCTTGACCAATTGCAATGAAGCGTTTCCCACCACCGGCAGTATTCGATGGAGCAGGCCGTCTAGCATGAATGAGAGCACCCAAGGTGGGGGTATACGACGAGATATATAGATCACTGAGATTCCGTTCACCCTTCCTATACGGACCAGCTGCGTGCAAGGGCAGGAGAGAGAACTCAGCGGTTGGGCACCACCAGATCCGTGACTGAAGTGGAAGTGTCGTCAACAGAAAATCGACGACGGGCGAAACAACCTGATCCCAGAGATTGCGCAAGAGGGACCCAAGCTCCCTCCTCACGTCGGCCTTCTTTGCACGCTCAGTCGCGGCATGGAGTTCCACTGAGAGGTTGTGAACACTCTCTTGTGTGATCTGCAATGGGATATGGATGGGATCTCGATCGAGTAAGACGACGAGCGCGTCACAGCCATACTGGCTCGCATTCACGATGATGACAGGTCCCCCAGTGGCGGCATGGCGAATATCTGAGAAGAGCGAGGGAAGAAGGAAACGAGAGAGGCCAGGCAGCTCGCGGATGTTAACGATAATTCTCTGCATCTCAATGTTGAGATGACACAGCCGTCCATGCTGATCTGCACCAGGTGCAACAAGAGCAATGCGAACAAGTGAGGCCATATGGGTGAACTCATTTGCTAAGAGCCTTCCTGCTGGACCAGATGCCATGACATCGTCAAGTGGGAAACGGAGGCGGTTGAGTTGGCTCCAAAAGACGCTGCGACCTTGTTCGAGAAGCTCGACCGCACGTACATGAGCACCTCTACGAAGACATGCTGAAAATGCGTCCACTGCGAGCGAAGCTGAACGCTCTTTGAGAATCATAAGATGTTGGGGCAATGGTGGCAGGGCAGCAAGATGTTGGATGAGTAATCGCAGTGATGTTTCATATGCAAGGAGTGTTGAGGGGTGCTGGAACTCTTCGGCCACCCGGATCCAAGCTCGAGTAGCAGACAGATCCGCTGAGGACAACAATTGAGGTGCATCAACCAATTGAGCATAGAGACTGAATAGGGATTTCTTATCGTCTGGTTGTCTCAGCTGCATGAACCTAGTATAGAGGGCGCATGCAAGGTTCTTCAACGAGTTGGACCAATCTATATGACCTGGAAGGGGAAGGTCGACTGCGTCTCGGCCGAGGTCAATGGCCTCATCAAGGTCCACCATCGCCTCGAGCTGGCCATAGCGAGTCAAGAGACGAACTGCAAGGTTGTTCAAAGACATGGCACGATCAGGGTGTCCTTGTTGGCAGAGTTCGAGTGCTTCTCGGCCAAGGACAATGGACTCATCGAGGTCTACCATCGCCCCGAGCTGGTCGTAGCGAGTGAAGAGATGTGATCCGAGGCTGTTCAAATATATGGAGCGATGAGGGTGTCCTTGTAGGTGAAGTTCGAGTGCTGCTCGGCCAAGGAAAATGGCATCATCGATGTCCGCCATTTCCCCGAGAAGGTCGTAGCGAGTCAAGAGATATGATCCGAGGTTGTTCAAAGATCTGGAGCGATCAGGGTGTCCTTGTGGGCAGAGTTCGAGTGCTTCCCGGCCAAGGACAATGGACTCGTCGAGGTCCACCATCGCCCCAAGCTGGTTGTAGCGAGTCGCGAGATATGATCCAAGACCGTTCAAAGATATGGAGCGATCAGGGTGTCCTTGTTGGCAGAGTTCGAGTGCTTCTCGGCCAAGGACAATTGACTCATCGAGGTCCGCCATTTCCCCGAGCTGGTTGTAGCGAGTTAAGAGATACGATCCTAGGTTGTTCAAAGACGTGGAGCGATCAGAGCTTCCCTGGGGGAGAAGTTCGAGTGCTTCTCGGCCAAGAACGATGGTCTCATCGAGGTCTGCCATTGCCCCGAGCTGGTCGTAGCGAGTCGAGAGACGGACTGCAAGGTTGTTCAAAGAGAAGTGGCGATCAATGTGTCCTTGCGGGCGAAGTTTGAGTGCTTCTCTGCCAAGGACAATGGCCTCATCGAGGTCTGCCATTGCCCCGAGCTGGTCGTAGCGAGTCGAGAGATATGATCCAAGGCCGTTCAAAAACGTGGGGCGATCAGGGTGTCCTTGCGGGCAAAGTTCGAGTGCTTCTCGGCCAAGGACAATGGCCTCATTAGAGTCTGCCATTTCCCCGAGCTGGTTGTAGCGAGTCCAGAGACCCACCCCAAGGTTGTTCAAAAATGCGATGCGATGAGGGTGTCCTTGCGGGCGAAGCTCGAGTGCTTCTCGATAGAGAGCAATGGCATCATCGAGGTCCACCATTCTCCCGAGCTGCTTGTAGCGTGTCGAGAGATGGAATGCAAATTCGTTCATCAGAGCAACAGAGAGATCAAGTCGCCTTTGCGTACAAACTTTCACCGCTTCTTGCTCGAGGATGATGAATCCCACTCCACTGACTCGTCTGTGCTCGGTGCCGAGCCAAACCGCAGCCATTGCTAAAACGATCCGTCGACTGAGGTGCTCGGGTGGGTAAAGTTCGAGGCCTTTTCGCGCAAGAACAATGCCCTCCTGAAGGTCCGTGGTTTCTCTGAGCAGGCTGTACCAACACCGGAGAGGAAGTGGAAAGTCTGCCAAAGAGGCCGATCGATTAGGGTCACCAGATAGGTAAGGAGGCTCTGGTATTTGACGATCCATGACGATTGATTTGTCGGTGTCACTTGTCTCGCCTTCTCGCTCGAACCTTGCAACGAGGGATTCTCCCAGTGAGCGCAACTGCTCAACTAGTAGACACATCATTTACTACTCGGTACACGGACAGGATGAAACGGGTACACTTTGAACGCCTGCGAGCTGCTGAAATCTGTCTAAACCTGGCGACGACGGGTTTTGCCCTTGAATATACTCGGGAAGCTTGAATGTATATGATTATTTCACTACTGTTCACGCTGACAAGATAAACATACCTTTTGATTTCATGCTGGGTCGTATATAGCACCTGATTCGACGAGATGGAAGTTTGAGAAAAGGACAGGGTGTGAGTCACGCGCTCGAGAAAAGCAGTGTCACATCGTGGAATTGACGAGTCAACGCTCGAGAGCTCGCTCTGACACCGGCCCTTGAAGTATACCAAGTCACTGACACATATCACGATGCACGCGTGTCGATTAGAACAAGAATCGTAACTAGTAAAGCTCTACTATTTCTTTTTGTATTCTTCTTCTTCTCTTTTCAACACGCATCGAATGAAGGAGCGAAGCGGAGGAACAAGAAAGAAAGGGAGACAAGCGGTGTACGTGTCGTTATGCACAAAAAGTGGTCACCTTAAGGTAATGGTATCATGGAATGGCAAAATGTCAAATGTGTATGTATGAGAGGGGTATGCTTCAACAAAACAGGATCAAAACAAGAACAAGAATAAAAAAGAGGGAAACACGTCCTTGAACGTTACCAGCAAACAATGAAAGCGAACAAAAAAAACGATGCCTTTTTTTGTGGGGAGAGATGTTGGACAACATACAGAGCAATACTCGCAAATCAAACACACATACACACACGAGCAAGGTAGGGCGTCATGTCCTTGGGAGTGATATCGCAGCGGCGTGCACGCTCGACATCCCATTCGGGGGTCGCACTTGCGTCGTCCGCTTCAGTTGTTGTTCCATTTTGATCCGTTGTTTCCGGATGTCGTCGTCCTTGAGCTTCACGTTCGCAGCGAGCACAAGCAAGTCGGTCGCAGAAGGTAGGCATGCCGGAGGCGGATGAGCGAGGTGTGCCAGAGCAGCTTCTTCCGTTTGTGCTTGCAGTAAAAGATGGCGCACGCAGTTGATCACAACGAGACCCACGCGGAACAAGTATGATATACCTACAACATTGACCCGTCCATCTCAACAATGCTTCAGATGACCAAGAGCAGACTCACCGTCGTATAGAAACAAGTCCCACACTCGATGCAAAAGGTCCACAGAAAGGCTTCCGACGAACAATGTAGAAAACCTGCACCACATGAGACACCGCATCCCAGTCACGTTGATAACACTCACCACGGCCGCGTGATGCTGGCAGGGGCTATCGACAGCTGCACGTACAGTTTCTTCGTGAGCACGGGATCGATGACTTCGAGCGCCTTGCTAAACAAAGACGCATCGATCTCGATCTGAACAGTGTTGGTCGCAAAGTAAGTGCGCAGATGCGCATCCATCATAGAAGCAAATATCCAAAACGCGTCTTCTTCAGGTGCGAGCAGCAACAGGTGACCAGCGATAAACGTCAGCCCTGGAACCAAATCCATGTCAGACTTGAGGTATCGCAGCATCAGCGTAGACAAGAACCTTACCACTATTATATTGAATGTCGGGCACCATGCTGAGATATGCTTGCAAAAGTGAGACGAGGGGCCCTTGCGCCGTATGCAATTGAGGCTGGTCAGGAAAACTTCGTTCGGCATCCATTTCAATCTCTGTAAACGTGGGCACGCGCGGTCTCTTTCCCAACTTGCCATACACCCCAGGCAAGGCCCGCGCTTTACTGTCTGTGAGATGACACCAAACAAGGTACCGAACGGAGGAGGGCACGCCGTCTTGCAGCAACTTTCTGAGTTTCTTGTTCTTGCGCGCTTGCGACGGAGGGATGGTAGGGAACATTGTCATCCATTTCAATTCGCGTTGTCGATGTGCATCTATAGACTCGGCAGATTCCGTGGAGGCAGCAGCATGTGTATGTGTAGAGGCCAACGGCGACCTTGGCGCGCTCGAATACATCGACGCCCCATCGCCCAGGACAGGAGATGCGTCCGGCTTCGTCGAGTCGCCTTCACGACTGGTCAGCGTCGAGTCTTGGCTAGCCCTACCCGTCACCGGAGGGAGAGAAGGCTTGACGAGCTCAAAGTCCATGTCTTGCACTTGTACCGTCTCATTCTCCCCACTGACCGCCAACGACATCACGCTGACAGCATCATCGACCTTGGGTCGTACGTTCGACTTGATTCTGAGCCCTGGAAGACTGAGCTTGGTCCTAAGGGTGACCTCCTGCGCGAGTGGCGAAGAACGCGCGCTTTGTGAGGCCGCCTCGGGTATTGGGGGTGGCGACGCCAACGAACGCGAGTCGCTTGAATCAGAGCTTTTCCGTGGCGGTCCCTCCACCGAGCTACCCCGAGGAGGCACATCCAACGACCCCTGCCGCCCTGGCATCAACGAGGATGGTGTCGTTGCACTATGAGGATCCGACGAGGACCTCGACATTCTACCCGTCACTCCAGAGGGTCCCGGCATCGGTGATCCGTCCTTGTCCCTATCTGGACTATTGGCCAAGGGAGAGCTTACAATCGGGCTGCCTAATACTCCGTTCGTGCTTCCCACATGTGTCGTGTCGATAAACTGTGGGGATCGCGCCAGAGGCTCTTGTGTAAACGGACTAGGCGGTACTTTGTACTGCATGCTCAGTGCAGGCGATTGTACGACAGGAGAGGTAAGAGCACTGTTCTGCCCATGGTCCTTGAAGTTATCGTTGTGTAGGACAAGTGGAGACAGAGCATGTCGAGCCATCAACGCAGGTGGGAGAGACGCCTTGCGTGTAGGTGCAACCGCACCATTAACCCTATCCTGCGTCCTCATCACGGGTTCCTCTCGACTAAACGAACAGACTCTTGAGTATCGACACGAAACGCACGAGAACTGGACTGACCTTTGCGCCTGTGGCATCGCAGTAGGTATATGGGCACCAAACGCAGAAAACGACCGTGAGCGAGGACGAGCAGCGCCAACCTGAGGCACAAATCCTTCCCTCGGTATCGGTAAAGACGGTGACGACGGACCGGGATCTATCCTTCGTGGATCACCCACGTTCGTCACGGGCGTCGCCTGCCGTTTCGGCAGTCGCAGCAAAGACGCGTCCCCAACAACCAAACCACCCTCGTTCAAAGGCACACTCTCACCCCCACCACCTCTACGTACATGCACAGAAACAGTCGCTGCTCTCGTGGGTGTCGCACTCGCCGCGTAAGGCATCCCCTTGCCACCTCCCATTTGCATTTGCGCTCTTGCTGGCGGCGTGGCCAACGGGGGTAACGGGTCCAGCGAAAACAGGATCGGTACGGGCACCATGCTCGCGTTCAATTCGGGTTGACATCGCGCGAACAGCGTCATCGGTGGTCTCCTTGCAGGGCCTTGACACGCCGCGATCATCAGACTGCGAAGCTGGTGAAGGATGTGTGTCGAATAAAACGTCGTGCCGGGCGGTGTAGGCTGATGCGTCGTGTCCTCCACGCCAGGTTCTGACGGCACCGGAAAAATGTACGGTTGGGGGATCGTCCGTCCGTACATGGGTCCTTGCGATTGATGGACTGCCTTGGGAGCGTTCGGGTGTGGAAGAAACATGGACGTTCGGGCAAAAGGGTGGGGTGAATGGCTGGGTTGGGGACGCGGTCTTAAAAAAGGGCTCTTCTCTGTGTCATCTGGTCGGTCTGCTGAGAGAGAGGCTTCTCTGGGGTCTGTGACGACCGTCGCCTTCGGAGTCTGAGACGACGACACAGGTAAGGGAGGTGCTGTCTCCGTTGCCAAAACAGGATTATTGACTGAAATATTGATGCCGGTGACATGCCTCTCGTCATCATCTACGACGACAGCACGCATAGCTGTATCCTCGTTCGATGAGGCTGGCGCAGGTACAACAAGGGATGGCGCAGTGTCAGACGACAAAGTACGTTCGGCCTCCACTTTGGCCCTCAGTGTAGACGCTATTCCTCCACCGTCAACCGGCGACTTGAGCGGCCCTTCAACTGACGATATTATCGACTTGCCCGATTTGTTGCTGTATCTCCGCCCATGATCTTGGTCTGATCCGTCCTCCATGTCCGTGAACCTCGACGAATGCGGGGATCCAAATGTCGTATGCAACAGCGGCGAGAGCGCCGTATTGTTCAGAGACGTAAGCGTTCTTGCTACATCGACTTCCTGATCTTGTGCATCGTCTTCTTCCGCCACCCCAATCACCTCAATATTCAAGCCAATCACGCCAGTTTCATCCTCCGTGGATCCGTGCAAGACTCGCTGCTCTCTCTCCCCGTGATCATCACCACCTTGCATATACCCATCGTGAACGATCCTCAGTCGTGATTCCGTCCGCACGGGAACGTGTACCGGGACAGCAGGGAACTGGGCTGTCAGCGGTAACTCGTGTGTGGATTCATCCGATGCAGACCGTCTCAACGAAGGACGTGTGAACGGCATCGAGGAAGACATGGAGCTCGATGAACTCTCAAGGCTGGGCCGCGGGTAGCCATTCGTCCCATCGCTACCAATGCTCGGTCGAGGCGTATCGACACTCGGCCGATCAGGTGGAACAGGCATGGGAGGTGCGTTTGCACGTGCTCTCGACGACGTCTTGGATGCGCCAGAAGCTTTGGAAGCGGCCGAAAACCGCTTGGATGCGAGGGAATAGCGCGAGTATCGATAATCGTCATAGATATCGTCCCAATAAGCACCGTCGTCTTCGTCTTCCTCCTCATCTCCGCGTTCATCTTCTGCTTCTTCCCCATTTCGGCGATATCCGTTGAAACCATGGACACTGATAGGTGAGGTCGGGGTATACCGTGTCCATGCCATCGGTGTCGTACCACGGTTCTCACCAGAGACGCGGGAGGTGTTCCCGTTGACACCTACACCCACATGGCCCCCGCCCGAATCGCTGCCATTTCCATCCCTCTTCTCTGCCGGCTTCGCGTCATCCTCATCGTCCTCGCCACCAAACGCACCCATCAACGACAATCCAATGCCCACTTCCCCATCCGAATGCGAATCCTCTTCTTCCTCAGCCTCCTCAGCCTCACTCGCTCCTGTCTCCGTCTCGTCCTTGCTCCCCAAATCAGGTACACGCTCCTCTTCGTCTCCCAAAGGCCTCGGATCCTCCAACTGTCGACGGAACGCGTCGAGCGTCGACAAACGCGTCGTCTCTCCTTCCTCCTCGTCCCATGTCTCTTCCACGCCAATCTTATCTTCATCGCGTCGCCCATGTCGGTCGTCCACATGCCCCGACATCGACGATGGTAAAGACGACGACAGCGCTACCAATGGGGACATTCGCCCATTTGCAGCGGCCGTCGCAGCCGTTCCCATGGGTGAGCCAGTACCTGGTTTGGGAAGAGACACCACAGGAAACGCAGGCGAAGGCAACGATGCCGAGGGCAACGGTGGTAGTGGCGACGTCGGGGGCGGTGACAGAGGTGCACTAATTGGTTGTCCTACACCAAAAGGAGACGAAGATACTGGCGGAGTGCGTAGAATGGGCGGCGTAGGCGCGTTGCTGCGGTTGGTATTGGGACCCGCGTATGGGCTGGGTAGGGAGGAAAGAGGGGGTGAACCATAGGGACTCGAGCTATGAGAACTCAAGCCAGACGAGAACGTGTACTGGGACTGAGCATTCGACCCATGTGGGAACCCGGGTGAACGAAAACCAGGAGACAGAGAACCTGAGCGGGCAAGTTCAGTGATGACGGCAGATTACGACATAAAAAGGAACGGACCTGGAAGCCCAGGGGAACGTAACCCAGGGGTCAGCGAACCTGGTAAACCAGGTGACAGCGACACAGGGAAGCCGGGAGACTTTGGCGACAGAGGTCCGGGGGACAACGCACTGGGCAACGCAGGAGAAGCGGACGTAGACCGCGGGGTTTCCCCAGATGGCGTGGGAGGTACAGGGAGCGGTGATGATGGAGGGAGGCCAGGCGATGGTGTCAGTCTAGGTGACTTGCTCAGTCGTAGGGGCGCAACGGGTGAGGCCAGGCTTTTTCTGTCATCACCCATTCCCAAAGGTGGCGGAACGAGTACGAAGCCAGTATCATTTGTGCCAAACTTGCCCAGGTCGAATTGTCTTGCCTCCAGTTCTGAGATGGACCCAACTGATCCAAACGAACCGTTGACCGTTTCTGGACCGTACGTCGACGTCGATGCAAAGGATGTAGTAGACGTGGAAGTAGACGCTGATATTGAAGACGAAGTCGATGGCAAAGTTGAAAGCATCGCATTCGACGTCGATGCAGTAGAGAGCGTTGTGTCGGACATCGAAACTGGTACGGAGGCACCATTCGCTTGGTCAACGTTGCCGTACTCAGCCTCGTCGCCGGAATTAATGGAATACAATGACCCGTTTCTGGATCTTGCCCTCTCGGAAGCAGAGAAAACTGTCGTGGCTGTCGACGCTTCCGAGTATATTGATGCCGACCCTACAGAAAAGACGGAAGCACCTGAAATCGATGTAGCCATCTGTGGCGATTTGGCATGCCCAGATTTCATACTGGAAGCGCGCGAGTCTTTGACAGTGAACGTGCCGACCATGGTAGTACTGCGAGAGTCGGGCAAAGCAGCTGGTGACTGATCCTCGGATAAACGCGAATAACTAGGTCCATGCGACCTGGAATGGGTGGGGGAAGGAGTTTGCTTTGCCCTCGATCCAGGCCGCGAATCTGAGGATGACTCTGAGGCATGCCGTGACCTCTCGCCAGAGGGACCCGTTCTTGAACCGTTTCCCTGAACCACAGAGATGGACGTCCGGCTGTCAATACCAGGGCCGACGCTACTCCTCTTTGCCATGACGGGCTTCTTCAGCTTTCCATGAAACCGCACGTCCTTGCCAGAAAATCGGCCGACGACACCTTCGCAATGGCCCTAAGTTCAAATACGTCAGACGTGAACACAAGACGACAAGGAAAAACACACCAGATAAATTCCGGGCTCGGGTAGTTGCATCAACACGGTGATCTCGTCGTCCTACAAGAGCGCGTTCATGTCAGTACTGCGCAAAAAGATCAAGTCCAACACCACGCGCGCGTTCTCAAGCAGACATCCCAACTGGTAACCATCCCACCCACATGACGACCATCATCGTCCAATTACCCATGGTCTAGGCTCGGTCGCAGTCACCCTCGGATCACCCACACACCATTCCCAAACGCCACCCATCCGTTTCCCAACACGGACCAAACGACCGCGCCTGACCCACAAACGAACCAGACTTGCCTTGAGAAACATCAAGTCCTCACCCATCTCCTGAGCGATGCAATCCACCATGGCAGTACACTTGCCAATACCACCCTTGGCTGCAAACCGCGTCCACCGCGCGAGCTCGTGTGCGTCCATGCCAAACGTGTATGGTTAAGTGCGGGATGACGACGGCGACGTTGGAAGCGCGAGATGCCTTCGCGGGTGCCCGGCGACGAAAAGACGGAAGGGCGGTATTGAGCAACGACAGCCTGTTGAGAGAAAACAATGAGTCACGACTCGGATGACGATGACGGAGACGATGGAATGGAGTGGAAGGAGGTGCACAATGATGGCATACGCGATACGCGGTCCCGTCGCTGGCTCCCGAGTGACACGGTGACCGTAATAAAGGCAAGTGCACGACGGCACACGTACACGCTCGCCTAACCACAGAAGCTCAGAAGAGTCCGGTGTCAGACCCAGGGGAGAAAAAAGGAGAGAAAAAAAAGGGCCAAGGCCCGAGTCCAGACCCGGATCCTACTAATAGACTCTGCCATCATCATTACACTAGTGCTAATGGAGCAAACGGCGGCGACCAAAATACAATACGCACCTCGAATACCCCCAACCTCGTCAATGCCGACGACGCTTGGAGAAAAAAAAAAGCCGACAAGTGCGAGTCGTTGAAACATTTTTGACAGGTTGCAAAGTGCCGTTACTGTGTGGCACGTGCTACACTTGACCCGCGACCCTCCAAGCTCTGAGTGAGCGATAGGACAGAGTGATCGATCTGAAACTTGACAGATCAATTCATCTCGAGCGTTTCACTTCTCAATATGGGCGTGGATCAGATGGCCATTGGTTGACATTTATGAAGATGATGGGAGATATGTGCTATGTAACTCGAAATGAAACCGCCAACATGACATGGAGTAAATACTGCAGGATCCATAATACATACATTGAATTACCCGTACCCATCATATCCTCGGTACGTGCAAATCGAGACAGAAAAAGAAAGTGCCTAGTGAAAAGAGTCAAGAGATGACATGACCGAAACACAAGAGAGGAAGTATATTGTGAAGAGAGAGAGAAATAGATGGCTTGCCTATGTATTCTCATCAACGACTGAAATGACCAAATCCAAACTCGTGATCCTCGTCCACGGGAATCCGGTTCGCAACACTCATCGGCCGAGGTTGTATCCCAGACATCGCCGACGACGACGACGACGAGCGCGACGTCTCCATGTGAATCAGCCCATCATACGCGCGAGTGCCCCGCCAATCCCTCGAAGACGCGTTCGAATTCGAAATCACCATCGTCGGTGGACGCCCATCGAAACTCGACTGCTGCTGTTGTGGGAGAGGCGGCGGCGGCGCGGTAGAACTACCCACACCAGTAAACGTTCCAGAAGACGGTAGCACAAACGGAAACACGCCTTCTCTTCGCGGCATCGTTGGTGCGTCGAGAAACAACAACCCAGATCCCGATCCGGGCCCTCCACTCGCCATCGATCGACCCGCACCGGCTTCATCAACAACCATATTCGTACTCGAGCTCGTACTCATGCTCGAATCCGATCCTTGGCCACGCAACACAGACACGAACCCAAAGGGACGCACACCAGTCCCGTCATTCCTGCCAGCCGTCGGACGAAACGCCGATGTCCTAGGTTGGCTCGAAGGTGGTACACGGGTATGATACTCTGTAAACATGTCGTGATAATCGTGCGTACGTGCTGGTTCGTGGGATTCGCGCGGATGCTGCTGTTGCTGTTGCTGTTGAGTCCGTAAGCGTTCGAGGTAAATGTTCCGCGTATCGCGTGTCGGCGGCGGGACCGGAGATGAAGACGACGGCCACGAGTTCGTCTCTCTTCCGTCGTTCATCAACCGGTCAAACACCATCGCCGCGAGCGAAGCCGGTCTCCCATTTCCCGGAGGGGGTCTGCTATTCCCACTATTCCCGGATATGGAACTGCTCGCGCCGTGGTTCAACCCGGACGGCACAAAATTCTCCCGATATGGACGTCTCCGAGGAGGCGCAGGTTTTGGAGACGCCTTGACCTCTTCGCGACATACAGGACACGTATTGGCCGTCCTCAACCATTGCTGTACAACGTCATTAGTACAACCGAACAAAGCAAATCCCCAACGACACCCACCTCCAAACAGTTCTTGTGCAACCAGTGCGTGCACTCTATTAGCTTCGTCACCACGTCTAAAGGTTCATACTAGTCAAAAAACACAATCGTGAGCCAATACGTCTCTAGAGAGAATAACAAATAGCACTCACATCGTCCAAGCAAATGGGACACCTCGTTTCGCTATCTTCTCTTTTCCACTCTTTAAATGTCCCAGTTGGAAGAGACGCGATCACCTCTTCCGGCGTCGCTTTAGAACGAACCTCACCCAACATGCTCGACAGTGACAATAGCGCCTCATAGGAATCATCAAACAACTCGTCCGGCTAGGTATCGCCCATCAGTCCCCACGCATACACGGATGAAAAACACACGCACAACGTAATCACCAAAATTACCCCTCCGCCCCATTGCAGCTCTCAACAAGCCAGGTCTAAAGACACGCATACCTTCACCTCTATCCAACTGCAATCTCTGCCGTAGTGTCCGTGTACGCGTGTTATGCTCCTCAGCACGACTAGCCACCTCGGAACTGTCGGGTCGCGAAGAACCGCTTGTGGACGGAGGCGGGGGGAACGCGGCGTTGCGAGGAGCACGCCACGGCGCATCGCGCATCATCACCGACGACTCAACAGCACCAGCACTGACAGCCCATGGTGGCGGGCCCGATACACTGCGTGCGTCCGTACGAGCCTCGTGCTCAAACGCAATTGCATTCCCAAAGACCAATGACGCCCTCCGAAGATTTTCCGCCACCTGCGGACGAGCTCCAATCGGTCGGGGAGGCGATCGTTGTCGCGATGACGACGACATCTCCGTTCCACTCGAAGACGACTGGGGATTCGCAAGTCGCGCCAGCCGAGAACGTATCGAACCTCCCAAGCTGAGCGAACTCCTCCTATTTTCTCCCGCAACTTCGGACCCATGACGATTGCCACTCGCACTCCGGGGTCCAAGCACCTCGTTTCGGGAAACGACACTAGAACCCGAGGCCAGCGCATGATTTTGGTTGAGGGGATGGGGTGGGTGGTACGGCTGCCCAGTCCCAGATGACGTATTTCGTCGCCCGTCCTCATGTGAGCGATAGAACGTCTCGAGAATTCTTGCTGGCAGGAACCGATCGCGCTCTGATCTTTCCGGAAGCGCGGGCTGGTTGTTGCTTTCGTACGAGGTTCTGGTTTGTCCAGGAGGTGCCGATGGTATAGGCCGAGGAAACACCGTCGAGTTTCGATCCGGGAGTGGAGGGAGTGGGGGAGGATCATAGTTGACATTATTGTCTCTACGCAAACCAGCGAAGCTGGGTCGAAAACTGAAGTTACGAGGCGGTGGAGAATAGTCGGGTGGAGGGGTGTTGCTAGACGAGACAAAGTTAGCACGCTCATAATACTACCGCACTGTAGACCTCTTACCCAGCATAGGGTTGTCGCCGAAACCACTCTGGGGAAGGTGGGCGCTACATGGTATCGCAGTCAGATCGGTCACCATGTTAAAATAATACATACTGTACGCACGATGTCATCCAAGTCCATCTCACTTCCACTGTCCTCGAAACCAACTCGTGACGCAGAACGTGACTCCCCGGGGAGCAGCGGAGGTACCACAGGTCCACTCGTAGAGAAAGAAGCTTGGTCTACTTCGGCGTTCCTCCTCAGCGAGTCCCTAAACAACCCGGATTGAAAGGAAGCCAGATTCAAGTTGCTGTACGAATACTGTTGGCCGCCGTTCGTCGTAGTCAATGAGCTCGCATTCGGCGTTATAGTGCTCGACCCAACTCCAACTTGACCCAAGGACGATCGAGGGGGTGCCAACGAGCTGGGCACAGGAGGGTGCGACGACTCTTCTCTCGCAGAACTCGTCGAGGTGATGCTTGAACCAGAAACGAAACTCCTACCTCGAACATCTTGACTCAACCGGTCTCTCAGGCGCTCTCTCTCCCTCTCCCATTCCCACACTCTTTCTCGCTGGCGTTCCCGATCTAGCTGCCTTTCTCGTTCTCGTTCGCGTTCTCGTTCTAGTCCACGTAATCTTTCTCTTTCTGCCGCACTCGGTGCATCCCAGTCACGCAACCAAGCCTCAGCCCCTTCCTCCCTCGAGATCCTCTGCGTCTCCGCAAACAACTCCGAGAACGACCGTTGGAGAGACGTCGACGTCACCGGTTCTGTCCTGTTCGTCGACAATGGCACATGCGTAGCACCAAGCGGGGGGAAATGCAAGCTCGTTCCAGTCCCTGGCGCGCTCTCCACACTCGGACTCGGTGGCACCGGCGATGCAACACCCCGATCGCTATTCTCGCGCTCACGCTCGCCCCGCGAACTACCTGACCACCGACTGTCCGACTCGTCGTCCGCATCAAAGCTTGATCGACGGAACCGCGCACGAAACCGTTCAAGCGCAAGCGCGTGTCGTCGCTCGGACGCACTTTCAGACATGAGGGAGTTGGAAGATGGGATGGACGTCCACGAGGAATGCAAGCGAGTGTGGTCTTGTGAAGGGACTTGGTTGGCGACTGTGGTGGTGGTAGGTGCAGGTCCCCTCGACCTCTCGGTGTGGGTTCCATGTCCACGTGGGGGCACGAGTTCTATTTGTCAGTCATATTACTCAGTTTACAAACACAAACATCATTACGACGTACATACCTTCGATAGAAGTATATCGCGATGCGACGGGTTCTCGGACTGGTGCTGGCCTGTTTCGATCCTGGGAGGACTCGGCGATGTTGAAGACATCAAAGACAGAGGGGACAGAATCCCGCTCTACAGAGTGCTGCCTTATGACTCTAGCGCGGTCGCCAAAGCGAGTTTGTGACACCCCTGCCACTCAAGATTGAGTAGATATCCGAGTGCGAAAGAGCGGCCACTTTACCTGGTTGCTCGTTTGGATGTTCCGGACGCGATGGGACCCCACGATCTGAACTTGGCACTGGGCTATCGACACCTCGTCTACGCGATCGGCCATCGGCAGTGTCCCCGCTACCATATAATGTACGATACCTGAGTAGGACATCATCAGTAAAACTGGATGGCGGTGATGACGACGACGGATTGGGTGGAAAGACTAGCGGGGACAAACTCCTGGGTACGTGTCTGATGTGGGAAGTGGAAGGGTGTGCGGACAACTCGACAGAGACCGATGATCGGGTGCCCAGTCGCGTAGTGTTTTCGGTGGACGACGGTCGGATGAAAGTAGGCGTAGAACTGGAAGAAACGACATCTCCCACGCGATCATGTGTGGTAAGCGATGAGGAGCCGCCGACAGAGGGGCGATAAGAAGAATAGGGTGGATAGCAAGGGACATTACCATAAGTGGGAGGAAACGACGCAGAGGGGCCGCTACCGGAAGCAGTTGAGGCTGCCGCTGCAATATTAGCACTATCTGAAAAGGACGGAACAAGGGAGGAGCGTTAATTGATTCAAGTTGGTCTAGACGTGTGGCGTACTGACCGTTGGAAGACGCAAAGGTGGATAATGAATTGAAGGTTTCGCTGGGTGCAACAGCCACGGCGGATGAGGCAGGGTCTGATGTAGTGGAAGGCGGTAGGCTAGAACTGCCATTTGAAAGAAAGTTCGATGGATCAGAATGCCAATGGTCATTTGAAGGGTTTGGATCTCCGTCAACGGAAGGACCCAGAGATGGCAACGGTGAGGAACGTGTAGCTGCTAGGGAAGTCCGGAGAGCCGCGATTTGGCGGTCAAACTCTGCGAAACGTTGTAAAGAAGTACGAAGGGTATCTTCTGGGATTGGAGGAGTGGGAACATGGGGACGTTGGGGCTGGGTAGGTGGGATTGGATGATGTAGATCGGACATGTGGACATCTTGGGCAGTGACAAAGGAAGGGGACGAGGCCACAGGGCGATTTAGGCAGTCTACTGCGTTCGTAGGCAACGCAGACGGACTATCGGAGAAGATATCGCTGCGCGAGCTGGACTGTGCGGTATTGTAACCACTCGAAGAGGATGGATTGGACGAAGAGTCGTCTATGCTGGAAGAGCTTGTGCTCCGCGCTCTCTTGTTTCTCGCTTCTGGGTTGTGCGGGCCCGTCGAGGACGTCGTAGTGTGGAAGCGGTTGTTGCTAGAGGACGAGGATGTGCCACTGGTGGTGGGCTGGATGGGCATGGAAGAGTCAGGGTCTGAATCATACCCGCCACACTCCTCGAACGGGCGCTTTCCATGCGGATGGATATTGACACGGTGCAGATGGGTCGACGGATGGTAGCCCGAGGACGACATCTAGCGACGGGCTTGACGACGATGGTGGTGGAAGGGAAAGAAGGAGAATCGGCGCTGAGACTGGTTTTTTATTTCTTTTTTTTATATTCTCGTATTGAACCAGAGAATGAAGGTTTCGTCCGAGTTACGGGTCGCCGGCTGCACGGCTCTTGGATCGCTCCCACTGCCACCAGACCAGGTCTTGGTAAGTTCTCGCTCGATGACCCAGCTCATTGAATAATCCATTCAAACCAGGGTTTATTGTATGAGAATCCGTCCCCCGCCTGGTGCGAGAATCTCACTGGTACGTATGCCACATGTGGACATCACGCTGCCATGCAGGTATTGTCCCACTGCGGTGGATAGGGCTATAACTATCGTCTGACGCTGCGCGAGGCAGTGGCGAGAGGGGCATTGGCCACATCTCTCCCGGTTTCACTGGCAGTAGTGATGGACTTGAAACCCCGGCATGCCCCTTCTGCACCCGTTCTACGGCAATCTCGAATGTCTCCCTCATTCTCTGTGACATGCCGACGTCAGCGAGCGTTTCGTCAAAACCTGCCGTCGATAGACTCACTCTCAAACACCATAGTGACATGGAGCAGCACAACAGCACAGCTATCAACGCTATGGCCACCGTGACACCCACCACCCACCCATCTTCCCTCCCAAGTGTCCACATAGTAATACCCACCACCACATTCCCGCCCCCAAAGTTGTGCATCCGGGAATTCATGTCGGTTACTGCGGTCGTATTCCCGACCGGGCTCGCTGTGATGGGCCAAGTCCATATGATCCGACCAACGTTTCGATCCGAAAACCCAGCTTACCCTGCATGTTCTGAACCATTACCACAGCCCATTTCGATCCGCTCCCAGTCGGTACCCCTGCTCCCATCCCTGCATTCAACGTTGCAACCGCTTTTGTCGCGGTCGGCAAGGACTTCTCGTCAGGACTGACGTTTTGTGCTCTGTAACGGCCCGTAGGATCAGCGTTCCTTCAAATCTGTCAACCCCGCACACCACGTACAATACTCTAGCATTCAAGCGTCCGCTCTCCGTCGACCGTGTCCTCGTGGCATCCAGATATGTATCGTCCCTGGCCCTATGTAGCTCCGTCGGCATCGGTCTCCCTGTGTTGGCCGACACCGTTGCGGATGTAGGTGCAGCATTCGTCCCCATGAGTCCAGCGATGGCCAGAATGGACGCCGATAACCGGATTATTCTCATGATGTCTGCGTTGGTACCAAAGCTTGGGTTGAAATCCCGGGGCAACTACGTCTTGGCGTTGGCTCGTGGGCTTTAGAGGTATCCTGACGCTCATCTTTCGTCCCTAATAACCTCGGTGACACAAGTACTCGGGACTAGGGGTATGTGCACGACAGCCTGCCAGCTCGCATCCTCGGATGGCACTATACTGGCACTACCACGTGCCACATTTCATACAGCAAGTTCTCTATTCGGGTCGTTCAATCTGATGCTGTATAGGCCGTGATTTAATTGCACGCGACGGCCCGCGGGCAGGCAACGCTTCCTTTCATATCGATGCCTTTGATCATGCAAGAGGGGAAAGGGACTTGAAACCTTGCGCGCGCATGCACATCATGTGTGATGATGACATCGTCATTTCGGATCTATGTTGCTGTGACGTCTGACGCCATAAAGCTGTGCGGCGCACCCACCGATCCACAGTATCCTCGTACCAGCTTTTATGATTCTGCGAAGCTCCAAGTACGTTGGGTTACATGGCCATGATGCTGTAGCACAGTATGTACTATTCGCGCGTCGAATGGAACACTACGGTATACAGCAGCTTACGCTCATGTGGCAAAGGGCACACCCGAGACGCTCGTTCTTTTTGGGGTCCTTGGTGCATGTGTTTCTTATCTTTCTGTCTCGTACGTACGTTTGCCAAGCCAAGCCTAGATTCCCTCCTATGACCCACATACAAGGAGCACATGATATGTGTGTCATACAGGGAGGCACCGAGCTCCGGTCGCGGCCTATCCGCCGTTCGAGAATCGATGGCGGTCAGCACCCAGAGAGCCTGAGTGCTAGTCTCATTGTCCACATTTCCCGCTGAGCTGAATGAGACGTGTTTCGTCTATCGTTCAGCACTGAGTAAATTGATTACTTTATAATCGGGGGCTTACAAAACTACCTTGACATATACTCTCATGGTCATGGTATAAGCACTGACAAACCAGGTTCGGTATTGGCGGTCTCCGACTATGCAACAAAGACTCCGTGGACAATGGACTGGCCGACGGTCTGATGATGGATATAGGTGCTGTCCATACCCGTGACAACGAGCATTACCCGACGGCTTCAGGTCATTTGTACTCCTTGCAACGCGCCCATAACCTTCCGACGGAAAACAAGGGTACTTGTGTATGAAGCTCAGTAACTAATTCAGCATGTCAACAGGAGAGCTCTCCTCCATTGAACACGGTGTCGCCGGGGAAACGGCGATCAACAACAACGTTTCTACCCACAACTACCTTTGAGACCATAGTCGTTATTAATAAGAATGCCTCGAGGCCTTGTGAAGAGCACTGTCAGACATATAAGCACCACGGGTCTAGCTCGTCATCATGCTTTCCGTTGCTGATTTCTTGTCACTACGTCCAGACGTGAATGACTAACCAATTAAAGAGATTAATTGTCGGCGAACAACCCTCTCGTTGCTTGGCTGACCTTTTACGCAGTTCCCGCAGTCCGCACGTACTAGTGGCCACTGGAGTTCTTGAGCCCGGTGAGAAAAGGGAGCCAGTGTATTGGTCTACTGAGCGGCGTCGATAGGAAAGACACCTTGCCAGGGACCTGCCATTTCCTGGATGCGGCCGAGATGGCTGGGAAAGAACGGTATATTTAGACGTAGTCGCAAGCACAATGAGGTCACTTGCATTCCTCGCGAACACTGACCAGTGAACATGCTGGCGGTTGCCGGTACGACATACCGGACGCCGGAAGGAGCTAGTCCATGCCCTCGCTTCGACCTGTCCCGGAAGCCTGGACCAGGTACTCTGAGTGTATCGTGCCTTGGTCGTCACCACGTCAGAATTTCAAGAAACCAGATGTTGGACTTGCATTATATAGTGAAGAAGCATGTGCCCCTGTAGTTTTCGTAAAAACGTCAACCCTAGTCGTTTGGGAGGTACGTGCAATGGGATATGAACATCGAGCAAGACGACGAGCACATCACCGCATTGGCGGCAAAATTCAGAGTCCCTTGGGTGTCAGGGGTCTTATGAGTAACCTACCCCGGTCCCCCGCTGGGACTAGCACAACTAGCTAGTCCATCTATTCCACAGCTGGTGAGTGTGAATTCCTTTGGTTTACCTGCACTTATCAAGTAGTAGTCTTTTGAAAATGGGAAGCGCGCAGACTCAGGATGTTGAGGATGAACGTTTTGAACCTGAACCTCATGTACACCTCCCGAACAACCCCTTCGTGCCTCCAAAAGGAGGGATCTGCCTCATCAACGACCTGCCTCCCGAGCTTCTTGCGCACATATTCGAGCTTGGCTTCAAGGATGATGCTATCGAGGACGAAGAAGACATAGCAGACTCTTACTACACCCATCTCGACACCATGATGTCCCGTGAAAAGGCTATCCATGATCGTGACGTCGAAGTGAAGGCAGACCAAGTGAAAGGAGGTGGAGAGGACGAGGAGGACGAAACCGGGTCCTGTCACCTCTTTCCTCAATTCGCGTTCGCTGTTTCCCATGTCTGCCAGCACTGGCGCAACGTCGCACTCTCGACGCCGTCTCTCTGGACGAATATTGTAGTCACTCTGGAGGAACGTCCACCGTACGAACCCATTGCGACGCTATTGGAACGGAGTAAAAGTCTCCCCATAGACATCGCTATGAATTACGATGATCTGGACGAATACGAGGATGACTTTGAGCCCCCTTCCGACGCCGACCTCGAAATCCTGTTCGCTATGCTCATTCCTCACATCCATCGCTGGGGAACAATAGAAGTCACGGTCTCCGAGTACCACCACATGTATGCGTTTCTCAGCGCAGTCTCTGACCCTTCCGTTCCCGCAGCTGCACAACTCACGTCCCTTGAACTCTATGACTACGAAGACGCAGAAGACCCTGACACGTTTCAGCATCCAAGGATGGCAAAGCATCTCACCCTTTTCGCCGGTTCGGCTCCTTTGCTCACCAGGATAGTCCTCTGGGGAGTGCATGTCAATTGGGATCAACCATGGGTCGCCTCTGCGCCGAATCTCACATATCTCGAGCTCGCCTATCATACTGAAGACGTCCGTCCATCCTGGGTTCAGTTTTCCACCATCCTGCGTAGTGCCTCTGTCCTCCAGAAGCTCAGTCTACGCCAATCAGGACCGTCTGGGGAACCCCGAGTATGGTTCATCGAGCCTGGAGGTCCCGTGGATGTCAATGCCCCTATCCAACTTGTTCGGGTCACAGATCTCGCCCTCGCGTTCGATACACAGGCGCGTTCCATCGGCTTCCTCCGCAAATTCTATCTGCCCGCACTCAAACACCTAGTTCTGGACGAGGAGGGTGACATTGATGATGATTTCGGAGACCTTTTCCGTGAACTCGCTACACCAGTATCTCCAGGCCAAGAACAGGCGCGCAGCTTGGCGAGTCGCCTTGAGAGTCTCAAAATATCCGGACTTCCATGTCACATAGACGCCGTCGGGATGCTCTACGCCGAGCTTCAGAACCTTGTGTCGCTCAACCTTTCACTGTATTTCCTCGCTCCTATCTTCCTCGATATCATCTCCACACCCTGCACGTTACCCGGGTATGGTGGTATTTGGCTCCCTCGACTCGCGATACTCTACATCTCTGGGGGATCCGGGATTGATCTCCGCAAGCTTGTCTTACATAGAAAGGAAGCAGGGGTACCTCTTCGTGCCCTCTACGTGGATCGGGATTGCGAAGCGGACGACAAGGATTTAGATTGGTTGAAGGCGAATGTCGAGACGTTTGACTTTTTCGAGGACAGCGATGTCGAACCTGAGATCGTCGATTCCGATGGGGACTTAGATGATGATGAGTGGTCGGATGCGGACTGGTGAGGTCTGGGCTTGCTTGGTGGGGAAGAGGTCATCCAGATGCAGATATCGAGACAATCGCAGTGTAAGCATACTTCTTGCAATACAACTCTTGGAATTTTTGGCGTGAGGGCGAGCTGCGGGGATCGCGCAATGGATGGGTTCAATGGGCGCAGGGTACTAATTGTTGTCCTCGTGTGCGTCGTGGCTTTGTTGAGATCCTCCATCACACCCAGCTGCCGGGACCGGGTGGGGGGATCAACCGAGAAGGGTGCCTTGTGGGCCAAGGTCAAGTGCTTCTTGCTTGAGGATGATAGCTTCATCCTGATCCTCCGTGGCCCTGAGTTGGCTGTATCGAGTGGAGAAACCGCAAGGTTGCTCGACAACAAGTGCCCTATCGGTCGAAGGACAAGGAGTTTTCGCTCGAGGACAACAGCCAAATCAAGGTCCCTTGTACCGACTGGAGAGATGAACCGCAAGGTTGTTCAACGACATCGGCCAATCAGGATGTCCTTGTGGGCGGAGATGAAGCGCTCCTCGGATGAGGGCAATAACTTCATTGAAGTCCTCCGTGGTATGCCGTGCGCGCAACCAAGTAATGAAGTGCAGAAAGCGCGCATCAGCGCATTGCACGCCACTGAAACAGGGCAGGAGGAAGGGGGAGGGGGTTCCCGCGGTAGAAGCGTCGCCGGTGCGAGCGGTAAATGGGGAATTCGTGGTAGAAGGGCTACCAGCACCTGTGCTAGCGGTAAAAGGGGGCTTCCATTTACCTCCGGCACAGGCGCTTCAGATATCTTCTGCGGCAGAACGGCCGCCAGCACTGTGCTATCCATTGGCCGATACTCAATCTAATGCGATGCCATTGAGCGAAGCGGCAGTGCAAGTTCACGGGACACCCACCTAGCCCCCGTGTGAGCCAGAGCCTATGCTACGTCGACGCGCATATACCCACACAGCGTACATAGATGCCCCTTCGAGATTGAGCTGGTGAAAATGTTCTAGAGATCGTTGTTCGTGTGAGTGAAACTGGCCCGCGACGTGTAGTTCGAGACATACCGATCCAGTACTAGCTCCAGAGGCGCTCTCCATGTTGACCTTTGCGTGGAAGTCGGCCTGAACGAATATAACGTGCCAAAACACAGATCCCAGAGGTCTGAAGCAAGATCTCTGAGTCCACGTAGCGTGGAGAACAAGGCGGGTAGTAGGCGTCCTTTGTTCTGAGGGAAGAACTGGAGGAACAACCTGCATAATACATATTCACAGTCGCTCTCGAGCAAGATACTAACATAGACGCACGAAATCAGCTGCAACTACTCGCTGAAAGCCTCTCTTGTTCCCGTGCGACATGTGGTGTTCCCACGGGTTATCTATGCATCGTAACACACTAGACGCTCAAAAGATGCGTATTTTGATGCATTGCTAGCAACATACCGATTAGATCCTTCGGTGAGGACTTGTCGGTCGAAGCAAGTACGCCGGATTGTGTGTACGCTCTCAATGGTTGAACTAGTGAACGGGACCTTTGCTTTTCGCGTTGTCGAGCTGGAAAGACCTTGCTTTACGGGCGATATGGTCGTATGCAGAGACCGTGGGCGTGTGTTCCGCGACCGAATGGTGAACCGAACTCGACCATCTCCGGAATCATTCCAGACTTGGCGACTGGCATATTATTAGTGGTAAAAGGCGCGTGGTTTGTCGAGTCGAGAGTGGCGCGAGCTTGACTGTAGTCTCGACGATGCGGCGCTCGAAGCTGGCCATCATGATGTTGAATTGAAGCTGGAGCCATTGGAGGCCTCGGAGATCGTCTGTTTGCATTGATTTGTACTCGGTTAGCAGACTTGTCCATTTTCGCTCTTTTCAAAGGTGACGGTCTTTGTCCTAGACGAGAAACCTCCCGGGTCCTCTCTTGCAAAGTCGCCCCGTATGTTATGCCGCCAAATGATTTGCCCCTTACAGGTCGCACCCCATTGTCTCAAACAGTTGGTCATAGTACCCAGGGTTCTTCTGCCGAAGATATTGTTTGACGCGGATATTGACTCTGCTGCCTATCGATACGTCAATGCGTCGAAGGGTAATATGAACCAAGAAACGGAGACCTTTAATGATGACGAATGCGGTAGTCGTTAGAGACCACCAAGAAAATTTGACCGAGCCTCTGAGGTGAGGCCTGCTTCAGGGGCAGAAGCTCTAGGCCCCCGTCGATGGTCCCGTGGTCATTGAATGAAATTCAGTGCCCATCTGTTCAGCCGTGTGGCATCCTCACGTACATGCAGATAAGCCAACGTATACGGCCGTCCTACTAATTTGCACGCAGTGGCCAATCATGTGTCTCATCGAAAGAAAATGATTTCAACCATTCACTGTTGCTGTCTCCTTGTTCCGGTATCTTGTGAGTGCCACACTCAGCTCGAGGCACTCGGATGCTTGAGCATGTGCAACTGTGTATATAACCAGAAATAATCAGATACTACAAGTCCGTGCTCCTACGCTCGTTCATTCACGTCATCCATAGAAAAGCATGTCTGCCTGGAGCATTGGCGTAACACATCCTCTCCGTGACATCGCATCAACTGATAATCGGACCTGCTGGACATATTTCCATATGGCGGCCGCTATCATGGTCTCATATAGGATGTCAACCGCGCAAAGTCAAAGTCCAAGTATGGCGAAGGCGAGGAAGATGCTACGGGCATGTGGCAAGCCATCTGCAAACCCTTCCAATGCTGGTCAATGTCACGAGTTTTTAAAAGGTGGGCAGGTACACATTTGACAATGACACATACGGTCGGGAAACACGCCTGCAAGGTGATGCACTATGCGTGGCAGAAGGTTGCTGTGTAAGAGGCATGGTATAGGCTGTACCAACATACCTGGATCCGACATGGCATTTGCTTGACAGTGACATAGAGGCCGCCCGAGAGCATCAGCACTGTAATACTTGTGAGGAGCTCGAAATTGGGCAAGATGTTGGGGAAATGGGACTTGGTTGGTAAGGGGGAAGACAGTGGGAAAAAGGATGAATTCAGTGCTGATCCAGGCGGTCATGAAAAATGCGTCGAGGAGGAGGACAATGTGATAAGTTTTGAAAGCAAGATATTGATTGGACGGGGACATAGATATCGATGGATCCTTCCAGGGAGAGTGGTCACAGCAAGCTGTGTGGACATAGTGAGACACGAGATGGGACAGTGTGACGGCGAGTGAGCCAAAGACTAGCCCCACGCAGAGACAGTGTCGAATCATGCCGCATGACTTCATTCACACCCGTCTTGTCTTCCAACCCATCACCACCTGAATATGGGCTGGGATCTTGGAAGATAGTGTTGAATTAATTCTTTGAGGGCATCGGCAACATACCCGTTCAAGTTAAATATTCTCGCTTCAACAGGCCGACGATGTGACAACCAGCTCAGAATGAAATAAACGACCCTCATCGCAGCAAAGTGCACTGACGGATGATTGGAGTTATGTGTAGTTGTTATTCCAGACTAGGGTGTAGGAGGAACTGGATGAATAAAGTTAGTCACTCTCCAAGACTTCATATTTGATATCGGAGTCATCCACCTTCAAGTGGCCCATCTCCATTACGCGCCCAAATCACAAACTCGGAACGCTAATTGGGCCAAAGACGTCGTACATCATGCCAACCAAATTCCAACGCTGCCTATATTCCTCCACGTTCGGGGGTTCCACCATATACTCACCACCCCACTGAACGAATGAAAACTCCGAACATGCTCCTGCGAGACCACGGAAGAGAGATGCAATGGCCGGAACAGACTCTGCTTCAATGGTAGCGTCGAGGACATTGATGGAAAATTTGAATGGCAATGTCAATCCGAGACTTGCTGGCGTTTGATTGAGCGGCGATTGAGTGTAACCTCGGGTGTCGAGGGGGATGGCAATATGAACAAGTGACTGGCATGTCTGTAGAAGTCGTAGAAGTCCACCAGCGGTGAGTCCACCCTGTGAGTTCCAGCCCCAATCCTCATTTATTCGGAGATATTGCAACTGGGGCCATGACGATGCCAACGTTAGCACATCACTATTGGTCAGTCGTACGTTGCACTCCATATTGAGGGTTATGTCACAGATGTTGCGGAACGCCATGAAAGGCCGCAGGTCTTCCAAGCCAAGTAAAAAAGCTTCCGAGCGGGGAACGTCACTTGAAGGGGGGGAATTTTGCATCAACCACAGGCTCCGGACGGTACATCCAGCACCCGATGTCTGCACACCGGACACGAAGAAGGAGAAGCTCCGCCTAGAAGGACAGTCTCCAAAGAAGACCATAAAAAATGTCGCAGCAACCAGTCGGATACAAGAGAGTAACTGCGAAACTGGGTCCCAGGAACGAGAATAGAGTGTCAAGTCGTGCAAATTGGAAAAGAAAAGAGGTGATTCGTAATCTTGCAATGTAGCGCTAGGCGTGAACCCGAGTCGAGTCAACGCAGGCATACGGGAAAGATGGACAAGAGCATCTACGTCCAAGGTGACTCCAGGACAATGCACAGACCAGAGGCTTTTCCAGCGGGAAATATAATTGGGTTCCATTTGGTTCAACATGTCTTCATGCTCACGCACGCTAATGCTAAGCCTCCCAATACTTGGGGAGCACCTGGGAAACGAGTGGAGAGATTGCTGGAACAGTTGTGGACTTCCGAACTCGACATAGAGGAAAACCAAGGATGGGAGGGGCAGGTGTAACAAGGGCATGGTTTTCTTTGTATATGTACAATGCAACTCGCGGAGGCTCGGGAAGAGTGGCCCAGCGGTAGGGGGATTCGAGAGGGTCCTGATGGCTTTCCGGTCGAGTCCAAATTTGAACTTTCGTATGGATTTAATGCGACGCGTATAGCTTTGAAGGATATCCCAATCGGTCTGCAGAAGTGGTCTTGTGAACGAATACTATATAAAATGGCAGAAGACAATCGGAAGACGTTCAATATGCAATGTATGACGAACATGAATTGGCTCTCACCGAGTCTGCTGGGGGTAGTCGAAGAGATGCCCCAGGAAGACACCGTGCCAGCGGGGACAAGTCGAAAATGACACTCCAGAGTACATCGAGTGCTGGTTCCTTGAATGCGCGACATGTTCTGGCCAGAGCAGCTAGATCAGGAGTGGCCGTTGTGCGTTGATTCGCACTCAGACCCGGCAGGCAAGCTGAGTGATGGAATATATTGAGAAGTATCTCTTCTATCTCGAGGGCGTGATGCATGTGGGTCTCTTGGGTGCGTGCCAGTGAATGGAGTGAGGCAGTTGAGGGTAACAAAGTGCGCAAAGTTCAAACAAGGAGCAGTGCCGCCCGCGAGTCGGAGTGACAAGGACCATCAAAGATAATCTGGGCCAGAATCATTGCCATCCTTAGTAATTATGCTTCAGAGGATGTGCAACGTGTACTGAGTCCCACCGACGACGTCCTCGACTGGTCTCCCTTATTCTTCGGGGAATCGACGGGGATGCAGGCATTGATCATCCATGTGTGGTCGTGACGTCTCATACTTTCGTCACGGTGAATCGTCGCAATCAAGATAGATTAGCCTCACACCAAAGCACCGTGTCCCCATCTGGGCTCCGAACACGTATTATGTTGAGTCATGGTAAAGCCTGCTCATGGCAAGCAACAGGCTATCCTATCCTTTGAACGTTCCTCACGAAAACAGAGTGCAAGGTGAGCGGCTCCGAATGGTAACTTACTCATGGCTCGTGGTTGTTCATCCATTTGAAACTGTAGCTGGCATCAGGGGAAGTATATCATTTTGCGCGACTCGGACAGTGGTATTGCAGAGCAAGAACGATTTCATACACAATAGATTTCATACACCATACTTATACATATCATTGGAATGGACTGAAAGGGAATCAAGCTACACTATCAAGATCAAGCAATGTCCCGGAAAATCTGCAGATACGGTCAAAAGTATAGTATGCGATCTAGAAACCGTACGACTGAGCCTGGGACGGATAACCGCGCAAGTCTTCGGAAAAGTACGTGTCAAGACCATTCGTGGTAGGAAGGGTATTCATCTGCATCTGAGCGTTTGCCACATGGTTGTGGCCGTATGTTTCGGTCATGAACGGCGTAGTGTACATCTCAGCGCCAAACGTTGGCCAGGGGCCTCGGAAATTTGTAGCGGCGTTGAATGGGACGTGTCCTTGTGGTTGGCCATGGATAACCGGCGCGATGCCACTTCCGGTGTAAGGGAGCGATTCTACGTAGGCCGGCGACGGCCCATATGTGTGCGCCAGATTGGAAGCAATCCACGGGTCGTTGCTGGATCCAGCTGTCTCCAATCGCTCTGTGTAGGCCTGACCGTTTGCATGGATGGGCATGAAGTCTGTGAAGCTGGCGGCACTGGGACCACTTGTGTCCGGGAACAGCATGTCGACTTGTCCATACCCGTCAACACTTTGCTGCAGAGTACAAGGCAAGCGACTTTCTGATGCCGTGCCCACAGCATGACCATCAGAACCGACGTTTTCAGATGGGTTGGAATGCTGAAGAGTGGGTTTTCGTTTCCGGACCCGCTTTGGCTTTCTAGCGCGGGAAGCAGCATCGTCAGTGGTCATGAATGCAGTGGTGCTGCCGGGGGATGGCGGAGGATTAAAGTGGACGAATTCGACGGTCCCTGTAGTTGCAGCCCGAGGACGAGCGCGCGGTCGCGGCTTGTGGTCGTGGATTCTCTGTCGATGCCTCGACAACAAGGACGGGTCGTGTGTCTTGAAAGAACAGCGTTCGCGATAGCTCGACCCCGAGGCATCGGTTTGTGTAATGGTATCCGGACATTCCTCAGGCTTCTCGCCCGTGCTGGATGGGAGCAAGTGAGCATCTCGTTGTGGGTAAATCTGCTTCGAAGAGTAGACTTACTGTGTCCTACGGTGGATCTTGAGATTAAGTTCACTTGGGGTGTAGAACGGGCAGTCCTCCCACTTGCAGTAAAACATCCTACCGGTAGTTGTCAGCTTCTACGCAGTCATGTCACCAAGGTTCGCGTACTTTTTGCCTTTGTGCATGGCCTTGTGTTTCTTGAGCTCGGACGCTCTCGAGAACTCCATATCACAGCCGGACTCGTCGCAGGGGTATTGACTCTGGAATCGAATGGTTAATTCCATCCCGAATGAGATAGCCAGAAAACGCACTTTGGGCATTTTCTATGTAAGTGGTATATACGCAGAATGCTCGGGAGGATGACCAGATTCTCGAAGACAGTTGGGGATGTGAAGTGTCGATAACGTTCCAATTTATATGCATGAGCTTTGGACATGTTTCCCCGTCCCTGTCGAGCCCAAATTGGTGTTCAATCGCCTTCCAAGCGTCACAGCGCTCTGCCGACGTGACAAACCTGCTGCTTTGTGCAAGCGATAAATTGAACATCCACACCGGGAGCTCCTGTGAAATGTGAAATGAAGTAAGGGGGATGCACGCCTGTCCCTTTCGGGGTTGAAACGTGATCCGGGGGAAAAGATTCCGCGCCGGAGGCACTGCAGAGCTTGCCCGTTGTAAAAAAAAAAAAAAACATCAACAGACCTCTCGCCTCTATTCTGGATTACCTGGCACAGCACTCGATGTAGTTGACCTGGGGTGTAGCACACTAGCAACAAGGTGCAATTGCTCTACTTTCCAGTGTCAGGATGAAATCCATTGACGAGCGTAACTACTGACCAAAGACTTCATCTTCCGAGGCCGGGCCCGGGGGCAAGAGCGGATCTCATGGAACTAGATCTGATGTCTCCACACAATGGGAATTGAGTCATTGACGTTATCTCCTCACCAACAACTCGCCGCCCATACTCGCGCCGAATGAGATCGGGTGCTAGTTGTGGTGCTTTTTCGGCGCGTGTTGTGAAGTGTCCACATCTGTAGCGACCACTGATAAGTATATATTGCGTTGAAAGCGATACCGTGACGGTGGACCCCGTCATAGTTACCGGCGTTCCTTTCTACGATGTGCTCCGGTGTCCTTCAGTGAGTCAGTGAGAACTCGAACGAGACAGTTCCCGATCGGTTCAGATGACGTAATCACCGCCACGCCGCCGTATCGGTAAGATAGGTCAAAGCGTAGCTTGAGCCGTCATCTCGGACATGACCGACTCTGCGCACCCGTGTTCACACTCGTTATCCACAGAATTCAATCCCAAATTAAATGTTCCTCCACCGGTTGCAAGTTGGGCTGTTACGCTCGGCAGGCCCCGTGCGCAGATGCCGCGAGTTTTCTGTTTTGTGCATTCAGAGAATGGCGCGAGGGGCCTGCTCCCACTGGCAGCGGGCGTACAGCCTGTCATCGGGGTGTGATCCCGATACACATGAAACGCGCTTCTCCCACGTGTCTCGTACTTTAGCCAGTTTCGGAGACTTTTACTTACTCCACCCCGTGGGCGGCCCGCAGAACGTGTCATGTCATGTGAAGAGTAACAAAAGGGTACGGCGGATACGTTCCCCCCTTTAGTTCACCAGGCACCGACCAATTCATCCTAGTCCACCTAAAATTGTGGTACCACCCTTAACAACGATATGAACTCAAAAAAATCGTGTCGAAAAACACAGGGATCCCTCAAAGTGTCACTCCCATGGCCAATCGAACTCGACCAAACTTTGAGAGATTACACCGCTACTCGTGACGTACACACCACAATACACGGAAACGCTTTTCAAATGCTATGAGCTTACCTTACTTCGACAGTCTTGACAAACGATCATTTGTCTGTCCTGATGTGATCGAGGTCGTCGCCTCAACGTCAAGCAGCTGTTTACAAACCCTCGTCCACGAAAAGCCCTGCGGGAAGAAATTCAAATGACGATTCTGCGCTGAAGAAACGACACGGATACACCCCAGATCCGCTCACGGAGATGTGCGCGCGCTTCTGATGGAGTGGATGGCGGAGCATTGAAGGCCGTCGCGTTCTGAACCCTTCCCTGTCCTTCCCAGGTGCACGATTCCACGCGATGATGAGGCATCATACTTTACACGTTCGTATCCCCGCCTGTAGATAAGGAGTACTATCCTGCGCCGGTCTCCAGATAAGCAACTGTTAGTGAAACGCCATTACGAACCTTTGCGCATGATAGAATCGGATGTCTGATACGGCAATGATACATCCTCCCGTGCTAAGGCGACAAGGCATACATTACTTGTAATACCCACATCACTGAGTCTACTAACAGAGGTTCAAGTCCCTTGCCTGATTATGAACGCCCTTGTCAAGACGATATCTGCCCCGAACGACCATGAATTTATCGAGCAGTACGCGTGTACCAAGGACATGTTTATTTGCAATAGACAGGATACCACGAAACGAGAGTGGGAAGTTAACTAGCGATACAACGGAGATACATCGACGACGATATGTAGGTAATGAACGAGTGAGTAGAGCGTCATAGAGCAATTAACAGATAAAGATGCAAGGAAGGAAAAAAAAAGGTGTGGGACACGATGAGAGTAGATCGACATGCATGATCACCAGCTCATGCGCAATATTCCCTGTGTGCCTGCAACACAGACTGGTCCCAACCCTCGACACCAACTTCGACCATCCATTCGGGGCAGAGACAACCCTCCTGGCCGGTCATGGCGTCAGAAGCCAGATCTAGAGTGGAGCTCTCAGGGCAAGGTGCGGGCTCATACTTCATGCCAGTCGTGCCAAATGTACTGTACCCCATCTCGTACCTTGACATCCACTGGCAACGCAACGAAGGATCGAAAAGGGTGTCCAATCCCATTTCATCATCGGAACCGACCAAAGTGGCGTTGGGATCGCAGTCGAACTCCCCGTAACGATAGTCGACAAGTACCGAGCTTCGATTCACGTCTTGCAGAGGAAGAATGCGCGTGCGGTTGGCAGAGGTGGCGGTATTGCCACAATCTTTCTTTGGAATCCTGGGCTTGCGTGGTGAACGAGACGCTTTGCGGCGTGGCAATGCGGTAAGACGCTTAGTACGCCTGCGACGTCGAGGAGCTTTTTCTTCCTTCTTTTGCCGAGTCTTGCGAGTGGTGGGAGGAGGAGGAGGAGCCTTGAGCCGCCTGCGGGTGGATGGAGGTACATAAAAGTGGATTTTCTTGCGGTGCTTCGAGAGGGACGCAGGGTCGTGCGTTCTATAATCACAGCGCCGTTCACTGTCACCGACGGTAACCGTTTCAGGACACTCCAGGTGCTTCTCGCCGGAGCTGGAAAGGAACTATGTTAGCATCCCGGTACTGGAGATAGCAGAGTGAAGTGTTAAGCTCACTGGGCTGCGACATGGATCGCGAGGCTCTTCTTTTGGAGCGTGATAAAATCACACTCCGGGCAATGATGTACGCTATCGGTGAATGTCATGTGAGAGGATGGTCGTGTTGCTGAGGGACCCACGCATACCTCTCGGGGTCGTCGTGAGTGGCTTTGTGCTTCTTCAGCTCATAAGCCTTTGAAAAGACCTGGCCGCAGTCGGCAAATGTGCAGGGAAAAGTCTGGAGTGAACGGGTCAGCCCCAAACCCGATGAGGGGGACAAAAACGCACCCCGGGCATGATTAATAGTCGCACGAGAATGACACAGAGGTATATGCAGAGGGTATGAAATATGTCCAGGAGAATGACCAGATTCTCGCGGATGGTGGAAAATGCGTTTGAGTGAGGAGGTCACCCTACCTGTCGCGCTTATATACTGTTCATGTCCCCAATTGTCGGACGTGTCTTTGAAGCTTTGACTTTCCACATCATTGTTTGCGAGAGGGGCAAAGCAAAGCGAGGGACATGGTGTTGCTACATTGTGGACAGAGGCGTTCCACGCGTCACAGAAAGATATGAGTGTGGACCTTTATTTTTAGTACGCGGACAAAGCAAACGCTGCAGCGCTTGGGCGCGACTGGGACACCGCCGACCGGCCTCCAGCAGCCTTAGGTTGCTCTGTCGCGAATCAGAGCGTCCCGGGCGTACTGTAATCAAGGGGCTTGATCGATATCGTTCTGCACTGAATCTTACCGTTCATGGCGGGCACTGACTTAACCGCAATAGTATGAGCCAGCCTTGTGGTCATAGCATCCAGTGTCGGTGTCAGTATCGTGGACCTTAAACGGCCAAAGCGCGATTCCCACGATCGCGACGCATTAGCCGATCTGGTGGTGGGACATATGAGTCACCTCAGTGGCACGCGGATGGTTCAATATATGCACAGCGGTAGAATCGTGTGTTACAAGTAGAAAAGGACAAAGTATCGTACTCGTGGAGTCTCTAGGGTGGCGAACAGAGGATGAGAACGAAGCTCTAAGGCGTCAAAGGGACATCAAGAGATGAGCTTGGTGAGACCTTCTTCGAAGGTGGGTCCTAATGAGGTGATCTTGCATGGCATTGCAGGGTAAACCAATCTAAATCAAACTTGCAGTAGGTAATAAAAGACACGTCCGCATACAAGATAGTAATATTTGTTGGCGTGCCCTGAAAAAGCACAGACCGAGGATCAGCGAACTGCGCAGGGAAAAATGAGGAGGGAAATAGACGATGGCCGACGCACAATGGGTATGGCGCATCCGTTCCGGGGAATAGCGATGGAGAGTATCCATGAATTTTTGGCGCAAGTCTACAGAGAACATGGGCCACAAAGTGCGATGTGTGATTGATCATGACGCCACTCGCAATTTTGTGTTCCAAGGTCCCAATATTGTTGAGGAAGAGGATGAAAGGGACCCGTTCCAAGAGCTTGGATGAGCAGACAACTTTAGATCTTCGCGCGATTACTCGTCGAAGTATGATATAGGAGCTATAAAAATGACTACATCCGTTTGAATGATGGCGGCGCAGTAGATAACACGCACCCAGGTAAGCGAACCACTTACATTATAAATCCTTTTTACAACGTTCATCTCATATTCTTGAATATCTTGCGTGCGTGAGCGTGCACGGACGATGCCATCATCTATTGGTTCACAATCACGAGTAGCGAGACGCTCTGGGTTGTCTAGAAAACTTGGTATCATGTACGACTCGAGAAACGACACGTAGGAGTAACAGGGTGCAGTGACAGGGTACCTCGCACACCAGGTGATCTTGGAGATCCTAGGCGAGAGGCTGGGTGGCGTCTGAGTTTATCCTCGGCAGTTACACTGACACTCGACACCGCGGAGGAGACGAAGCCGAGGTGATCGTATTTGTGAATGAAAGAAAGTGCTTCTTCTTCTTCATCGTCGTTCGCATGTTGGAGTGCTTCTGGAGGGTGGCTCAGGCGCACTCGTGTGTATCGAGTTCGAAAATCTGCCTCGCGTTATTAGTACTCGACAAAGTCAAATGATGGGACTTGCTGATTGTTACCGTCAGCCGGTAACTCTCGGCCAACGTGCAAATTCCCACGCTGACGCAGTTTGGCTCCTTCCAAGATGCTCTCTCAAACGACGCCATGGTTCAAAGCATCGAGGCTCGAAGTCTTGATCACCAACGCCTGCGATCCCGGTCTTCCAGAACCCAACTATGCCCACCACCTCGAAATCGCAGAGTACATGAACACCAAAAAGGCCAATACGTGAGTCGTCGTGTTTACACAGACCACGTACGTTGGACGGTGCACACTGATGCCTCGCTCGTCCTTCAAGGCCTCGTGAAGCCACCATGCTCATCGCCCGATTAGCGAATAACAGGAATCCCCACATCGCCATTCTCGCTCTTGCCCTGCTCGACACGCTCGTGCAGTCATGTGGATACCCACTACATCTCCAAATTTCGACCAAGGAGTTTCTAAACGAGCTCGTACGTCGATTCCCAGAACGACCGCCCGCATTCCCTGGTCCCGTCATGTCACGAATATTGGACCTCATTCATGGTTGGAAGGAGGGCATCTGTGCCGAGTCGAGGTGGAAAGAGGATCTGGGGAATATCAGGGATATGCATCGTTTGTTGACCTTCAAGGGCTATCGATTCAGAGAACCACACTCGCGGACTCTTTCGGAAAACACTATGGTAGGCCGACGACCTCTTTCATCGTCCACGCTGTAAGATACTGACACGTTTTTAGACTATAAAGTCACCGGAAGAACTCGAGAACGAGGACAGAGAAGCTCAGGCTGCCAAACTACAGGAACTCATTCGACGTGGAACACCGCGCGACCTGGCCGCAGCACAGGAACTGATGAAAACACTCGCCGGTGCGAACCCGGATGCGAAACCAGACTATCGGAGCCAGTCGCTGGGAGAGCTCGCGAAACTGCAAAGCAAAGTGGTCCTGCTCAACGAGATGCTAGATAACGTGGATGCGGCAAAGGGCGAGCGGTGGGTAAAGGGTGACGCGTATGATCAGGTGGCAGCCCTCCTCAAGGGTGCGCGTCCAAAGTTGCAGAAATGGGTCTCCGATGCAGAGACGGAAGACCCAGAATCTCTGAGTGAGTAGACACCGCAACGGTCTCCCCACGGTCGTTGATCCTCCATAAAGATGCTTTCTTGGAAGCCAACGATCAAATCAACACAGCACTAGCACGGTTCGAGGCATTCCAGACAGGAGACTTGGCAGCAGTAGCGTCGATTCCGACGTCGATTGCATCCGGGTCTGGAGCGGATGGCTATGGGTCCTCACTCATTGATTTCGACGACGGATCGGCAGATGCCAACAGCGGAAGCACCAACCCTGTTGACGATCTGATGAATTTGTTCCCTCGACAACCTCCTGGTCCTCCCCCGATCAATACCGCGACACGACCTTCAGTGATCTCCCCATTCCCTACCACCGCTCAATCACAACCGCAGTTTGGATCGATCATGCTCCCCGGGACACCTACGCCTTCGAACGGATCCTCCAACGGTGCAACTGGCAGAACGACATCTCCGCCCACGAATTTCGGTGCGGCCTCATCGGCCGCCGGTTTGTCCATGGGCTCAATCATACAACCCCAGTCGTCGTCCCAGCAAACCGTCCCCGTGGGACAAGCGCAGTTTGCGCAACATCAATCTTGGGGGTCAGGCTCTGGCATCCCCGTTTCTGCCCACCCACGAACATCGTCACTGGGTACTGCCTCGCCACCTTCTGGACCTGCCACGCCGCCCGGTCTAGGTGGATTCCACACCCAGACGGCAGGCGCCACCGCTGGACAACGCACGCAGACACAGTCGAATACAGCCCAAACCAAAGACCCATTCGCTGATCTCGTGAAACTCTTTTGATGAGCCGCGCAGAGTGAAACTGTCGTTTTGGGTTGGGTGAGGATGGACGCTGGTTTCGGAGGGGGATTTATGGCTACGGACGGTGGCGACGTAGTATTGATTTTCGTTGATCCAACGTATATGGTCAGTGCTGGGGTCTTTGGCTTGACGCTATTGTATCCAATCAAACGACGGGGATTTGGACGCACAGTATGTACGTCTTCTTTTTTCTTTTTGGATCAAATCTTGGTTGCAATTTGGAATCCAACGACCTGTAATAAGACGCATGACCGAGACGTGGAATTTGAGTACTGGGACCCAGACTATGACCGTGGCATTTATATCAGGGGGATCTTGGAAATATCAGGTATGTATCGATTCAGTCTATCTACACCCTCCCACGACTTGGATCCACAGCTCGTCCAATTTCCATTCTCCGTTGTCTACTAGACACCCCCCATCGCAAGCCAAAACCCGTTCAGCTCAACCAAGTCGCCCACGGACTGAATTGACCACTCATGACGGTAGCCATCTCACGTGCGAGCATTCTGGCCGTTTGCTGTGAAAAGTGGAGTTCGTCGTACCTAGCGCGGCGAATGCGATCAAGACATGGTAGGGCAGGACAGGGGGCGAGCGTACCACATGAAGCTGTCTTGAGCACTGCCCTCGGCGACAGTACAGTCGCCAGTGTCGCTCGTGCTCTCGTTGACCGCATACACGCATGAATTGATGCACCCGGTAACGTTGAGCGGCGCAGTGCCATTGAGGTAGTTGCCAGGATGAGTGTAAATATCGGTGAAAAAGCCGTACGAATCGAACGACGCTGAATCCGTGTCACTCGTGCGTGAGTGGTGTTTTGCCCACACCGTGAAGAGATCTTACCAATGTGAGCCCCAGGCAGGGTGGGAGCGAGCGCTTCGAGCTCTAGTAGGGTAATTTGGTTGCCCGCGTGGACGAGCTCACGCATGAAGATGTTCCATTCGGTCGTGTTACGTTGTGCGGTCCAATACCTACTAGGGTACGAGTTGCTGGAGTAGAGGATGGTGAGGTCGAGTGGGATGATCTGTTATGCCAGGTAAGCTTCCCAATCATCCCCGAAGTAACCTCGCATTTAGAGATGGCGTACGCTCTGCATGATAAAGTTACGGGCACCGCTCTCGTAAAGGCGCTTCAAAACATCGACGGCACATTGCCTGACAGGGACGATCGACACGCCGGGCGCGTCGCTCCCCGTCAAGAGGGCGCCGACTCCGAGGTCGTTAGTTCCAATCCAGATAGTATATACAGTCTCTTGAGGATTGAGTGCGAGGGTGCCATTGTAAGTCTCGTTCAAGTATGCGGGGAGCTGCCATTCCATGATAGGAGGAAAGAGACGGTATGTGAGCAAGTTGGAGCAGGTCGCACCAGACCGCGCGAATCCTGAGGCATCCAGGTGAATAAGGAACAAGCAGAAAGGCCAGAAGGGGACTCACCGTAGAGGTTGAATGGACCATACTCTGCAGCCCACGTTGGCCACTGGTACCCGCCGTCTGCAGAAGGGTAGTAGGACGAGTCGGTGTATGAGTCCCCGAAGGTGACAAAGTTTTTGATCTGGCCAGGTGCTACACCGATCGCGATAGAAGATGTGACGAATGCCAAGAGCGCTGACGCAACCCGTAAATTTTTGGGGTAAACCATTCTGGGTGGGATCTCTGACGGTACGGTGGTGGATGTCCAGGAAGAGACGTCGGATGATCCGGTGGTCTGTCAGTCGCACCCAAGAGTGATGCGTGGACCGTTATTATATACGCACTCGAAGAGCATCGGGTCATTTGATGCTGGCTAAAGGATCAAAGCCCGCCGAGATTTTCCAGCGGAACCTGTCGGGAAAATGTCTCGTCACAGGACACACGGCGACTGGGAATCGCGCATGTGCGGTCCGTCGAAAAGTCGCATTTCTTCGATGTGCATCAAGTGGTTTCAGTCACGAGTTCATGCTTGTCGAAAGGAAGACGTGCCCGCCTCTTCTTATATAAAACGTTCGGAGCCCCGGATCACGGTCATTCCCCAGCTCAAAATATGAAATCTCACATTCATAATTGCACGGCGCCTTGTGGCTGGATCGATTGGAAGTTCACCTGGAAAGAACCCACTGCGCCTGAAATACGCGCTGTAAGGTTGGGTGATCACCACGGTTGGAAACACAGAAATAGTCACAAGGACAGAAGAGTGGAAAAACAAGGAGGGCGTGGGAACACACAATAAAGGTGTCTCCTGACAAGGCCGCCTCGAAGGCTAGCACTGTTCGTCAGTATTCCGGGTCCATGGAAAGATTCGACCTTTCTGTGCCAACGCTTACCGATGCTGAATTCTTTCCGGCCGCACTTCTGCTCCCGATGGCTCCCACCTACTGCGTAGTACCGGTTCATTTCGTTGACGATTCGCCTGACACTGTTTGCAGGCATCATCTTTGTTGTGCACGACGAATTGGAACTGAAAAGAACTACAACGACCAGCAAGTCGGTTGCCAATGTCTGGGTCGATCCTTTTTTTCGCTCGCTATGCGTCATATCTTGGTAAATATCAACTTCTACTATCCACCCTCCTTGGAGGCTCCGATCATGAAACGTATGACGAACAATAATTTTCAATACCGAGGACAATTAAAACACGAGGTGACGTCACCGTCAACTCCCTCTTGTTGATGACCAGACCCGAATAACATTATTACGACTGCCACCTTAGCCTGTTTTGTGGCTGATAATTTCACTAGGTGTCCCAAGCAAGGGATAGCATTTTTGAAGCAGTTGCCATGCACGGCGAGTACGGGCAATGCGAAACGAGTACAACCAACGGGAATATACTAAAACTAGTCACGGAGATTAATCCAAGCCTAAGGGTATAAAGCAGCATGCCGTAGTTGTTGCAGGCGGTGTCAAGTGAGCCGTGATCACGAACGGGGCCATGGCATACGATTGAATCATGTACGTGAATAACCGCGGTTTGTCTCTGGGTACCCCGTGTAGTCCGGTGTGCAGCGGAATCGTCTCACCTTCGTGACTTGGCAGTTAGTCCACTCACTGATCGGGGTGGTGAACCAAGCCCTGGACCAATCTTCCGTGTAGCACAGAGGTGATCATGACGTACATCGTAGAAATCTCCATATGATACCTTTCTGTTTGAGACCTAGAAAATTGTCTCCCGCTGAGTCCTGACGAGAAGCCATCTAGCGAGATTCTAGCTTGTCACTTTGAAACAGTGGAATTCCTAGAAGTTCGGTTTCCCTGAAACAAAGTACGGCGACTTGGTATATCGCATCTCGTCGGACGGTTTCAGACTTTGGGACAACCGAAGGGTACAAATACACACCTCTACTTCTGAACCTGGTCCGCATCTATTCCAACATTCCCAACTTTTCGCTTCCCATTATGACCTACACCACTCGTATGATTAGCTTCATTGGTCTGATTTCACTCGCAGCCTCCTCACCGCTTTCTGAGCGTGAAGAGCTCGACGTGTGGGCCCCACCCATCACTTTCCCCATCATTGGCTATGAAGCGTGTATCGAGCGCGAGCTAGATGTTCAATGGTATGTTAACACATTCCTATACCACGTACTACTCACATATATTTTGCAGGGATACCAGCGACCCCCCTGCTCAGATCACCAATCCCACGGGCACTTTATATTTCGTTCAAGACGGATTTCTTGACTTTGGTAAGTCTCTGACCCAGCTCACTAGCATCACCACTGAGCAGGCATCTAGACCATCCGGCGGCCAGCAAATTTCCACTTTCCGATGGGCATGTGACGTTCACAGTCCCTGCCAACAAACCCTCTGGGACGTACCAACTTGTGTGTAAGTTGTAGTGCATGCATGTGCAACACTATCGCACCTGACTTGTTGTTCAAAAGTGGTTGGCGATTCAGGCGACTGGAGCCCGTCCTTCCAACTCGTGCACTGCTAACATCAGTAAATTCAGATACAGATGTTGAAGTAATAATGGTTTCAAATGTGTGAGAAGTAGGGTAGGATACTGTTAATCTTCAGCCGTGCGAATCCACTTCCTAGAGACAAAAAGATCACTTGAGAATACGGGTTGGGGACATGCACAGGTTAGGCATAGAAAGCTGCGGACAACTTACTAATCAGCAGATCAGTCATTTTGGAACAGTCGCGACGCGTTTCTACAAATTTAAGTCGAGTGAGAATGTCTTCTGAAGCGTGAAGATGGTACTTGAAATGTAATATGCCGAGAAATTGGGAGGACTTGAAGTTTTGTCGTTCAAAGTTTAATTGTTGCCTACGTGCGCTCAAATATGTATTTGAAGGATTTATTAAATCTGTTTAGAACCTAAACAAACGACGTACGATGTTTGAATCGGCTTGGCGTCGTGCAAAGGCGCGTCGTCGTCGACAGAAAGCACCACGTGCTGGATGACTGACGCTCAGATATAGATATAACTGAGGCGGACGTGGGTGGAAGAGTCTCTCATTTCAGTGTGATTGGATCAGCCTCCCGGGAAAAACCGACTCACAGAGCTGGGACTTTACTTCCAGATCTGGAAGTGCAGTGCCACCAGCAGGACGCGGGTGTGCAAAAAGTTTCGCGCGCGAGACCCTCATATCATTCAGTGCAAAGTCGAGTCGCCGATCAGTACTATCAGTGATGCCAAGCTCAATCTCCCACGAAAGATACCACGATCTACTTGACCATGTTACATAAGATCAAACCGGAGCGGTCTTGAAAATTACCTCCGAGTCCTGATGGAAGAAAGTCACCGAGTGACTGTAATCTGAGCTTCCACCCTGTCACTTTGAAACAAGGGAATGCCTGGCAGCTCGGTACGCTGAAACAAAATACTTGAACATAACCACAAATTCGCTATATAAAACGTGAGTTTCTCGCGCGATGACACGAGTACATAGATCTGCGATACGTGTGATGAATTTGGTGTATCAGCATCTCGTCGGGCGATTTTGGACTTGGGACAACCGGGGGGAGTATAAATTCGTACCTCACCTCCGCTTCTGAACCCCGAATCCATGCCAACATCATGGTCTACGCCACTCGTGCGATTGGCTTCCTTGGTCTGCTTGTATTCGCGACCAAATCCGACTCACTCCCACCAATACAAGTGCTAATTACTTCCCCCACCACTGGCTGTGTTGTGTGTATCGGGAGTGGGCTAGATGTCCGATGGTATGTCGACACATTCTTATACAACGTATATCGCCACGGTGCTCTTTGCAGGGGTGCCATAACCCCGGGCATGGCCATGCCCAACACTACTATTCCAACTCCAAATTACACCAATTTCATGGGTTCTTTATATTTCGTTCAAAACGGAACTGTTAAAACGGGTAAGTCTCTGACCCAGCTCACTAGCATCACCACTGAGCGGGCATCTAGTCCATCCGGCGGCCAGCAATTTCCCAATTACCGATGAGCATGTCAAGTTCACAGTCCAGAACAGGGAACTCCCTGGGATGTACCAACTTGCCAGTAAGTTATGATGCAATGAACAACACTATCGCACTTGACTTATTTAAAAAGTGGCTGATTATCCTGGCCTCTGGAGCCAGCCCTTCGAACTTGCGTTATGTGATCCTGACCAGGGTGGGGAGTGCCCCGTCTAGGTTTAGCAACGGGGCCCCCGTTATGCGTTGAGGTTGCCAGAATTAGCAACATGGTCAGTGTGTGTCCACGTAGACGTCAGCTACTCAAATTGTATGTCCGGGTAGGGATTTTCATTGGGGAAATACTACTGTCGAAGTGCATGAAAAAAAAAATCCAGCACTGATGTGGCCCGTTGTAGTTCAAAATCCATGCCAGTGTCGAACCCAGGCCCTTCCTCAGAGCGAATCGCACGAATTCATCATTTACAACGTCTGCTTGAAAACCTTCCAGATCAGCTATCTCTTGACCCAGTCGAGTCCACATACCAATTCGGGCTTAACACGGAGAACGTAGCAGAGGAAGGGATGTGGTATGCGTTCAACTGGAGCCTGGAGGTTTGCTTTGAAACGCACAAGATTCCCGCTGGCGGAACAATCGTCTTCTGAGAGAGAGGGAGCCGGTATGGCATGCTGATGGAGATGATGAAGGCTGCTGTGAGTTGTCCGAGAAGGACCGTGCCTTTCTCTTATTACATTTTGTTCTTACTGACTACAAAGTCCTGCCTCGTGCAATATGCGTTACGCGTTTCCATAGTTAGCAACGGCCCAGCCTGACCTGCGTTACACCAAAGAAATTGGCAACGGACTCCCCCGGCCGCTTGTGGTGTTATATTTAGCAACGCAACTACTGTGTTATGCGTTACGTTGCCTCCATACAGACGGCTGCAGTATTGTTGAGGCAAGGGCAGTGAGCTGAATAAGCGATATGGAAAGCCAACGTCAGCACGAGACTCCAAATATCAAGCTTGGTTGTAATCCTCACGTAGAATGGCTTCGTTTCCTCTCGAGAGGGGAAGTGGAGATGTCAAGATGAGCTAGGCAACCTGCAGGAGACAACGCAGACGTGTCGACAGCATCAGGATGTAACGAGAACCCTACAAACAGGCTGAGGAACCTACGGAACACATTAGAATATCAGCACGAACGTTCGAGTACAGGGAAGAAACCCTATCTAAGGGAGCTCCAGACAAGCTGGATGAGCTGAGCGGCAAAATCGTTGTACCAGGCGGTGCCCAGAGCACCTAGGAAGATACTGAATGCCGATAGAAACCTGCGCGGCGACTGCACGAACAGGAGGTCATCTTGGCCTGAAGGATGGATCGAGGGCCGTCGAGGCTGATCAGGACCACCAAAGGGTTGTAGAATGTGCCGGATACGATGGGACGTGTCCCAGGAGCGACAGGAACATGCGCGCCGTCGAAACAGAAACGTAAACTCGGAATAGATGGCCAGGAGACCAGGTGAAGGTGCAGGGGGAGAAGAGAGACGTCGAGCACGAACCGGAGCGCCAGAGCGATGGGTGTCCACATGAGTTGGAAGGGAGGTGGACTGGATGGCGCGACGAGCGCATTGCAGCACGGAGCGAGCCGAAAGGACTCGAAACGACCTCGCTAGCTAGGTATCAGGCAAGTCAGGAAACCGCATGAAGACTGGCGTACCATTTCAGGTCGCCATAATCACGTTTAGATGCTTAACCTTATTGGGAGCCAGGGCTGAGGCCTTGAGGGACCGCACAGCGCCGCTAAGTATGTACTAATCGGTGACGCGTACGAATTCCGTCCGTCAGGTGCGTCCAGGCGCGCGTACAACGCTTGTTAAATTAATGGTCCAAAATGGAGGTGAGGTGCCGTTTCTATTGCACACGAGAACTCCAAACAAGGGAATGCCAGGCGCCTAGCGATTCGGCACGCTGAAAAATAAATACAATACAATCTGGTGTATCACATCTCATCGGGCGGTTTTACTAGTAGATTGGGGACAAATGGCGGGTATAAATACGCACCTCTACTGAACTGGCAGCTCCGAATCCATTCCAACATCATGATCTACACCACTCGTGCGATTGGCTTCCTTGGTCTGTTTGCATTCGCGACCTCCTTGCCCTCACAAGTAGTTCAGATTACTTCCCCCGGCGCTGGCGAGAACGTGTGTATCGGGAGTGAGATAAAGGCTCAATGGTATGTCAACGCGTTCGTATACAACGTACTCACTTATATCGTGCTCTTTGCAGGAGTGTACCCCCCTCTACTAGCGAAAACATCTGCGATCATCCCGAGGGTACTTTATATTTCGTTCGAAAATCAATTCCTGATGTGGGTAAGTCTCTGACCCAGTTCACTAGTAGCATCACCACTGAGCGGGCATCTAGTCCATCCGGCGGCCAGCAATTTCCCAATTACCGATGGGAATGTCACGTTCACAGTCCCCACCAGCAAATACCCTGGGGAGTACCAACTTTTCAGTAAGTTATGATGCATGAGCAACACTATCGCACCTGACTTGATTAAAAAGTGGCTGGTGTTCCTGGCAGCTCGAGCCAGCCCTTCATACTCTGGGAGTGTTGAGGCAATAATGGCAGAATGAACTGAATAAGCGATATGGAAAGCTGGAGGGGAAGTTCGCACCTTGGTTTTAAATTCGTTTTGTGGGTCGGGAATCCAAGTTTAATCAACGTCGGATTCAGACACCTCCATACGCTGCTCCGTGCCTCCACTTGAGGTAGGAAATACCATCGAGTCCGAGTCGCCGATCAGTGATGCAGATGGGCCCAAGGTATTACAACGTGTCTTTAAAACATATTCACAAAGGACATCAGAGGGGACCGATCCACTCGCTCGGGCATGCTCAAGTATCATCAAACTTCGCTCCGATCGTATCCATATCCACTTCATACGCTTGAATCAAGTAAAACAATTCTGACAATAAACAAGTGATAACGAACGACGAAAATAAACGCGTCAAACGAAAGTGTAGCCGAGCATCGTGGCAGGGAATACGAATCAGAAACGAAAAAAAAACGCACGGAACACAGTAGAATACAGAACGACATGAAGTAGCGGGAGGAACCGAGGCCAGGTTTGGAGGGGGTAACTTTTCCGCCTGCGGAGCGTTATCACCTGAGAATACAAGTTGGGGATAATGCACAGATGTCAAGCTTGGTTGAACTCCTCACATAGAATGGCTTCATTGCCTTTCGAGGGGAAGTGGAGATGTCAAGATGAGCTAGGCGATCTGCAGGAGACAACGCAGGCGCCGCGTGTCGACAGGCATCGGGAGGTAACTAGTAGAACCCTAGAAACAGGCTGAGGAACCTGCGAAACACGTTAGAACATCACCACGAACGTTTCGAATATAGGGAGGAAACCCTATCTGAGGGGGCTCCAGACGAATTAATTTATCTAATTCCAAATTAAAATTAGATTGTACGAGCTGAACGGCAAAACCACTGTACCAGGCGGTGGCCAGAGCAACCAGGAGCATGCCGAAGGCCTGCGGGGCGACAGCACGATCACGCCACATCGACTTATAGGCCCAGGAGGTCATCTTGACCTGAGGGATGAGTCGAGGGTCGTCGAGGATGATCAGGACCATTAAAAGGTAGTATAATGTGTCGGAATTGATGGGATATGTCCTAGGAGCGACAGGAACGCGCGCGCAGTCGAAGCAGAAACGCAAACTTGAAATAGAGGGTCAGGAGACCAGGTGAAGGTGCGGGGGAGAAGAGAGACGTCGAGCACGAACCAGAGGGCCAGAGCGATGGGTGTCCACATGAGTTGGAAGCGAGGTGGACTGGATGGCGCGACGAGTGCAGCACGGAGCGAGCCGAAAGGACTCGAAACGACCTCGCTAGCTAGGTATTAGGCAAATCAGGAAACCGCATGAAGACTGGCGTACCATTTCAGGTCGCCATACTTAACCTTATTGGGAGCCAGGGCTGAGGGACCGCACAGCGCCGCTAAGTACTATGTACCAATTGGTGACACGTACGAATTCCGTGATTCCCCATCAGGTGCGTCCAGGCGCGCGTACACGCTTGTTCGATTAATGGTCCAAAACGGATGTGAAGCCAAAACGGAGGTGACGTGACGTTTCTGCTGCACACGGGAACTCCAAACAAGGGAATGCCAGGTGCCTAGCGATTTGGTACGCTGAAAAATAAATACTACAATCTGGTGTATCACATCTCATCGGGCGGTTTTAGACTGGGACAACCGGGTATAAATGCGCACCTCGACCGAATCAGCTCCGAATCCATTCCAACATCATGATCTACACCACTCGTGCGATTGGCTTCCTTGGTCTGCTTTCATTCGCGACCTCCTTGCCCTCACAAGCAGTTCGTATTACTTCCCCCGCCGATGGCGATTGCGTATGTCTCGGGAGTGAGCTAGACGCTCAATGGTATGTCAACGCGTTCCCATACAACGTACTCACTTGTATCATGCTCTTTGCAGGGATGGCATACCCTCCGCTACTGACGAAAGTACCTGCGATATCAAAGGGAGTTTGTTTTACATTCACAACGGAACTTCTGATTGGCGTAAGTCTCTGACCCAGCTCACTAGCATCACCACTGAGGGGGCATCTAGACCATCCGCCGGCCAACTTTTTCCCACTTTCCGATGGGCATGTTAAGTTCACAGTCCAGAGGGAATTCCCTGGGGAGTACCAGCTTGCCTGTAAGTTCGAACGAATCTTATGACATGAGCAACACTATCGCACCTAACTTATTTAAAAAGTGATCGGTATTTCTGGCAGCCAAAGCGGGACCTTCGAAGTCGCATTTTGTTCCACAAATTCTTCGTACAATGCTAATTAGTGTCACTAACTGCGAGAACGAACATGCTGTGCAGTTCGCAAGGTCTTTCCGGAGTCCCAGTGCTACAGTAGCAAATAGGGAAATACAGCGGTAAACATGTCTGTACCTCGCCTGGTCCCCGGGGTTTGATTCGACGTTGTCTGTTGTCCGTTGTCCGTCCCTGTTTCAAGAAGACGACAAGTTACGTGCGCTTGATGAAAGTGCGAAGAGATGGTGGGACAAAGTACCAAAACGGATACAAGCCTGTAATTTTACATGACGAGCCCAACGGTGACACACATGCAGTTGAGTTTCCATAGACAAGCAAGGTTTCAGCCGACTGTCTCAGTCTTCCCAAGTTCTAAATTCGTTGGCAATCCAATTTTGGCCAACGTCGGATCCTCCCGCCCATCCGTACACCGCTCCGTGCCTCCACTTGCGTACTAGGAAATCCCATCGAGTCCGAGTCGCTGATCAGTAATCCGGATGGGCCCGAGGTATTACAATGTGTCTTTAAAACACATCCGAGTCTTGACAATGCCACAGACATTGATCGTGGTGAAACTAGGCCGATCGTATCCATCTCCACCTCATACTCTTGAATTAAGTAAGTAAAACAAGATCAAATTGGAATGGTCGGAATTTACAAAAAATTGTTTCCGAGTCATGACAGGAAGTCACCGAGTGAGTCTAATCGCCTGAGATTCCACCCTGTCACTTTGAAACAAGGGAATGCCTAGCAGTCCGGTACGCTGAAACGAAATACTTGAACATAACCACAAATTCGCTATATAAAACTCGAGTTTCTCGCGCGATGACACGAGTACATAGATCTGTGATACGTGTGATGAATTTGGTGTTATCAGCATCTCGTCGGGCGGTTTTAGACTTGGACAACCGGGGGTATAAATACGCACCTCACCTCCGCTTCTGAACCAGTCCCGAATCCATTCCAACATCATGGTCTACGCCACTCGTGCGATTGGCTTCCTTGGTCTGCTTGTATTCGCGACCGGATCCGAGTTACCCCCACCAATACAAGTGCTAATTACTTCCCCCACCGCTGGCGATAGAGCATGTATCGGGGAGGGGCTAGATGTTAAATGGTATGTCGACACATTCTTATACAATATACTCACTTATATCGTCCTCTTCGCAGGGGTGCCATAACCCCGGGCATGGCCCTGCCCAACGATACGATTCCAACTCCAAGTTACACCAATCTCATGGGTACTTTAAATTTCGTTCAAAACGGAACTGTTAATACGGGTAAGTCTCTGACCAAGCTCACTGGCATCACCACTGAGCGGGCATCTAGTCCATCCGGCGGCCAGCAATTTCCCAATTACCGATGAGCATGTCAAGTTCACAGTCCCTCCCAGGGAACCCGGGACGTACCAACTGTCCAGTAAGTTATGATGCAACGAGTAATACTATCGCATCTGATCTGTTTGAAAAGTGGCTAATTATTCTGGCCTCTGGAGCCAGCCCTTCCAACTCGAGTATTGTTGTTGAGGCAATAAGGGCAGTGAGCTGAATAAGCGATACGGAAAGCCAGAAGTGAAGTTCGCACCCTATGTATGTAAATTGTTGAATTAATGGTCCAAAACGGATGTGAGGCCAAAACGGAGGTGAGGTGACGATTCTGTTGCAGGAACGGGAATGCCTAGCGAGTTGGCATGCTGATGCGATCTGGTGTATCACATCTCGTCGGGCGGTTTAGATTGGGGACAACCGGCGGGTATAAATACACACCTCTACTGAACCAGCTCCGAATCCATTCCAACATCATGATCCACACCACCTGTGCAATTGGCTTCCTTGGTCTGCTTACCAGTGCATTCGCGACCTCCTTGCCCCCACAAGTAGCGATTACTTCCCCTGCCAATGGCGATTGCGCGTGTATCGGGGGCCCGCTAACTGCTAGGTGGTATGTCAACGCGTTCTTATATAACGTACTCAATTGTATCATGCTCTTTGCAGGACACCCCCCTATATGGACCCAAACACTTGCTCGCCCAAGGGTAGTTTATATTTTTTTGAGAACGGACTTATCGATACGGGTAAGTCTCTAACCCAGCTCACTAGCATCACCACTGAGTGGGCATCTAGATCATCCGGTGGCCAGCAACTTTCCAATTTCCGATGGGCATGTTAAGTTCACAGTCTGGACCACGAAACTCCCTGGGAAGTACAAGCTTGTCTGTAAGTTACGAACCTTATGATGCATGACAACGTATCACACCTGACTTGTTTAAAAAGTTTTTAATTCTCTTCAGAGCCAGAGCGAGACCTTCGAACTCGTGGATTGTTCCCCAAAATCAAATTCTTCAAACAACGTCTCGTGTCTCCCAAGCTAACCGCGAAAACGAACATGCAGCTGTACAGTTCGTCACAGTTCCAATGTCTGGCCAACGTCAGATCTCCCGCCCATCCATACGCCACTTCGTGCCTCCACTTGCGTAGAGTAAACCATCGAGTCCGATCAGTGATGCAGATAGGCCCGAGGTATTACAACGTGTCTTTAAAACACATCTTGTGCCAAGGACACTGATCGTGGTGAAATCGGACCGAGCGTATCCATCTCCACCTCATTCTTGAATTAAGTATGACGACAAACAACAAGCTCGGGTCCGTGATAACGAACGTCGAAAAAAGACGAATCAAACGAAAGTGTAGCCAAGCATCATGGCAGGGAATCACATTTTACATACCAGGTCAAGGTCCAATACACGACCGTGACGATGATGGCTACGGTTGTTTATGTAAATACGAATCAGAAGCGAAAAAAAAAACGCACTGAACAAGGTGAGTAGAATACAAAACGACATGAAGGAACCGGGGCCACGTTTGGAGGGAGTAACTTTTCCGCCTGCGGTTATCACCTGAGAATACGAGTTGGGGATAATATGCACAGGTTAGCTCTGGAATCATTTTCTTTTGACTCTTTTGACCGCATGACATCCCCGAGGGGAATGATCGGAGCCGCTCGCCTGACGCTATGTGCCCGTGGTGCGTCACCTTTGATATCCATGTATTTTGACTCAGTATGGTTCTGAGGTGGCAGTGGCGTTTCGACAACCTCCGATGCCGGTATACGCATTCAGCAAGGATGTCAACCTTGATTGTCCTGGCTTCATTGCCTCTCGAGGAGAAGCGGAGATGTCAAGATGAGCTAGGCGACCCGCAGGAGAAAACGCAGACGTATCGACAGCATCAGGATGTAACGCAAACCCTACAAACAGGCTGAGGAACCTGCAAAACACGTTAGAACATCACCATGAACGTTTCGGGTATAGGGGAGAAACCCTACCTAAGGGGGCTCCGGACAAGCTGGACGAGCTAAGCGGCATAATCGCTGTACCAGGTGGATCTTGACATGAAAGATGAGTCGAGGGTCGTCGAGGCTAATCAGGACCACCCAAGGGTTGTATGCCGGATACGATGGGATATGTCCCGGGAGCGACAGGAACGCGCGCGCCGTCGAAGCGGACACGCAAACTCGGAATAGAGGGCTAGGAGACCAAGTGCAGGGGGAGAACAGAGACTTCGAGGACGAACCGGGGCGCTAGAGCGATCGAAACATGGGTTGGAAACAAGGTGGACCGGATGGCGCAACGCGCACAGCACAGAGCGAGCCGAAAGGACTTGAAACGACATCGCTAGCTGGAGTCAGAAGACGGGTGTACCTGAGCCATCCAAACCATGTGATGGACTGGGGCGCAGGGGCGATGTCTTTGGACAAGCGACGTAAGCGAGCGGCGGCGCGCCTTGTCTTTGCGCCACCACCTCGTCGCTCCCCGCACCGCTCGTCCTCGCCTGTTTCGGCGCGGACGTTCTCGGGTTAGAGCGACGTTCTGGCATGACTCTCAGTTATGCAGTGACACCCGGTCACGTGCCCGCCTCCTACTTGCCGGGTATGCCGCTTCGCTACATGCGTCGTCGGCCACTCCTACACCACGCCCTACCCGGCAGGTCGGACTTCCGGGCTGGGCCAAAGAGCGCGGAGCGCTCTTACCCATCCACTCCCTCTCTCGTCCATCCCCTCCCTCTCGGCCTCCTCCTCTCGCCGGCCTCGCGGGCAAAGCGATGTCCAAAGACCACGCATCGTTTCAGGTCGCCTAATCCTACCAACCACCACCGATTGGCGACGCGTACGTGTCGAATTCCGTGATTCCAGTCAGGTGCGTCCTGACGTGCGTACACCCCTTGTTGAATGAAAGGCCCAAAACACAGAGGTGAGGTAAGGATTGCGGTGTACACCGGACCAGTCTTGAAACAAGGAAATGCTTAGCGATTTGGTACGCTGAAAAACAAATGCTACAACTTGGTGTATCGCATCTTGCCGGGTGGTTCTAGACTTGGGACAACCGGCAGGTATAAATACGCACCTCTACTGAACCAGCTCCGCATCCATTCCAACATCATGATCTACGCCACTCGTGCGATTGGCTTCCTTGGTCTGCTTGCATTCGCGACCTCCTTGCCCACAGCAATACATGTTAAGTTTACTTACCCCGGCACTGGCGATCAAGTGTATATCGGGAGCGAGCTAGATGCTCGATGGTATGTCGACACATTCTTATGCAAGGTACTCACTTATATCGTGCTCTTTGCAGGATTAACCAAGACACCGAATTCGATGGCACGGGCACTTTATATTATGTTCAAAACGGTGTTCCTGATATAGGTAAGTCTCTGATCCAGCTCACTAGCGTCACCACTGAGCGGGCATCTAGACAATCCGGCGGCCAGCGGTTTTCCACTTTCCGATGGGCATGTCACGTTCACAGTCCAAACCAGGGAGTTCCCTGGGATGTACCAACTTGCCAGTAAGTTATGATGCATGAGTAACACTATCGCACCTGACTTGTTTTTTAAAGTGGATGCTTATCCTGGCAGCTGGAGCGAGTCCTTCGAACTCGTGTATCATTGAGGCAATAATGACAGAGTGAGCTGAATAAGCGATATGGAAAGCCGGAGGTGAAGTTCGCACCTTAGTTTTAAATTACCTTGTTTACAAGGTCACTGGGGACTGTGTGTGTAGTAGATTAGATTCGACGTGATGGGATTAAGCTTTCGCGATGTTTTACTTCACATAATGCTCTGCCTGTAAATTATTCTACCACCTTTCTGTTTCTTTGTCTAGTTTGTTTAATCTATCATCTTCCAAACGAAGATACTCGCTTGGATGTTTCGTCAACAGTTTCTCATTGAAATCTCTTAGCAGATGGATGTTATCACGGTGTTAGTGCACCTGTGGGTGGGGGTGCTATGTCGATTATTGCATTTCGTATCGTCTGTCCCTGAGAACGGTAATCTGTAAAAGCATACATGTGACAGGTAGCTGGGACCTGACAATGGTTTTGTTCTTCATTCCAGCTACAATTGTGAAATTTCGTTCCATGGGAAGGAGTGGTATTACGTTTTCCTCCAGTCCGTCTAAGCGGGTTACTTTTGAACTGAGCATTTTCACGAGAATGTATGCTGGAGGATATTCGAGGTGAACGATGGGTTGCGAAAGCGGAGTTCTTTCTTCTTGTTCATTCAGTACTATTTGCACAATTTCGCCTCTGGCCCGTTTGCGATGTCGAGGTCTGTTTCTATTTTGTGAGTGACCATGACTTTCATTCCCTCTGCTAACATGACCTCGTTAGGCAAACCTCCGTGCTCGTCTTGTTTCCCTCCACGGTTTGAGCTCTTGCCAGTGAGACTTGGATGCGATTGCGAATCGTTCAGCAAGTGTGACGTGCCTTCCGCCTATTGTGTCAAATCCTCGACTAACGAATAGCTGTTTTCCCTTTTGTCGGCAACGTTCCATGGCCATGACCGTGTTCCAGCGCCGTCGGGCAGCGTGGCGTGGCGTTATAAGAACTGGTCGAAATTTATGCTATTGTAAACAAGGTTCCTGCCGAAAGTCCGGCGCTTACTCTAGTTTGTTTGGTGGGTCGGGAATCCAAGTTTAGTCAACGTCGGATTCAGATGGCACATCCCCACCCCATACGCCGCTTCATCCTCGACAGCGATCGTTCCAGAATCTTGGTGTGTGGCGCGTTATGCATCCGTGGACGACTCCTTGGTCGCTGCCATCTCCTCCCACTCCTCAAGCGCTCCCACTTACGAGTCGTCTTCGAATCGCCCATATCGAACGCTAATCCGATGACGCACATGGCACAGACCCTTGACGATGGAAAACACCACACAGCAACCGAGTGCTATGCCAACGATATACGCTGCCAACATGCCACCTTCCTTGGTAGGGTCGAGAAAGGAGTAAACTGACACCATCCACCATCATTGTCAGTCCATCGCGTCAAAAACACACGTACCATAAAAGCCCTCGGTCGCGCGTGTAATGTACGCAACAGCGACGTAACATGCCAAGATGACGATAAGCGGAACGAGATGCATCCACGGGCTGGGTCCACCGTGCGATACAATCTCAAAAAGCGCAAAGAACGTATTCATGACATGTATGGAGATGGCAGACCCCACCCAAGGGTTGTATGCCGGATACGATGGGATATATCCCGGGAGCGACAGGAACGCGCGCGCCGTCGAAGCGGCTAGGAGACCAGAACAGAGACTTCGAGGACGAACCGGGGCGCTAGAGCGATCAAGACATGGGTTGGAAACAAGGTGGACCGGATGGCGCAACGCGCACAGCACAGAGCGAGCCGAAAGGACTTGAAACGACATCGCTAGCTGGAGTCAGAAGACGGGTGTACCTGAGCCATCCAAACCATGTGATGGACTGGGGCGCAGGGGCGATGTCTTTGGACAAGCGACGTAATGTCTTTGCGCCACCACCTACACCACGCCCTACCCGGTAGGTCGGACTCCCGGGCCGGGCCGAAGAGCGCTCCGCGATCCACTCCCTCTCTCGTCCATCCCCTCCCTCGAGGCCTCCTCCTCTCGCCGGCCTCGCGGGCAAAGCGATGTCCAAAGACCACGCATCATTTCAGGTCGCCTAATACTATCAACCACCACCGATTGGCGACGCGTACGTGTCGAATGCCGTGATTCCAGTCAGGTGCGTCCTGACGTGCGTACACGCTTGTTGAATTACAGTAAAGGCCCAAAACACGGAGGTGAGGTAAGGATTGCGCTGTACACCGGACCAGTCTTGAAACAAGGAAATGCTTAGCGATTTGGTACGCTGAAAAACAAATGCTACAACTTGGTGTATCGCATCTTGCTGGGCGGTTTTAGACTTGGGACAACTGGCGGGTATAAATACGCACCTCTAGATCTGAAGTTTGAACCAGCTCCGCATCCATTCCAACATCATGATCTACGTCACTCGTGCGATTGGCTTCCTTGGTCTGCTTGCATTCGCGACCTCCTTGCCCACACCAATAAATCTTAAGATTACTTACCCCGGCACTGGCAATCAAGTGTATATCGGGAGCGAGCTAGATGCTCGATGGTATGTCGACACATTCTTATGCAAGGTACTCACTTATATCGTGCTCTTTGCAGGATTGGCCAAGACAACGAACTCGATGGCATGGGCACTTTATATTATGTTCAAAACGGTGTTCCTGATATAGGTAAGTCTCTGATCCAGCTCACTAGCGTCACCACTGAGCGGGCATGTAGACAATCCGGCGGCCAGCGGTTTTCCACTTTCCGATGGGCATGTCACGTTCACAGTCCAGACCAGGCAACTTCCTGGGGTGTACCAGCTTGCCAGTAAGTTATGATGCATGAGCAACACTATCGCACCTGACTTGGTTTTAAAGTGGATGGTTATTCTGGCAGCTGGAGCGAGTCCTTCGAACTCGTGTATCATTGAGGCAATAATGACAGAGTGAGCTGAATAAGCGATATGGAAAGCCGGAGGTGAAGTTCGCACCTTAGTTTTAAATTTGTTTTGTGGGGTCGGGAATCCAAGTTTAGTCAACGTCGGATTCAGATGGCACATCCCCACCCATCCATACGCTGCTCCGTGCCTCCACTTGAGGTAGGAAATACTATCGAGTCCGAATCGCCGATCAGTGATGCAGATGGACCCAAGGTATTACAACGTGTCTTTAAAACACATTTTGCGCAAAGGACATCAGCATCATCAAACCCCGCTCCGATCGTATCCATAATCCACTTCATACGCTTGAATTAAGTGAAACAAGTCTGACAACAAACAACAAGCTCAAGTCCATGATAACGAACGTCGAACAGAAACGTGTCAAACGAAAGTGTAGCCAAACATGGCGGCAAAGAATCCCATTTTACATACCAGGTCATCCTCGACAGCAATCGTTCCAGAATCTTGGTGTGGCGCGTTATGCATCTGTGGACTATGAGGGTCCATTTGCACATTTAATGTGCGCGAAACTTTTACGAGTGGGAGCGCAACTTTTACGAGGGGAGCGCAACTTTTACAGGGGGAGCGCAACTCTTCGACCAGGACTTAGAGCTACTTTTTAAGATGAGCACTAGTATTTTTCAAGTAGAACCAAACTCTTTGTGCTAGTGTAGTGAGCCACTCGGAAACCAATAAGATTCCGTATCGAAGTCAGCCGGTACATGAGCTATGTTCTACGTAAACGTGTGATCTACGATGTGAAATTCATTAGGGACCGGAAGCATGCTAAATGAGTGAATGTGTAAACAACGAGGACCATTAGGTAGCTAGTAAATTGTGACGAAGAGGGACAGTGTTCAAAGGTGACAATGAGTAGTAAGTACTGTACACACCGGTGGTGATTCCGTGCTGGTGGAGTTGGCCGTGGCGACGCTCCATTTGCTGCGTTGTCGTCGTCATTGAGAGTGGTGGTAAGGGCACCATTGCGCCTGTGTCTGCGTTGTCCTTGTCCTCGTCATGGTGGTGGCCACGTCGACGACGACAACAATGACGATGGATTTGTGGTGGTGTGGGGACACCGCTGTCGTGTCGTTGTTATTGACGGTGATGGTGATGCGCCGACGACGACGAGGCAGTGTTAGGGACACCACTGCGGCTGCGTTGTCCTCGTCGCCGCCTCACTGTCATGCCATGTTGTTGTCGTCCACGACGGAATTATGGTAGTGGGGACCCTATGCACTCGCCATCGTTGTCGTGCCGTGCAACCCGTGCCACGGTCATGTCATTGTCCGTGTCGATGTAATAATGGTGAGGAGGCCCTGCGTCGTCGTCGTCGTCGTCGTCGTCATGAGGTAGCGGCGGTGGTAGTGGCGATGGCGATGGCATATTGGCTGCATCGTCGCGGTCATCGTGCCACGTCGTCATTCATGACAACGTAGTGGTGTGACCCCGCCAGTTGGCTGCATTGTCACGGTCGTTGTGCGGGCATACCCACGTCACGGATGGTGACGAAGTGGTGGTGCATGGTCAACGACGACAGGGTCATGGTCATCGTCGTTGTCTACGGTAGAGTGAGATAGAAAGCACATTCACCTATACTTCCCAGTTAGCGAGCCTAATTAGGCTCGGTGACATCCGGTGGCGTCGTGGCTAGTTAGGCTTGTTTAGCGGTCCTTCCCCCCACCAGAAATAATTCATGTCCCAAATACCCTAGTATACTTGGGCTCTACAGAGCGATCCCCTCGTATGGCTCGGCAATGCTCGGCTCTGCGCGCTCGGGGGTGTTACGTCCACCTTCCTTACAGGGCCCCCCGACGCTGCTGGTAATGCCGACACGTCTCGGTTACTGCTTCCCACGCTTCTTCTCCTCTTCCCCCATCCTAGTCGTCACTGCAAGTGCCCTCCCCATTGCCGCTGCCGCCGCCAACGCCCTTGTCCTTGTCCTCGCCCTCGCCGTTGCCGTTGCCGTTGCCGTCGTGGACGTTGTGGTCATCCGTGCCCGCCTTCTCCTTGCCACTGTCCGTGCGTTCTGGAAGTGCACTCGCCGTTATCGCTGCACTCGCTGCCGCTGCTAACGTCCTCTCCGTCGTGGGTGTTGTGGTTGTTGTTGTTGTCCTCCTCCTCCCTGCCAGTGTCTGTGCACTCTGCAAGTGCCGTTGTCGCTGCTGCACTCGCTGCCGCTGTCAACACCCTCTCCGTCGTGGGCGTTTGGTCGTCTGTGCCCTCCTCCCCCTCTTCCCTGCCGCGTCCGTGCGTTCCTTCCCCCCTCGTTGTCGCTGTTGCCACGCTCATTGGCGTTGGCGTCGTTGTTCACGGTTCCCTCCTTCTGTTTTTCTACCCCTCACTGTCGACGTGCTCGTCGTCGCTGGTGCTGCTCCTGCCCTCTCGCCCTCGACAGCTGTTTCGTGTTCCTTCTGACTCCCAACGTTGTGAGCGTTGTCGTCGGCTCCATCTTGCCGCACTACGACACCAGTGGGCAACACATCGCGTTCTTATGCCTCGCCACTTCAAGCGGTATCCGGGTCTCTCGAAGTCCATCTATGTCCATTCGTTCAAAGATGGGGTTAGGCGCACAACCACGCTGCGGTCAGGTAAACGGGCGGAACGTCTTCGTCGGATTGAAGTACAACGTGCTTTGGAGGTTCAAGGTAAGTTATACCAGCTCTCATGAATTCGATCACTGATATTTTGGTCAAGCACTGTCGCCTGCGGAACAGGATACCGTCGACCGGATGTTCAAGGACCAAGCCATGGACATATGTTATGATGAACCCTTACCAAATAACCCTCTGGACTCAGATTATGAAGATGTTGAAAGCGACGATGACAACGAGGGCTTCTCTAGCCTTGCCAAGCCTGTTTCTGGATGGTAAGCTTTTACGGTAAATTATTTCTGTTGGTTACGAGACCTTTTTAGGCACCCAATAGATGCACGTACCCGTAGGGATCGCGTCAACATACAGCTCAGCCAATGGGATGCCCAGATGCCCTGTCTTGTGGAGGCTTATTTGGAGTATCGATCTCGCGATCCTGATCAATTGAGCTTCCCTCAGATGCAGCCGAGCCCGGCAACCGAGGAACCTGTTGATGACCCTTCTGGCACTATTCGTAACGTTGAGCTCATCGATCTTTTTGGTAAGCTGCCAGTGCTTTTCGCTTGAGTTATTATTGATTTATCTCCAGACAGACGCAAAATGACACTTGTTGCCCGCCCCCATCATTTATTCCCCAATGAAAACCTTATCTCTCATGGATACCTTGGCTGCTCACCTGTTTATCCTGGTGTTGCAATATCTCTTCGGACGTTGGCTGTTTATCGACAGACCCATCGTACGTGCCCTCGATTTACGATTCAATCGCTTTGCAAATTGTTGTGTTACCTTCATCATGTAAGTGACATGCTCTTATGTTAGTTTGATGCTAATTGCCAAGCAGGTCCCTTACTGCCCACATCTGTGCCAGCAGCTATCGCATGCTTACGACGTGTATCTCGAGATTGTCTCTCATGTTGACCGTCGTCTCCAAGTTGCCCTTGGCCGTGATAGCCAAGAATGGTGGCTCCGAAATGAATGCCCAGCCTGTTTTTACCACCTGGAGGATGAGCCAAAGCTCTCGTTTGACTGGCTCGTTTCTATTGACGGAAATAATAGCCTGAAGCGATGGAACACGTCAGCATATGGTGCCGTGCCAAGGGAAGACTGCCGTCAGCCTCGATCGAGCTACTGGTTAAGTAATGAGGAGGTTGACAAGTTTCAATACGAAGTTAAAGCGACACATGTGTGTAATCTAGCAGTCTCTTGCAAGATAACCCGGCTGATGCCACCACGGAAATTTAGGTGCATTCATCGGACCCTGACTCTCGAATTCATGATGATGATTGGCAAGCAAGCCAATCAACGAATGAGTTCAACTGTGTTGATCGCTGGCGAAATGCTAGGCCAGATGTTTGAAAAAAGGCATATGCAGTTTTCGAGGAGTCCGGTATATTTCTTGCAACATGTCGACACCGCTTCGTCCTCCTTGCCTGTGACATGATCAAAAGTGGCGAGTTGTACGTACAAACTCTACATGATTTTTCCCTGACTGATGGATCCAGGGCAAAGTACCTGCTTGCAATCGTCGACCGGCTCCTTTCCGTATATGATCTCAATGGTGGTTGCGCGTACGACATTGGCTGTACATTTTCAAAGACGGCAAATGCCAGCAGTATTGGACCTCGAGTTAAAGCCCTTGGCTTACGCTTTATGGTTGGCGCATTTCATGGTCATGCTCACAACCGCTTGTGTCAATTAGACTAGCATCCGATGTATATCACAGGTGTGGGCCGCACGGAAGGTGAAGGGTGTGAACACCTTTTCTCTGCATCTAATGAGCTGGCGCGAAGCACCCGCCATGCGACGCGGTTCCATCGTCATCAAGCGATCGAAGATTTTTTTTCTTTCTGGAATGAGGACAAATACGAAGCACTTAGTATGTAACGTTTGCCCTTTCGTCCGTGTTATTGATTCCGTTCGCGTTAGCTCGTTTCATTCGCAATCACTTCCGTCAAGCGATGGCCTTGGTTCACAAACTAACGGCCGAATTGACATTACTCAAGGATAAGTTACACCTCTCCGATGATGACTTTCCTCGCTTCCTTGCTGAGGAACGATCCTATCTCTTATCCGTCAAGTGCCCTCCACCACAAGATGCAATTAAAGTTCGTTACGTTCAGTCGCTGGATGAACTCGTAGCCAGGAAGTAAGTTTAATTACCCTTGTTACCTGCTATGTCACTCTCATTGCTTATACTGTCACTCAGGGCTGAATGGAACGCTGCGCGTGAAGTTGCCATTGGTGCATTGAATTCTCTTATTCAAGGCGATCAGAACACCATTGCATCTGTTCTGAATGCAGCCCACATTTGCATTGACCTTGCCTACACGAGGCTGCAAAACACGGAAGCCTTGGTAGCGCATTTCCAACAGCTACTCGGCCTAGAGTCAGCCTGGGAAGTTGGTGGCGACGAGTATAACCAATATAAGGAAGAGGCGACCCTGGGCAAGTACCGAGAGGCCCTAGGCGAACTTGAGCGGTTGGTCGTAATGCGCTTGTTTGAGCTTGCCAAACTCTCGTTGTCTGGTACAGGTCAGTAATGAGTCCATGTTAGGCAGCACTACTAACATAAAACATAGGGTACAAGCTTCGCCAGCAGATCAGCAAGAATCTTCAACAAAGATCTCAAACCATTCGGAAAGCGATTGCTGAATACAATGTTCAAGCATCTCGACTCGTCCCTCCACGACCCTCTATCTCATGGAAGCAGATTGTCAAGTACACGTCGCTTGGTGAGTTCGACTTGCTCTGACACACCCGGGATGATGTTCACGATCGTATCTGGGCCAAGCCAGCCGTCCGTGAGGCTACAGCTAAGTTCTTCAAACTGTGTCGTGCCAAAGAAGAGATTATAAGGCTAAATGTGGAAATTCGGCGTCTACGAACAGCCATACATGATGAAGAGGAGGAAGTATCTAAAACCATTGCGAGCATGCATGAAGTTCAGCCACTGTTGGCAGCTGAACTGCGTCGTCGTCACCAAACCCGTGCCGCAGTGAACACGATCCACTTATACCGCTTAAATCTCATCGAAGAACAGTACGGCCTAGCGAGGCGAGGGGAGATTGGAACACGCACAACACTACCTTCCACCGCTAACAGCCCAGTGGCACAAAATTCTGCTGAAGAGGATGAGCCTGTCAGAGATACTAACCCTTTGGCATCTCGTGATAAGCCAGCGCGCACAGGTGAGAGACATGCAACCCTACTGACCCGTTGTGCTGACCATGATCCTTAGACTCGTACCCTGCACTCGACGAACTTTATAATCTCTATATCAATGAACCGGGTGATGATGAGCTGGTGGAAGATGATGAACATGTCACGGATGTTCAGGAGATGGCCGAGTTTCTGCACGACATCGTAGATTGACTATTCTTGTACTTTCAGTAGTTTTATGTGCCATTTCTACAACGAGTTTTCCTATGTACATTTTCGTGTGTCAGGTCACATCCTAATCTTGTATTCAGTGCGATGTACTCGGGGCAAATATTACTATGGGACACGCAATCGTTTCAGCGGTGTGTGCCGGATTTGGAGCACTGCGATATGGCAAGACTTGTTGCAACTCGCAATGCGGATCATGTATTGCCTCCACCTTACGCTCTGGTCGATACAACAGTCCATCACGGATTGTCAAGCAACCATTGTCATTGTGCAAGATGTAGAACACGCATGCCGGCCAGCACTGTCGGTCATACACGCTGGGAGGAGTACTTGTTGTGCGAGTCTCATCTTACCCTATTGCATGTGCAGTTGTATGAATTGTATGTTACCAGTGGCGCACCCTCAATCCTCAACCACTCACATCAGAATCTTCACGCAGCCTTTATCATGGGCTCTCAGTTAACCAGACCCGAAGACAAGACAGTTCTTTGTGAGGAGCTGAATCAATTCACGCTCGCGAAGATCAAAGCCATGTATTCCACGCCGTTTGCGCAAGGCTTCAGCAGCGAGCTGCATCAGGCGGCAATTCGAGCAGTTCTCAGACATGGCGCGCACCAGGACGGTACACATTACCATATGAAAACTCAAGGTGGCCACCATCCTGCGTATATAGCATTCAATCTGCCCGACAAATCCAACCACAAAGTGCTCGAGGCCTCTGTATCATACGTTTTTGATGCGGTCAGTCAACACTCTCATTTACTACAATGTGCATGAGCTTAGTATCTATTAGATTACCGTGCAAGACCGTTTGGACGGTGGAATCTCGCTGCTCATTAGGTGCACGGGCTATGAAATCCCGTCGAACATGAACATGACCGCTGATAAAGTAAATGTTGATGTCTACATCACCCCTCGCGAGCTGGTCCGAAACGAGCGCGTCAATGGTGATACCGCTATGTTGGTCCAAGCGTTCTGTCAAGATTTTGCTCTCCCCCATCTCGAGCGTTTCAAGGAGCGCTGCAAGACTGAGTCTATTCACCCTCCCATAACGAAAAGTAAGTACACAGCGGTTGGCCAGGGATCTCGCTAATCCTTGAGTAGCATTTGCCCATCCTGTTTCTCTCAAGGGTCCAAACCATCTCCCTGGCTTTGCAAGCCCTATGCTGTCTCGTGTACAATGTACTGGTCTATCCCAACGGGCATTCAAGGAGCCCATTGCATCCGACAAGACATCCAACGGCCCTTCTCCCTCTGCTGCGATCAGTGAAGCCATTTCACTTATTCCTCGCGCCAACACACCTCCACCTTGCATGCCCAGCGGGCAGCGTTCTATTCGTAAGCGTCGCCTCGCAGATGCATTCCTCGCTTCTGCTGGAGAAAAAAATCCGGAGCTTCCTCTCATTGTGCCTTCCGACACTTCGGCTCTTGGTCCACCCTTGATCAGCCTCGGGCCAAGCACGGATGCCGTACTCGACCAATTTGGTCTTGGAGATCATTTACTAATGTAATAATGGCCTGCGCGGCAAGCAGCAGACCTACCCGGATGGCGGTTCCGATCCGTTTCCGCCTCTGATGGCAAATGACAGAGACGACGCAAGCGATCCAGCCAGAACTCAAGGCACCCATCGCATCACCGCATATATGAGGATGCTGACGCGCTTCCTTGCCAGTGGCTAATCGAGGGCCCACTCTGGGCATCTTCTTGCGCCAGCACGTTTATGGCAAGACGGGCCCGGGTGGTCGATTCACTCAGGGAACCGTACGTAGTCGGGGTGGCAAACACGTCAACAAGCCGTGGACTGTCACGGACCACGCAAGCCCCATCTCTTGAACAACGTTAGCTTCCCCCCCGACCATGGTGAGTAGCTCCCTGAAGACGGGAAATGCGATCTCGGACGTGCGGTATGTAATGGCGGCGTGGTGGCATATAGGATCTCGGTCGCCACAAACTCGAGGCTCGCCATCAAGGAACGAGATAATACTTGCCGTTCAAAGCACGACTCATTGCCCTGACTTGCCCCGCCGCAATCCGATATGATGCATATTGCCAGGCAACTGTGTTCTTCACGTACGTACATAACAAGGGCCCGCTTGAAGTGGTGTACAATACAATCCTCGACCAAGTATGATATGATTGTCACCCATCTGGCACAGCATTCGTTTAGCCTGTGCAACCGTCAACACCGCACCATCCATTCTTCAGAACGTGTTTGTTGGTTCTCACAGTGGAGCGTGGCTGTACGTTTGCACTGCTGCAGGCGAATTAATTGACTGGGGAATGCTGTACCAAACTCAATAGAGTAGGGCCACATTGATTCGTGAAAGAGCATGTAAAGAGTACAGCTTGTAGTGCGGGTATTTCTCCATGATGAACCAATCAAAACAAGCCTGACCAGCAGTCGACAATGAATGCTCGCAATGCAGATGAGGTGAAATCATACAATACTATGGGAAAATGGGAGCAAGGCGTGATGGTAATGTATTCGATAGCATGACGGAGCAAAAAGGGAAAAAAAAATCCACGAAGAGCTCTATACGAGCAGCATTTCCGCCTCTCGCATAACTTGGCGCCAATCAACGGCTCCGCGAGACCGTCGTTTCCAGACTTCTTGAATCAGATACGACACCTGCTGAGAATTTCCAATTGAAAGGCCCTGTTGCTCTTGGAGGCGTCTGAGGAAGTAATCTTGGTGTCCACGGTCCTCGGTCAGACAACCACAGATGCAAATGCTGAAGACGACGCTTCGGACCACCGCACGGCCAGTGGGGCCCTCGGCGTCCATCAAGCATTTGACCGTGTCGTTGACTGCCTCGATAATTTCTGGGCATCGGGGAAAGTCGCCAGAAACGACCGAGTGAAGGTAGACATATGCAGAAGCACGAAAGACTTCTGAAGTGAGGCGGCGCTGCTGGGCACGTTGTCCTTCCGCAGTGTCAAGGGTGACATCAGACTCGGACGGGTGCGAGCTGGGTTTTTTCAAAATCTCCTCTATTTTATGGCCGCGCCTGACGAGTTCTTTGACGCTGAGGCAACCGGTACTGGCATGAACTTCCTTCCAATTGGCGAGACTGGCAATCTCGGCGAGGGCGAGCACGATATGGTTCTCGCAGCCCATCACGGACATCATTGAATACTCTGGCATCGGGGCTGCGGGGGCATCATCAAAAAAGGCGGGTTGTCGATCATAGAGTTCCTGGATAACGCCCAGGAAACGCGGTTCTCTGACGAGGGTGGCTGATGCCAGGACATCGAACCACATCGAGGTCTTGATGATGAATCGGAGGCTCTCCGTACAATCAACGAGGACCCTGCGTGGACCACCCCAGCGGGGATCGTTGAGAATAGAGAGGGAATAATTGCAGGCAGTATCAAGGAAGGTTTGCCATTGGCCCTTGCCTCCCCTGAAGAGGAAGTAGGACACGATGCACAAGCCTGCAAGGGCATCGCCTTCCGTCAATGGAGTGTTGAAGGGGACCATTTGCATGCGGCGGAGAGCCTCTACATCCTCTGGTTCCATGATGCCGAGTCTGTTTTTTTGTGTGCTCTTGCGATGGAGGTCGGAGAGGAGGCAGGCAGCCTGGCGAGCGTTGTCGCTTGCATGAATGAGGTTCCAGATGATAGAGTCGAGGGAATCGCTTGCGTGAAAGTATTGAGCGCGAAGAACATGTTTCATATAGTAGTCGAGGGAGGCGTTTTGGTGGTCGTCCAAGAGGGGCCAGGTGCACTGCTCGATGGCGGGTGTGGAGGGCAACAAGTATCCGGAAGAAACGACATCAATAATGTCTTCTTCGTATCGAATGGGAACATTATAATGTTTTGAAAAGTGACTGGAATGCGGGCGTTGGAGGTGGAGTGAATGGTTTGGCTGCCCTGCAAGGAGGGCATTGAGCACTATTATACATACAAATACTTAGTAACGATACGGGGTCTTACATGAATCTAAGCTATTGTGAACAGGAGGCGAAGAATACGGGACAGGAGGAAGGATGTATTCGTTTCGGTCGAGAGGAGAGTCAGAGTCTGGACTCAGGTCCTGCATGACGGGTAAGTCTGTGGAGGGGGTTAAGCAAAAACGACGAGCGAGAAGGGTGGGGTCTTACGATCGCTGTCGGGGTAACGGACTGGATTGGTGCGCAGGGGGTATGTGGAGGGACGCTCGTCGTTGGTAGAGGATATGGAGAGGGTGGGTGTCTGCGGGCTGTTGGTGGGTGATACATAGTCGGCGGAGAGGGCCAATATTTGTTGCTCTTGTTCGGCAGCACGAGCTGCAGAGCCCGAGTGGCCCTTGATCATGCCCTGGGAAGCAAGAAAGGTCTTGATCTTGTCCCGGAGGTCGAGGACGTTGCGGTTCTCCTGAGGGGACGTGTGAGATGGAAAAGGGTGGGGAGGGGAGGGTGATTACCCGCAACCATTCTGGCCGCTTGGCGCCAAAGCCGAGGCATTGGAGGCGGAGGCGAACGCAAGTGGCACAGCTTCCCTCGGGGTTCATCTGCTCGTCGCATTTCTGGGGGTAGGGTCAGGGGGTGTGAAGTGAGGGTGAGTGTGGGGTGACCTTGCGACGGATTCTGCAGGTGTAACAGCCGGACTTGGCGCGTACAGCGCCTTTTGTTTTCGGCGCTCCGGACCTTCGTGGTTGTGGTGATTTTTGAGCGGGAGGCATGAGGGAGAGTCAGATATGATGAGGGTAAAGCGGGGACGAGGGACGCGTTGGTGGAGGCATAGGGCCAGGCTTGGTATAAGTAAGATGGTGCACAGACACTGGACCTGGGTTGGATGGGACACAAGCCGGTCACGGGGTCCTCCTGACGGCACCCTCGAATTCGCTGCCAAGGGGTTTTGTTTTTTTTGGTCCCGTCCGGGTCACGCGCGGCTATTTCCATCGCAGATCCAGCACACACGCCAGTCACAGGGTCGATCAGAGCAAACGAGTGTAGTACTGTACGCGCTGGTCTCTCCCGGTGTCTAGTTGGGTGGCCGTGGTGGACCCAAAGACACCCACTATGTCTGAAATTGGACCCGTCCACTTCCGCGCTTGTCGCATACGCCACTTATCAAACGCGTCGACCCGACAAAGTTCATCAGCCCGCCTTCTCGTCGTCCCACTTCGACAAATTAGGAAATTCTTACATATTCCAGCACCCGTGACATCCTTGACGTGAGACCGCAAGGTACAATTACACCGTAGATAATGCCGTCACTGTCCTTCCGACACCGGCCCACTGATGCTCAGGTTCCTGACCTTCATCCTCAGTCCTCCATCCCCCTTCGACGTCTGATTGCCATTCGGATCTCCAGGGACAACCGTTCTTCTGGCGATCAACGCACGGACAGCACTCAGCCACTTGATCTCGTCTTCTTCGCTCGGCGCGCACAGCACCAGTGTCCGTTTCGTCGTCACTATCTTGAACGTATACGAACTATAGGCTGCCTTGCGTTGCTCTGGCGACCCTCCAGACCCTTGCACACTCATCACAGGCGGTGGAACACCCCCACCGTGTTTGTGCGACTGCATGTCAAACTCTAATGCGTCCAGAATGTCCGACACGGAAAATTGGCGGTGCGGCCTCTGGTCCTGTCAACATCCAGCACCTCAGTCACGGATCGCAGATCTCTCCTGAACCTACCATGTGGCTTGCTGAGTAAACCAGCTTTTCCCCATACAGCACGAACCATCGTTTACGCCAGTTATGTCGTTTCGATCCGCATTTCATCAAATACCCAGAAACAACCACCTTGGTGCCATCCTTTTGCGCTCCCGACGGTCGACCAGGCGAGGCACTGATCGCAGCTGGAGTCTGCGGATACGGCTGTTGACCACTTGGCGACACGTCTTCCGAGTCCGAAGACGTGACATTTTGTCCGTGCAAGGGATGAATCGGAGGTGGTGTTATAGTAGTGCTCCGACTCAGCATCGCTGGCGCCTCTGCTACCGCTACCGGCGTAGTAAGTGACGTTTGAGTCGAAGTCATCAGCAGCGTCTCGCGCGCGTCCTGGATCGCCGTCACCCATTGCTCTACCTCTTCTGGGCTCTGCGCTCGTAGATAAAACGTTCTGACTGATGTAACCACCCCGAATGTGTACAAATGCTTCTTCAGCATCACTTGCGTGCACGAATGGACCTCGGTCAGATTGAGGAGTCGAAGAATCTGGTACTCGGCAGATGTCTTGTAGTAGGCCAGATGCGCGGGTCGCAATACAAACCATCTCTTCTTCCACGTCTACAGTGGTTCCAGATTACGCAATCGACAAGTGGCCAGAGATGCACAGACCTTGCGCCGCTCGCCCTTCTTCCAGAGATAGCCAGACCTGAGCACGCCTTCGTTCACAGAGTCTTGCATGCACTGAGTCTTGTCCGCCGTCTTCCACGGCCCTTCCTCTTCCTCGTCGTCCTCCTCAGACTCCTCCCCGCTGCCCAACGCGCGCTCGGCGATCGAGGAGAGGGGTGGTTGTAAGCTGCTCCCAGCCAGCAACGCTCCTGTAGAACCCACTGATTGTGACTGTGTGGGAGACCCCAGCTCTGGAGACACAGCGGAATCCGAATCTGACTCTGTTCCAGACACATGGGCTTGTGTGACTGGTGGACTCTGCGATGCTTCAGATCAGCGCAACGGTATCCCCGAGAGCGCACTAGTGGGATATCGATATCCTACCTTGTTCGACTTGGCAGTGGAGTGTACAGAGAGTTTCCTCTGTATCTCTTGTGGCGAAGGCGGCGCTGCTGCCGTGGGCGACATGCTCAGGTGCAGCAGGAGACACTCTGGCGTCTGGTTGCAATCAAGCTCGTCCGCTATGAGCGCCGTGCAACCGACACGCGCGGGAACAGCGTGACCTGTCACACTACCAAGATAATAACAATAACACAACTATCTGTTCCTTGTTATACCGGTCGTATAATATATGCGTTCTGAATCGCTGTCAACGCTGTCAGTCGGTGAGACCCGCTCGTACGGTGTCCAACCAGAGCCGCCCCTTGTGATATTCCTAATCGAGGACAATCTGTTGATCAGATAAACCCCGATTGCAACTTGTACTCCAACGACGACCAGCATCTCCGAACCTCAATCATGACGTTGACCCTGCAGGAAAAGTTTGACAAGGCCGTCAAGTACGTCCAGAATCTCCCCGAGAACGGCCCCCTCAAGCCTGATCAAGACACCAAGCTCAAGGTGAGGCGGTGTGGTCTGATCATCGCGGATGCAACACGGCTGAAGCAATCCTTGTCAGTACTATGCATACTACAAGCAAGGTGTGTGTCCTAGATCACATCAACGCTAAACTGCACTGAGCGCCGCGCTTGGCAGCGACCATCGGTGACGTGAACACCGACAGGCCGGGCATGATGGATTTTGTTGGAAAGGCTAAATGGTGAAAGCGCTCTCTGTCAGCCGGTGGCCATGCTCAATTTCGCACGCTACTCTAGGGATGCCTGGAACAAGGTCAAGGGCACGAGCAAGGAAGATGCCCAGAAGCAATACGTCGTGTTGCTTGTCGAGGTAAGGCCATCTCGCCATGTCACCCGAGTTTACCTGACGCCTGAGCTCGACAACAGCACCTCGACAAGGTCACAGACAAGTCCGAGGAGGTCAAGCAGCTAATCCAAGAACTCAAGGAGTAGAGCTTGCTCGCCCGCCATACCATTAACCACGTGTAATGTAAATGCCTATCCAAGGCAACTGTTGTTGGGAATGGCCACACTCGCCGTAGTCAAATATCCGGTGACATCGCGTGCAGAGTCCACAACGCAGCAAGGTCCTGAGTAGAGTTTGGTTAGGAGCTCTGCTTCAGGAATCAGAGGCACGAGGCAGATAACGCCCCCGGCGTCTGTACCACATTGGTGGCGGGGTGTTCGAGGACCTGGCTCAGCTGACACAGCTTTCCTAATCAGGGTATAGTATTTGGATCTGGAGCCGGCCAACTTGCAAGTGCCGACGTCCTCGAAGGCTTGGAGATGGCCAATAGCACAAGGCGTGGCAGAGGGGATCTGGATAATTACGAACCCACTCTGACAACGCTTCCGCCGGATTCTCACTGCATCTGCAATTTCAAGTTGGCAGTCCCGAGCCACTTCATGAATACAGCATCCCGCCATCCATTAGGTAACAAACGAGCAGAACGATTAAACCTTGTTGGGTCCACCTCAAGACCTGAAGGTGGAGCCCCGTGCAACGAGGTTGATTGCTGCGAGTCCATGTCTTACAAACGCAAATAATTGGTACGTTCCCCTCTTGACATTATACGATCGAAATGACTCTCGGTGAGTTTTCACCGTGGTCGCTGCGACATGGCTTTACCAAGGTACATCTTCTGTTATTGAATGCCGATCAGGGAAGCCTTGTTACAAGTCTAGTACTCTCCGGGAAAGCACCAAGCGGCTAACCCGGGTGTATCTAGCACCTTGATCTACCCTGGGCAGCCGAAGAGCCCCCCAACGATTGCCACACATCAGAAGCTGTTGTTCGCCATCCTGCAGGCAGCATCTCAACCAGGGCCCGGCCCGACGTGGTCTTCACAACCATACCTAGCAAATGTATACCATCGGAGCGGTACGTCCTCATGGTCCGATGTCGAACCCTGGATTTGTAAGTTTCATGCCCCTGTCGCTACTAACTTCGGAGCTTAGGCGCCCCTTTTTAACCGTACGCTCCCACCGTGGCCTTTCGACATACGTCTGGTTTTAGATGGGTAATACGCACTAGACTATATCCGGCTGTCTTCCAAGTTCCACGCCAGCCGCACGCAGCACAGCACGCCAACTGTCAAGAAGCACATGCAGGAATAAACAACCTCGTAGCATCACACGCTGCTCCACAGGATGGCAGGCAACAGTCCAATGTGATGGATTAATGATTGATATCCGGGAGAGTGTTTGCCGACAAAGTACCATGTGTAAAGCCCACGTATCATCCGCCGTCTGTTTCCCACCGGAGGCACTGCGAGAAGATCGTGTCTGTCATGGTACCGCGCCTCGTCCGACGCCATGCCGTCAGGCCGCTGTCGTGTACGACCGTCCACCGTCTCCCCCCCACATCCGCACAAGCAAGTGATCACTTTACGGATGCGACTCGATTTTTCGAAACGATGGCACACACATGTCGTACGAATCCAAGGAGATCTCCGACGGCCCATGATAGGATTGTTTGTCCGACTAGGTAAGCATGATGTCTCGACGTCCCCCCCTGTAACGTTGTTGACTTTGCACAGATCCGAATAAGTTCTTCATCAGGATGGCTCCGTGTTTCAGAATCCATCTCCCTATAGAGATCCCGAACTTGGGAATGGAATCCATATCAATTTTATATCATTGTATTATTATATTATGTATTATTGTTATTTCTCGAATCGAGTCCGGGACTGATCTCCGTTTCTAGTCCCACACACACACGCACACACGTATACACAAGAGTGTGCCGTATACTTATGCCTCGTTTCATATCCGCAGGTGCTTCGCGGTAGAAACCTGGCCGACGGCGATTCCGATCGAGATGTCTTCTGATGATGATGATGACACGGGAGGGCCCCCTCTTTCTTCGGGATGGCTGAATCCGGTCACTCTGCTGGTGAGCGGTGGCCTGGTGATATGCTGGCTCTTCCCGCCATCCTCGACCTTGTCGGCTCTTATCAGACTGTAGGGATCTCCGTCGTCGTGGCATTGTCAGTTGCCAGGCACGGGTACGAACAACGAGTACAAAAGGGCCTGTTGGTCTTGTTGCGGATAGATAAGGTAGGGTCTCCGGCAGTGCGGCGTAAGCCTCCCGGCCTCGGGCTTTGACTTGATTTGTACATAGCAGCTACCAATGGGGTACGAGTGAAATGTCTGTCATTGCAGCCACGAGATAGCGAGCGCCCTGAAATACAAGGTCGCCTTGATGTACGTGTATACGAGGGTCATACGACCTGCATCTTGAGGCAACCTTGTCCGTAGAAAGTAAAAAAAGAATACACAAACTGTCGTCCACAACATTTACAATACAGCATGGCGCGCACAGCGTACAGTTCGCACATTAAGTCCCGGGTACTAAATCCAATTCATAGAAATGTGGGAAAATGAGAGAAAGGACACGTCACGAAATATGCCCAAGATCGGGGTTGGCGATAAATAACGAGGCACGCGGAGCGACACCGTATTGTATCGTCGGCCGCGACCGAGATGGAGCTTCTTCACGACGACGGGTGTTTCGAGGGATCGGGGTCTGCTGTGATTCCATTTCTCGAGACAATCTGCGTTCGTATGCGTTGATTCTACTGGTCACGATGGCGCCGTTTCGTGGTGAAACTGGATTCAATTTCAATGGCTCCAGAGGCTGGAAGGACATCTCCAAGTCCAAGGGTATAGCAGGGTCAACTGGGACTAATGTTAATCGTGGCGGATCGACATGGGGTAAACCGCTTGACATAGAAATCTCGGAAGACGCAGGGTTGTCAATACTGACCATCCCTTGTTCGGTTATTTCCGCAGAACCCAGCGATGGTACACGCCGGGAACTCGATCCGTCAGACGCGAGACGCTGAACCACGTCATAGGTGCCCCCCAGGTGTTCGACAGAAGCGGTGTTCGCCGTACGTCCGCTGCGAGCGGAAGACAATGATCTACCATGTTCAGCTGGTGAATCAGCAAGTGCATCATTAGAGTGCGCAAGAGTGGGTGAGGATTTCTTCGTGTCCTCTAACGTGATGAATGGAGGGGCGGGAGTTGGGTCTCTAAACTCCAACGGCTTGGACGTTGTGATCGATGCACGACGATCAAGGAGCGGGGATTTCGTTAGACGTGACCACCAACTGTCAGGACGGGACATAGACTGTGAACGCGATAAGGGGGAACCCGAGATGGTCGAATATTGAGGAACAGATGTAATGAGGGGCAAGTCAGAGAATTGGGTGGTAGGACTGTGTGGCGTAGGAGGGGTAATGGCTGGTGGAGGGAGCGCGGGATTGTCTGCATGACTATGAGTTGTTTGTCCTTGTGAACGCTCTTGCAGAGACGGAAGCGAATTAGAGGTATCCGAGAGAGATACGTGTGAGACTTCTCTGAGAGGACTGAGCATGTGCGAGCGTGCAGAGAAAGGCCAAACAGAATCCTGGGGGCCCAGAGCGGTCTGCTCAGAATTGTCAGTTTCATTGCTTCTCAGAACAGGATGGCCATAATCCGCGACCTTCTCGGGAATGTCATAGCGTAAGTTGAGGTCATCATAGTCATCATCCGGGATAGGGTCCTCGAAGGGATCGGTGTATGACCAGGAGCTCCCCGGGCCATCTTCTCGATGCGTCGGATGCGAAGAACAATGACTGTGAAGACTTCCTTGACGAATCAAGCCTTCCTGGCCCTCCTCACGGTGCTGATCGATATTCTCCCACTCGTGGCCCCCTTGATTTACCACAGATCTGCTAGACTCGCTGCCCATCACGCCGCGTACCAGGGCACCCACAGAGCGGAAGGACCAGACACTTGTCCCCTCACTGCCTTGTCTCTGCACGGTATTCGAGTGTCCCACCCAGCCGAACGACCTAGCGTCCTCGTCTACAAACATGTCCCTCCGGGGCTGAACAGCGCTAGAACGAAATTTTGTGATACCGAGGTGTGCGAGGATATCCGTTATCACGCCTCCCCTGACTCTCTCGTTCATCTGACCCTCGAAGTGCGCCGCCTCCGATGCAACGCCGGACACCGATCCGCCTGACGAGGAGAGTTCGGGGTCGGCGGCAAGCGGAAAAAATCTACCGGTGGTCGTTCTGTCACGATTACGCACTCGTCGCATATAGTATGCTGTCGCAAGTCCACCTACGACAAGTCCAAGGACTCCAAATGTCGTCCCAAGCGCGATAGCAACAGTGTGGTGGTTTGAACTGGAGGATGGGCCAGAGACGTGCGAGGGAGCACCCGTCGGATTCGCAGGAGCGTCAGTACCCCCGTTAGAAGTGGGTCTCCACCCAGTCTGGGTCGGCCAGCCGGAGGGCCATAAAGGGGTGGCAGATATCGAGCCCGGAGAGGGTGTGTAAGACGTCACCATCGAGGACGTCGTGGGGTCGTATATAAATAAGGATGCAGACGCAGGAGAAGAAGAACCGTATCCTAATGTGAGTGATATAAGTGGCTATCATCATGGTCGTGCAATTCGTGTAACCTACCAAAGCAGAATAGCACATAACCACCGGTTTGAACAGCAAAATGGTCTTTCCTCTGGCCTAGCTGTGTAAGTGCCGCAACGCTGTTCCAGACCATGGGGTCCTGGCCTGTGTCCAAGATCCAGCCATCGCTGTACGTCGTTTGGAGCTGCGTATCGCCGCCTCCGTGTATAAGGACTTGGCCATTGGCAAGGACGACCGCCGCGAAGTCACGGCGAGGGTTTGGCAATGGCTTGTTCGAAACAGAGAGTATCTCCCATACGAGCGGATTCCGAGTGGTGTCCAAGGACCATACCGTGTTCATGGGTACAAGTTCCGAGCACGACGCGCAGTAGCCCCCAAGGACCAGGAGGCGTCCATTTGGTAACGCGAGCGTGGCGTGGCCGTAGATGTCAGGTGGAGCACTGCTCGAAGACGGCAACTGGACGAACTTTGGACCAGATGGGCTGAAGTAGTAGTGATCGCTGAATGCATTGCCAGAACCATCTGCCTTTTCACCACCAATTATCCACACCTTGCCGCTTGTATGGGATGATGAGTGACGGATCCTACGCATGGGCTCATTCGCCCAATTCTGCGGTTCCGGAAGGAAAGATGAACCAGACTTTCCAGGAGTCGAGAATAGATATGATGAATCATTGAGGTCTGTAAGAACTGTCTGGGAGTTGGGGCCAGGTTGACCCCCAAAGAGCAAAAGCTCTGTAGGGTTAAACAGGGATAATGTGTGCCAGGCGAGGGCAGGGGAGGAGTGATCGGAGAAATGCTGCCACGGAAGAGACGAAGAATTAAAAGAGGTGGAGAGATCTAGGACCAATAGGTCGGATATTGGTGGGGCAGAGCTGTACGTATAGGAATTGAATGGATCGCTTAATCCGCCGTGAATGTATAGCGTGTTCTCTAGCAGAGCGGCCGCCTGTCCCCATCTTCTACAATGAGTGCCACCCACACAAGCAGTCGGTGGGCATGCTCACCTCGGCGATGGGGTGTATTGGGCAAGAGCGATCGGCAGAAAATACAGCGAGCAGGTTATAACCCAGGGAAACATGTGCACCAAGCGGGTGAATGATGATCTCTATGGTATGAGATTTATAACGACAAGTGTTCGTAGACGTCGTGAGCGCCGTTCATCAGGTTCTCGTGAAGAGCGACAGTGCGGTCAAAAATAGGTTGTCTGCTGTTCAACATTTCAACTTCGTTGCTGTGCAGATATTCGGCAATCGCTCCTTTTGGACATCCGCGCTAGACTACATTAATTCCACCAGAAGCTTTCTAGAACTCTTCCTCTGTTATTCTCCAGGACCCAGGGAAAGAATAGGGTGAAAAACGAATGTTCTCTGATAGCGTCAAACAGTCACCAAACTCATACCCCTCTAGTTTACCATTGCTATGGATGTGACATCGTCTCCATTGCTCGTCATCAATGATTCCTCAGCAGGTTACCTACCAGTTGTGGAGCAAATTGTTGCCGGTCGCGTTTGGAAGGGCAGCTCACTCGAGCCACTTTTTTCTGTGAACTATACCCGTCCGCGTACGGGTTGTGGGGTTCGAAAATAATTTCTCTGGCTGTGCGTCCATGCGTTCGTGGTCAGCCACACGTGAGAGACTATCCTATTCGAAGGCAAAAGCTGGACATCTCTTTTCACTTCGGATTGGGCTTCTGAAGATGCAGGAGCTAGGGGCCTGTGTGGCAACGAGTTGATGTCATAGGTAGGACTCAAGGCCCCTTGCAACAATAGTAAGGACTGGAAGGTAACCTTGGCACAGATCCTTGTTCGCTGGTCATCATGGCGAGTACGCTTGATCCTAGTTCATTGGATGGCTCACATTCGTCATTTACAGCGCAGTTTGACAGCATCATTTCCTCGCTTTAGATTTTGACCCCAAGACGAACCCGTTACCCAAGCGCAAGACGGTGGTGTCTCAAGATCTCAGAGCGTTGGGAACATGTTCCCCAGTCGGCACATAGCAGATTACAAGACATAAAATGCACCAGAAAAGTTGCAGCATTTTACGAAGAAAACTGAATATCGGCCGCATCAGTAAATTGAATTTTGTTCCCAGCTACTCTTCAGACCACCATTCGTTGGCATAGTGATGGACTGGGAGGCACGAGCGGAGCCACAGTGCGATGTCTTCGGACGAGCGACGGCGGCGCGCCTTGTCTTTGCGCCACTGCCTCGTTGCTCGTCCTCCCTGCACCGCTCGTCCTCGCCTGTTTCAGCACACCTGCCCACCACACCCTGCCTCCGTTCCCATTCCGGTGCCTCGCAGCTCACTTCCCTTGGGTCCGGAGCACGCGAGCCCGACTGCCGCACACATGCGCCTGCGAGGCGTTCCCACCCGCCCTCGTAGCTCATACCCCACCCACCCGGTCGGACTCCCGTCCTGGGCCGAAGAACGCAGAGCGCTCTTGCCCATCCACTCACTCTCTCGTCCATCCGCTCCCTCTCGGCCTCGCGTACAGAGCGATGTCCAAAGAACCTGGGTTGTGCAGCATCAGATGCCCCTGTGGTCTACAAGGCGAAATTTGAATTGAACCCAGTGTCATGGCTGTATACATATAGGAATCCGCGAGCAAAATTGTATTGTATACTTTGAATTGAATTTGAACTGCAGTACCAGAAACGCAGATCGAGGGTGCAAAAGTACTTGGGTATTTGTAAGTAGTTACAGTACCAAATTAACCAAATAAGGAGTTAACGTATCAACTAATACGGCTACAAAAATCAAATAAATAATAATAATAAGGTTAACGCAGCTCTGTTGGGAAACCTTAATTAACGGAACTGGTCAATCTTTGTTCGTTGAACCGACTTACGCAGGTAAGTTACGCTGCATGTGTAGGCATAGGCGTTACGGTTGCAGCGACGAAACCTGGAGTCTACGTCAGCCAATCGAGCATCCTACTGGCAAAGCTACTCACTCGCTTCTGAACTCCTATTCGGGTAGACTTCCTGGTGTATCCGGTTCTTTAACAGTGCGCCATGCGGGGACACGTTCCTGACGGTCGTTGTCGTCGTAGGAATGGCAACACCGAAGCCAGAGGACGCAAAGGCGCACAAGAAAAGACAAGCAGAGATGGTCGAGCAACGCATTACGGTGAGATTATGTTCTGTATATCGAACAGGGGCGTGCGAGTGTTGAGTTGATGAGGGGAGGGCTTCCATCCCGAGGCCTTTTATTTACCTCGACCTCTTGCTGGTCGAGGCAGTTGCCCTTTTGCGTCAGCTGTGCATGCCGTTGAAATGACTCGTTCACCACTACCCTGCGGTGTACAATTCGTACAGATCTCACACGGACAATGAAACCGTGCGTCCGATAGGTAGCTTCATTGAAGCGCTCAGCTTCTGCACTGCCTTTCGGATGCGGTGGATGCGATGCTCAGGTCGCCACGGTGGCGTTTGACCGTCGTATATTCGCGTTGTTCGGAACTTTGTCCTTATCCGCCTTCTCTAGGTGTCCTGAGACGAACACGAACTCACCGCAGACATTGATGTAGGTGACCTTCCCCTTGAGGTAAGTTCTGGATATGGCGCTTTCGGACCATGCACGTTACCAACTGACTCATGTTCATGTGCATGTGAAAGCTGCATATTCTCAGGTGAGTATTTCCTAGTTGTTCCTCAGTTTATACCCAGCCTCCGCTACAATTATGTTCCCGAGAGTACAAGGGCAACACCTTCTGTCTAGGCACTGTACAGGCCATCCAAGTTGAGTCGATTCAGACGACTCACTGATGGATAGAGCAAAGCATCAAGGGCTGTTTGTCCAAGTCAACACCCCTGCGATGCTCGGTGCCGGTCGTCCGTTAGGCAGCACAGGCTCGGGGACGCCACTGCACAGACACTTACACGGATCAATGGCGGTCTAATTTTGACATTGCTGTTCACTGCTCAATATCCTTCGGGGCATAATAGGTATCACCGTTGTGCTGCTGTACACACCCTGGCCCATCGCACTCGAATTCGTCTTAGGTACGAGGAACAGTGAATGATAGTAAATGTGCAATAACCAAGGAAATCTAATCTCGGGCAGAGTTGAAATAAATATTTCTGTAAGTACGTCAGTCTCGGTGCCCAATCGCCTTGATCCAACAGCAAGCACCGTCAACTTCACCTGGTACCAAGTTTTTGGTGTACCTTCCCATAGAGAAGAGCACCAGACGCAGGGGATGTAGTAGGTTCAGGTGCTGTAAGTACTTGAGATGGGCATTCGACTGAATAACCCGTCAGTCACTGACCTGTTTCTACGGCTCGCCTGACAAGATCCCCATTGTCTGGACGCGGTGGTAACGACATTGCCTCAAGACTCGTACTAGTACTTACCGGCATCTACAATATCGCGAGCTGCTGTTGTGAGATAGACTAATATTAGCAAGGAGTCACAACCCAGGTCGACAAAAATGCTCACATCCGCCTCTGACAACGCTACCAGCGGCGGACGAGATCCAAGCAAGAAACGAGAGAAGCAAGACCGGTGCGAAAACAAGCATATCACGAAGCTGCTGGGTTACGAGGATGGTTGTGAAAATGCAGTTCGCGTTCCCCGGGTTAAATATGTACGTGCATCAGCGTCTCACGGGGTGTACTTGCGTTTCGATTACGCCAGAAGAGCGATGTGGTCGCACTAGGGATGGATAGCCTCTGCCACAACGTCTGCCAAATGCGGACCCCTTCAAGCATCCACTGTTGACCTTTGGCCTGATATTCGGTTGAATTGAAGCTAACACAGGAGACACAGCATCTAATTTCAAAGAACAGTGTACCATGTGGAATCATCTCGACTGGGAGCCTCGTATGCGTGCAAGCTAAAAATAGTATGTTTAAACGCCACCATAACAAGCTACCTACGCAGCATCTATCAAACAATCAAAGTCCATCATACGGGTTCGGCCGAGGAAGGTTCCTATTATCGGCGAAATTGAGGTGTTGCCTCAGTGCTTGAGAAGCAAGGTGTAGTTGATGCATGGTGACGAACAGGCAACAGGCGTTGATGAGCAACAGCACTATCACTGCCATTCCAATCCACCGTGGAGATGTTGTATTTCGGCGAGGCACCTCCATGGAGGCGTCGTCGGTGTAGCCATCGGAGAAGGAGAGGAGATGCTCTTTTTCGATCTCATTGTCTCTCCCCTGGCTGCGAGCAGTGTAATCGTTGCTGCCCATTTGCTTGCGAGGGATGAGCACAACTTGAAGCGTCATGCGTCAGGTGGATGACTTACCTACGACTGTTACCGGTCTACTGGAGCTGATGCGGATCCGGTCGTTTACTCAAGGCTTGAAATGTGGCGAAACCATCTGCGTTGCTCCCGAGTCATTTATAGGCGAGTCCTTGGCACCGCGTGGAGCCGTACATCATAGTTTGCGGATTGACTCTTTGTGACGCATCGAGCATTTGCGGCCGTAGCTCGGATGCGGAGCTGGCCTGATCCCGTACCAAGAGATGAACAGCCTTCGGAGATGTCTGTGATTGCTAGGGGAGCCAGCCAAGGAGAGCACTGAAGACTTCCAAGTCCAGTATCCTCTCATCACGGTGCGCATAGCTATTTCAGCGCCACAATACAGCCTAGACCCAGCTCACAGTCGGTTCCACCTCCTTGGGAAGATACTATCTCAGTTGGGATTCCACTTGGAATTAACGAAACTGATACAGTGCTTCCCGCCGGTGCTTCGAAAAGATATATCTGGTATGGGTGGCCAAGCTAGCTACCCACCAAACCATGACACCACCCACGACAAGAAATGTCCCTCGTTATCTTTCCCTGCTGTTTAGACCATCGAATACTGCGATTGCTTGCCTCAGCGCGCTCGCCGCCGTGACAATTCTCAATGTCATATTCACACTGTACACCATCAACACCATCCACTCTCTCTTGCCACAGACCCGTGAATGGAGTACGTTCATGACTTGCTTCGGAACCTTGCCTCGACGAAACTGACGAATCCCCTTTAGCTTGGATAGGAAACGACTTTCCATCAGAGCTGCCGGTCCAGATACCGCTCGCTGGCCTGAGCGTCGAGACCGGCGAGGACCACTTTTCGCTCTATGACGACGACGAATGGGGAACACTTTTCCCCTCGGACGGATTCGTGCGTCTTGGTCCAAATAATCGCACGTTCCTTCTGTCGCTTTACCACCAACTCCACTGTCTGGACGTCATTCGCGTCGGCTATTTGACGAACCGAACGCATGCGTTTGAACATATCCAGCATTGCCTGCGCTATCTTAGGCAAATCCTTGTTTGTCATGCGGACACCACGCTGGAAGACGATATCCCTCAAGTTGTGGATGGGGAATGGACCCACTCGGCAAACGGCGTTGGTTCGGTGCATAAGTGTAAAGACTGGACCGTTCTACGTCGGTGGGTGGAAGACCACCCCAGTCTACCGGTCGAGTGAAGAGTAAGTGTTGTATAACCTTTATAATATTTTTGTCATGACACGGGCGTCTAAATAGACATGTGTATACCCTCGGCTTGTTTACATTGAGACCTCTCGACGTATTTGGGTTTCGGCACGAAGCCTTCAAAGAGATGGAGTCAGGCCGCGTTCTGTATCATTCTCACGTTTCGACAAGCTCGACTCTTTCATCCCTTCCAAGTCGGTATGGGTGACGACATCGGTATAGCCAGTTGCTGATGTACCGGTGTCTTGTGTACGGCGGGCAACCCACTTTATGCGGGTAGATGCGACCGTTCCAGTGTTTTCGGAAGAAATGCCGAGTCCAACACGTATGATGATAAGTGTGGGAGCGATTCCCTGCGATAAGAAAAGAAGAGATGGAGTGAAACATTTGAAATGGGTGTTTGTGTTGCTTACATATATTTGGACGGCCATCACAGCAAGGATGGCCTCTGCCGCGTTGGAGAGGGCAAAGAGCACGACAAAGACAAGTTGGAATAAAAGGTAAAGAGCACCGCTCTCGATGATGAGCATCATTGCACGGCGTGTGGCGCCGTGGCCGATTTGGGGGGAGTCGGGGATAGTGCGAGAGGTATACCAGATACGGTACACGATGAGTGTGGTAACCATGACATTTGTGCAGAGGGGAAGGATATACGCTGCGAGACCAAGGGGAACCAGAGCTGGAGGAGGAGTGGGAGAATTTGGGTTGGTCGCGAGAAGGATATCAATGGTGGCGATAATACAAGCTAAAGATTGGGAGTAAGAGGGAGTGAGTTTTCCGAGGGAGAAGACGGCCTACCGAAGCCGCTAATTGAAGTAAGGAGTGGTAGTACGATGATATAGTAGTTTTTTCCCCATATCGTCCAGCAACGGTATATGAGGACGAAGTCGCCCAAGAGATCGGTGAACGATATGAAGAAGTCGGCACCGACGAGCGAGCTGGTTTCGTTAGCAAAGCCAGCGACACCAGTGTCATTCTATTTCACGAATATGTGAGTGGTTGCGTGATGAGTCAGGGTCGAGAGACTAACCAGGGTTGTGTAGAAATGGTTAAACTCGAGAGCAAAGTGAGTGGTGCAACACAAGAAGATGACGCAGTTGAGATAAATAACGGGGTTGTTAATGCTATCGCTGAGGGGTCGGTGCCTCAGGATGCCCAAAGAAACGAAAAAGAGGGTTACATTTATACCTGGAAAGGGTTAGCATGGGAGCGAGTGTGGGTATGAAGTTCAAGTTTACCCCAGAGAGCGGCCTCGCAGGCAAAACCTATTAGGGCAGCCAAATCATTGGAGAGCTGCATTACGCCTGGAGAGGATGGTCGTGGTCAGAACGCACGAGCTTTGGTGGGCGATACCCGGGAAGCATTCGAAGCCGGCGCCCATAAGAGTAGCGTGCGGTGTTGGATGCACATGGATGATGACGGAGATAGCATCGCTTGGCTCATGTGATCACCCTACCACCTTTGATGTACATCATGATGCCCGTCCAAGTTGCTTCCCCATGCCCTCCCTTCTCGCGCTAGGCGTCCTCGCCTTCTGCCTCTGGAGGCTTGTCAAGCAGTTCGCTGCACGCAAATCTCCCCTCGCACTCATACCAGGTCCAAACAAGGAGCATTGGCTCACAGGTACTACCTCCCCCACCATATCTTTCTTCCTTTTCCCCACCATTTGTCATCAGGGAATTACCATCGGCTTTTCAAAGATGCTCTTCAGTACAACCTCGCCCTGGTCGAAGAATATGGCGGAGCAGTCAAAATCAACGCCTTGCTCGGGGTAATACAACACAGATCTCCGCCAAAGGCCAAGGTGGCTCACATTTCCCTCTGTAGAGCCAACAGCTCTACATATCTGACCCCCTCGCTCTGCATCATATAGTCGTCAAAGAGCAGCACATCTATACCGAAACTGACATGTTCATCACGTATGTTCCTCTCTTCGTTTGTCAAACACATTTTACAACTCGTGCGACAGGGGAAATCGATTGATATTTGGTCTAGGTCTGATCTCGACCCTCGGTACGCTGTCTTGCTTGCGTTCATAGGTCCTGCGACATATCTCGTCCTACAAGGTGAACAACACAGGAAACAACGCAAAATGCTCAATCCCGTATTTTCTCTGGCCAATATGCGCGACTTGCTCCCAATCATCCAACCTATTGCAGATGAGCTCTGCACCATACTCCGCTCACAGCTGCCATCTGATGGCTGTATGTTCTTGATCCTCATCCTATCCCCTTCACTCACATTAAATCAGCCGTGGAAGAAATCAACGTACTCCCTTGGCTATCTCGTGGTGCTCTCGAATACGTCTGTCAGGCCGCACTAGGGCATTCTTTTGACGCACTAGACATCGACAAAGAAAACGAGTATTTGGAGGCAATAAAAAACCTAGCGTAGGTCGCCAACTGTCGACGACTCATGACGACTCACTCATCTCCTTTCGACAGTCCCTCAGTTCTCCGGCTGCTTATGGTCCGGCCTCTTATTCCTTTCGTCGTGCGACATTTCTCTTTGTACTGGCGTAACAAAATAATGGACTGGGCTCCGCTCGAGGCTCTGAGGGACCTCCGTCGTGTGGTACAAGTCATGGACACCACGAGCAAGCGCATATATGCGGAGAAAAAAGCAATCATGGAGGGTCGTGCCGAACCAGAAGGCTCTGGAAACCTAAGGTCCCGCATGAAAGGTAAAGATATCATGAGCATCATGTGTAAGTTGTATATTTTCTATCTCACACGCTTGTGGTAACGAGTTACCGTAGTAAAGGCAAACATGTCTTCCTGTGCTACTGACAGGCTCACGGATGAAGAGCTACTAGGGCAAATGAAGTGAGTTCAAGCTCATGGATGTGACTCGCTGGCGACCTCAACATTTCATCCAGCACGATAATATTTGCAGGATTTGAAACCACGACGACTGCTATAGGTCGCATTCTCTGGATATTGGCCAGCAGGCCAGACGTGCAAGCTCGCTTGCGCAGCGAAGTACGGAACGCGAAACAGGGTTATGCTGCGTCGCACGGCAATACAGGTCCCTGGGAAGATGTTGGGTTACCTTATGACCTTCTCATGGGCCTTATTTACCTCGATGCCGTCGTTCGGGAGACCTTGAGGGTGCACCCACCTACGTCACTCCTGAGTCGAACGTAGGGCGGTCCAATTCTGTCATCTGTCAATAGCTCAAGCGGCGTTCATTTCCAGGGTTCGTGAAGATGCTGTACTTCCGCTGTATCGGCCCATCAAATCTGTCTCTGGGCGGACGCTCTCGGAAATTGCCATCCCGAAAGGCACCACTTTGATCATGTCCCTTCTAGCTGCAAATCATAACAAAGATTTGTGGGGCGAAGATGCGTCGGAATGGCGGCCTGAACGGTGGCTTAGCGCCACGGGTGAACGTGTTCAATTGAGCGGAGACTTTGAAATCGAGGAAACAGCAGACAAGACCCGAGGTGTGAGAGATGGGATAAAATACCCAGGCGTATACGCGTCCATGTAGGTGTCTATCGTCATCCTTTTACAATATCCTGAATACAACGTCTTCAGGATGACCTTCCTTGGTGGCGGTCGCGCATGCATGTACGAACATCTGTCCCACAGCTATTAATACCTTCTGATGCATGCTCTTACAGCGGCTTTAAGTTTGCGGAAATGGAAATGAGTAAGCCCCGCAGTCGTGTCATGCGCAGAACTGACCCAGATGAATAATCGTAGAGCAAGTGGTGACGACACTCATTTCACGCCTCCATTTTGCGTTACCCACTATACCAGACGAAAATGGGAATGTAAAGGAAATCTACTGGAAGATTAATGGCCTCCAGGTCCCCGTCGTTCGACCTCCGGCTGGGGATGATGTGACTGCACAAGTTCCTCTAAGCCTGAGGTTGGTCCAGCCCGGTGACTTTATATGATTGTTATATTCGGTAGATTGGACCTTATATGATGTTTTCTCTTCTCACTCTCAAGCATGAAACTCTCCGCGTTAGACGGAAGGCTGCCAGTTGATGAATGTTCTGATCTTGTTCTGCACCCGTCGCGAATCGCCGATGAAGCTTACCCATCGCCATCTCACTGCGCTTCTACAAACGGCGAGCATTTGACATACTAACTGTTTCTCTCCCCCTAATGTGGTTGACATGTTTCGTTGACAGAACTACTGATGGTCGGTAAGAATCGCATCCGCGATCCCTATCGAGCCGATGCGCTGCCTATTCTTAAGCGTCGACACCGTACAGATCGCTATCCCACCCGGCGATGAGGAACCACCGACGCGGCGACGGTCGATTTTAGGTAAAAGTCAAGACGCCGAGCGGCGAGCACTGACGAGCTTTAGTAGCCGCCACCCCAAACTTGCGGTGTACTTCCAGATGGGCTTCAAGATAATCTGGAGAGGTACCCGATCCCCGGCGTACGCATCGCCTCTCCGAAAGGGACCCATGCTGAGCGATGGGCCGCATATAAGGGGTCCGCCTGGAGGCTGTCAACGCAATAGCTAACCACCCCCATCGATACACTCATGTCTGTAAACATCGTCCTCCCTACTCTTTCTGCCTGGGCAGCATCCCGCTTGACGGGCATCCTGGAATCGAAAACCCAGGATGACTTCAATACCGCCTTTGATGCTACGTTTGCTGCGCAATGCAGCTTTACCGTCAACGGCAAGTCCGTCTCTCGCGACGAATACAAGGCGCAGCTCCTCCAGGAGAGCGCTGCAGGTTTCGACGAGAGCGGTACGGTTGTCACCATCGAAGGGCAAACCCAAGTTCAGGTCGGTAACCAGGGACAGCTGGTACGTGTGCCTTGTGCCGTGGTGTCGCGTTCATATCACTCAGGGTTGAACACGCAGTCTGGACTGGTCGGATTGTTCTACACGGCGCTCTCCGACTCTAAATTCCTCGTTCTCGGTGCCCCTACAGAACGCAGCGCGGCGTCTTCGCTCAATTTGGTGTGAGTATTCGTCTATCTCGGTGCTGCGCTCGATGAGTGACCATGTTCCGGTTCCGCAGCATCGAACCCACGGAAAAGTCTCCTCCCAACCCCCTCCATATACGTGGTTACTTTGACCCCAGGAGAGTGACGTCTGTGAACCAAGTGGTCGCCGAGTCCACGTTCCATGTCACGATTCCCCATTCGTCCGTTCCCAAAGGGACGACTACAAAGTCCACTTCCAAAGTTGAGCTCGGACCTGGCCCGTTGAAGATTGCGTCGGACGACCTTGGTCCGTTTGGGGGCCGCTTTGGACCTGGACCTGTGAGACTTCCTCCGGGTCGTTATGGTAGCGTGCGTCTCCCCCCGGGTGAAATGGGGGCCAAGCCCGAGACACTGCCTGGGGATGGCGAATTTGGTGTAGGACCGGTCATCACGTCCGGAGAAACCCTCGGGGAGACCAAGCCTTGAATTGCTACATAGTATGACAATGATGATGGTAGTGTCTTGTACATTTTCAATTTCGCTACTGTACACCTCTTTTTTTTTCTGAAACCGTAGTCGGTACTGTACAATTAGGGGCTTCTGTTCCAAATGTCAAACCTAATATAATATTTTTAAAATCAAAGCCACTGTGGAGCACGGGTCTCTCGACTCACGTTTGCTTGGCCTGCGCCTTCGCGCACGGTCGTCTCTTGGCGGACGACACGCCTCGTCACGACCCGGCCATCCGACTCGACGTGCTCGTCCGATGGCCCGAGGTCGTCCTTGCCAACCACGCCCTCGAATTCGCCCACGCTGGCTGCGCCGAGCGGGCCGTCAATTTCTTCGCGGGCATAGGTGGCGTGGGTCTGTGCGTTCTCGGGGTCGTGGTGCGACTGCACATAGTCGACCGTCTTTTGCTGCATCTCGTCGAGGGTCGTCGATACGCGGTCTGCCTGGTGTACGTGTGCGTGTGAGGGGGCGTGTGTGTGGATGATAGCGTACGTACCTTGACAAACGCTTCAGAGGTGGTCGCGAGGTCTTCGTTCCACCCAGGGGCGTTGTCGATAAAGGACGGGTTGGGAGGAAAGGTCGGTCGTTTCTCTCTGTCGGGCTGGTGCAACGAGAGGTTAGTCTTTACGTACAGATTCAAGTAAGAATTACCTGTGTTCCGATTCTGCGAGTGGTGCTGGGTTAAGGGGGGTATAAGAAGATGGAGAAGAAGAGACAAGGGACCGCTCACATTGGACGAGCGGAGAGATTGAATGTTCTGGTACACGCTGCTGCTGCTGCTCTGAGCGACGACATGGCGAGACAACAACAACCTTGATTACCTCCTGACGTCATTTACATAAAATGTATTACATAAACACTACACCACCAAGACAGCGCGATACCTAATCTTGCCCTGCTCGAGCCTCGCCAACGCTTCCTCAATGCCCTCGACACCCATCTGGAACTCCTCGATAACAGGCCGGATGTCGTGCAGCGCCGCGAACCTCAGCATCTTGACATGTAGCCCCCGCGAGCACGGCAAGCTCCCTTGGATGCGGATACTGCCAGCCAAGATGGGCATGGCTGGAAAGTCGAGGTCCTTCTCTGACACCGTGATGGGGTAAATGGCGCCCCCTGGCTCCAAGACTGGCAATACCCTATTCGCAGCGTGGTTAGCACCATTCTCCGAGACAGCACATGACCTACAAGTTCCAATCGGGCAGCGACGAGGTCGTAATAAGCAGGTGGTTAACGTGTCGTCCAATCTGAAGCTTGCTTTCGCCCCTTGTTGCATAGAATTCAGTCGCACCCAGCTTCATCGCCTCTTCCTTTTTATTCTCTGATCCGGAGAAGACGACGACTTCGCATCCCATCTTGGAAGCAAACTGAATAGCGAGGTGTCCAAGACCGCCAACCCCGACGACACCAACGCGGTCGGTGGATCGCACGTATGTGTACAACGGGTTGAACACGGTGGATCCAGCGCACATGAGCGGAGCTGCCGCTGCAGAGGGGATCGACTCGGGGATGTGGAAGAGGAAAGCAGCCTTCCAGACGGCGTGCGAGGCGAACGCGCCCTGGTCCAGGTCAGCCTCGCCGTACATGGCGCGCTGAGGGCACAGGATCTCGTTACCGCTCAAACACTGGTCACAGTGCATGCAGCAGTTGTGCAGGTACCCCCAGCCTGCGCGGTCCCCGCTGATTCGATGTGAGTACAAGGGTGCACCTCTTCAAGTTGATACGTACACTTTGAACGTGTTTACCTCGACGCCGACTTTCTCAACAATCCCTACACCTTCGTGACCGAGGACCATGTCGGCGGACTTGTAGTGCTCGTCGGTGCCGCACAATCCTGCGTGGGTGATTTTGAGGAGGACTTCGTCAGGGGCGAGCACATCCCTGTGGCCTTTGGACTTGACAATTCCTGATGGGTGGCCCTTGTAGACGGTGTAATCTAGATTCAACTTCATCGTGATGGTTTGAGGAAAGACGACGTCGCAGAGTGGCTTGCAATTTATCTAGGGGGTTGTTGTCGATGATGTCATAATAAGTATTGGAATATGGTTCCGTATCGAGCAACGGGCGTCTGTTTGCATCAACATGTCTGCTCCCATCCAGATACCCCTCCCCATCCCATCCCATCCGAGTTCCTCTCCGCCTCACCAACTGACAGACAAGGAGCAAGCAGAGTACGACAGCGTACTCACCCACTTTGCCAACCCGGACTATGTCCTCCCCGGTGCCGAACCAGAAAAAGGCGCATTGATGGAAGAGGAACGCATGTGGCTCGTTCGTCTCTCTCTCTCTCTTTCTCGACCTGCCATGACTGACTTTCACAGTCGTACGAATGCATCCTGCGTTACATTCGCGCCACGAAACACGACGTGTCCGAGAGCATCAAGCGCCTCGAAGGCACCCTCCAATGGCGGCGCGAGTTTGGGCTTTACACCCTCATCACGGCAGAACACGTCGAACCCGAAGCCGTCACCGGAAAAGAGTTTCTCTTTGGCTACGACACCCGCGGCAGACCTGCGCTCTACATGTGTCCGAGCAGACAAAACACCGAGGAGAGTCCACGACAGGTGCACTTTGTCTTTTGGATCTTGGAGCGTGCGATCGAGCTCATGGGTCCCGGCGTCGAGTACGTTTTCTCGTTTCGACACACTCCCCCCCCCAAAAAAAAATTACCGCTCACATGTCATACTCTAGGACGATCGTACTCATGATCGACTATGCCGACAAGGCTAAAAACCCCTCCTTTTCCACCGCCCGGCAAGTCCTGAACATCCTCCAAACACACTACCCAGAACGTCTCGGTGCAGCCATCATTGCCCATCTTCCCTGGCTCCTCGGCGCGTTCTACAAGCTCCTCAACCCGTTCATCGACCCCGTCACGCGCGCCAAGATGGTGTTTAACCCTGTCCCCGACGACCGTGGATTGTGGCGCTCTGCCGAGGTGAGGGATCAGGGCCAGGACGACGCCAAGTTGTTTGAGCCGGATCAGTTCGTCAGCGAGAGCTGGTTGGGTGCAGCGCCGTTCACGTATGCGCACGAGCCCTATTGGTCTGCGCTCTTGTCCATGTCTGAGACACGGAAAAAGGACATGACGCGCGTGTGGCGTGAACTGGGTGGCGTGGTGGGTATCAAGGAGTGGGATGTCAAAGTGGGCGTCCGGGATGGTCTGGCAGTCCCTGCAGTTGACGCGACTGGCCAAGCATTATAGAAGATTGATACCATCTTAGATTTCATTGGTGCTCCATCATACCCTGTGTAGTAGAGTCCATCTGCATATCGAAATTGCATTTTCCGTTCAATACCAATCAGCAGGTCAACAAATTGAGATTGTCATCACGGGTCATCAGTACAGCGGATGAGAGTAGTATTAAATGAATAACCTAGCAGCCGGAAAACGATCAACTTTTCAACGAGAGATTCATAAGTGAGAAAAAAAGGCGATGGAAAGAAAAGAAAAAATATCAAGGATAGTGTGTACAACCCCAAACCATTTGCCTTGGTTACGAGTCTTCTAGGATGGACGGTTGTGGCGTTCCATCGAGGCGCTCCCCGTGGACACGGAATCGGTACAAACATGTGTACTCCTTCTTGCCCCAGTTATTCTTGATCACGAGCGCTACGATGCCGAAATCCACACCGAGATCCTGGATCTCTTGGCGCACGGGGAACGTCTGAATATTGGACGGCGCATCAATGTCGTAGGTAAAGGAAGCCAGACGAATAAAGGGTTGGTTTGCAGGGAGCGTGGGTGGGTAATCGTCTTCACCAGCCTCTTCAGGCAAGGGAGAATCAGATTCTTCCGCGAATCGGATGGCTTCTGCACGCTGGGCAGCTCGTTCTGCTCTAAAGGTCATGACCTTTTCGAGGTTTCCCGTCCCTTCGACGAGTCCCCACACTTCCATATCCCGAGGAGCAGTTCGAAGGTCAAAAGCAACCTCTTTTGCGACATGATCGATTGTGATGTCGGTGATATAGGCAGGGAAAGAGAGTGCAACGCCTAGCTGACCAAAGTCACCGCTCATGGGCCAGCAAAGTCCGCTGTGAATATCTTGATGCAGCGCCGTGATCGGTGACCGGCCCATCTCACGCCCATGACCAGTCATCCAGCTGAGCACTGTCCCGCGCATCGTGGTGGGACGCATCTCCAAAGTATGCGAGGTGAGGCTCGGTATCGGGCGAGCCCCTGCAGAATGGAGCGCAAAGTCGGCGCGGGAGATGATATCACGAGTGGTAGACCGCATAACGGTGGTATCAACGAGGTGGGATATCAAACCGGTTATGTCAGTACCATCGCTGGACTTGATGGTAAGACCCTTGCCAGAACTGACGGCGGAGGAAAGTTTGGACCACCATGCTGGCCCCGAGGGGGTCGAGTCTTTGACAGCATTCTTGGAAAGTTCGAGGGCTTCCTTGACCCCTCCTTCGATGCTACCCATACGATCTTCAAGCAGCTTGAGTTGTCTGCGTGCTTCCTCGTCACTAGTCGGTGGGAGGGGAGTAGGAGGCGAAGATGTCCCTCGTGGAGAGGACTCAACCGCGCTGAGTTGCGCATGAAGCGTATCGATCTGTCTCTTGACGTCCAAGAGGCCTTGGCTGGCCGAAGCTTGGAGGTGGGTCTCTGCTTCTGACACCCGCTTTGCCTCTTCGCGCACCCGCGCTTCAAGACCATATATCCTATTCACGACTTCTCCGTGTGCACGGGCCTCAAGGTCCTGTTGAGCTCGCGCCCGTTGGTGGTCTAGCGAAAGACCAGACAGTGCAGATTCAATGTTCTGCAACCGTGCAACAAGTTCATCAAGGTTCGTGATGGGTGTGTCCGGCGGGTGGTACTGGCGAAGGGAGGCACGATAAGGGAGCAATTGGGCGAGTGGATCATAGAACTTGAACCATGCAAGATAGATGACGAGCGCTACAATGGCGAGCCTTGCGAGATACGTGAATGATCGAGGATCAAGAGAGCGTACGAGGGCAATCGGCTTTTGGAAGAAGATATTTGCAGTCGATCCCAAGACCCACCCAAGCGACAAGAATATGAGCGATATGACACGTAGTATCCACTCGAAGATGCCAAAGAAGAACCTTGCAATTACGTTCACGAGACGGCCGAGGAGGCCGCCAATTGAGAAAGCACGAGAGTCGGAGGTGTTGACCACGCCATCGACCGCAGGGGGTTCATCGCTCTCCAATATGACCTCCAAACTATGCTGAGGTTCAAGCAAACCATTTTCTACCTCAGGATAGAATTTGGATGGTGGAGGCACGGAACCACGGGGTACAGATGTTCGTGTCGAGGGTGGGATGGACATACGTGACAGGGATTCCCGACTTGCAGACGCGAGCTGTACGGACAGAGATTAGAAAAGGAGTCACATCGGGAAACCATGCAAGCTGACTTGTTCACTGTCGATACTACTCTCTTGGTCGTCCTCGGCTCCACCGAGTTCAGCCTCGCCACCCTTGGTTCCCTTCTTCCTTCTTCTCCGCTTGTCGTAGCCAGCTACTGGGAGCGAAGTCAATGTACCAGGACCGAGATCCTTCTTCTTCAACTTCTTTCTGCGCTTTTTCCCGTCGTCGGAAAGTTGGTCGTCTGACTCTTCCAAGTCGGACATTGAGGGACGATAGGCTTTGTTGTCGAGCGACATACGGTTGCGCTTGTTATTTGCAGAGAGTTTTCTGGAGGCGGATTGTTCGTCCTCCTGCGTACGCTGTCGCTGCAGCTCCACGTACTCGCGGTCTAAATCCTCGTAGTCGAGGCTAGACTCTTTGCCGTTGGTGGTCGCCGCGGATACGTCCGCAGGTTCTGCTGACCGCTGCCGAAGATAGAACGAGGTGGCAGTATTGATGGCACGTTGGGACAAATCAAGGACTTGATCGAAGGGACTCTTTCCCCGCGCACTCTTGTCAAAGGACTGAGAGGGTTGTTCTTCGGCTTCCGAGTCGGATACATGTGAGACTCCCGAGGGCTGCTTGGAGAGAGGCTTGTTGGACGATCGGCGGGTAAGACGGCTGGGGGGAGGCGCCAAGCGACGGCTGGAGGTGGAGTGGGTCTCCTTCTCGTACTCGACAGAGGTGCTGCGAGGTACGTTGAGATTGGTCTGTGAGCCAGATGCCCACGCGTTGTTTGGGTTGTTAGGGACCATTTCGTAGGATGTGGATACGGCCTGGTTAAAGGCGGTTGCGATGTTCACGGAGGTGTCCTTGACGGTCCACTTTTCTGGCTGAAGGCTGGTGTTGAGGGACTGGTCGCGCTTAAGGCGTGCGTAACGGACGAGGGCAGTCTCGTCCTGGGTGTCGGATGGATCCAGGTTCGGAACGGAGTGGGACGGGGGTGGCTTTGGTGGTGATCTAGGGCCTGCTGTCGGCGCGCTGAGATATTTCGGATCGTGAGTGCAGCGCGGGCGAGGCAGGTTTGTTGACTACATACCCGTACGCGTACGAAGTCGGGATGGCGCGTTGTGTGTTCTGCGGGTTGTTTACGAGCTGTCTGGGCTGGAAGTTGTGTTGTTGGTGGTTATGAGTAGAAGGTTTGTTGAGAAAGGTTTGATGATCGAGACGTCTGCCTTGACCGAGGGGCGTGCCAAAGAAAGACATGCAGCACTGTTAACACGTTGTTGCCTCACGGCGTGCACGGAACGCTGGCGACGTTGTCGAGGTGCTGCTCGTCGTCGTTGTGCGCGTTGTCGAGGTTGGTGTATTCACCGTGGCATCCACGCGACAAAGGTACAACCGTGTTGTCTCGTGTTTGTTCTCGTCCGCCTTGTCTACTAAAAAAGTTACACAATGACAATACGGGACACTATGTAGTACGCTATTAAACCTCTGTCGTCGCCGTCGTCACTGTGGAGCATGCGCGTGAACACTCAATCGACGCAGAACACGGCCGACACTCACCAAAAAGTAGTCTGGTACCCGTCGCGACACCAGAGGCTCCCCCGCCCGCGGTGCAGGATCAAATTGAAGGCTGGTGTCACCCCGTCAGCATGGACTCGTTCAGAAGAAACAGGCACCCACAAAGTGTACGATAATTTTTCATCTATCTCCATGATGGCCGCCTGATTGCCACATCTGTAGCAATAATTCGGAGCACTGAAAATCGTGACTACGTTTCGATCTTGTCCCCAGCTATACCCTGCATGCCTTGTCAGCCCGACCGCACGATAAATGATGCGAGCAACTAACCCTCCATCACGAGTTGATGGGCTCGTGCTACGAGTGTCAACCCATTGTTGTGATTAAACGCCTCTGAAATATCCTGCCCGAACGTGTACCCCGCCCCGCGGGGTGAAATCCCCCAGCCACACCGATCGTCTGGATCAGACCACAGTAGGTCACACATCGGACCTTCGTGGGGTACTTCTTGCACGCGATCGATGGACCGAACATGATCGAGTGTGTCAATCGATGGCGACAGTCCGCCGTGAAGACAAAATATCTATCAAGTGCTCAGCAGACATATCCATAGGCAGGTCTCATGCACGGCAAGCGACCACCCTCTCTGAGTACTCACTTGGTTGTCGATCAGGGCAGTCAAAGGGAGAAAGTCGAACAGGTCGGTAAAGAAACGCCACACGTTGGCATTGCCGTATTTCCGCAGGCACTCGTCGTAGAATCCATACACTTGCGTGATCTGCCTCGACTCGTGGTTGCCCCGCAAAATCGTGACACGGTCTCGGTACCGCAGCTTGAGCGCGACAAGAAGTGTGACGGTCTCGACCGAGTAGTATCCACGGTCGACGTAGTCGCCCATGAAGAGATAGTTGGTGTCTGGTGAATTTCCGCCAATTCGGAATAGCTCTGAGAGATCATGCTGTGCGTAGATATGTGCACGAGACGTAGAATATGATCAGATATTGATCACGCCGAGGAGAGGGTACGCACGAATTGGCCGTGAATATCGCCGCAGACGGTGACGGGGCAGCGTACCGGCTGCACGTTGGATTCTTCCATCAAAATCTCCCTCGTCTGTGCGGTGTGGGTCAAGTTCGATCTTGAGGTGGCGATATGGACGTACCTTGTCGCACAGTTTCTTTACGTCCGCCTCTGCTAGCTGTTTGCATTGGCTGAGTTGCTCGATCCACCCGTCAATTTCGTGTTCCATGTGAGAGATGTGGTCCAAAGTCGAAAACCCATGTCACGTGTCACACCTCATATCAGGAGCAGTCACATCCTCAATCAATGTCACCCCTGCCTTGAACATGGCCCAACCAGAAGCCGTCTACGCGACAGACGAAGTACGTCCAAACTCACACCACATCCACGACTACGCTCACATTTTTGCAGTTCGGAAGACCCTTTATCATCCTCAGGGAACAGGCAAGGAAAACCAGGAGCCATGGCATAGACGCCATCAAGGTCTGCACGCTCGTCCGTCCGATCAACACCACTCACACCTGCCCACGCAGTCACACATCCTCGCAGCAAGAACAGTCGCAAACATCATCCGCACGTCCCTCGGCCCACGAGGTACGCTCCACGTCGCGTACTCACCCGATCACAATCACATCCGCGTTCTAGGTCTCGACAAAATCCTTATTTCACCAGACGGAGACATCACCGTCACAAACGATGGCGCGACCATTCTCGGTCAGATGGAGGTCGAGCACCAGATCGCAAAACTCCTCGTACAGCTCTCCAAGAGCCAGGACGACGAGATCGGCGATGGCACCACCGGTGTCGTCGGTACGTACTCGTCTTTTGACATCTCGACACGCGTTCAGTTTGTTCCAAGTTCTTGCTGGGGCCCTTCTCGAGGAGAGTGAGGCCCTCCTCGACCGAGGCATCCATCCCATCCGTATCGCGGACGGCTTCGACAAGGCTTGTGCAGTCGCCGTTGAACAGCTCGACCGGATTTCAGATCGGGTCCAGTTCTCGCCTCAAAACAAGGAAAATCTGATCAAAACTGCCATGACGAGTCTGGGAAGCAAAATGTGCGCGTCCTCGTCCTCTCCCTGTCCTATCCTTGGCTAACGTCACTTGGACAGCGTCTCAAAAGAGATCAGGCAATTTGCAGAGATCGCCGTGGATGCGGTACTGACGGTTGCGGATGTCGAACGCCGAGACGTCCCCTTTGACCTCATCAAGGTAGACGGAAAAGTCGGTGGCTCTCTGGCCGACACCACTCTCATCAAGGGCGTGCTCATCGACAAGGACATGTCACACCCACAAATGCCCTCATCCGTCAAAGATGCCCGCCTGGCAATCTTGACGTGTCCGTTCGAACCGCCACGCCCAAAGACCAAGCACAAACTGGACATCACAAGTGTCGAAGAGTACAAGAAACTGCGGGACTACGAAAAAGAAAAGTTCGAGGATATGATCAAGATGGTGAAAAACACGGGTGCCAACCTGGTTATATGCCAGTGGGGCTTTGACGACGAGGCAAACCATTTACTAATGCAAAATGAACTGCCAGCTGTACGGTGGGTTGGCGGTCCCGAGATTGAGGTAACGTCCCTTCCATCACCACGCCACAATGTCCGAGTGGTAACCTCCCTCTCAGTTAATTGCTATAGCCACACACGGCCGCATCGTCCCCCGATTCGAGGAACTCACGGCAGAAAAACTAGGTAAAGCAGGCATTGTGCGCGAAGTTACCTTTGGTACGACGCGTGATAAGATGCTTGTCATCGAAGAATGTGCAAACACCCGCGCTGTCACCATCTTTGTGCGTGGATCAAATAAGATGGTATGGGTATCTGTCGCGTGCTTTACATGTTATTTATTGCTTTTCAGATTGTGGATGAAGCGAAACGGGCATTGCACGATGCTATATGCGCTGTCCGAAATCTTGTCGTCGACAACAGAGTTGTCTATGGTGGGGGTGCCGCCGATATCAGTTGTTCCGTCGCCGTGGCAAAGGCTGCCGACGAGGTTGGTTGCAACGTCAGGCAGAGTTCGAGATTTCGTTAACTCTCATCAAGATACCCTCGATAGAACAATACGCCATGCGGTCATTTGCTGCTGCTCTCGATGCGATTCCACTCGCGCTTGCAGAAAACAGTGGTCTCTCGCCGATCGAGACGCTCGCCAAAGTCAAGAGCAGTCAAGTGACAGAGAAGAATTCCCGCTTGGGAATAGACTGTGCTGGACAAGATGAGAACGGTACATTTTTGTGTCGCTTAATACCAGTATGTCTAATTCGGCTCCAGACATGAAGAAGCAGTTCGTGTATGATCCATTGATCTCAAAACGACAGCAATATTTGCTTGCTACACAGGTGTGTACAGATACGTCTCCTGATTCTCGACTGATCCAGACTGTTGCAGCTTGTGCGGGCTGTCCTCAAGATCGGTACGTGGATTTGTTTCTTATCGTTAGCCGACACTGATGTTGCTTCTATCAGACGATGTTATCGTCGCGGGTGAAGCAGAAGAGTGATAATTGTGGAGCTATCTAGATGCGGCTAGGCTTTCTCATACAGTTAGCAAACCATTCTTGTAATCATGCAATAGCAGTCCCAGTACCCTGTTCCGAGGAGGGGATCCGTGACTTGAAGTTTGAGGATCCGAGCGGCGACAGACCTTGAATTCCCGGATCCCACACGGATCATTATTATTAGTACCAACAAATAAACGATGCTATAAAATGTCCGTCTCGACCCTACGTCCTCCTCCTCCCCCCCCTCCTCCTTTACTTTCTACTTTACTCCCTTGATGGGTGCTTCCGACCTAAGTGTGCGGGGAAAGATCCCCTACAATGCAGAACCATCCTCTCTCGCAGAACTCACCAGCCACCCCATCACCCCGCTACGTTTGGTCTACGCTCGTAACCACTGTACGTCACTGCCAGGCCATGGCTTTGGCTCTCAGCTTGTTCCGGTCTGATTCGTCCACTACTCTTGTTGATGCGCACTCGTGCCACCCGACACGCATCACGTCCGTAGCCGACATCAAGGACCTCCGATCAGATACAGACCAATACACCGTCAAAGTAGATGGCGACATAGACGGGATCCAGCCACTCGAGCTCACGTTCGCCCAAGTGCGCGATAGCCTACCGCGAAAAGAGGTTATTGCAGTGCTCATCGTACGTCCGCGCTTCCGCCGCGCTATAATAGCCGACTTACCATGCCGACGTGGCCGGATACAGTGCGCTGGGAATCGCCGTGCCAAGATGGCAGAGAAGACGGGCAAAGCCGTCCAAGGCATCAACTGGTCCGAGGGGACGATTGCCAATGTCCGTTGGGCCGGTGCGCCACTGCGAGACATCCTACTTCGGGTAGGTGTGACGGATGACAGTGCGTCTTGGGAGGGTCTACACGTGTGCTTGGCGTCCAACATTGCGTCGTGCGAGGATACCGCGTGGTATGGCGGTTCTATCCCCTTGGAGCGAGCGATGGACGAGACTGCCGATGTTCTCCTTGCCTACGAGGTAACTTGTGCTGACGCGATGAACGTGTGTTGCATGCTCATCGTGCTGCTGTCTCGCTTGGTAGATGAATGGCGAACCCTTGACCCCCGACCATGGGTTCCCGTTACGCATCGTGGTCCCAGGGTGCGGTGGTATGCGTTGGGTGAAATGGGTGGATCACATATCCATCTCCCGTGAGGAGTCGCCCAACTTTTATCAACAGAGAGACTACAGAATACTACCTGAAAACGTGCGTACAGTACCGTACATGCGCGACATTTCAAATGCCTGACCATTGCTGTATGTGTAGGTGACGAGCAAGAAGATGGCAGAATCGGAAGGCTGGTGGTCCAAGGTACCCTCAATACAGAATTTACCATGCAATTCGGTCGTGTCCGACTTTAAGCGGGTCCGGTCGGCAGGTCCCGATCAACTGCTGTTCAAGGCGTGCGGGTATGCCTACTCGGATTGTCCCATCAAGCGTGTCGATGTGAGCCTGGATGATGGTACCACCTGGAAGCAGTGCGAGATCACGTATCAAGACGGGCAATGGAGCTGGGCACTATGGGAGATCACCATCGATCTCATGTTGGACGAAGAAAACAGCAGCGACATGTTATTGGCTTCAAAGTTGGGAGGAGCGGGCAACGGAGAGAAACGCGAGCTGACGGTGTTCAGTCGTGCCACAGACAGTGCTGGACGTGTGCAACCATTCACATGCACATGGAATTTGCGAGGTGTTGGGTATGATGGAGCTGGAGAAGCTACCCTCCATGTATAGACCGCTGATTCGATGCCTATGTTGTATTCGATGGAATTCCCCGTGCACTGAACGACTCATTTCGACATACATATAATCGCTCTTTCAACCGTGACTCGACCAGCGGGGCTGAACGAATTTAAGATTTTGTTACGCAAAGCAGGCCAGGACCGACCTCATCGAACCAAGTTCTCGGGCCTCGCAATTAGTGCAGCGAGGTACCATCATTGGGTACATCAACTGGCAGCGCGAGCGGACGTAAACCTATCCGAACATACAGGAGATCAATTTGCATTCGGAAATGACAACGTACAAAGATAGTTGCTTTCTGCACAGAATATTTACTCCGTCAAGAAAGTTTCACATAGTCATGTAACCATACTTGGAGCAAGCGGACTACAAGGAGGAAAGAGAAACAAGTCAACCAAAGCCTCACAGGCCTCGACAACACATGCCTCACCTGAACCATCACAATATGATTCTCCCCCATCATGACAGCTTCCCAGCCCTCATCTGAATGTGCGAGTGTGATGGTAGCAACACGCCCTGGTAACCTTGTCACGACGGGTTCGTAGAACTCGTCACTGACGGATTTCGACTGTCGCGCAAGACGCTTCCACGGTGTAGAAGAGTCGACACTCGTTTCGGCATGTTTCCTCGCCGCAAAAGGGTTGAAATCATAAACTCGCGCCACATGTCCATCGTCTTGTCGTAGACCTCGTATAAATTTCATACCACAGGTATTATCGGTCCAAATTGTCGATGGCCGCATGGAAAACAGATGTGTTCCGTCCGGGCCCCAGGTGTCCCATGGGACGACACGGTTTAACACACCATGCGAACGCTCTACTTCCAAAAGCAGAGTGGATAATGGTACGAAGAGAACTATGTCCTCCACTCTCTCTGTGTCATCCAGAAGAATGTTCAAGGAGATGGTGAAGATGGTGTCCTTCCGCGAAGCATAGAAGGGAACTCTCGGACCAGCAGGCCGCTTCCAAGTCGGCATGGGCTCGGATCGAACCGAGATGTCTGCACTTCCCCGGACCACTGGAAACAGGAATTTGCATACGTAGTGAACGTCTTCCAATGAGCGGACTGGATCAACGTGTGGTGTTAACCTCAACACTTGCAAGTAAGGCTCCATTTCGGGCGAAATGACCCCTGCCAGAATCAAATCCTCTGTCATGAATGCAAAGGATGTAAATCTTGCCGCGTGGATACACTGGTCACGGAAACATAAGCAGTAAGGCAAGTAAACAAGGAAAAGTTACTAACGATTTCCTGCTGTCCAGTTCGCCAATTCCAGAGGAGGAAAGAATTACTAGGCGGCCAGGCGCTTTCAGCATAAAAGAGTATAGCAACATGATCGCCACAAATCTGAATCGCAAAGAATGTGTTATGCAAAAATGTTGATGAATATGTTATCTGTGTCACAGTAGTGCGAGGATGCTGTTCCCCAGAAAGAGTTCGTAAATGAATGTGGCACGACATGTTTGGACTGGTTACAAGAGGTGTTGTAAATCCGTGCAAACATTGGGTTTTGGGTGTCACTCACGAGGTGCCAACCAGCTCAAGTAGGACAATGAGATCTTGGGAGTTGTCTAATGCAAAGTCACAGATTGTGAAGTCAAATGGAATAGACCAAGTCCTTTCAGGAATGCCCTTAAGCTTGCACGGCAGCTGAACGAAGGACAAGGTGTTTTCAAGGTTTGACTGCGCAAGTATGCCACCTGAAAAATCCCAGTAGAAATCATCATCAGCCATAGGAATGGAACCAGATGACGTCCAATCCATATGGTGCCACACTCGGTTATACTCTCGTAGGAGATTCAACCGGTTTACTGCCTCCAAAGATGAATGTTCGTTATCTTCCATGCAGGACGCGTACAGCTCAATCTTGTAGACCAAGCGGATACTCATTGAGATGATGGAATGGAATAACTTGCAGACCTTGTTTCGTGAATTAAAAAAGGATGTCAGTGCGTGGCACATGCATGAAATTTGAACTCACTTGCATGCATCTCAGAAGAGATGGGACATCAAGGTGATTGAAAACCCACCCAGTCATTTCGTTTGGCAGAGGAAATCCCATGGTCAATCTAAGTTGACAAGACCAACTTGGAGTCGACATTGATGAGACAACTCCGCTACTAACCGCCGCCACTGGTGCTTGGAACTTTATTTACGTGTCTCGGGCAGACCTCTTCAACGTTACAGTAGTACCTGCGAGTTCAGCTGTCGTTATTGGTTGTCCCGCGAGATATACACTGCAAAAGGACACACAAGGAGTCCCAACTTCAAGCTTCAAGGACATTCAGTCGGAGTCCTCAGAGTCGAATTTCCGAAGTTAGCTTGCGACTCGCGAATGGCGACTGTTGTTCGATCCGCTGCCCCCAACCTTTATGAACAGAAGGACTAGTGGTGGAGCCGTATGGCATGTGCATACTAGAACAACATTCAGCTGCGGCGTCCGTCTGACCACCATGCGGCAACTGGCACGTGTGGCAAAGGTGGTCCGAAGTTCCCTATAGAATTTGCTCGTGCAATTCCATCACGGCCAGTGTTCGACTTGGGGCGTGGGTATACCTACTCGGATATGCCATGTAGTATGGACCGCGGCGGACTGGATGTCTTGTGCTAGTAGTAGTAGTAGTAGTAGTAGCAGACCATGATAGCGGAATATTACGTAAAGCCGATCACCATCCTACACTTTGTTTTTCTTCGATTCACCTGCCATGCTCTAACATTTTCACCTCTAATAGAGTAGAAAAAAAAGATAAGAACAAGTCCGAGAAGAAAGGCGTTGATAAATCCACCATCTTGCCTGGACACCTCATTGGCCTTGTCGACACCATCCTTGCACAGAGGGTCGCCTCGTCAGTAGTTGTAACTTGAAACCTTTAGATTGATCCTAGAACGTGGTTGGCGCTCCGCCCTGTCAGAAAGGCCAGGGTACTATGTTCTTTCAATTTGTCGGAAGCGCTTTTACAGTTCCTCTCATCATTGTAATCAGGGGCCATGTTCTCGGAAGACAATGGTTTCCCCATCGTGAAGTTTCCGGTTAAACCTGTACCACACTCCCTTGTCATTGATATGGTCTGTGTCCAGGCCGAAATATAGAATTATCGTTCCCCGATCTTTTGTGCCACACAATAAGCACTGTCAAGATACATCAACCGGTAGTGGAGGCCACGATCACGGGCGTAAGCTTATCCGAACAGACAGAGGAAACCGTGCCAGTTACTCATGTCCAGGGCATCACCTCATTTGCCATTGTTGGCAGAAAGGTTGTGATGAGCTCGGACCAAGAACACTCACGACTTGGAAAGATAGACGCTAGTAAGGGTTGGTCACATTCTGTGGTTCGAGTGAGTGGACATAACGTGCATTGGACTAGAACACGCACCTATAGATCAAATGGTAAAACCCTGTCCCAGTAACCTGATGTCGGTTAACCCATTCGAAGTCAAAAATGTGTGGCGCATACTAAGTAGCTAGAACCGCTTCAAAGGACAAAATCCAACATTACTTCGACATCTAAGTTCTACATAGCCATGTAGGTATACATGGCGGAATTAGGCTGCCATGATGAAAGCGGGAACAAAAGTTAGCCATCATGTCCGTCACAATTTCAAGTAACCTACCTTTACAATCACAATGTGGTCTTCCCCGATCATAAAAACTACATCCCGGCTATCATCTGAACGCGCAAGTGCGATAGTAGCAACACGCCCAGGTAGTCTTGTGACGACTTGTTCCGGGTTGTAGAAGCCTTTGCAACCAAGAGGTTTCGACTCGTCTACGAGATGCTTCCACGGGATGGGAGAGTCAACAGTCGTTTTGACATGCTTCCTTGCCGCATAGGGGTTGAAATCGTAAACTTGCGCCGCATGTCCATTTTTCCACGGTATATCCTGGACAAATTTCATACCGTAGGTATAGCAGACCCAAGTCTCCGATGGCCTCACGGAAGCAATGCGTGTTCCGTCTGGACCCCAGGCGTCCCAGGGGACGTTACGGCGTGGTACATCGTGCGATCGTTCAACCTCCAGGAGGAGAGTGGATAAGGGTAGAAAGAGAACAGTGTTCCTCTCCATCCCATCCACAAAGGCACGAATGGAAACAGAGAAGATGTAATCCTTCCGAGAAGCATAGAAGGGAACCCCTGAACCAGTGGGTGGTTTCCAAGTCGGCGTGGGTTCTGATCGAACCAAGAGCCACTCCACATTCCCTTTGACCTTTGGGAGCTGCAATTCACATACGCAGGGGGTTTCTTCCAATGAACGAATAGGACCAACGTGTGCCGATACCCTCAGTATTTGCAAAGCGGGCTCCGAGTCTGACCTGATGACTGTTGCCAGAATCAGATCCTCGGTCATGAAGGCGTAGGATGTAATCCCTGCTGTGTGAACATACTGGTTATAGGAAGACATCGACATCAGTGGGGTGAGCGAACAGGAGATAAATTACTGACAAGCTCTTGCTGTCCAGTTCGCCAATTCCAGACGAGGAAAGGATAGGTCACGGACCATCTGTCGAGTTCAAAAAAGAGTTGATCATAAAGGAGGACAGCCACACGATCGCCACAGATCTGTATCATAAAGAAGAGTGTGGCGCGCAAACTCGTCGATGTATGAGTTATCTGGGTCCCAGCAGCACGGGGATGTTGTTCCCCAGAAAGAGTCCGTAAATGAATGTTAAAGGACATGTTTGGAGGACTAGTTACAAAAGGTGTTATGAAACTACAGATATCGAGCTTACGGCGACACTTACAAGGTTCCGACCAGTTCAAGCAAGACAACGAGATCTTGGGAGTTGTCTAACGTGAAGTCACGGATGCTGAAATCGAATGGGACAGACCACCTCCTTTCAGGAATGTCCTTGCGTTTGCACGGTAGTTGAACGAAAGATAACGTGTTTCCTCGTATCACCTGCGCGAGTATACCACCTGAAAGCTCCCAGCAACCATCAGTCATAGGAATGGATCCAGATGATGTCCATTCCAGATCATTCCACTTCCGATTATACTCTTGTAGGAGATTCAAGCGGTCGACAATTTCCATGGATGAATATTTATTATCATCCATGTGGGATGCGAATAACTCGATCTTGTAGATTAAGTGGGTGTTTTCTGAGATGATGGAATAGAATAGCTTGCAGACCTTGTTTCCGAGTCGTCGATTGAATACATGGGAACCGATCTCGTCAGTTCACAGCGCATCTGAGAGATCCAAAACTCAACTCACTTGCATGCATCTCAGAAGAGACGGGACATCAAGATGGTCGACAATAGACCCGATCAATTCATATGGCAGAGGAAATTCCATGGTCCGAAAACTAAATGAAAGGAGAGCAGCTGAGAGTCGGTGTGGCCCGGACTTTGGGAACACTCGGGTGGGTAGTCGGGACAGAGCTTATAGCTCTAGACGAGCCTTAATTTAACGGTTCAAGAGTCACCACGTGACTTCAACAATCAGCAGTATGTGTTGCGCAGCCCCTGTGGCGTACGGCGTGTCTGCCACTCAGTGGTTTACACAGTGAAACATGTGGTCCGAACTTGAAGCTTGGAGGGTCGGAGGCCACAAGTCTCCCTGCGTAGTACGAAGTAACTCGGTGGCAACCGTTTGTCCCGCGCTAACATTGTAGATAATCGATGAATGGCGAATGGCGAATCCTTGCGAAATCCCTGTCCAGGTATGCTTCTCGGAGTCACCCAACTACTCAAGCGGGTCTGGTCTGCATGACAAGATGCCGCCAATTGTTGTTCATGTGGATGGTATCCCTTCTCAGATTGTCCCACCGAGGGTATCGAGGCGAGCGTAAATGATGACATTACCCCATAGCAGTGCGAAACCATGTATCAAGATGGCTGATAGAGGTGGATGCCATGGGTGAGAAACACAAGGCAACCCACTCAACTGTGCCATGGGTAGTGCTGGACGCATGCAAGGTCTAACATGTCGGGTGCCTGGGCATAACGCGGTTGAAGAAGCCTCTATATAACCGGTCATACGCTCGGTTGTATTCGATCGGCAGGTTGGGATTGATCTCAAGCACTGAATAACAAACGCATGATATTTCAGTATGTCGTTACACGCTTGAGATGTTGCAACAGGGCATACGGTTTTAAGGTTTAGGTTTCGAGGGGCTCCACCATTGAGTCAATCAGTCAAACTGGACCCCAGATATCGGTCAGATGCTACGCGAGTCTCGAACACGGTCTACGGGCCAAATAGTCACGTAGAGGTGGCCGAGAGGGTGGAAATTCCTCAGTACGTCTACACCTTCAGTAACGTAGAACTTGCCTTGAAGGCTTTTCACTCTGACACTCTCTTAGAACACGACCACCTTGCAACCCATTTCCCCCGCGAACTGGATACCCAAGTGCCGAAGCCCACAGAGGGGAGAACGTCAAGGGTATACCCCGCGTTCAATTGATATGGAATACACACAGTCATCATGGCTGGAGGAACATCCTGGACAACACCGAGTAATAAGAAAATAGACCGGCTATGTCCCAAACATCACCTTACCCACTGTCGTTGACTAGTGACTATTAGCTTCTTGAAAAAAGGGTGATAAGGGCCCGAGGGAACTAAGAACGCCATGACACAGAAAAACGGATGCTGAAAGGGGATGGCCATTATGGTTCGGTGAATAGACGTGGACCACACGCACCCTTGGATCGAAGAAGGAAACCTCGTTGTCTCGGTAACGTACCATCAAATAACCTGTTCGCATGATATGACGCATGGGTAATGGGAGTCGCTGTCTCAGGACAGAATATTTATTTTGGCACATACAAACATCCACCATGTCAACCTTTACATAGCCATATAACCATACTTGAAGGAATTAGGCTACGACGGCGCAAGGGAAACGAGTCAACTAGAGTTTCACAATCCTCTACAGTAAATATCTTACCTGAACCATCACTATGTGATCCTCTCCGATCATGGCAGCATCCCAACCATCGTCCGAATGTTCGAGCATGAGAGTAGCAACACGTCCGGGTAGCCCTGTGATAACCTGTTTGTCGAAACTCACACATCGACCACTGGGTTTCGACTCTTGCGCAAGACGCTTCCATAATATAGGGGAGTCGACACTCGTTTTGACATGTTTCCTTGCCGCATGAGGATCAAAATCGTAAACCCGCGCTACATGTCCGTTTTTCCATCGTAGACCTAGGATGAATTTCATACCGTAGGTATAGCAGACCCAAGTCTCCGATGGCTCTCTGAAAACCATACGTGTTCCATCTGGACCCCAGGCATTCCAGGGGACGATTTGACCCGGAGTATCATGCGAGCGGTCGATTTCCGAGAGCAAAGTGGATAAAGGTACGAAAAGGACTGTACTCTCCTGCGTCTCATTCCAGAGGGTCCGTAAGGAAATGGTGAAGATGAAATCCCTCCGGGAACCATAGAAGGGAACCCCTGAACCAGCGGGTGGTTTCCAAGTCGGTGTGGGTTCCGATCGAATCAAGAAGTTCTCCACATTTCCCTGGAGGTCCGGATACTCCAACTCACATACGCAGGAAATGTCCTCCAGCGAATGAATTGGCAATGGATCAGAGCATGCCGTTACACTCAACACTTGCAAAGCGGGCTCCAAGTCGGGTGTGAGGATTCCTGCTAGAACTAGGTCCTCTGTCATGAACGCATAGGATTTGAATTCTGCTGTGTGGATATACTTATTATGGAAAGAATCAATAACGAGACAAGCAAACAAGGGAGGTAACTGACAAGCTCCTGCTGTCCGGTTCGCCAATTCCAGACGAGGAAAGAGTTTTTAGGCGATGCGCCAAGTTGATCATAAAAGAGGATAGCGATGCGATTGCCACAAATCTGTATCAGAAAGGAGAAGTCGGGATGCAAACTCGCAGATGCATATATTATCGGTGCCACAGTAGCGCGAGGATGCTGTTCCCCAGACAGAGTTCGTAGATGAATGTTGCATGACATGTTTGGTCTGGTCACGGAAGCTGTTCTAAGACAACGCAAATAGAGGACATAACAGTGACTCTCACAAAGTGCCAACAAGTTCAAGTAAGACTATGAGATCTTGAGAGTTGTCCAACGTGAAGTCACGGATTCTGAAATCGAATGGGACAGACCACTTCTTTTCGGGAATGCCCTTGAGTTTGCACGGTAGTTGAACGAGGGATAATGTGTTTTCATGGGTTGACTGTGCGAGTATGCCACCTGAAAACTCCCAGCAATGGCCATCGGCCATTGGAATGGACCCTGACGATGACCACTCCATATCATTCCACTTGCGACGATACTCTCGCAGGAGATTCAATCGGCTGACAGTGTCCATGGCTGCGTATTCGTTATCTTCCATGTAGGACGCGAATAGCTCGATCTTGTAGACTAAATGGACGCTTTCTGAGATGATGGAACAGAATAACTTGCAGACCTTGTTTCGTGAGTTAGTATTCTCAGTGCACGGCACACTGTCTATGAAATTCGAACTCACTTGCATGCATCTGAGAAGAGATGGTACATCGAGGTGATTGAAAGTCAACTCGACCAATTCATCTGGCAGGGGAAGTGCCATGGTGAGTCGAGACCACCTAAAAGGCGAGTGGCAAGTTCTGCTCGACATGACGAGTCACTCCGAACTCAGACTGCAACTGCACCTGCTGGTTGTACCCCCAGTGTAACTATTCGCCTTAGTGCTTCGTTACGGGTTAAGTGCTAGCGCTCAGTGTCCAGACTTGATGGTGGTTACAGTTGCAGTATTGGTTGTCGCTGTACAAAAGTTGGTCGTACGCACTGCCTTGAAGCCTTGAAGGACTACTTTCAAGTCATGATTTACATAAAATGGGTGGTCAGAGTCCTCAAGGCCGGTAGCTTCAAAGGGTTGCCAACAGAGTCGTGTTGACTTTGTCCAGACTTGGGTTTGGGAGGCGTCCGACTCCATTGCGTCTCATTTCCCATCGCAGACCGCTTCCATCGATATCTCCCCACCCACGGTCACAACGATCTCAATCATACACGACATCCTGCAGCGCAATGTACCCACCAATCGAGCCATTTGAGAAAGGCAGACTCGAGGTGCAAGCATCGCCAACATACATCCACTCGCTCTAGTTCGTCTCGCGATGTGTCCCATACTTTGCTTGCACTTATACCTCGTGCTATAGCTATGAAGTCAGTGGAAACAAGAGCGGAGTCCCAGGTGTGTCGCATGGTGTTGCGTGCGTGATGCATTCAGCGTTGACATCCTCTCGTTAGTCGTATTTCTTCATGGGGGCCCTGGTGGTGGAGTAGATCCCAAGGACAGGCAATTCTTCAACCCGGACAAGTACAAGGTCTGCTTACCTGTCCCTGCTTTACATGGAGACTGATTCTCGTACTAGATCGTCCTGTTTGATCAGCGCGGTGCTGGCAAATCAATTCCGTTTGTGGTTCATGGACCTACAGGATCGGGACCCGATGTATTGATCGGCAGTGCAGGAGCGCTTCTACCGAATTCAACACTACTTGGGACCTTGTGGCGGACATCGAGCGTCTTCGCGAAAAGTTAGGGATTGACAAATGGCACGTGTTCGGTGGTAGTTGGGTATGCGTTCATACCCTCCCGTCGTTCGTCCAATGATCGGTTGACTCGTGAAATCTGCTGGTAGGGATCAACGCTTGCGCTAGCATACGCCCAGGTAGGTGCGATGAACATTTGGCGCGTGGTATGACACCGACTTTGAACAACGTAGACGCACCCGACAAGAGTGAGGAGTCTCGTCTTGCGGTAATTCCTTTCCCTACTCTATCCAACCACAATTCTTACTTACGCCGTTATGCAGTGGTATCTTCACCCTCCGGAAAAGGTTCGCAGACTTTGCATCTCCTTCCATTCGAGTATGCTGAGCGTGTCCAGTGAGCTCAGGTTCTTCTATCAAGATGGCGCTTCCCATCTCTTCCCGGAAGAGTGGTAAGTGTTTTTCTCCCGTTGGCCTTTGCGACCCACTCACTCGTTCACCTGCCTTGAAAATGGCTCCAGGGATCGTTACCTTGCACCTGTGGATGCTTCCAAGCGGCACGATATGGTGACCGCATACCATACACTGCTCAACTCGCCGGAGGAGGGAACAAGATTACTTGCGGCAAAAGCATGGTCTAGATGGGAGTGAGTACTTCTCTCACAACTGATTTTGGATTTCAACATGGTTCATGACCTGTTAACACATAGGATGGCCACCTCTAAGTTGTACGTTAGTGAAGACATGCTCCGACGTGCGGAAGAAGATAGCTTTGCACTGTTTGTTCTTCCTCGAGCATGACTTGCGAGTTTCTTTATTGACTGTGGCATGCATAGTGCCTTTGCGCGTATTGAAAACCACTATTTCGTCAACGAAGTCTGTTGAAGTTTTTGTTTTATTTTTTAGAAACGCTGACCAGATGATGCGGTAGGGGTTTACGCGCGATGGCCAACTCTTAGAGGAACAGAGTATTGACAAGATGTAAGTAGAAGAACTTTCGTCTCATCCTCACATTTGCCGACACATATATGCAGCCGACAAATACCTACGATTATCGTACAAGGAAGATACGATGTCGTCTGTCCCGTATGTTCTTCACTGCCGTTGTATACTCTTTTCATTGTTCTGACCGACTACCACCTATAGGCGACGACCGCTTGGGCGCTTAAGACAGTCTGGGAAGCGAAACCCTCGAAGTCGTTCAAGCTGAACATGGTTCCCGATGCAGGACACTCGTCGCGCGAGGCTACGACCGAGAAGCTGCTGGTTGAAGCGGCAGACGAGGTTGTTGGAAAGTATTAATTAGGCGTAGACAAGACAAGGTGGGTTCGGACCACGCATGTACCTAGTTGACGGAGATTGTCATGTCCATGTTTTTCACGGTATACCGGTATTCGCTTTCCACGACCAGTTGCTAGCCTATGCAACAAAACAATCAAGCAAACGGATTGTCTTTGAGGTTGTTGGGTATCTCGGTCCTCATTTCCGTTGTTTTCCGTTCTCTTAGCTGCCAGCGCGACATTTTGAATCTGCCAGTGCGCCATCGGAGTTATGCAATGGTACCATCTTTTTCGAAGGACTGTCGTACTCGTATTCTCTGATGGACTTAGGCACATGTTCTTCCTCCAGTCCGCTTTGGGGATGAGGTGTGCTAACCAATTGAATCTCACTGGCAGGCCCAGACACTGAGTGATTTAAAGCTCGGACATCTGCCACTCAGACTTGTCCTTCCCATTACATTAGATGTTCTTGTATGCTTTCTTCCGCGTTTGTTCGCGTGTCACCGGCGTCGAGAAAAGGGCATCAGAGACCAATGACACAAAGGGATTTTGGGATCGAAGGATGGATACAGTGATGTTCTCCAGTTCTGATGTGGTCATTGGTCTTCTACAATATTAATCTTATGGCCAACTGGTGGGCATGAAGATCGTGCTTCAGGTACAGGGCTCATGTCTTTGAACGTATATCATTAAGAGAAAATAGTTATAAATGATAATGCATGATTGGATCCCATCAGTGACACGACTGTGAATTCGAAAGTGTATGCGAATGCGAGGGGGAATTTGTGATGTATGGGATGACACATGATGGGTCCACGGCAGTGGTTGTCAATGCTAAAAAGACTAATAAAACAAATGATGGTCGTTGGTGAATGAGAGGCGTGAGAGCGAATGGTACAGCGACTGTACAACATCTGGGTGTACATGGGCGGCGCCAACCTCAGATCTCACTTGTTGACTTCTATCAGCATGAGTAGAAGCAGTGTCACAATGCATGTGGTGTTGGTTGGTCCAACCTCGCCATACAGATGAAAACTGTAGGGGGGTATGGTAGGAATGCTTGTGACGAATGTAAGCCTCCTGGCATTGCCAGGTCACGATGGTCCACATGGAAAGTCGAAAGAATCACAAAGATGAAACGATCGGATGAGGCTATGAACCTTGTGGAGTAGGTTGTTGTACGAGTACCTCTCTGGACTGGCCTTGTATATCCTACACAGGAGGACGTGAGCTCTACACAGATCCACCACAGGGATGGATGGGATTGGGGATACGGCGGGAAAATTACGTTAAGAGGCTGATAGATAGGATGACGTACCATTCGTTGTTTCTTTATGGGACGTGGCCGCACGCTACCCACTCCAGCACGAGCACCCACCACTCCAATAGGTACATTAGGAGAGAGTGAGGTCGGTGTTGGTGGCTGTATTACGCCATCCTCGAGTTCGCGTTTCAGGCCTCTACCGGGCATGGAGGTATTGGTGCGTTGAGGCGGTGCGGTCGCTGGCACAGCTGAACGTATCGTAGCGCTGGTGGGGGTGGATGTCGACTGATCGACTGACCCTGGAGGAGGAATGGTCACAGGCGCGACTCGTGGTTTTGCCTGTAAGATTTGCGAGGTACCAGGCGGTTGTTGGGCGGATGGGATCGTCGGATGTGAAGGGGCAGATTGGGGTTGGGGAAGAGCAGTTGGTGTGCCAGGTAACGGTCCTGGGGTAAGTCCCTGTGCTTGAGCACGGGTAAGCTTTTTGAACTCTTTCTGTGAAGATTGGGTAGATGATAAGACACGTGGTCGGAATCAAAGCGATGAAGAAGTGATACTGACGCGCTTTTTGCGATCTTCCCGAGCTTGTGCGGATTCGATTATGAGAGCACCTACATTCCACTGTAACGAGAATAAGAAAAGTTGAAGTGAACCAGTAAAATGGCACAGACCCCTTTTAGTCCTTCAGCGGAGACCGTGAAAGCTTCCTTCTGCGTTTTCACGTCGAACTGGACTATGGGTATGTGCTGTTTCGGGGGTGCCTGCATGATGGTGACCAGATAATCATCTTTTTTCATCGAGTGCTTTCCGGGAAGACTTTTGACGAGGTGACGGTAAGAGTTTTTCTTTTTCTTCTCATCTTGGTCGGGTGGGAGCGGGAGATTTGGCTGAGCGGGGGCGGAAGGCGATGGGTCGAGAGAAACGCGGACATGCTTATCATATGCGGCATGCAGACGGAAGCGGGCGAGCAGGTCTTGGGTGCTGGCGAGGAAAGCTTGTGGTTGGGAAGGAGCTATTCGGAAGGATGATCAAGTGCGTCTTGTGCGGAGAAAGGGGAACATACCCGTGGGGGGAGGTAAAAAGATGAGGGGGGCATCCTGGGTGATTGAAGACGGGCCTGCGAGCGCATTGACAGGTTCGTGTGGGGGATCCACGCCATCCATGGCGACGAGCACAGGTGGAAGTGACGAAATCAGAGACACCGACTAGAAGGTCAGGTGGCGCTCCGAGCCATAAAACCGAAGAAAAGTAGCGGCGAGGACGTGTGTGGAGGTGTCTCCGTTATCGTCGACGATGAGCTCGACGTGCTGGTCGTCGTCGCTGTCGGTGGCAGGGACAAGGGGATTCCGTGTTGGATTAACACACGGCAATACCGGCACATATTACTTAATGAAGATCACGTGGATTAGCACTGCCACAGAGGGTACTTGGCCGACCACTTTGACAGGTGTTGACAAGGCTGTCATCATGCCTCTCGGACAATGGATCAGGTAAAGCAACAACTATTACTACTTACCTTGGCTGTGTCTAAAGCGCTTTCCTTGAGGTCGCGTCTTGGTCACAGTAACGACCAGGAAGATCAACAGCCCGAGTTCACAGTGCGCTGACCTCCATTTATGTTGAGTGAAGGTGAAGTAAAACCATTCACAGTTCTCCGCAGTGACAATTGGACTTCTCATCGGCTGCTTGCTATGCTTTACCAATCTCTATTTCGGTCTTCAAACAGGATGGATTAGCATGTATGTCTCTCTCTCTCTCCTACACGAAGATGCTGATGAGACAAGGATGTCATTGCAATCCGCCCTCATGGGGTTTTTGGTCTCCAAGATCCTTCCAACTCCACTATCTCCTCAGGAGATTATTGTGGTGCAGACGACTGCTGTCGCCACAGGAACCGTGAGTCTCTACCGTACCGTTCGATCTCGCCCGACCAACTTTAAAGCGATTCGTGCTAGATGCCTTTGGCGGCTGGGTTTGTTGGTATACTTCCGGCCCTTGGACTCCTAGACGAAGAACTGGATGGAAGCCCACCCATCTACCTTTCTTGGGCGGCTGCTGTTGGTTGGTCATGTTCAATTGCTTTCTTTGGAGTGTTCTTGTCACCTCCCATCCGAAAACAAGTGGTACGTATACTTCCTGTTTCGTTGTCGACGGTATTGACCTACTACTCAGATCATCGAGGAGCAACTTGCATTCCCTTCTGGAACTGCGACAGCACAATTAATCTCCGTCCTTCACGAGCTTCCACCTCCACAGACATCTCTACGCCGCCGTTCCGGATACAGAGCACTCGACACGGAAGACACAGCCAGTCACACTACTACTCTCGTCGATGAGGCTGGCACAGTCGCACAGGACACTGTAGATGAAACAGAGGGTATCGACGAACGCGAGCTTGTACAGAAGGAAGGTTGGGTAGATCTTATCTATAGTTTCTTGGTGTCTGGAGTCATGACGGTCAGTTCACCTCGTGCATCGTTGCGCATCTCTCATTTCTTTCTCTTTAGCTGGCAGCATATTTTTTCCCTATAGTTTTCTCTGTGCCGCTCTTCGGAAAATACCTCGCCCGTGAATGGTTGTGGTCATTCACACCTAGTCTATCATACGTTGGCCAGGGTAGGGGATCATTCTTACATGTAGACTTTCCAAGTACTCACGTTAACTAGGCATCATCATGGGTTTCCCCACGACCTTGAGCATGAACTTGGTAATATATCTGTTGACAATTGTATTGACCTGGATATCTGACTAATTATGTAGGGAATGCTGGTTGGTTGGGGTATTTTATCACCACTCTCCAAGCATGCAGGATGGGCACCAGGCCCGGTCGGCGACATGTCCACGGGCGCCAGAGGGTGGATTCTTTGGATTTCCCTTGCGATCATGTGTGCAGACTCTTTCGTATCTCTCCTCCCAGTCGTCCAATCGTCTATAGCCAAGATACTACTGTCCATTCACAAAGTTGGAAATGCACCACCAGAAGCAGATAATGATCCCGAGACAGTCGACAGGCTTGTCCCACCCCGATGGGTTCTGAGCGGCCTGGTAACGAGTGTAACAGTAGGGACTTTACTGGTTTGGGTTGTGTTTGGGGACGAGGGAATCAAGCCGTGGGCCACGTTGATCGGATTTGCCGTTGGAGGTTTGCTGAGCATCTTGGGGTAAGTGTGGTACATTCAGCGATGTTCCTTTCTAATTTTCACTAGGGTTCGAGCACTAGGAGAGACTGATCTAAACCCCGTGAGCGGACTGGGTAAAATCTCACAACTACTTTTCGCCTGGATACAACCTGGAAACGTTGTGGCGAACATAATCGCAGGCGGAGTGGCCGAGGCAGGCGCACAACAGTGCGTTCCACTCACTGGACAGATTTACCCATCTGATGCATTTATCTAGAGCTGGGGATCTCATGCAAGACCTGAAAACTGGGCACCTCCTTCGTGCCTCGCCAAGAGCTCAGTTCTACGGCCAACTGATTGGGTCATCGTTGTCTATTATAGTGTCTGCGTCTGCCTATACTCTTTACCAGAGAGCATACAGCATCCCTGGTCCTGCTTTCCCGGCTCCGACCGCATACGTATGGCTCAGCCTGGCGCGCCTGCTTCGTGAGTTATAGGGGACCTGCGACCTTGCATTGTTATTGACATGTGGACCAACAGGAAACGGACAACTGCCTGAGAACACCGGTTGGTTCATGTTGCTATTCGCCCTGCTGTTTTCGGTTGTCGCGAGCGCCAAGCTCATGGCTGTCCAGCGATGCTGGCCATATGCCAGATGGATACCATCCGGCGTCGCGTTCGCAATTGGATTTTTAAATACACCGTCCTTTTCGTTGGCACGCTTCATCGGCGGATTGATAGAGTTCTGGTACCACCGAAGGATTGCAAAGACTGGCGGACAAGATATTCGTCTGATCGTCATTGCCAGTGGATTCGTACTTGGAGAGGGAGTTGTCAGTATTGTCTCGCTCGTCCTACGGACATGGGGGATCGGGGTTGCTAGTTGTTGGGGTTGTGGTGGAGGGATCTGTGCCGGGTGTCCTGCATAAAATATTGTGACGTCGTGTGTACGTGTCCCTTATTAGTAATAATGACTTGAACTTGGTCACATTGATGCAGGTCAACGCCCACATAACATGTCCCGAATAGCTCTCGAAAACATCCCCGCAATCACTTTCCACAAAGGTTCCCTCACCGCCGCTAGGAGAACCACCCCGGTTGCTCAGTTGGTATGCCTTGGGAAACCTTGTGCCATGTACCAGCCTGAGGTTGTGCGTTGTAGGAATATCGGTGGCTCAGGCGTCAATGTCGACTGGAAGGCAAGTGACAGGACTGAATGGCTCTTATATTCGACCTGAAGAACCAACTCCATAACAGTGCGAGGCGGATCTGCCTTCCTCGCTGCGGTTTGGCAAAGTGGAGGTCTCGTGTGAGGGTTGGAGCGGTCCTGGTGACCCATATGTGATGAAAGGTGGATCGTCACAGTGCTCCCCACCTGCGATATTGACAAGCTCTGATACAGGATCTTGCTGCCTCGAGTACCACCTTGTACAGCTTCCCCATGCGCTCAGAGACGATGCCTCGGACTGGCCCTCGCTCGGGGTACCGAACTGGTTCAAAAGTACGTCCCAGGCGCATCTATCGCCCACCCTCGTCAGACTTACCGAACGGTGGTTTCAGACCTGGACACGTCCGGCATCCTGTTCATGCTCGTCTGGTTCGCCGTCCTGGCCATCATCGTGTACAATTCCTGCTTGCGCCGCAAGCATCCTCCTACGGGCAATACTCGACGTGTACCTCCCCCGACCTACCCCGGTTCGGACGACCACGGGCGAGGTCGTGGGTTCTTCCCTGGCGATTACTCTGGTCCTCCCCCGCCTTATACAAAAAACCCGTCTTCCGCTGACGGGTGGCGTCCTGGATTCTGGTCTGGCGCTGCCCTGGGCGCGCTAGGAGGTAGTCTACTCAATCGGAGCAGGTCGGTTCCATATGACTGGGAGCGTTCGGGAACGCGTTTCAGGACCACGCGACGGCGGGAGAGCTTTGACAGAATGGAGGGTCCTTCCAATATGGGTGATATGGGCGCCCTCAGAACAAGCACTGGTTACGGTGGATCTAATTCTCGATGAAAAACGGCGCTGGGTGGATGTCAAACTGTAAATATGTATGTCGTCCCCCCGTTGTGATGTCGTGAATTGGCAAGTATCTGTCGATTATTATTTGTGGTAGTACTGGCTTTCTTGCAACGACGTCTTGCTTTGATCTTGGCGATATCAAATGCTCGTGCCAATACGATGAAGTGATGAGGTCAGCAAGTATTCCATGGTGTACACTAGATTCATAATATAGACATCGATAGCAAAGTTAGTTAATGATTACGGATATGCATGTTTACCCCCATATGTCGCCATTCGTCATCTAGGGCGTCACTCGACGCTCACCCATGCCCAGAAGTACCAGCCCTTGTGCTTGCGCTGGATATGCTTGGGCTATATCTCACAGCGCCGTAGGAAGCACTTGCTGAACCGCCCCGGAGGTCTTTCCTCACTGTCGACCGACCCCTCCTCTCTTCTACTCTCTGCCTGGTTGTCGCAGCGTATTTCCGCTTCTTTTGAGCATTCCTGAGTATAGACAAACTGACATCCGGTCTGACGAACGCAGTGAGAAAGACGGCAACTATGACGAGGAACCCAGCCACCGCAAAGATGGCCTTGGGGAACGAGGCGACCGTGTTGCTGTATATCACCCCGAACAAGATGGGCTAAACGAATAGAATTAGAAAAAAACTGGGTACTCCAAACGAGTATAAGAACATACCCCGAGGATGGTTTGGCCAACAGCTTGAAGGACGGACATGGCGCCAAATAGTTTACCCGACTTGGGTGCTGCGTCCTGCTCTGCGGGGACCGTGTCTGCACCACCTGTAGTGGTCTCTTTCTCCGTCATCTTGCGACCCTGCAGCGTGCTCAACGCCAGGCTTTGAGCGGCAGGCATGACACCAGCACCGGCACATGCCAATGAAGTAGCCCCGACAAACATGAATTGTGACCGCCATGAGGATGTAGCATTGTTAGACGGAAGCGGGGATAGGGCGACAAGTGCATGAGAGCAAAAGTCGATAAACATCGAGCACCGTACGACAAGAAGGTCGAAACGGATTTCAGAAAAGAGGTGTTTCTTTGTGGGTTTGGGCTTCGCCTTGACGCCATTTGGGTTGGGCTTGGCCGAGACTGCTGACGACACCGCAGCTCGAACAGGTTTGAATGTAATCAGGAGAGCTGTGGTCTCCGTCAGTGCACGTTACAGAACTTGCGGAATTATCCGATGACTCACACGGAAGGAGAATGAGAAGATGAAAAGCGCGGACAGCACCCATAAATGAGATATAGTAACTCAACTGTTCTGCGGCCCAGTCATAGACATGTTCAGCGTAGAGATACTTGAGTTGGAAAAGGCCCGAAGCAAGGGTGTGGACGAAGAGCGACAACGCGAGGAAAGTCAGGCTCCAATCCTTGCGTGTCCGTAGCTGGCCGGGCATTCCAACTGAGCTGATAACTGGAACATCTGTGGGTAAAAATATGGAAAGGGGGGAAATGAAACTCTTGATAACCCGCATGACCACCCAAGTATGATTACCTTTGTCCACGGTGAAGATAAATTAGATGCGTGATAAGATAAGGAAATAGATGACTTACCACTAGTTCCGATTTCATCACCTTCTATCGCTCGATGCTTCCCCTTCCTGTTCATCGCCCGACGGGATGCAGGAAGGGACTCCGGGAATACGAAAAGCACGAGCAGAAGATTTACAAAAGAACCGCAGATGGCAACCCAGAAGACGGAATTCACGCTTTGTAATGGGTGATTAGCTGAATCCAAGTATTAGTCCAAATGGGAACACGGAGGGCAGTAGAAGGTGTACCTTGCCCGACCTTCAAAAACGGTATGGGGTTCCTGATTAGCCAAGCACCTATTATCGGCCCGAGTGCCAAGCCAACGAACAGCACGCCGGTGAAGCGTGCAAAGATGGTTGCACGGGAACCAGGTGACGTGCAGTCAGCAATGTAGGCCGTGTTGGCACCGGTGAGCGATGACCATCCTCCCAGTGACCCCTCAATGATGGGAGCTAAAATGAGAAGCTTGTGGGAATGCGCAGCCAGGGGGTTACGAGGAGTGGAGACAAGGATGAAGACCAAATCACTGAACAGTGTTCAGACCCACTGACATCATAATTGGAACAGTGTGCACATACGTGAGGAACAAGCCGAGTGTGGATATCGCGAGAACGCGTGTACGGCCATAACGTTCCCCAAAGTGACCCCACCAGCCGGTAGTGAGCGCGGAAAGTGTACCCATGGTGGTCGTCATGATAGTCTGAAGTCTGGCGGCCTCTGCCTGCACGGCAGGATCTGAAACGCATTCCTTGCCAGGAATGATGCGAGGATCGTCACCTTCACTGACGCCGTCACCTTCGGACTCCCCCAAAGATCGTGCGGGTGGCGGTACAGATAGTAGATATAGAGGAGGGAAGCTTGGATCGGTGTCGACTTGGTGGTAAACAGAGGTGGCATCACCCCGCACGTCCGGGATAGAAGTGTGGTTGTAGGGACTGTGAAGTTGTCTGCATGAGAGCTCAGTGAACACTTCGACACGGGACGCCAGCGTCATTCCACGCTGTATGAATGCAAATGAGTGAGACACGACACTTGAACACGGGATTCGACTCACTGTCACAGAGGCTGTCAATGCAAACGGAACCAGCCTGCACTTGGGTCAATTCAAGCAACGGGATTGGGAGGCAGAACGATACCATAGTGGGCGAGCACGGTAGAACGGCTTCTTGGGTCTAGGAGCCCCCACGAGAGGGTCCCGTTCCGATGGCAAGGCAACTTCAGAGGCGAGAGGGAGATGCTCTACAGGGGGGCGGGAGTGGGATGGAGAGAATGTAGTGTTCTCTGTAGAGATGATGGGGTCTGTGATGATTCTGTCTAGCTGCATTGGACTCGAAACAACTACGAGTTGGAAGGCATGGCGAGCGGACGCCCCGAGAATTACGCGACTTTATAAGTGCGGAAGCATGCGACACACACGAGCCGAAATTAGTAAGCTTCGTGGCCACACAGCCATGATGGTGAAATATCTTATCTGGATGATGAGATCGCCAGTCTCGTTAGAACGATGTACCTAGGATAATGGAACATCGTACATCCGAATATTCGTCAAAGAATCTTGGGTTGGAATCTCCGAGATCAAAACAAGACTCGATCGAGGGCTGACTAGTGGAGTGCTGGTGGGAGTGGTACAGCCGTCTGCTCTATAAATGGGTGACACGGACGACCAAGCTATTCTTGGGGACCCTTAACCGACCATTGCATCGAAAGGACGTGGCATCCAAAGACACGGCGACAAATGAAATTACTTAGGCTGGGACTGCCACGCAAGACGACTTGGTGTGTGCCAGTGGTAGAAGCAGAAGCAGAGCCTATGGCCTGGCGTATCGCGTAAATTAACTGATTAGTAATCGTTGTTATCGAGTCATTGTCCTCGATCATAAAAAAGACCTGATTTGACTCGAGATTCAAGCATCCACAATGGCACAGACAGTTAGAGAACAAGTCCTCAGACTGATCCCAGATCCTGGACGATCCGCAATGTAAGGACGACTCCCGCAACCTACTATCTGACTCTGACAGTATGGGCTAGATTACCCAAGGACGGAGAAACAAACATATTGATTACCTCTGCATTGCCTTACTGTAACAATGTTCCCCACCTAGGTCCGCCCGCCTTTCCGCTCGCGTGATCAACTTCTTTCTCACATTCTGAACAGGAAATATTATCGGAAGCGTTCTCAGTGCCGACGTGTTTAGTAGGTAAGCCTACCTATCGTGCAGCTTCCATGGGCTCGCCAGTCTGACAAGCCCCAATCACAACAGATATAGCCGTGAGCGCACAATATCTAGTGCACTAGTCCATACCTCAACTTGATCGCAGGAACGCGCAATCGCCGAACTCTTTATATCTGTGGAACAGATGAATATGGAACAGCAACTGAAACAGCGGCACTAAAGGAAGGCGTTACACCCAGGCAACTCTGTGATAAATATCATGCACTGCACAAAGAGACTTATGAATGGTTTGACATTGGGCAAGTCGCTTGTTTTGGTTTCTTCCTGCTCGTTCTGACTTCCGAACAGATTTGACCTCTTTGGACGTACTTCCACTCCTCAGCATACTGAGTAAATCACTTCCCTCTCCTACTCACGTCAATTGATCTGTTCGTCAGGATATGCCAATCAATATACCTCAATCTTGGAGAGCACGATTATCTCGAAAAGCAAGTGAGAGATCAGACTTACTGTGAAGGTTGTCAAAAGTGAGTCATGGTATTCAACTCGTCAGCCTGTCCTAACTAATATATAGGTTTTTGGCCGATCGATATGTTGAAGGCATTTGTCCACATTGCGGTTTTCCAGTGAGTAATCTTACGCGTTCAATGCTGAGACCGCGTTCACTCACCCTCGTAGGACGCTCGAGGAGACCAGTGTGACAGTTGCGCCCGTACTCTTGACGCCATAGACCTTCTTGAACCCCGATGCCTCATAGACAAAACTCATAAAGTGGCCGCCCGCTCCTCCTCTCATATGTATTTCAGACTCGACAAAGCACAACCTCAGACGGAAGAATGGATTAAAGCGTCGTACAAGAACGGCAAATGGTCGCCTAATGCGACGATTAACGCTGAAGGAGAGATTGTTGACGCACGTCTGAAGGGTGGCTTGCGTCCCACGCCCGTTACTCGAGATTTAACATGGGGTGTGCCCATCCCACCACTTGGAAGAGAGGACGACCAAGAGATGGAAGGCAAAGTTCTTTGTGAGTGCTATATATGTGTAATGTATACAGGATATTGACAGTGCTTCAAGACGTATGGGTCCGTACTGTTTTTGAAGGTGATCATTCATGCTGGCTAAATATAGGTCTGCTAGTTCGACGCTGTGATCGGTTATCCAAGTATAACCGCCAACTATACATCTGACTGGCAACGGTGGTGGCTCAACCCTGACAATGTCAAGTTATATCAGTTCATGGGCAAGGACAACGTTTACTTCCATACCATCTATTTCCCTGCCATGCTTCTCGCTGATGGCAGACAATGGACGACGCTTCATCATGTATCGACAACAGGTGAGTCTATTTTTAATCTTAATCCCGAGTAATCGACAAAATCGTCCTAGAATACCTCAATTACGAGGGAGGAAAGTTCTCAAAGAGCAAGGGTCGTGGAGTATTTGGACCTGCAGCGAAGGAGACTGGTATTCCAGCGTCAGTCTGGCGGTATTACCTGCTTGCCACGCGACCTGAAACTGCAGATGCGATGTTTTCGTGGGCAGACTGCGTAAGTCGTGGTTTCCCATCTGAGCTTTATGTATTACTTACTGTTTGTTCAGATCGCGGCTAATAACAACGTCTTACTCAAGAAGTGAATATTTCTTCGCGTCCTGTGTTGTGCACCCTACTAATACCTCAATAGCTTCGGAAACTTTGTCAACCGCACCCTGAAATTCGTAGCAGCACAGTACGACGGTGTCATTCCTGAGAGTGGCGATGGCGCAGGACCATTGTCCCCTAACGATCCCCTTGACGGCGAATTCATCTCTGACGTCAACAATCTCCTCAAGGAATACATAGGCGCGATGGAGAGCGTGAAGCTCCGCCTCGGCCTACAGACCGTCATGCTCATCTCTATTCGCGGAAACGGTTATCTGCAAGCCTCTGGACTCAACAAGACATTGATGACGGAAAACCCCAAACGCTGCGCCCAAGTCGTCTCGCGTGCAGTAAACTTGATCTACGTGTTGTCCGTGTTGGCCTATCCGTTCATGCCTACGACGTCGGAGGCTATTTTACAGCAGCTCAATGCACCCGCACGGACTGTTCCGGAGGTGCTCTCGACGGATATCCTGGCGGACCATCGGATCGGGAAGCCGGATCATCTGTTTAAGAATATCGACGAGAAGATGGAGCACGTATGGAAGGCCAAGTTTAGTGGGAATGAGGGTCAGAAGGAGCCAGCCGGTGCTCCGAGACGCAAAGGCAAGAAAGCTGCCAACCCCGACGGAAAAGCGGACGCCGTCGTGGACGGGCCGAAATCGTCGGAGGCAATTGCTCTAGCAGCCAAGATCCTCGAACAGGGGAACCACGTTCGCGCACTCAAGGAGAGCAAGGCGGCGAAAGATGCCATTGATGCTGCGGTATTGGAGCTGAAAAAGTTGAAGGGTGAGTTGGCGACTTTACAACTTGAAATTGCCTCGGGATCGGGTCTGTGAGAAGAGCATCTTCATGGATCACCGTGGCGTAGATGTGTTGTTCATATAGATGTGTAACATCAAAGTAGTACTGGGCATTGCACATGATAATGCCTGAAATACCTAGTAGAAAGTGATGTCAATCCCAGCCTTGGGTGCCACCAACGAGAACACTATTTAGTAAGGGACGCTGGTGGGCCCACCGCATAGCTGGCATTGACGACATACTAGCCGGAGGCTGCGAGTGAGTACGCCAACGTGCCGAGTACTAAGACGAACGTCAGGATCCTGCCAGTGATCGACACAATTATCCACCCTGCGGTGCACAATCAGATGTATGTATGTATGCATGTATTCATAGATTGTCCGCTTGTACTAAAAATTACACTAAAGAAGCGGGTATCAAAATCGCAGCGCTAGTAATAGGTCCATACCCAAAACGTGGATTGCCACAATCAACCCCGGATCTGCTTAAACGTTGATGGTGATCGGGGCCTCGACACCACCCACGACAGAGTACGGAGTACCATTGGTGCCGTCGATGGAATAGGTAGTATCCAATATCACCACGTAACCAGCGCCAGCAAAGTAATACGCGTCAGGGACCTGAGAGAATGAAAATGTTAGAACAAGGTTCTGATTTTCCATGCGTCAGGCAACGTACTTGTACGGTAAACGAGTCCGAGGTGCTGCCGGACGCAAGGGTACGACGGGCTAGGAGGATGGGGGGCTCGTGGCCGTTGTTATTGACGGGGACTTCGATATAGTAGTCGGTGTATTGGGGGATGTGACCAAAGGTGCTGATAGCACAGCTGAAGTCAGCAGTCACCGTCAAGGTCTGATGTGTTACCATCGTCAGCTAGAGTTCGTCCCCAAGAGCAAGAACTTACATCGCCAGCTGAGACGGTGGTCGGGGACACGTTCAGCACGCCAAACTGAGTAGCTTCGGGACAGTTTTGACGGGGCTGGGGTACTGCGCCCACCAAGGGAGCAGCAAGAACAACGATAGCGGCGGGAGTGATTTGCATGTTGAGATCGAAATAGAGCAAGTGTTGGATGTTGGTCTCGCAGTGCAAGAGGTACTGAAGCATATGTTGAGCCCTCTCCCGGGCTTAAATGTCCTGCCAGTGGGAGGCACTGCATGTCGGGAATGATGGTTGGTAATGAATAGTCAAGGATGACTCGCTGGCGGGTAAGAAGGCCGCACTGCGAAAGTGGTCACGGATACTACCTGCCGTTTCGCTTAGTTTTCTGTTGTGAGAGCGCTTTGTTGCAACTCCCAGTAGTCAGAGAGAGAATCAAACGACACTGTGGTTTGAATCATGATAGCCATTGCCTGTTCAAGTTGTGCTGAGTGTGTTGTCTGGTCGATGTTGCGCACATAAGGGGATGAGTGACTGGCGTGTCATCGGCAAGTCGCTTACATGTTCGCAGGCGGCACAGCGGAGGGTCCGATTGACCGTGTTGCGGTTTCTTACCGCCACTAGTGCACTGCCCGTCACCAAGCCCAACACACGCCGATCAGGTATGTAGGCCAATGGCTGCGTACTTCCGACGGTCCAACGGGCTATTTAGCTGTCGGCTAAGTCGTCTCGAAACGACCAACTAAGCGAACAATGCAACACGACACCGACGAATTTGTGGTAATTTTTTACCCCACAGGCACTTTGTCACTGTCCGTTCATGCCCACTAGTTCATAAGAAAACGCAAAAGGCTGCGGACGCTCGACGCTCGAGCAATGGAGGCAGTCGTATCCCTCGAGCAAGCCAGCGACGTTCAACTCCATTCGAGACTGATACCAGAGATTGCTGCGCTACCGGAACCAGCAACATCATCTCCTGTGTCCGCTCCAGAACATGAACATACGAGTCCGAAAGCGTCCACTGACAACATGGTCACCGTCGAAAAGTTCCTCCACCGAGGAGTGCGAACGTCTCCGAGAACCAAGCAGGCTGGTCCTGGCTCCATTTCTCTGAGAAAGTCCCGCGCATACACCCACCGTCGACCAGCGGAGCGGGGAACGACGCGCGTCCGAAAGGCCACTAAAGTCCCCAAGCGACCGCGCGAGTCTTGTCGAATCGCGAATGCCTTGTTCCGAGCTGCTGTTTTGACTGGTGGCGATCCCCTCGATACCTTGGTGGATGATGCTGGCGTGTCGCACTCACGACGTCCTTTGAAATTCGTGCCTGTGAACAAATTCGCGAGTCTCGTCGAATCTGGCCAGACCAAGCCCATCGAGCCCTCTCAACCTGGTCGTGGGGAGTCCAAGGACCTAGTGTCGCATACACGACGCCACGGACACACCACGGGTCCCAAACATCAACACCCTTCCCATGCACGCGTACCGCTGCCCTTGGTCCCGCTCCAAGAAGCAGAAGCTGCATACTCTGTCATCTTTCCGTGAGTTGCCACGTGTTTGCCACGTGTTCTGCGCCTCCGTTTTATCAGACGTGCTTGTTAGCTCGCGACGCGTGTTGTAGTTGAAGCAACCCGTCCAGTACGCCTGCTGTGCTTAGTTATGTCGTGCACATTGCACAACCCCTTACACTCGATATGGTTCTAGTCAGGCTTTCTGTGGTGAGATGTGTTACATTGAATGTGTATGGTTATTCAGTCTTCTTGCGACCCAAGTATCAGCAAACTGGTCTGTGTCCTTAGCTTACGTAACATAATGATGCTGCACACTACTTTGACTCGTTCCGTCGTTGTACTACTCCCCCAACCATGCATGCCTATCTCGCGGAAAAATACATGTCAGGGCCCAAGGCCGATGCAATCATCGCTCGAACCGCTCCCAAAAAGAAGAAACGCAAAGCCGCCAACAACGCAACCGCAGGCCCATCCATGTTCGTCGACGAGGACGCCGGCTTTGGCGACGAGGCAGCACGAGAAGACGACATGGAGGTGGCCGAAGCAGCCGTGGCGAGCGACCGGACTTTTAAGAAACGGAAAACGGACGGTCGTTCGGGGTGGATGACGGTGCAGGAGGGTGTCCAGCGGGAAAAGAGTCCACCTCTGCCGGACGAACAGCCGACGCTCGTGGAGGACCAGCGGCCTTTCAAGGGCGGGTTGATCCGCGCGGAGGAACTGCGAAAGGTATGGAACGCGCTTGCTTGTGCGTATGAGACGGTCGCTGACACCCGGGTTGTAGCAAACAAAGTCCCATGTCAAACAGGAAGAGACGGCGGAAGAGGCGCTGGAGGCCGCGCAGGAGACTGTATACCGTGATGCATCCGGTCGCAAGATCGACATGAAACTCGCTCGAGCCGAGGCCGCACGCAAGAAGAGAGAAAAAGAGGAAAAGGAAGCGCTAAAGATGGAGTGGGGCAAGGGACTGGTACAACGAGAGGAACAAGAGAAACGCAGATCACAACTGGAGAAGAACAAATCCTTGCCGTTCTCGCGGCATGCAGACGACAGGGAACTCAACGAGGAACTCAAGGCACGAGAGATATGGAACGATCCTGCTGCCGCTTTCTTGATGGTGAGCCCAACTGTGCAAGATCCTACCGACTTGGTTATCTGATGCTTCTCTTTTGCAGAAAAAATCCAAGGGTCCTAGAAAACCAGAGTATCGTGGTCCTCCACCACCACCTAATCGCTTTGGCATAAAACCAGGTTACAGATGGGATGGCGTAGGTGAGGTTAAACCTTCACGGCCTTGATGATTCGCTGATCCATGTTTCAGATCGTGGCAATGGCTTCGAGAAGAAGTGGTTCCAGCGTATAAACGAGAGAAAACGGACAGATACAGCAAGCTATGAATGGGGTGTGGACGATATGTAACACTGTGTTTCGCTGGTATCGTGTATGAGACGATTGTCCTAGTGGTTTCCCTAGCGTTGGGTCGCGACCCTTGATATCATGCTATCGTGATTCCAAGGCATACATATGACCGTCATGGAAACAAGTACATCTGCTGTGGTCACTGGTTAGTCCCCATTGCATGAGATATAAATAAGCTTCGCCCGCAGGTACAACGCGAACGACCGTAGTAAAACAACCCTCTGGATGTGAGTACCGAGACAACTGCAACAGAAAGCGACCGACGGAAAGAGGTAATCATCGTTTCTAATACTCTGAGACATCTGTGATTTCAGTGACTTCTTCGTGTGATGAACGATCCGTAGACTTGAGGTACGACGCATACTCAAATTCATCGCTAGATTTAATGTCACCGTCAGAGATGACGGTGGGTTCGATACGACGCTCAGCCTGTCGGGGTAACCGAGGCCGGGGTTCGACACGGACTGTACGCATATTGGGGTAGTTGAGGATAAGATGACGAACGTCCATGACTGCACGGATTTCCTCAAACTAACAGAATTTTACAATCAGCCTCGTGTGATGGGGGGGGAAGAAGAGCTCACTTACTTTCGTCCCTTCCGGAAGAGGAATGGTCCGGGTATACTTCTTCTCCTCTCGCTCTCTAACGAGTCTTCCATCTTCCTCTTTTTCGGTGATCTTGACCGTCTGCCACGTTACCACGAGGTGATTCCAACGGAAACTAACATGTGCATGTTCCTTCTTTATGCCGGGCAAGTCAAAGGTCGCGGTGATCTGTGCGGGGATAAGAAGGGGTTCATCACGGGGAACATGAACCAAAAGAACGGATATACGTACAGTACGACCTGAACGTGACTCTCGAAATGAAACGCAATCCCTGAAACACGATGACAAGGATCAAGACAAGTGACTGATGCAAGCGGTGCAGTGGCGTACGTGGATTTCTTTCGCTTCAATTTGGGTGGGGTTGGCTTCCTAGGCATGGCATGCTGTTCTGGGGTGGGACGCGACCCGGCACTGGATCCAGGCTGGGGTGGCTCGAGAGATTTGACCTTGAGGGGAAGCTTGGCCTCCGCAGCTTGCTTCTTCTCCCGCAAGGTGTTCCATAGTTGATCGAGGGAGGTATGGTCGTGTGGGGCTGGACCAGTGGTCTGTCTCGACGTTTGCGGGCGCTCACCGCCGCGTTCGGCACTCTGTCGCGGGAAGGACGTAGATGCACGTCTAGAACGACGGGGAGGACAGGAGGGCTTCTCTTCCACCAGTTCATACCCGTCGTAGCTATCCCAACAGGTGAATGTGCCAATAGCTGTGGAAGACATGGGACGAGCTGGTGAGACGCCCGCCAGCGGCGAAACTGCCTTGTAGGGATACAGTGGGAGAGAGGGGGAAGATGAGAACCTGGGACGAAATTAGAACTGAACCCCGGATGATTATCAGGACAAGGGATGGCTGCACAACGTAGCTGGCATAAAACACGAGGCTGCCAAATGTAGCGACACTGTTATGTACTTTATCAGTGTTCGTCCTACCACTGCCATCCGAATCCCATCTAGGTAAGCAATTCAGCGCTAGTGTTTGGCACTCACTTGGCTACAGGCTGCCTCGTCGTGGTCGCCAACGATTCGCCCGATGGTTCGTCGCGGGTGAGATCATGTAGGACACGCGCACGACCACGCCGTGAGATATGTCCAAGCAAGACTGCGCGATTACGCCACTCACGGGAAACGAGGTGCCCTCGTGGATGCCAATCAAAAGCGCTTTTCCCTGAAGCCACGCCGTTTGTTTACTCTGGTTGGATTGGACAAACATCATGTTGTTTAATTCTAGTAGGATCCACATCACGTCTTATACAATAAACACTAGCATGGTTTGCATCACTGGCAATTCATCACATCCATGTTCCCTCTAAACCAAAAGGGATGGGCTTTCATGTGCGAGATTCGCCAGGGATTTGACCCTGGGTCCACGCCTGTCTGTCGTATTAGGTCAAACGTGTAATAGCTCTAGTGAAAAAAAGCGTCAGAACGCAGCGGCGCGTCAGCTGACAGGTATTCTCACTCCATGCTGAGCGAGAGTTTCCCCACGTGCACGATCACGCCGGAAGGTGACCAATGCATTAGCAGATGCAGTCGCTTTGTTTGGCGTAGCAATGTTCCATGTCGTGGCAGGTTGCGGCAGGTTGACCAGGATACCACTGCAACAGGCTCAGTCGGACAAGAGGTGGTGATACGTGGACGTACGTCATGACGTGTTGCGCTGCCGTGAATCGTTCAAGATACTTTGCGCAGAATTCGACCTCTTCTTCAGCTGGCCTGCCTTGAGATAGTGTCATCCTGGTGAGTGGCGACAGTCGAAAACGACGGTCTTACTTTGAGGCTCTTCGTTCGTGATGAGCGAGTTGTCCATTGTAACCCCAGAGGAGGCAAAGACTTCCTTCCCAAGGCGCTCGAAATCCCTGCAATCTGAATACGCCGACTGTCGCGGCTTGTCACGAGAATTTCCAAGACCGAGGCAAGACAACGACTCACCAAACGTGCGATGGTGTCGTGAATGTTGGTACGGTCGAGCAGGTACTGAGACAGGCCGTACGCGACCATAGGTTCGTCCAGAGCTGCGTCCATGCTAGAGATACGATGGTGAAGAGAAAGGTGGAAAGCCCGCGTTTATATGCTCGCGAGCGGACTCGACCGGGACTCTGTACGCGACGGAATCGTGCATGACGGAGTAAAGCTGCACAACCGGATACGTCACATTCGTTCCGTGTCACGTCTGTATTGATGACACATCTTATCACTGCACCATGTCCGACTCACTCCCTCCCGCTCATTTTCTCAATCAGTCCCGTCCAGACGTCGTCGCGGGCGTCGACGGCTTTGTTGATACAACAACTCTTGCTGCTCAAGATTTCGATGTCGATACACGAACCGGCTTCATGCCCCCAGATCCTCCCATCAGCCGTTTGCCCATCGAATGGGAGCCATGGGAGACGATCCTTGCCAAAGCCATGTCGATGAAACTGCAGCTTGCAGTCAAACCGGGTCTAACCCAGGACGAAATCGCACATTCTGCTTCATGGAGACAATCCGTGCGGGAAAACGTGAGCTATCTCTTCCTCACAATCGCACTCTTTACTTATCCTGCCTCCTCGCTACTCGCCTTGTACGTGGGGACCTTGACCACCCAGTTACCCGCGCTTTCAACAAAAGCCCTTGCAGCGTCAGAGCTCTTGCTTCGACGAGCTCATCATGTGCTCACCTTCATCGTACACGTGTATATCCATACACTCCCACTCGACGCTGAACTTTGTATACCACCTAATATTTCCATCCCCCTGCTAGAGGTTGCGGCCCATCTCCAGCTCCCACCTGTCGCGACATACTCTGACACCGTCCTCTATAATTGGGCTATCAAGTCTCCCACAAATGTGACAACTCCACCCGCGCTGGATAATATCCGCAGTCAGGACCTTTTTACGGGTACGAACGACGAGCAGGAATTTTACCTTGCCTCTGCACGCGTCGAGATCAGGGGTGTGGAAGCTCTCGAACTCATGCGTGCCACAATGGACGAATTGTTTGTCGGAGACGAGATTGCCGTCCGGCGTATTACGGGATACCTCCACCAACTTGCCCTTGTCGTGGACGACCTGACGAACATCCTGCTCGACGTTCGAAAGGGCTGCGATCCCGAGCTTTTCTATCATGCCATCCGACCTTGGTTCCGTGGCGAGGATTCGGATCCGATGCAGAGAAAGTGGCTGTTCGAGGGACTCGATGAACATCCAGAGATAGAACCACCCACGGACTTGTCCGGGCCGAGTGCTGGTCAGAGCGCGCTCATCCACGCTCTCGATACCTTTCTCGGCTTGGACAGCTCGCAGGACGAGAGTTGGACGTTACTGCGCCGCATGCAGATTTACATGCCCAGGCATCACCGCAACTTTTTGCGTCATCTCACCGCTAACCCCAGGCCCGTACGGAGCCTCGTGATGGATGGAGATCCCAAGCTCGTAGAGGCGTACGATGCCGCGGTGAATGCCGTCAAACAGTTTAGAGATGCACACATTCGTATCGTCGCGTTATACATCATCGGGCCAGCAAGTCGGGAGAGAAGGGCGGCAAAGGTAGCCGAAGAAACGGGTTTGGAGGAGCGGCGGCCGCCATTAACGGGAACCGGAGGGACGCATTTGGTACAGTTTTTGAGGGGCGTGAGGGACAAGACTGCGGAGGCTGTGGTTGGCGTCCAGTCGAAATGAACACCGGGTGTGCAAGCCCACATGGTCGATTACCCCACACGATCGCATTGATCCAAAGAATCGCTTCCGAGGTACCAACGGTGAGAAAAGTATCGATGATAATTGTGACACAATCTTGTCTAGAGTACAGTCGAACAATTTAGATGCTGATATCGTTGAACATTTACACACCCGTGCCATTACTCCGGTGGAATCGATCGTTATGGAGGACTGTATACTGAGACCAATACAATCCGAAATGTCGTTCTGGCGCTGTCGGTCTGCAAACGGCCAAACCTTCGCGGTCACCAAAGGCTTCGTCCATCTCTTCCAGGGTGAGGTCCCTTATCTTGGGGACCTGGGGGAGAAATCAGAAATCAACGACGATATGGCATAAAAATGGCCACTCACAAAGAACCACAGAAAAGATAACACCTCACCGCCGTCAACCATGTAACGAAGCGGTGAAAAACGAGTTTACACCAAAGAGGATGAACGTGCCAAACGTGAGATGTGTCAATATGGTCGGCATCACTTGACCGACGATAAAGTAGATCGTTCTACTCGGTGGCTGTTTGGCGTGATGATTGGGAATCTTGCCTTGGAGAGAATGGCATGAAATAAGAGTCCAGCTCCAAGAATGAGTGCGGGGACCAGCTGAAGAGCGAGAGGAATAGCCCGTGCTGCCTCGCTCTGGGTCAGCCCAGGCCCACCGATGTATTGGTACCATAGTCGATCCAGAAGGAGACCCTAATCCCGAACGTGATAGCAAGCTGTTGGAGGGCGACAAGGCTGCCACGGACCTCGGGAGGGGCGAGTTCCGTACTGAAAAACTGATGTTAGGGCTGTCTCCGCATAGTAACTGGATCCCCTACTTGTACAGAGGGAATGACATGCTTAGCGTCCCGACGCCAATTCCACGCGTGACGCTTGACAATATAGGAACATTGGCTGTGACGCCTTGGATCAATGGACGACAGATTGTCGGTGTTACTGCACACCTACGATCACTTAAATAAAACGATACCTTTCAATTTCCAGTCCATCATGGAGGTCGTTTACTCACGTTCACCTTACATACTAGCAGGTCAAGTCGGCGAGTGCGGGCGGATTTCAACGTCCCGTGAGTGACTTGTTTCGAGCGACGAGGAACATCCTGCGGTGGCTAAGCAGTGGCGTCTTGATGTCCGTGGACCTTCTTTATCTTGTCCATCTTCTCGACCTAACAATAATGACGTGAGGCTGTACGCGATTTATACGAGGTCGTCTTCGCACTAGTACGTCCTTCACTGGTGCCATTCATAATCAGCAACGAGCCTCCCAAATAACGCACTCAGATAATCACTGGAATGAGCGTGCTCGAGTGTCTCTGGCTCGAAGCCCAATCCGAAGCTGTTCGAGTTTAAGTTGAGGACGCGCAATTGAAATTTGAGACACCGTGTTTCGCTGGCAGTTGGATAGCCTCATATTCATTTTGATTCTCAATGGCGCGTTCCCAGATGCTATCTCGGTATTGCCCTGTGCATAGCATGCTGATCAGATCATGTATCACGATGATATCTGTGGATAGTACCTATGTATAGCACAGATTCTCATTTGATCCACGTCAGCTTGGACACCACGAGCCTTGATCAACAAGTACTGATCAATGGTTTCTCACGGGGATAAGTCCCTAGCAAGCGAATATCAATCTATGAGACGAAAATCTTTAAGAGGAAGAATGGATGTGACATACGGGTATGTTGTTAAGCTCAGCCTGATTGAACGGGAAGGCAACTTGATTTCAGTGCCTTGCCATAACGGAGCACTCTCTAGTTTCTAGGCAAGATGGAGTGGAATTGACGCCGAGTGGCCGTATGACGAAAAACAGTATGGAATCCGGACATAAACGAGCGACTGCAATGGAAATACGGAGTGGGTTCAGGGCGTCATGGTCCTGGTGCAAGTATGTACATCGAAATGCACTGATTCAAGAGGACTCGCAAGTTGACAACGACCTTTGGCACACGAATATGCAGCAAGATGAAAGAAGACTCATCTGAGTGCCAAGTAATTGGAGGAACGTCAGAACTTGAGAGGCAATGGCATGTGTAGCATGTGTCCGTACAGACGAAGCAAGTCTCCAGGCTCCTACAAGTTCACACCGAGCCATAGGGGAGGGATAATCCGAGTGGCTGTACTATATTTCGAACACCGCTGAACCGAGTTGCTTTCAAGGTTCAACGGTGTTCGCCCTCATGATAAAGTCCAAGATGATCCATAAACTTGAAAGATATGATGAGTGTCACCACTGATCATTGTTCTCAATGCTGTAGGTAACTCATGCCGGGGCTGCATCTCCGATTCCTCCGATCAACGGGCATAATGATGGCACCACTAAGGCAATATTCCGAATCCACCCTCTGGCCGCACCGTGATTGCTTCCCGTAGTGATCTCTTAAGGACTATTCTCAAGCTGTCGTGCTCCTTGGACCTCCCCCCACCATACGTTATGGCCATGGTCGTCAGGTTTTTACCCTCAGCAAAGTATCGTTTATTTGGCAGGACAAGTTCGTCTCTGCCGCACGATGACAATTTTCTATCCAAGATGGACACAATGCTCCCGCTGCGGGACTCAGTTAACCAAGGTGAGCAGACCTACGGAAGTGTTTCTAAAGTTACCTGTTGTTCACATTGTCGGTCAGATGACCATGCTGACAGGAAACGTCATTCTCCGAGTCGCATGCACATTCTGTGTTACTTCTTGCATGCTTTCCTGATTGCTCTTCATATCGTCCTGCTCGTGATATCTGCGTTCGGTCATGCAGAGCATCAATTCACCATCCCATCCGACAATGAGGTGTTCATGATTGGATTAAGTGGTGGGCTGCAAGCATTTTACATCGTACGTCATGCAGTGGACGCAACCTTGGAGTTCATATTGGAACAGGTTGATTGACGCACCATCAGGCTTACACAGCCCTACTGGTCTTTATCACGCAACGCCTAGCATTATCGACCACCTTTTCGAGTCCAAAGAAGCTCACCCAGATTCACGATATATGCGGTGCTTGGAGTGGCCTTGGTGCTGCACTGAACACTCTCTGGTCGCAAACCAAAATTGCCTCGTCGGTATCGTCAGTCGTCCTTGTGACGATGTACTTCACCTGCATCGCCGTGCTTCACGTGACCTCGTCGACTGTGATGCAGCTTCGGCCATTCAATGTTACCATGACTACTAGGATGGTCCCAGCAGTGAAAACCTGGCCTGGCCCAACTGTTGACCTCAGCTCACTGGATTGGAACACAGCTATTGCCCCCCTTCTTCCGTCCATGCAAAATGTTTATGGCAATATAACCAGTGGATTGGGTAACAATACTCTACATGATATTCCAACACAGGGTTTCATTAATGCTATGGTCAACGCAACTGTGTTGAATGCACACTGTGGTCTACTTACAAACCTTTCAGCCTCGTCCATTGTCCAAGATATGGATGCAGCAAGATTGAATATCACTGTTTCAATGACAAATATGGACCCTTTCATCATCTCTATTAATCCAGCACCATGTAAGATGATTTAGAGTCAGGTGGTGGATATTCAAAGCTGATGCATGATGCTAGTATTGAATGAAATTTTCTTCCCATCTGTCAGATTTCATCTGCACTTGATTGCTGTAACCAACTAACAGATATCTACTAGTGTGTACCTTTAAATCCACACTCACAAGTCTGCCAGAAATTTCTCCTTTACCTTGTCACAGCAGCAATAGAGATCAATGAATCTGTGAATGACATTAGCCCTGTCTATTTGAATGGATTGTATGGTAAGTGATTCAAAGTGATATAGCCTTGACAACTAAAGTGGCTTCATACCTTTCAGGGTCTTCTTCTCAGAATATCTCAACACCTATGTACTTTGTAGCATGCTCTTTGGATGTCTCAACACACATAGCTACCCTTGGCCCAACTGGAAATCTGCTCACCTTAGGCAACCAGCCAATGGATGTGGCTTGGTCAACCTTTTCACCTAGTGATAATATTGGCATTACTCCTGGAGTTTGTCAATCCTACAAATCAGATACCCATTGCTAACAGATTTGGATAGATTTCCACTGCAATGGTGACTCCATCATCTAATCCATCTTCCTATTGTTGGCCTACTATGTCCACCACAAACCCATGGTATCTGATCACAGAGTTTGATGTGTATGCTTTGTCTCATAAAAATTTCCAACCCTCAGTGACAGCCATTTTAGATATATGAGCAATGCTTTTGGCATGAAACTATCAACCTGTAGTACAACCCTGCAGTCCCCACTAGCACAATACAGTAGTGGACCATCCCTTGCATACTACATTAGCACCTCATCTTTGCTCTCCAGGGGCCAGATGGAGAGTGTTGTTTCCCAGATTGCAACAAAATTCATATGGCTGGGTGAGTGTCAAAAATGCATGTGTATGTAGTGTGCCTTATTAGCCTTCACACAGCAGGGGAACTAGGTGGAGGTGAAGGAGGCTTTGACAGACAAACAGAAGAATGTCAAGTCACACAAAACATACTAGGATGGAAGCTGAATGTGTGTAATTTTTTGGCAATATTGTTCTGAGTATGGTAGTGCTCACTGCTGACATGATTTTTTAATTGCATAGATCAATCCTCTGCCAGTGAGTGCAATGCAGGGTTCATGGAATATAATTCTAATATGACAAAGGTTATTGCTGCCATTTGTGCATCCGTTATCCTATGTGTTCTGGCAGTCCACATCCTTTGGGACCAAAACTCTCAGCCAGCCATGGTATCTGCAACTGGCATGTTGGAAATAATGTGGCTCGGGTCACGCTCACGGGTATTCCATGATTATTTGAATTTTATACAAAATCCATCCGTGGACAGTCTACGCGCTTCGTTGGTGCTTCAAACACGTCCTGCGAAGGAAAACAGTGAACTTTATGCAGTCCCTGGGCCATCGGAGGGAACACACGCCACCATCTCCATCTCCGAGTCTCAAGAATCTTCGGTGTTCGGTGTGTACTCTGAAAAACAAATGCCAGGTGTACATGTTCTAACCTGCAAGTACGAATGTAACAGTGCCTAGGAACTCTTTCCGCAGAGGTGACTTGTACCAACGCCAGCTCATCCATATCTCTCGCAGTCGTCGCTGGTGTTACACACTTCACATCGTCCTCGTAGCCCTGCATGCTATTCTTCTCGCTCTCCTTATTCGTCATCCGGAGCACTCTGTCGTCATTCTAAGTCACTTTGAAAGCAACGTAACGACAACCAGTCTGAGCGCGCTCCTCCAAGCAATTTACACGGTGTGCCGATGTTACCTGATAACAGCACAATACTTGTACTCATTCTCACCTTAGCTGTATTCTACAGTTTTGGTCGTTATTACGCAACGACTTGCGTTGCTCAGGATTGTCAGCGAACGACGGAAACTGACCACTGTACACGATGTGTCTGGAGCGTGGACCGGCATTGGCGCAGCCATCTATGTCCTCTGGAAACAATGCCAAGTCACGTCATCAATTCCGGAAACAACTGCAGTAGCAACATATCTCACCTTGATGTCAGTCCTCCATGTTGGCTCGTCGTCCATAATGCAGTGGCAAGCATTCAACAGCACGGGGCTTGTCAGCCTTCTTACCTCCGATCTGGCCTTCCCTAGCAGTGCTGTTAATATTAGCCAGCTGGGATGGCTTGAGATTTTCCCTGCTGTGCAATCAATCGGCCAAGACATGGGCATGTCCACACACGGTTTATCGAAAAACACTCTCTATGACGTACCCCAAGTTCCAAACAATGTGACATTTTCGGAAGCGTCCGTCAACGCGACGACGCTCGACGTGCAATGCGGTCTAGTGCCCAATCTCACGATTGGCTATGAATACGGAGATGGAACCTACCAGGTCAAATTCTCCCTGCACGGGATTGATAATGGATATTTCTTCCTGCACTCGATGTGTAAGCCGTGGTCCGCTGTGTAGCTCTAACTGTATCATGTTCATGTTGACATCTTCACAGGGAAAGATATCGTTTATCTGGTCCCCCCTAGGACCCAGGTAGCCATCTCTCCTTTAATTCGCTGAGACTTACTCATCTTTATATATTAGTGCGCAGCTTGTCCTCAGACGATATTTTTCATGATGACAACTGGGATTGACATGGATGAGTCTGTCCGTGACACTTACTCTGTCGGTCTGAATTGGACGTACACTCCATTAGGTGTGGTGGATGTTCCGGTGATAAATTCGTATGCACGACTGACCTGATCCGAACGACAGGGGGGTATCCTCAAATCTCGAAGACGCTGGCCTACGTCGCGGCATGTTCCGTCAGCGCACGCACCGCCCCGGCCACATTATATTTGCAGGAGTACCAACTTACTTCGACCATCGACCAGAGTGCCTCACCTAGCAGCACATCCTGGTCGGGATGGTCACCAGGCGATGCGACAGATCTCAATGTTGGGGTGTGTCTTCGCACATCATGCAGTCGACGCGAGCTGATTCACAGATATGTATACATTATCATGTAAAGATGGCGACCGCATTCACAACCATCGAGTTCGACCTGTCAAGTACTAGTGCCCAGTTATTGCAGGTGGTGAATTTTTCCAGCATCCCATTTACAGCGCTTGACAGGTAAGTGCCCACCACTTTCCAGTCATTTACCCATATTACGATGCATCGAACGAGTACTTAACAACGAGAACCGGACAGCTACATGATGAACTCGCTCGGGTTGAATATCACATCTACCGATGCCGCCGCTGCGTTCCAGTCAAGCGCCAACCCTTCTGTGATGCTCAGTCCACGGCGACTGGAAAACGCGATTGCGCAGACCATAGCGACGCTCTTATGGACTGGTACGTCATCGTTTGCGTCAACCCTGTGACGATCTCAGACGCTCATTTCATGTTTACGTTGCATGTTAGCGGGTCAACTTGGAGAGAGCAATGGCGGTTTTAAACGTGCCGTGGGTGAGAGTCGAGCAACGAAATACGCACTGCTATGGCGGCTCAATGTGAGTGGTTATACCTTCGTTACCCGATTCGACGACTGACGTGTATCTCGGGCTTTTATCTGCTTACAGCTCAACACTATACCCGTATGTCATATCCATTTTCCCTAACAAAATGATTGTATCTAATGTGCGGCCGTGACGGATGATAAAACAAAAGGTCGTACTTGCATCAGTAGCATCCATCACTGCCCTCGTCTTGGTGCCATTCATAATTGGCAAAAGGCCTTCCAAAGAACACTACCCAATGATCACGGGAACGAGCGTGCTCGAGTGTCTCTGGCTCGAAGCACAATCCGAAGAACTTCATTCACGATTCAAGGCAATAGAGGTGCCTCGATCGGACACGTTGAGAGCAGCAGGGATGTTTGACATCTCTCTCGGGGATGTTGGGGTCTGAGCTTGGCATCCGAGGCAGCAAGTAAAAATGAGGCACCTGAGTGTCTCTGGCAGGCTGAGTGGCTGGTAGATACAGTAGTTGGTCATTTCGATATTTATGTAATGGCCCGGGAAAAGTGGTCCGAGATGCTAATATCGTTGAACATTTACACACGTTCACGCCATTACTCGTGCAACCGCTGGAAGGGCGGCCGGGCAATGGCTTCCCTTGATTGTATGCTGAGAGACCAATACGATCTGCAAACGCGGTCACCAAATGCTTCGTCCATCTCTTCAAGGGCGAGGCCCTTCGGCTTGGGGACCTGGAAAATTTAAAAATCAACATGGCATAAAAATGCCCACGAAGAACAAGACAAATAAATAAGCCACCCAGAAAAGAGAACACCCAAGTGTCATCACCACCGATGTAGTCGGTACCATAGTCGATCCAGAAGGAGATCCCAATCCCGAACGTGATAGCAAGCTGTCGAAGGGCGACAAGGCTTCCACAGGCGTCGGGAGAAGCGGGTTCCGCACTGAAAAACTGATGTTGGGGCTGCTTCTGTATCGTAGCTGGATCACCTACTTGGACAGAGGAACTGACATGCTTAGCGTCCCGACACCAATTCCAGTAACAAACCTCCCTGCATAAAGCAACCAATAAATTGGCAACCAAAAAGAAGTTGGAAACACGCATACCTCCGCAGATCGACGAGGGTTCAAACGCTGCAGTTTGGACAATTACACTGAGGCAGAGAATAGCTACAGCTGGAGACACCATCAGAGTTATTCCACGAACAAGACGTACCAACGTGATGATTTGTCCGCCAACTAGCCAACCCTGACGTTCTGTGCTCGGGTTGCAGAAGCCATTCTCGGTTTGAAAGAATAGATCCTAAGCACTCCAAAGAAGACGCCCCAGTGGCAAACTAAGCAAAAGGACTAACTGATCCACACAACGACGTACTTCAGAATGTGATCGAAACTGACCGTAATTATGATTATAAAAACGATAGGGCCGCAGAGATTGTGGGGCCAAGGAAGTCACCAGCGATGGTTGCTAGGTGGAAGTGGAGTCAATTCTAACCGCCATGTACTGCTTTGAACCTAGAGAAATGCAAGGTGTGAAGAGATCAGCAACCTGCGTGTTGGAAAAATCTATGACGAAAAGAAGTCCTCGGACAAATTGCCAGATGCACCGACGATAATCATTATACCAGAGTGGAAGTTGCCAACAGCTTCGGTCTCTCGAGTCTCGACTATTCACCTCATGGGCCTCGGATAAATTGCGGTGTAATGCGCCAAACAGTAGCCAGAATATCACAGGGTCAGGCAAAGCTTCCCGGCGAGCGGACTCTCAGTGGAGGGGAAGAAGCAAGAGTCATTGAGCTGCCGGCGGCAACTAACGGCTTCGGAGTTTCATGTACACTGCGCACGTCTCTATCTACTACTAACTCATACTAGCCTAAGCAACGCTCAACTGCAACGATCTCAGAAGATGTGGTATGGTCATTCAAACAGCAACTTCAATCCCTCACAACCAGGCCCAGCACCAGGAGGGTGAGTTGATCTACAGAGATTCTATGTATACTTGATGTACCAGTGTGTTAATGAGTGTTCATCTATCAGTGGTTACGCTACTGCTCCTCCAGGCCCGTTCACACAATACGCTCCGCCGCCTTATCCTTCCGCAGGACATGCCCCGCCTAGGGGATATCCGCACTCCGGAACATATCCACCGCCCCCGGGACCTCCTGGCAGCCACATGAGGTATCCTCCACCACCCGGTCCTCCCCCTATGCCTCCCACCGGGCAACAATCATATCAACACCAACTAGCCCAGGGTGGACAGATGCAGCCTGCTTACTTTCAATATTCGCAGTGCAACGGTAAAAAGAAAGCATTACTCGTACGATTCCGTTCTCAATCCCGTACATGTCCCAACGCTCATTCTGTGACAGATCGGCATAAACTATTACGGCCAATCCGAAGCACTCAATGGCTGCATAGAAGACGCGCATCGCATGAAGAAATTCCTCTTGGGTGAGGTTGTTTCACTAGCTTTCCCGTCCGGCAGCATCATATCAATATGAATAGGGCATGGCTACAGAGAGCAGGACATGGTGATGCTCACAGACGATGCTTCACACCCCCGTCAACAACCGACTCGACAGAACATGGTCCGTCGTGTCTCTAGGCCAATGTCGGTGATCTGATATTTTGTCAGATTGATGCAATGCAGTGGCTTGTGAGGGGTGCTCAGCCAAACGATTCTCTTTTCTTCCATTGTATGTACCATTATTTGACGGCGAGTAGGGCTCCTTAGCGACCTGGACAGATTCGGGGCATGGTGGACAGACTAAAGATCTAGATGGCGATGAAGACGACGGATATGACGAAGGCAAGTCAATTCACCTCGTCTCCTGGAATTCTGATTCCTGACATCCCTCCTCAGTCATATATCCTGTGGACTTCAAGAGAACATCTCATATCGTGGACGATGTTTGTCAACAGTGTCAGATCCCATGATTTTGTGTCTCAAAGTCCCCATAGGAAATGCATATGATCATGGTTCGCGACCTTCCCCCTGGCTGTCGCCTAACAGCTATTTTTGATGTAAGTAGATCTTATTTGAATCATTCCGTCAGTGTCAACATTTTGGTAGGCATGCCACTCTGGCTCGGCTCTCGGTACGAATCCACTATACTCTGTAATATTGTATTGAAAATTCCGTTCTTAGATCTCCCATATACGGTACGTACCTGCTGCTAAGTTGATGCCGTCTGTTCGGCTGCTACATGTTTCTAATCCTGTCCCGTAGTATTCTACGGAGGGCAAGCTCAAGGAACCCAATGTCAAGGCTGTGGCAGCAAAGGGATTGTTCTCCACTCTTGTTTCTTTTGAGACGAGGGACGTGGGCGGTATGATTCAGGGTGTAACGAGCCTTCTCGACGTCGCTTCTGGGAAAGCACAGAAGGCTCGCGAATATACAAAAGCAACAAGAACGTGTGCTGCTGACGTGGTAAGACGTTCCCACCTCCGTATACTCTGCAGTGCTCACTGCCCTTACAGATATCGTGGAGCGGTTGCAAGGACGACCAGACAAGTGCTGACGCCCAAATCAGAGGTCGTAGCACAGGTGCCATGAGTGACGTAGGTACTCTACACTTACTCACCCACATTCCTACTGATCCCTGTGAGGGTAGGCGTTTTTGACAGCACTTGGCAAGTTACTGTCCAGATTGAATTAATCCCCAATCACTAAGATGAACTTGTATAGCACGAAATTCAAACCCGAGCTACCAACAACTCCTCGTTGAGATGAGGTGTGCACACGTTGAATATACGTTCTATCGACATTTTTGAACCTGTTTCCTATTTCAGATGGATTCTTAAGGAGAAATACGACCAAAAACCACAGGTACGTAGCCACAGATTCCGATGAGACCCGTGCTGACGTGAATGCACCAGTTTTCGTGTTCCCATCCCATCGTAAGTCGTCGTCTCAATTCGAGCTCTCATAAATAAAGAAATTTGACACGCACACCTTGACTCCTTCCCTCAGGATACTAATCTGCAGTTCCTCGTTTGACCTGTAGTTTCGGGTATGCGGTCCGTAGAGACAGATAGTGTCACATGTTCAAGATCTCGCTGTCAATACCACTGTTCTCTTTCATGATCCTGTTTCAATTGCCTCCGCTTTTGATTGCGAAGATGTACCACCTCCGAGTCTTCCCAGGCCTCGTCGTCTAGTTCCCTGCACCAGTGAACCAGCCATGGCTGCCTTGTGTACCTCGACTTGGGGTGATCCGACTGCTACCAAGCATGTGCTTTTGATTCACGGAATCACATCTTCATCGCAAACTTGGCATGCCATCGCGCAGAAGTTTGCGTCTCGAGGCAAACTTTTACAATCCAATCGCTACTAGCACCCACTGATCCATACGGATTGCAGGCTACTTCGTCACGGCACCCGACTTGTTGGGGCATGGCAATGCCAGACGTAGCTCTGACTACACCATCGCTGCGTTGGCGAAAGAACTCGAACCTCTCTTTGCGACGCGCGATCGTCCTTTTGACATTATCATCGGAATGTCGCTCGGAGGCGTCGTCGTTATTGCCCTCTTGCCCCTCCTCAAGTCCAAGTCCACCCGACCCGTCCACGTCGTCCTCGTCGACCCGCCTCTCGAACAGACCCCTGACCAAGTGGCTCACTACCGAAAACGCTTCGGTGACACCCTCCGGAACCCACAGACGCCCGAAGCCTATCTCGAGGCGATCCCGGTGCTCAAGACGATCGAGGAAGCCGCCTTTGTTGCCCTGAACGTGCGCTTGTGTGATGTGGCTGCCGTGGAGGCCATTTTCGACGTACGTCCCTGGAATGCTTGGTGGGGTTCATCTCACGAGATACTGTTTCCAGCAAAACGTGCCTTGGTCGTTTACACACCAGCTAGAGACGGTACCGGAGAACGTCAGGGTGACGCTGCTTGCGGCTGACCCTTCCAAGGTGCCATGCGCCAGGGTGGAGGACGTGAAGCCATACCCGCATGTGATCGCAAAGACGGTGTGGGGTTCCTCTCATCTGATCACGCTCGAAGCGCCTATGGTCATCGTCGAGACGGCCCTCGAAGGCATCGAGGTACAGAATTAGTAACATGCGTGTATCGAGGACGTGTAGTGAGTCTCTGGAAGTACCCCACTCTGAGTTAGACCAATTAGTACTTTGCTTCGTTCTAGGATCCTCATTATCATCAGGATGAATGGTCAGGAAAACGTACAATTATCTACTGTAGGATTAGATGTAAATTAGCTCGCGAATGTACAAACCCTACGAGGACGCAGTCGTATCAACAAGATAGCAGAAGTAATCTATGTCTAGGTGGGAGACGGTGGTCAGATTATGCGTGACACTTTACATTAATGATTTGGGCTGTGCCTCCATCTCCGTACGGAACCAAAGAATCCTGAAACGATGCACTCAAGGCCTCTGAATGGGTCTGGGGTAAGAGTGACTTTGCGTCGAGAACGACAGCCGTCAACCGACGACCATATGCCTGGCGAGGAGCCTTCGTCAAGAGGTTGAACAACATCATTGGATCACTTACACAACCCGTGTCAAGGCCGATTGACCATCGCTTCACATCAAGACCTCGAGCTGCAGCATGACCATACATCACCATCGAGGGGAAGCACTTCGGGGACGTGGGCATCGTCGAACTAGAAAGATTCATGGACAGTTCCGTCGCAGGCGAGTCAGAACAACTGTCCATCACGTCGTTCCACAGGTCAGACCATGGAATACCGTTCTTGCTATCCTTGACTTTACCCTTCTCTGAGAGACTTCGCATGTTCATCAAAACCCAGGGATCCTGATTCTGAGTGATTTCATTGAGCAATGCCAGCTCCTGAAGACCTCGAAGGGTGAGATCATCGTCTTCGGGGTTGGCTGTAGTGGGTAGATGGGAGAGTGGCTGCCTGGGATCGCTAACATCGAGAGTTGGATCGGCTGCTAGCAACCCGGCATGGACAAAGTACGTGTGAGCCGTCGGCGCGTAGAGGACAAGAGGTAGAGAGCGAAGGTAGTCGTAGTGCTTTAGAGACATGTCACGTGCGGTCTTGAAATGGTTTCCTTGGAGCTTCCAGCCATCAGGCACGTATGCTTGCCAAGCCTTGTGCGACTTCTTGAGCCAAGTGTTGAGTGCGGCGTCCCCGTCGATGTGAGACCAGACCGAGTCCATTTCCTCCAGCCATTCTTTACCACCTGGGAGAGATATGATCCAGTCCATCCAGGCTCTCCATTCGATGACTTTCTGGTCATTGTTGCCACGCACGCCGAGAATATGGTTCGTCGACAAGAAGGTCAGGAGGGGATCTGTCGATAACTTTGTATTCTTGGAGACAATGTCGCCCAGGTGAATCAAAGTATCTGAGTGCGGATCGTATGAAATATCGGCGAGCAATGCGCTACAGAGACGAGAGCGCAAAGAGTGAGGGGAATGCACGATGAACAGGACGCGAAAAGGTAAACCTTAGCGATTGGTTCATGGAATGGATGTCTCCGATGACGATGATACGCTTGTCGTCATCTGAGTCTGGGACGGTATCAATGAGCTACCCAACTTCAGTGTGGGATTGTCGGACGTACGAGTGGGAAAGAGGGTGTGGGGAAGGGTATGAAGGTATTTGTAGTGAGAAAAGTTTGGAAACACGACGTCTTGAATGTCAATTCATCAGCTCGTTCTAGGACGTGGATAATGAAGGGCAACCGACCTGGCTTCTTGTTCCAAGGCAGCTGATGGGTGGTCTCGTCGATGATGCCAAAGGTGAGGACGAACAGCAGGAAGGTTCCGATAACCAATGCTGGCAGGACCAGCCGGAACACGTCCTGGCAGTTGAGATGCCCTCTACGTCGTTGGCGTATCCTCGGGACCGAATTGGGCGTCGGCAAGAGCAGTGGTGTTTCTGCGGACATTGTCATACACGGCGGCGCAAAGTACGTTAGCAGGTGGCAGCGTCGTACTTCGGGTGTATATGCTTTTGGCTATACTTCCGCACGGACAATAACATAACATTCTTTGGAAAGACCCGACAACATATGTGCATACATTGGTTAACTATCGATATTCTTTAAATTAACCCCCAGACAAGTTGCTTTCCTTCCCCGTTTTCTGTTATCTCGACGTCTTCTGCATGGATTCTAAATAAATAAATCGTTATTATTAAATAGGATTAAGCTAATTTCGCTCACAAGAAGTCTTTTCAAATCCCACCTGGGATTGTCCACCTGGACCTGGAGGACCTTCACCGTGGTCTCGACCTTCGGCGCTCTCCCCTTGATGCGTTGCCGGGACTCGGTGCTCACCCTCGTCAGCGAAACTCTGCAAGGCACGTCTATCCAGATAGCGCGATACCACCTGTCTGAAGAAACTAGATATACGTCATTTCAGTCATCACCACGCCCACAAGGTGGCTCCTCGATACGCACTCGTACACCCGGGCAGATGCATAAATCGGCGTGTACACGACCGCGGCAAGGACCACCAGTACTGGGACGCCGAACAGAGCTGAGAGGACAGTTACCACAGCCTCTGATCGATTGCGGAGCAGCGCCACAAGGCGGTTCCAATGCCGAATGTGGGGCGGCATGGCGTCTTCCAGCGACATGAGACCTCGTTCGAACGGTCCGTCGTCGACGGCAGTGATCATCTTGTAGAACATGTTGATCACATTAGCTGAAACGATCAGTAACATCATATGTGTCAGCAGTTTCTCCACGTACGAAGGCTGTAGATTACCTCGATTTGGGGTCCCGACGCGCCACACTGGCGTATCTTTGTTGTCGACGAGCGCTCCAGACAGAAATAAATCTTTCAAGGAGCGGTACTGGATCATCTCGCGCATATGGCCCCGTAATGTCTCTAGAGTAACATGCCACATCAGTTCCAACGTCCTTCCAAGACAGCGAATAAAGCTTGCCGTTCTGCGCCAAGATACGAAGCGCACATGCAGGTCCTATCATCCATGAAGGCTGCCTGGGCGGCGCGTCATGTGAGGTCGTTGGAAAAGCGATCGTAGACCTGGATTGCGTTTCCCCTTCACCAAGGGATGATCGGCTGTCCGGAGCTGCCCGTGTCGGCTGGATCAGCTGATAACCGGCCGGAAGAAGCATCTGAAAGATGTCGTGTATACGGAGGCTGATAGCCGCCACACCGTGTTCTGAAATCACAAAACTTCAGTTAAAACACTGAGGATGGTTCATGCATGCATACCCGTCTGCGCCAACGCATAAAGGATCGTCACCCCTGCTTTTTGAGCATTCCATGCTCCGTTTTTTAGATTTTGCAGGCTCTTGTCGACAAGCTCGGGAATCAGAGGACTGTGGGGGTCTAGCAAGTGCCTCAGCTACGGATAATGATATCATCATTCCCACTTCATACCCAAGGACCGGAAGATATCCAGGCAAATCAGACTGGTCCGGATCTCCTTCGACTTGCCCTTTCTCAGCTTCGCCTCCAGAACATGGATGATGTTGCGCCCAGCGATCTTTTCCCGCAGGTCAGCTAACTCAGATAAATCAGTATGCGGAACCAGATCGTCCAGAATGACAGTCATAGTCCAATACCGTGTTGCATCAAGTCTCCGAAAATCTGGAATCCTTCGACTTGGTCGACAGCATCGTCAAAGTAGTTCAAGATTAACATGCGGACGATGTGCTTCGGGAGTTCTCCGTTGTCTTTGATGAACTCCATGTCACCTAGCGTCACATTCGGCGACACGACCCAGACAGCACGCTACGCCACTCACTGTATTTCAAACAGGTAGCCAGCGCGTATGCGGCAAGTAGTGCGCTGTCCTTACGTCGCATCTGCCTGACGAACACGTCCTGCATGTTAATATCACGGAGATAAGTGCGAATGGTCGCAGCTGATGAAACATGAGTTTATGTCTGTAACTCGTTGATATTAGACTCACTCTCGCATAGCTGCAAGAGCGTCATTGTAGCAGCGGTACGCTCCCGGACATTCCCCCTTTCAACGGCCTTTTTCAGTTCTCCGATAAGCTTTTTCTGCGGACCGCTGAGTTCCTTTGCGTCTGATACGGACGTCATATGGAAATATGTTTGAAACCAACGACGGGCGTCACTCACCAAGCCCGAAGAGGTGAGACAAGGTCTGTTGCTCAGTGCGACCTTTTCCATCTGCTGAATCATGAAAAAGAGGACGGAAGTCGAACAACATTCTGCCTACTCAAGTCATCTAGAACCAGTAATATTTCACCAGCGAGGCGACCTACTGGTCCATCGTGTTTACTCGCCAACTTCTTGATCCTAGGCTTCACTGCAGAGCACACATCTCTTGCTGTAACCACATTACCACTAATTCATTGTGGGCGAGAAACGGATACTTACCTTCCGAAATTCGTGCGAGGGTCAACACCATTTGCAAAGCAGCAGGTAGAAGGTGCAAGTCTAAAAGGAATGTCATGTCACCATGTGGCTCTGACCTGATTATAGGCGTCAACCTACTGTCGACCTTCAAGATATATGACAGCCTGGATACATTGGAATTCAGTGACCTGGCCCCGAGGTTCTTAATAACACTTCGTCGAGTGTCCTCTAAGGGATCATGAGTGAATCACTAGATGTATGATAATCGCCAACGAACCATACTGCAACAAGGAATCCAAGGAATCCATTGCCTGTCCAAAACTCCCTATAGGTTGCTGGATGATCATATCGACAAACTTCACGACTGCTTCCAGGATTCTTGGGGAGAGGATACGCTCCCGGAGAATCTGGTGCTTCATCAGGGGTCTCAGAAGAGCAAACATCCTGGGACCATCTTGATATCTGTGTGCAGCCAGAATGCCCATCAGACATTCCTCTGCGTCAAGGAATATATCCTGTGAAAGGGTAATGGAAGACAGCACGCAACCCTTCGTGTCCAAATCGGGATCACAAGCTGCAGCGAGAAATTATACACATTACAACGCAAGGGTCAGTGATAAGAAACTCACAAGCTTCGTGATAAGCGACGATCGCGAAAAGCTTAACGAGTGGTGGATAGTGACGGTCCGTAATAACACTCATAAACTTGGTTTGCCAGTCAGCTACTCCCCTGACGCATCGTTTACCCCCTTCTAAAAGCACGTAAAATGTATACTGTCCGAAAAGTTGAAAAAACATACTGAGCCGTAGCATGAACAACAACCTGTCGAGGTGTATTGGTGCAACCCCCTGCAGACTACCCAGGGTGGCCACCAACTCTTGTGCTGCAGTATCGTCGAACATCTCCGTCTCCCAGATTGGATTTTTCAGTTCCGTACTGTCGAGTTCAGAATGTATGATAGGTATGTCGAAACCTTCCCCTAACGTGGCTTTTGGCTTATAAGCATTTGCGTACAAGATGGAAGCATGGACCTTTTGGCCGGGGATGATACGACGTGGCTGATGCCGGTGCAACCTTCCAAGTGCGAGATCAGCACCACAAACCAATAAGACGTCACGAATCTCACCGAACAGCATGTTCACCAGCACCACTAAAGGATACTTGATGCTTGATGGGCAAATATTCGACGACTCGCCAGATAGAGGTCATCGAGTCACTGATACCAGAATCAATATCATCTGGGAGCCAGGCTACATCAGTCGGCTTCAATATGAGACCATTGGCGGTCGCTTCTCGGCGCATCCATAGCAACGAAACGTGCCCAGCATTACGAAACTCTCCAGGACTGCTCTTACCACCTCTGAAGCAAATTAGCATCATCAGTGGGTTGTGGCGGCGTACCCACACGTCTGAATGACTACCAGCAAACCAGACTTCCTTGATGTCGGGATTCTGCTTGTGCTCAAAGAGATCGGTATTACGACCACCCTGGCTGAATTGGCACTGATTGCTCGCGGAACTTTCTTGTTCAACGTCGCGGGGGACGGTAGTGTACTTGGATTTCCCAATGCAAGTTTGAGTGTTTACTTCGTAGAAGTACCTTGGCATGAACTTGACCCGACACTCGTCGAGGGCAAGTGCGTGTCGGAAATGACAAGCATGTTCCGCGGATGAGGACATCGAAAGGGGGACATCGTTCCTTACAACGCCTACGGAGGGAACGGTTTCCCTGACCAAGATTTGTATATGAGCATCATCCGACCCACCGGGCATGAAACTGGTGACATTACCACACTCCGATGAAGTGTACTCTTAGGTCCGTCCAAGAAAACATCTTCTTGAATTCCCTTGCGTTAGGCCTTACCATTGGCTTTCCTGAACGAATTGCTTCATAGCGATTGTAAGCTCTGCCGGGAAGTTTGTCGAGTTTACGCAAGCGACGTAACAGCTACTCACTTCCCAATCTGGTCTTCCGTCGTCACCTCCTTCATCAAGCCGACCTGAGACACGTGTTCAGGACAACAGGATGAGTAGTCCATCTAGGTCGCACCTCGTGTATCATTGCGGCAAGCACCCGCACCTGGTATGCGCCTCGAGAGAAACCTATAAAGCAGTTGTGGAATGCAAGAACTATGGGACAAGAATAAAACCTACCGAAAAGGTATATCTGATCCCCTTCTCGATACATTTGTGCTAGCCAGCTATATGCATCTTTGACAGTTTCTTCCATATTCCTGTCAGTACATAATTCACCTCATCGCAAAGTGATCGATATAGAATCGAGTACGAACTGTATGACTGTGATGTGAAGCTTGTCATAGACTGCTTTCTGCATTCGACCGAAGATAGGTATCGGTTTCGGGCCTGTAGCGATTCCGCTAGCATAATATGCGAATTGTTCTGGGTGAATCGATTCCAGATCGATCTTTGCGAACACCTTCACCACGTTGGTGCTCTGACCCTAGTCGTCAGCGAGAACAAGACATCACAAAGACAATGAACGTTTACATTGCAACCGAATTGTTCAAACGCACCACCGTCAATGCATACGACGAGGTTCCTTGTGTCCTCCTTCTGCCTGGGGTTGCACTGTGTGCATCTGGACGATGATAGAGGTAAAAATGTGTGCTGGACATGAGACGAAGCCCCAAGACTCCCCAGCGTCATGAGAAATGTAAGTTTGAAGGAATCTGCGGACTCGATGAATACAGCAAGTACGTCCGCCGAACGGTTTAACGCTACAGCCTGTGGAATGAGTGGTACAGCAACATGCCTCGCGCAAACCGCATGTAATTAATGACTTGATCGGCAGAACTCACTGGCACTGGCAAGGTTTTTGCAAACTACCAGAGTGACTGATGACTAAGCTTCCGCACGGACAGTAATGGTCCCTTCCATATCACGTCTTCTATCAACCTCTGTGTAGTCCTCCCTGTCTCGAGACGCAGCGCCAATCCATTTCCATGCACTCTCCTCGATGAACTCCTTGAATGACCATAGCTTCGGTTGCAGCTCGGACAGTGGTCGACACCAAACATAAGTGAACACCTCTATCGCAATCTCTAGTTCGTTCGGTGGTGGTATTGGGGGAACCACTCCAGTCACTTCTACGTTATCGATGGCCATCGAGGGACCCAGTGGGTGGACGTGAACCAGTTCCCGTGTATATTCCTACCATGATCATGGTGAGCCTCTTTAGCTGTCGAGTCGATCGTCTAGTACTCACGTCCCCCTCAAAAATGTCCAGCAGTCTCATATCTTTGTCGGAAAGTCCTACCACCATCGATCCTCTCACAGATCTTTCCTCGGGCTCGAGATTCCGACTGAAGATGACTCGGCTTTGAGAGTAGGGAACTATACCCGGATAATCTGCACCCTGCAATTCATCGAGTGTGAGTAATAGAGTTGTACCACAATGATATACTGCTCGTCTACATTGGTCTTGTGCCTGGTGTAGTCCTACTCATCGCGCGTGTATGAGATTTTTGACCTACGGACTCGGAGGGGTCTGCACTTACGAGCAATAGCGCTGGTCTGATCTGGAGGTAGGACCCATCGTGTCCGATTACTCGCTTCAATATGCTCGGGTGCATCAACGTTCCATAAAAGAAGGCGGCTGCCATTGAAGGGGTATAAGTGAAGGACGTGCAGGGAGATGATTTGTGATGTGATAACACTGTATTTCCCAGATGCGATTATCACACGGTACAATCTACTGATTGCAAGGATAGCAAGACTAATGGGATGACAAGGACGATCGGGTTTCGGACCGGAACTAGATCGCTACTCGAGATAACGCTGGGTTGACTTTCAAGACGTTAGCCGGAACCCCGACCAGCAGGCATGACCGCCACAAAATCTCCATCCCGACCATCCCTGGGTCCCACTGAGCTTTACAAAACACTGCCGCCAGCATTTGGTCATGATGCGCTTGCATTGTTTGGTTTTAACCCCAACTACGTCAACCTAAACCACGGTACGTAGTAACCGCCCTGCGCTCGTCAAGGTTCGTTGCATCAACCATTCACAGGCTCCTATGGGTCGCTGCCACTTCCCGTCCGTGCCTTCTGCGACGAGCTGACCGACGAAGTGGAGTCCAATCCGGACAAGTTCATAAGAATCGACTGTATTCACTATTGGAACCGCGTCCGAGAACGTGTTGCCAAGCTCATTGGGGCAGAAACCGATGAATGCGTCATCGTGGGCAATACCTCGCATGGCCTCGCGACCATCCTGCGCAATTTCATCTTCAAAGAAGGAGATATCCTGATCGGAGGTACGAGCACCAATGTAACGTTGCTTCGTGGCCTTACTTTCTTACTTAGCGACGACAACGTATGGTTCCGTGTACCAAACGCTCAAGTACCTCGAGGATATCCCGCCTCACCCCATGTTGTCGACATTCAACCTTCAATTCCCAACGAGTCGTGCGAAAATCATCCAAGACTTCGAGGAGCACGTCAAGCAGCTGACAAAGACCGGTGATGCTACGGGAGACAGGAAGATTGTTGCGCTCATTGATAGCATATCTAGTAACCCGGGGGCTTTACTCCCCTGGAAAGAGATGGTGGCAATTTGCCGCAAGGCGGGGGTTATCAGTGTCATAGATGGTGCTCACTCGATCGGTCAAGAGCTGGACATCAACCTCTCTGAAGCACAGCCCGACTTTTGGGTCTCCGTATGTCCTCCTGCACTTCTCGTGGACTATCGTGACGAGACCTCCGTTCCCAAAGAATTGTCACAAATGGCTTTATTCGAAGAGGGGAAGTGCTATTCTTTATGTTCCAAAGAGGTTTGATTACTTTATTAGATTTGATGGGTTTCTGAATGGCTCAACCTGACGGAATCAGAAATCAGCATCTTATCAAGTCGACCATTCCCACACCGGTCACCTATCACTCGCCCCGCGACAGCGATTACCAGGGTCCTCAAGACTTTGTCAAACTCTTTGAATGTGTGTTACTCTGTCTCGACTTGTATCTCTTCGTTCTTGACTTGCTCTAGGGACCGGAACTATCGATTATGTTCCCCACTTGAGCATCGGTGCAGGTCAACACTTTGGTTGCTATTCAGCGAATCTCGCCCCTGACATTCGCGCACAGCAATCGACTTTAGAGAATGGCTGGGTGGAGAGCACAAGATCAACGCGTATACCCACGCACTTGCCATCGCAGGAGGCAAACACCTTGCAGAACGCCTAGGTACTAACGTCATGGATCCAGATGGCGAATTCACATTGAACATGGTCAGTGGACAACGGCTCGTCCCATGATGTTCATTCAATGTGTCAACGCAGGTCAATGTGGAATTACCCCTCTCTGGTGATGTCGAGTCGACCGATGCAGTCTTGCAGATCTTTATCGATACCTTGATACTCCAATGGCAGACCTCCGCCGCAGCATTTAAACACAACGGAAAATGGTGGGTTAGATGCTCGGCGCAAATTTGGAACGAGGTCTGTTACCACATACTTATTCTTCCTCCGTCGTTGTTCATTATATGTGGCAGATATCCGATTTCGATGTGATCGCCAATGCTTTAAAGGACGCTTGTAGCAAAGTGGAGGAACATGTCGCCCAGCACAACTGATTATGTTATTGTTACTATCCTTGGAGAGTTCAGGAGAAGCTTCTATGAGTTGTAGGATATAGAACAGGGAAACCGCCAACAGATTGTGAACTCAATTCGATCTCGGTATCATGTTATACCCATTAATTTGGTGACGGAATAACTGCAGCTGATGGTTCTCAGGTAGGTTCCGTGTTCACACTGATATTTCAACCAGCAGGTCGATTTTTTAAATTTAAGTGTCATGGCACTGTCGAGACACTCTACAAGACGACACCACCGCCGTCTGGACACGCGTTACGCAAGTTCTTTCAATTCGAACCCGAGATACAGCAACGTGAACGATGGTAGGTCTGCTCCATGTATAAATCTCGACAAGGCAATGGTTTCTGACGCGGGAGAACACCATAAGGACCTGTGGGACACCGGTTTGGATTGCGATGATCTCACAGCACATATCAGGGCGAACCGAGACAATTTTATTGCTTAATCGGCCAGGCTAAACGGATGCGTGAAGCTCGCGTGTGTCGCGAGAATGATCGGTGCGGCGCGAGACAATGCGTCTATGCGCAACATAGAGTGCCAGCACGCACAAGATGATACCATCATAATCATGATGTGCGTCGACGAAGCCTGTCTTTCTATTCTCTTCTCTCAGCATCGATCAGCTATTGTAGGCCGACCCCTCGGATAGATGTTCAAATTGAAACCACATGTTTCCAGGGTATACTGGATTGGGCGCTATAGCGTCGATGATGACAACAATGCAGGTCGTTCCGACTCACCACCTGATTTCTTGGAATCCGTGGGGGGTTGGTTTTCGTCCAACCGCCACAAGTGTTTGTGTGGCGTCGACTTTGACCTAAAAACCAACACGTCATAAAGTCGCCGATATCGACACCGGAAGTTTGTGCCTACCACCTGACACCAATTTCAGCGGGCAGAGAAGCTTTGCGGATATTTTACGGGTGTGTGTGTAGAGTCAATCGCAGTACACCGATATTGATCATCTGCAAGGGACATCAACCATCTGCTGAGCGTCACGGGTGAGCGGTTCCATTCGTAGGAACCAACGAAACCCGACGGCAATTTGACACAGCTCTTAATTTCTGAGAGTGGCTTGGTGGAGAATCCACAATTTAGCGATGGCGGCGGGCGGTGCGAGACTCGCAAACCTGCTGAAGACGACGTACCCAGAGGGAGAATGTGGCACTACCAATTCTGGGAGAGAGAGAGATGGACACACGGGGCTATGATCGATCCGATAATCGAGATAACGCCAGGTCTTTGACGTTAGCCGGAACCCTCAGCAAGCATGACCACCACTAAACCTCTATCCCGACCATCCATGGGTCCCACTGAGCTTTACAAAACACCGCCGCCAGCATTTGGTCATGATGCGCTTGCATTATTTGGATTTAACCCCAACTACGTCAACCTAAACCACGGTACGTAACCGCCCAGCGCTCGTCAAGGTTCGTTGCATCAACCACTGTTCACAGGTTCCTATGGGTCACTGCCACTTCCCGTCCGTGCCTTCTGCGACGAGCTGACTGACGAAGTGGAGTCCAATCCGGACAAGTTCATGAAAATCGATTGCATTCACTATTGGAACCGCGTCCGAGAACGTGTTGCCAAGCTCATTGGGGCAGAAACCGATGAATGCGTCATCGTAGGCAATACCTCGCATGGCCTCGCGACCATCCTGCGCAATTTCATCTTCAAAGAAGGAGACATCCTCATCGGGGGTGCGAGCACTCAGCATGTAACATTGTTTCGTGGCCTCACTTTCCTACTTAGCGACGACAACGTATGGTTCCGTGTACCAAACGCTCAAGTACCTCGAGGATATCCCGCCTCACCCCACGTTGTCGACATTCAACCTTCAATTCCCAACGAGTCGTGCGAAAATCATCCAAGACTTCGAGGACCATATCAAGCAGCTGACAAAGACCGGCGACGCTACAGGAGACAGGAAGATCGTCGCGCTCATTGATAGCATATCTAGTACACCGGGGGCTTTACTCCCATGGAAAGAGATGGTGGCAATTTGCCGAAAGGCGGGGATCATCAGCGTCATAGATGGTGCTCACTCGATCGGTCAAGAGCTGGACATCAACTTCTCTGAAGCACAGCCCGACTTTTGGGTCTCCGTATGTCCTCCTGCACTTCTCGTGGACTATCGTGACGAGACCTCCGTTCCCAAAGAATTGTCACAAATGGCTTTATTCGAAGAGGGGAAGTGCTATTCTTTATGTTCCAAAGAGGTTTGATTGTTTTACCAGACTTGATGGGTTTCTGAATGGCTCAACCTGACGGAATCAGAAACCAGCATCTTATCAAGTCGTCCATTCCCACACCGATCACCTATAAATCTCCCCACGACAGCGATTACCAAGGTCCTCAAGACTTTATCAAACTCTTTGAATGTCCGTTACTCTGTCTCGACTTGTATCTCTTCGTTCTTGACTTGCTCTAGACACTGGAACCATCGATTATGTTCCCCACTTGAGCATCGGTGCAGGTCAATACTTTGGTTACTATTCAGCGAATCTCATCCCTGACATTCGCGCACAGCAATCGACTTTAGGGAGTGGTTGGGTGGAGAGCATAAGATCAACGCGTATACCCACGCCCTCGCCATCGCAGGAGGCAAACGCCTAGCAGAACGCCTAGGTACTAACGTCATGGATCCAGATGGCGAATTCACATTGAACATGGTCAGTGGACAACGGCTCGTCCCACGATGCTTATTCAATGTGTCAACATAGGTTAATGTGGAACTGCCCCTCTCTGGTGACGTCGAGTCGACCGATGCGGTCTTGCAGATCTTTATCGATACCTTGATACTCCAATGGCAGACCTCTGCCTTTCCATTTAAACACAACGGGGGATGGTGGGTTAGATGCTCAGCGCAGATTTGGAACGAGGTTTGTTACCACACAGTTATTCTTCGTCCGTCGTTGTTGATCATGTTTGGTAGATATCCGATTTCGATGTGATCGCCAATGGTTTAAAGGACGCTTGTAGCAAAGTGGAGGAACATGTTGCCCAGCACAACTGATTATGTTATTGTTACTGAGAAGCTTCTATGAGTGTAGGATATAGAACAGGGAAACCGCCAATAGATTGTAACATTGGTGACGGAATGACGGAAGCTGAGAGTGTTAGGTAGATTCCATGTGCATACTGATATTTCAACCAGCAGATTGATTTTTTAAATTCAAGTGTCATGGCACAGAGGATGTAGCATGCCCAGATGTCGAGGCATTCCTGGCCTTTTACCGCACAGGTCGTTTCAAATCAAAGTTAAACAGACCTGGGGGGTCTCACAAGTGATAATCCAAGCTTGGACGTTCTTTGAAGAGCTCGAGGTTTTCCCGCGAGCAGGGAGAATGTAGTCTGACACTGGATAAGATCGGTGTTCGACAACTTAAATAAGGACTCGGTACTCTTGAGACCTACTGTCAAGGATGTTAACCAAGCACTGCTATAAATGAAGGGCAAGTCCACCTCACAAACCACCGAGAACATGCGCGGATAAGCGTTCTACACTTTTCAAAGGTTTTAATCATTTTATTGGTGATGAAAGGCTGCGACAGACATTTTAAAAAAGTAAAAGGCTTACGACGGAGGAAATAACGGGAGGCGGTACCGGAAAAGGCGCGCCTGCGATTTAGTCAATATCCATCGAGTCGAGGCGCGCCTTCAATTCTCTCATCGACCGTTTTGTCATCCTCCGACGTTTCCGTTTCTTCGTCTTTGAGCTCGATCGCGTTATTTTGGCACATGACCAAGCTAGAGGCGGTGGCGGCGGCGAGAGTCGATGTGACGTTGGTTTGAGAACGTGCATTCGTAAGCGAGACGAAGGATAAAAGACGCTCTTGAAGAACTGGCGGCGGCGAGTTGCGCAAGTCGCATTCTGGGGTCCCTCTGATATTCGGGATGTGGACAGCTTCTGCTTTTTGCGAATGAATTCGTGATATTTCTGGCTAATCCACGCCTGTGATGTTGGAATTGAACATCAACAGCGTGTCAGAAAACTGACATTCTCACCGGTGGTTTCTTGAACGTGTTCATTTGATGAATGCATATCCTAAGCGCGACAGGCAAAAATGATTTCTAAGTGTATTAATCAGCGAGAATCGTTGAAGACGAGATGTAGCCAAATTACCTTGAGATTGTCGCACTCCGTAGATCTACTAGGCAGTGGTGCCGCATTAATGCTAGAGAATTCTCCGCACGAGGAATGACAATCAGATGATCCACAGGACATATCAAGCCATGGAGAGCTACGGTTTGCAACGATATGTGAGTTCTGGACCAACAAATGTCAGGAAGGGTGTGGTACGGAACATCTTCATTTTCTGTAACTCACTCTCAGATCTTCATATTTCGGTACCCTGCGGAGCCGACGGAGGACGCCAGGTAAAGATTGGTGATTGTCTTCTGGCGTTGATGCATCGACGCTCGTTGCAAAGGAAGTACCGGCAGACGACATGCTTGTCTCTGATCCAATCAAGCTGACACCAGTAATGCGGTCGGAGAGCGTGTCAGTAGAGAAGTAGATGGTGGACCCAGAGTCACTGTCTGACTGCGAGTTATCATCTTCCTCCTTGATCGTATGTAGCCCAGTGAGAAAGAACGCGGCAGGAAGTCCCTCAAGGCGGGACTCTAGCTTCGTGAAAAGTTGCACAGCTTGTGACGAGGGGTTGCAGGCGGTGGAGGTCAGATCTTTAATATGCCCTTTGACCACGCTCTCGACGTAAGCGATGGGAGAGGCGAGTGCCTCCAAACTGGTGTGCCAAGGAGGGAAGGACTCGTACGCAGCGACCGTGCGGACATTAGGCTCGGCATGCAGCAGGGTGGACTGAGAAATTGAAGTAGATAAATGGTGGTTCGGTGTGCTGTGTCCGACGCCGGAGATGGTGGAATAGTCGATGCACGCAACGACTTCAGAGACACGACCGGCGGGCTTGAATAACTTGGCAATGTTGTTCTTCGCTACCTTGACCTTGGAAAGAGCCTTCTTCTGCTTTTCCACTTGGATATCCGCGCTTGTACCCAAGAACGACGACCGAACTGCCTCCTTAAGAGCCGGTGTCAAATGTCGATGATTGGCTGAAGTGGTTCCGCTTACGACGTGCTCCAACGGCTTCGGCTTGGATAGGTGATCCATAAAGGCCGAGTTAAGGTTGACGTCCGCGGAAGAGAAGCGCTCGCCAGTACGCATACCCTGACAGATCTTGTTCTTATCGGAGGTCTTGGTGGTCCGGGACTTGAAGGGGTTGACGAAGTTGATAGTCATTATGACGACGTATAACGCTGAAGTCTCCGGACAACAAAAGCTGCTGCAGCTAATTCTGGGAAAGGACACGCGAAGGGGGATGACTTTATAGCCCAACGACGTTGGGTTTCAGCCGCCGGCAATCACACCGCGACCGTCAGCCGCACCTAGTGGATGGGCCCGGGCAAGACTGCGAGGTCAATTTAGATCGATTACCAAACAGGCTGCAGGACTAGTTGAAAACGTACCAGACACCGGATTTCAAGGTTCATTGGGAGATAAACTGGTGCTCGCAGGATGAAGTAACATCCCAGCGTGGTTTAGTGAGAAACAATACACGAAAATTAGGATGTTGCCTCAGGACTCGTGGATAGATGAATCACCGATGAATGTAGTCCCTGCCTAATATCCTTCCACTGCTGACACTGAATTTTCGAACAAGCTTGAAGTACCATTAGGAGTCTGGGACCTACCAATGTATGCGAGGCAATAATAATACGCACACACTATACCAATCTCATTCGCGCCTATCCGCACGGTGACCGAGGACGGTTTACTAGTGAATTTGGACCGCTTAGGGTTGAAGAAACGATGCTATTTTAGTCACGACGTCACGGTTGTACCGAAAGCGGAAGTGATAAGATGAGTCGGAGTCCCTCACTCGCTTTCTTGTAGCAAGATCATCATGTCTTCCTGCGGAAATCCATCCACTGACCAGGATGCCCTCATGCCTCGTGGGTGAACTTTGAATAGTTGCTTGCTGACCTTCACCAACTACTCTTCTTAGGACGACTCAGGTTCAACAAAGGGAAGGATTGTATCAAATGCAAGGCGAACCCAGGAAAAATCGTAATACGACATGCAGTGTACTGCGAGTAAGCTTCGTATCTTCGTACTGTCCCGTTCTTCGATAGCTAAGTTGTCCTCAGGGAGTGCTTCATTCCCCTCGTCACGTTAAAGTTTCGAAGGTCCTTGGAGCCTTTTGTAAATGCGAATGCCGGGACATCCAAGCGACCAAAACTCAAAGCCTCGGGATCCTTGGTACTTGGGTTCTCCGGTGGTCTGGGTTCATCGATTCTTCTCAACCTGGTTCATAAAACGTATTTCGCTAATGAGTCATCCGCGAATGGCGAGGCTCGAGGAGGCACAAATCACCCGCGGAGTGCCAGCGTGTGGACATCATGTGCGGTATGCTATGTGGAAGTATGCAGTGCGTCCCCTGGGGTACGAAGTTCTACCATTCCTACACCGCAACGGGCATAACTACAAACCACAGACGCGCGATAGAACGAATGAAATCATCAAAGCACTCGCGTCCTACCCAAAGTTTAATTTTATCCCACTTCGCCTTGAATATGCTTTTGACGACTCGTGGTGGCGCTCAATTACAACAACAGATCAAGATCGGTCCCAACTTACAATCGAACTAGGCAAGGATGGATTGTATACTGAAGGTATTTTCAAAATCGTATCTTTCTGGAATCTGCGATGACTATTATTCAATAGCTTTACGCCACGGCCCATCTTGTGATCTCTCTCCTGTTGATGCTCTGGGCACATACCTTGCATCCCTCCCTACACCGACAGCCATCTCGAGTGCTGTCAGGATCCTCGTTCGTCTCTTGCTGTTGTACACCGCCCGGGAGCATCGAGCATCACATTTATTGCTCGGAACGTCTCTGACTACGCTCTCTATTTCCTTGATCTCTTGCATCTCGCAGGGAGGAGGTCATTCGATACGCGAAGAGTTTCAAGAAGAATGGTATTATGGTATACCGGCAACGACCGGGGATGCGGATGCCATACGTGTGGTGCGGCCCCTCAAGGATGTGACTATGAAGGAATGCTCAATGTTCGCGTGGTGGAATTCAATCCACGTTGTCGGCAGAGATGGGCAACTACGTGCTACTGCCGGTATTCCCGGTTTGACGAAAGGTACTGTGTGGGCTGCGGTTGTGGAATTGCATGACCTAGCTTCGTTGCAGATTTTATTGTCGGTTTGGAAAAGGATTATCCGTCAACTGTTTCCGCAATTGCTCGTACTTGTGCAAAACTGGAACCTAAAAGTGCTTCTCTAGGCCCGTGCATACTCTGTCAGCGGTCAGTGAGCCGCTCTTGCTAGAATGTACAGGAGAGTAAAAGTACACAGACCTATCCAAGAAGGGCTAGATGATTGGAAGTCCCGGATTTCGATACGGTCGTACTCTGATGCAAAACTCGGACCGGATCTCGCTTACTCACCAATGCCAGTGCCGCCGAACAGTCCGGATGTAACTATATCAGATCAATGCCCTTCAATTTCCACACAGCTTTGCTATTCCTGCCGGACGACACTCACTAGCAAGGGTAGCCGCGCCGCTAAGCCTACCCAACCAAGGGTTATTCACAGCGATCAACCACCCATGTCCGCTCCTTTACCGCTGTGGGTCTCTGCGAGCGGTGCACAGCTTCGTACGCAAGACAGAGAGCTAATGGGATCAGGGAATGGCGAGGTTTGGGTCGGGAAACGCCAAGACGAGGCAACTCAGCGAAACGAGATTGCCGAGTTCTTGCTTGACACCTGAGAAATACATAGATGCCATGTATCAGTGAGCTTGGAGAACTCAGAAGACGTGCTACCAGTGCTATATATAAAAACTTGTACAGCGTGCGTCGCCGCTGCTGCAGGCCAGGTCAATATTCAATGTGTGATCGTGACATGCGGTAGCCGATCACTACAAATATTACGCATCCGCAACACCCCGCGCCGCAACGTTCCTCTGGGCAACTTTTTTCGTCGTCAAGCCGGACGAGTTCCACCGATGCTGGGAGAAGAGTTACCAATGCTTTACGACGCCGAGGAGCATCGCAGTAACTCTACCCAGTCGTTCCAAGCAAGGAAGAACATCCTGCTGAAATCGCACGGAAGACCTCCCTGGTGACTTCGGAGCTTGCTGGTTTCGTCAAGCAGTCTCTCACTAGTGCTCCTCGTAAGGTACGGCGAAGACGGCCTGCCTGTGTGCGATGCATTCGTCATTGGGATAGCAGGTAGGCATCGGACCTACCACATCTCATTCCACTGAGGGTGACACGTGTTTCTGCTGTACTAGGAGGGTCGGCAAGCGGGAAGGTAAGGCTTACTCTCTGGCGTCAACACGGCAGTAACTTCTTCCAGCCAGACTCATGTGGCTAGACAAATTGTAAAGTCGTTGGGGTCAGTGCCGACCGTCGTGATTCTGTCACAGGTATGCTCTTCCAATGTCGGTGGATGACCAGGCTTGTTTGATCATATACCATCGTCGTCCGACAGGATAGTTTCTATAAGTATCATACCGAGGAAGAAATCGCACTTGCTCACGCGAATAGATTTGATTTTGACCACCCTGATGCTCTCGACATGCCCATGTTTGCAGCGGTACGTGATTCGGAAGCTCCACACGACATAGCTAATTATCCTTTGTAGTGTCTTGCAGACCTGAAGGCATGCAGACAGACTAATATACCAGTATACTCATTTGCGGAACATCAACGACTAGATGAGACAAAGTACCTGTATGGTGCTTCCGTGATAATCAGTATGATGCGTCTGCCTCGTCGGTCCACATGAACCTCACTGTTGCTTCAGCCGAGGGTATCATGGCTTTGCACGACCCAAGTCTGCGTGCTTTGTACGACCTTAAGGTGATGCTTTGCGTCTTTGAATTTGGGTTGCTCCTTGACATCATCTAGGTATTCGTTCAGTGCGACTCGGATTTGATGCTTGCACGACGCATTCAGCGAGACGTCAAAGAACGTGATCGGAGTGTGGAGGGTGTACTCGAACAGTCTGTTTCTCGTAGCCGATCGATTTGACAAGACATTCACCTGGTGACAGATACCTTCGTTATGTCAAACCCGCTTTTGATAACTTTGTTCTCCCAACATCCCGATACGCGGATATTGTAAGCTACTCCGATCTTTTACGTGACCCACCTTTACATTCTCTTTCTATAGGTTGTCCCCGGTTCAAACAATTCTGTCGCAATCGATCTCATCTCCACTCATGTCAGGCGACAGATGAACGAACGAGCCCGGCATTTCCGGAAGAACATGGCTTGTATTGACAGGTGCCTGAAACCTAACGACAGCCACGAGGATTGGAATATCCTCGTTTTGCCGCAAACACCTCAGCTAAAGGTCGGTCTAATACATGCCCACATGTCTAATGTCATAAACGTTTTGCCAGGGTATCTATACCACTTTGCGAAACGAGAAGACATCCCGGCAGGATTTCATCTTTTTCGTAGATAGACTCGCTACCTTCTTGGTTGAAAAGGCTATGGAACTACTTCCGTACAGAGCCAAGATCATTACGACTCCGACGGAAACAGAGTATTCTGGAAAAGAACCCGATGTCAAGGTATATGCGTCGTGACCGCTCTGAATCCCCAACACTCATTCGACTCGTCAGCACATTTGTGGTGTTTCCATCATCCGATCGTACGTTGGTCGTCAGTCTTGTTCGTATACCTAACCCACGATGGCTTTTCAGTGGGGGTCCTCTTGAAAAGGGTCTTCAACGAGTGCTGAGCGACGTGGCTATCGGTTCTCTGCTGGTACAATCGGATGCAAAGACAGGAGAACCACTACTCTTGCACGTCATGCTTCCCAAGTGTATCCGCAATCGACATCTCGCGGTCGATACCTGGGTGTTCCTATTGGATGCGCAGGTAAGTCCCTCCGGCTTTCCGCCTGTTTGGCAATCCAAAGTTGACGCGATATGAGATTGGCACGGGTGCATCCGCATTTATGGCGATCCGTACACTCCTGGACCACGGTGTCCAGCAGGATCATATCATTTTTGTCACGTTCCTGGTGGCTCGTAACGGAGGTGTATCAGTGCTTCACAAAGCTTTTCCGAAAGTAAGGATAATTTGTGGGGCTGTTGACGAAGGTTTGCGAGAAACCTGGCTTGAACATTACCACTCCGACGGCGAAGGACACCATTATGGAGATGGGAGAAAAGTTTGGATCATGGAGCCTGGCATGGGTCACATTGGTATGTCCTGCGTCTTGATACGACCTACTCCGCTTCTAATGTTTTTGGTGTTTAGGAGATCGTTATTACCTATAGCAGATCTTACGACCAGAGACATATGCTATGCATGACATTCATTCACTAGTCTGGTACATCTGAATAATCTATGGTTGTGAAGGAAAGTGACTTGAAGAGAACGAGTGTTGGAATATACAGTGCGAAGTATGCGTGCAAAAGTGTTCATCTAGGTAGGTATAGTTATGTAGAGTGTAGGTCTCAAGTACTCAACCGTCTATCGCCGCATTGATTGTGCAGGCAGCAATCTCACTTGGTTGACCTGATAAAACGGTTCGTCAGCATAAGGTGCGCCACTCGATTCGATGGATAATACCTGGATAATACCAGAAGGAAACTGCGATGATTACATACAATGCTGTTCCTGATATGAGAAATCATTGGGCATGGCCGCAGGGAAACTCACATATTAGGATTGCACCGTCAAGCCAATTTGACTTGCCGTCCGCGACGACATAGCTCATTGTTTGTACTAAAACGCTACCTCAGCACTGGTTTCCATGTTACAAATGTCACTTACCGGAGATGTAGAGTACCTGATCAAAGTGATAAGCCTGCGAATGACAATTCTGCGTAAACACCACTTACGATTGACTCAAACGGATCAAATAGTAGTGCCAACGGCTTGTTTAATATCCATCCGAGGATTACCATGAAACTGGATAGGCTACCATCACATTGTGAACAAACAAGTTAGACACCAATTGACTCACGGAATGATGAGTAGCGTGATTTGCTAGGATCAGAAGAATCGCTTTAAGCTTCGAGGAAACATGTTGACGCAAGTAACGTACTATTGCAGACCCGACGGCGACGCTGACACTCAGTCCAAGTTGATCCTTCACGGAGACGTTCATTGCAGTGACGCACTCTAGTTTTGGAGGGTTAAAATTCGATAAGGCATACCATGCGTGTGGCCTACCTGCGATGGAGCCAACCGCTGGAAGCAAAATTAAACCGACCCATTGCTTGCTGATCGACATAGCTATCCCGTCCATGCTCTCCACAAGCTCTTCTGCGTTGAATGTCACTAGCTGGAGCGTATTTGAGCTGTCTGAGTGTCGAATCAAATACAACTCACAATAGTGACCGTGATCAACAAGAGTAACGTCAGGGTCAAACTCAATCTAGGCTCCTTAAACGACATGGTCGAAAGCGTGGATCCCTGACCAGGTGGCGGAAGCGCAATAGGGTTCATGGGCTCAGGCAAGTTGTGATGGGTGTCCTCAATTATGGTCGACGCCTCGTCCTCAGACCGCCACCGAGATTTTGGAAGAGACAATTCAGAGGTCCCGGATGGGGCATCAATCTCGTGGTAGGTTTGCGTGACCAACCGAATGGTAGGGTGCAGATCTTGGTGCGGATCAACAGTCTTCTCAACGGTGGCTGGAATGTTTAACGAAGAAGTCGTGAGAGTCGCCTCAGATTGTGAATGGAGGCTATATCTTCCGCTAGTTGTCCCAAGAACCGTCCCCAATCCTGCAGTCGAGGACCTCCAACGCATTGAATCAGGTTCGGACTTGGACGTCTTCAAGATGTCCCCGCTGAACACACGCCTTTCTGAGATGAAACGGGGGTAAGCAGGAATCTTGACAGACAGCCTGTTGCTCTTCTGCTTTGTATCCTTGTAGAGATGTCGATGGGACCACAGCTGAAAAAGGAGATAAAAGACGTAGACTGTATTGGGGACTGAGTGAAACAAGATTGTGACCTGCGTACTTCACTCACTCAAGACCAGAACAATAGATACCTATCAGAGAACTATAAGACGATGTCGTTAAAGTCGAGTATTAAAAAAACGTACTCCATGGCTCATTTTCAGTATGGCTTTTCTCTGTTCCAAGGCACTTGACTCCTGGGCACCACTGAGCGCAAAATGGTATGCCGCCGGGAGGAGTAGTGCACCGACACTGATACTAAGCAGTGAAGAATGAACCTGGGTTGCAGCTGATGTAGTGTTTAGCGATTATTGTAAAAGATCGACAGTTTAGCTTACTCTGATCAAATCCTTGTTCCGAGAATCGCAGTCCACCGGCGAAAAAGCACATTCCGAGGATCAGCACTAAACGTGTGAGATCAGGGAAGAATTATTGATCGCATAGAGGGCTGAAGGGACATACAGAGTTTGCTCAACATCGAGCCAATCACTGTCGCTCGCAAGGTAAGAAGTGAGTGAGTGCGAAGGGAAAAATCACCAACACGAAGACTGAACGACACGGAGTTCGCATTTCCTCAATGCAGTTATCTGTGGACACGGGTCAACCTCAGCGTTTCGATTGGCAGCATCGGTAATCCCAAGACTAACCGCGATGACTAGCTCGACACTGAGACGGAAGTGATTCATCGCTAATATTTTATGAGATCAGGAGTACGTACGTATTGCTCTTAGATTTGGAAGAATGGCGAGTTAGCGGTTGACTAGAGAATCTTATGTTCCACGTACCATGCTTGCATTAAGAAGCCCAGTTTTTGTTCCGCCAAATCTGATTGCTAACTCTCGGGTGGAGAGGTCGTGAAGCTGTTGCAGGTGGACAATATGAATGACCGCTCCAACAAAAGAGCATACCTTTACGAGCGGGATCATTGAGAGAATGCAAACTATGGTTCTCGATGAGTTTAAGTTCATGTTCAAGAACACCACTCACAAGTAAAAACCAGCTTGTGGTGCCTTCCCAAGACGGAACTGAGGATCCACTGTACTCGATCAGCACCACTCATTCATTGTCTTGGATGGACTCACTGAGACCGGTATGAGCAACAGCAAGACATTCAGCCCTGCATCAATGAAGACAGTGTACAATGAACCCGAGTGACAGGCACCGGAAAGACAGTCCTTACAAGAACAGCATATGATGAGTTTCCAGCCCTCCCACATTCGCATCGCGGGCTTGTTGCCATTACTTGTGACGTTTTTTGAAACAGCTTCCTGCTGATCCATCGGAAGGTCCGGTAACGAAGGGTAATTCCATCTGAAAGGTGACTCTTTGAACTCGCCGCGATAATGAGGGCGACTTTCGGAGTGCGGTTGAACCAAGTTGACAGTCGAAGAGCATGATATCGCTGAAAGTCGGTAGTCTGATCGGTTTGGTGAATCGAGCGGACTCGTATTTTCTGTATCCGGCTGAGCGTGACTGGCGGTTCCTGACGAACCGCTCTGGTTTGTTGGATCATCGTAAGCTTGGAGAACGACCAGCGTAGCAGATTCCGGGGAGCCTGGACGGGGTGGGATGCTGGTTGTTGCCAGTGACATTGAGACTAGTCTAAGCAAATGCAGCGGGTCTGAAATTAAAGAAAGGCGAATAAAGGAGGGCGGGTAGAAAACAAAGAGGCACTAGTATACTTACAACCTGTGTCAGGCTCGACAACCTCCGCTTAGAACAGGGAAGACTCCGTAACGTTCGTAAACGCATGCCTAATATGGTGGATTAGCACTCAAAGCCGAAATTGCTTTGGAGCCGGCCACTTCGGCAGCTGCCAAACATTGCAATATGATTGAGCTTTGTGGGCAAGGATATTGGTCTGCCACGGTGCAAGTTGTACGGATGGACTCCGAAATCTGTATAAGTATAATAGGCTGGGCAACGCTCTAGGGCATTAAAAATTACTTAAAACTATGTACGGGGTGCGCTCGAATGAGGGCGACGGGCACACTGCATATCGACAACCATCATTTCATCACTCCTCCTGCTTCCTGCTCGTCGATAGGATTCAACATTTCTTTCAATGTCAGTAGTTTTCCAATGATACGGCTCCCGTCAGGACGGTTGATAGGTTTCTGGGACGTCGTGGCTAAAGTGCTTTCTGTGAATTGTCTACTAAAGGCCAGATTTGTAACTCGATCGAGTCCATCGAGAGCCTGTTCGACATCATGCTCGCTTCGAGGGGTGTGAAAAGATGTGCCCAGATTTAACTGGAAGGCCGTTTCACCAATAGGCGCTGATGGTAGGGAAGTCAATGAATTGATGTCATCTGAATGCTAGCGCACGCACTGGTTGAAATGTCGTCGTCGTTGTCGTCAGGTATGCCAGACGGTTCGCCTGACTTCCCCTTGCGCGCTGCATTCAATTTCAGCTCCGAAGGAAGCGGTTCGTCCATTGGATCAGGCGCAGGTATACTAGATGCGCTCGGATGCGTGCAACCGGTCGCCTGATATGACACAACTGTTACCAGTAGAGATTTGTACGCGAATCGAATGGTGCGTTTCAACATATCCGGTCGATCTTGCTGGTGGTGTGTTTGGAAGTTGTTATCAGTGCCGGCTACAAGAATAGGTGTTAGTACAATGCCGGTAAACACCAGCCGGTTACTGACTTTTTGTCCAATTACAGCCATCCAAGTACCTTCTGCCTGCAAACACTATCGCTGTCCCGCTTACCACCTGGAGCCGACGGCTATCATGAGCATACCCCTTCACGGGATTACCAGTATTGGTGGTGGGTATGGTGGGTTTCTCGAGGCGACCATATAAACATGCCCTCAAAACGGCCTTGGCATCTTCTGTTGTTTTGATCGTGACACTGCCTGAGTGTCAGCCACGGAAGTAAGGTCTAAAATGGCCACCCAGCACTTTGAACATGAAGCTAGGATTTGGGGGCGACCATGAAGTACACATTCCCTCAGAACGGCCACAGCATCTTCCCTTGTCTGAGATGTCAGCCATGCAAGATAGATCTAAAATGTTCACTCAGCACTGTACTTCGTCTTTGACTGCTTGAGCGATGACTTCGGTAAGAGCATCGAAAGCGGGTACTTTATTTAGGGGTCTACCGCCACGCTGAATAAGGAATTATTAGAGTAGGCCGGCCTCTGACACGCTCTGACACGCCCTGTCAACCAGTCAGAGTGTGTCAGGAAATGCAAGTTCAGTAGAGAAAAGTAAAACTCCGTTTCAAACATAGCGCATGTGAGTAGTAAAGGACCCCGTATACTCCATGTCACATGTGACAATACACGTTCCGAGTCACGTTCGTCCCGGTTTGTACCATCGTCCTCTTTACAGCTCATCATGCTCAGTACCGCTCTCCGCGCCGCTCGTCCAGTTGCCCTCCGCACCGCCCGTTCAGCCAACTCCACCGCACTTCGTGTGCTCTCCACCACTGCTGCCCGCCGTTCAGGAGCTCCACCTCCCCAGCTCTTCGGTGAAGGTGGAAAAACTGGCGAAATTCCTACGGATGAACAACAGGCTACTGGTCTAGAGCGCTTCCAGCTCCTGGGTGAGATGGGGGGCTACGAAGCCTTTGATCTACAACCTCTCGACTCGAGTCGCGTAGGCACTCTCCAAGACCCTATCAAAGTGTACTCTTTGGTAAGTCATCCGGTTTTACGTTCGCGACTATCCATCGTCTGACGCGTTTCTGCAGGACACGGAACGCATCGTTGGTTGTACTGGCTCTCCTGCCGAGTCGCACGAACTTCACTGGTTCACTCTTCGCCAGGACAAAATCCGCCGCTGCTCCGAATGCGGCTCTGGTAGGCATCCATTGACCATACCTTGCTGCACAACTCACTCTTCTTTAGCGTACAAACTCGATTACCACGGCCATGAACACCATGACGCACACCATCATTGAAGTAAAAGAGACGTGGGCATTCTGCTTAGACTCCCCCATAGTACTTTGTAATACCGTCGAGTACACGAAAGCCGGTCCCTTTCTACCTCAGTGTGAATGGTTGTATCACAAGCGGTTTCTAGCTCGTAGATCAAGAAGCCCTTGCAATAGGAAAACTCATGCCGGACTCTGCATCAACTGCACAAGTCTCTCCTCGCTCAAACCTTCGTGCCGTGAGGTAATTTTGCAATGGAACTTGGGGTGTCTACGTGAATGGTTTAGGAAAAGAGAAAACTTTGAAGAAGTCGACAACCCACGTAGTCACGCCTTCCGTCCATATCACGTTTTCACCATTCTCCCCCAGGTCGCAGCCTGGAGATGGTTCAAAGCGGAACAGTGCTAGCATGTTCACGATCGCAGCCCATAAGGATGCTTCGGCGACATAACGTCCGACACTGAGAAGGCCCATCAGTTGGAAGGTATAATCACACTGAATACTCCTTTACCAAACTCGGCGACCGAAACCAAAGGGAAATAAAGGTGTCTTGTTTGCGTTCTCTGTCGCCAGAAAACGTTCTGGCATGAATTCATTGGGGTTGGGGTAATTGACAGGATCTCTTGACATTGCCCTTTGCGCATGGCGACAGTTAGCACGTATATAATCGGCAACCTAGGCCAACTGACCAGGCATTCACCAAGATAGTTGCACCTACTCGGAACTGTGTAAGCGTATATCGCACTTGACCAAGCAAGAAAAGCGCACCTTTGGGAATGTAATAGCCCTCATACACATCCTCGTTTACGGTTGCGTGTGGAATGCCTAGGTCATGCTATGAGCATCAAGCAACTGTTCGTGGTCAGAAACCGACCTAAGGGTGCTACAGGATGCCATCTCAGGGTCTCTTGGATGATTGCATCGATATAAGCAAGAGAAGATCGATCTTCCCACACAGGCAATCTGCTCAGGTTCGAACCGATCACCGAGTCGATCTCAGCCTGTGCACGCTTCTGCACTTCAGGGTAAAGAACCATTGCCAGAATGAATATTGACAACGTGGAGAACGTCTAGTGAAGCACGATCAACACAAGATAGATTCACAAGCAGCAAAATGCGAGGCGCACCGTTTCTGCAGCAGCTTCATTCGGCGAATTTGGTTAGACGGTCGACTCAGAATGTATGTACTCAAGCGTCACGTACCAGCATAGGCACTTGCGCATGCTTCCTTTGCCGTCTGCTTCATCTGAGCGGTAACGTCTTCTGTTTCGGATGTTTGTTGTATCCGCGTGAGGATATCAAAAAGCATGGAAGGCCGTGCAGTGCCAGCGGCCTAGTATACAACAGATATTCAGCATACGACGAAGACTCCTGGACCAGTGAATGCCGACCATGTTCTCCACAACATACTGGAAAGGTGCGTCCACCCATTGCGCAGTGGAGCGTTGGGAAGCCAGGGCACTACGTTTCAGCCGTGCACCTGGAAACCAAGCCGGAATGTATTCGACTGCATGACGTACTGAAATTTCGATCACTGATGGCGAGCAGATGAAAAATATACTGACTGAAGGGGAAAACACTCAGTATGGCCGCCACCTCTGGTTTGACTTCCTTCATCGCAATTTCTATTGCTGTTTCGACATGCGCGATAATCGGATCATCCCTAGATGAGGCTTCATAGTCATACACAATTACCATTATTAACGAGGCGCTCAATCTGATATTAATTCATGAATCCCATGTCATGGACGCATGTATTAATCGAAAGGGGGACCTACGCTTGTACGTGACGCACAAAATCGTCAGGGGTCGTCAAAAGGTTCATTACTAATTCATGCGCCTTTCTCATCTGGGTCGGTCGGAAAGCCACTGCTGCATTCGCGTTGAAGGCTTGGTGGAAAAGGCGCCGGTGAAGGCGCCAACGATCACCATAGGGAAGAAAGATAGATGAGAACTCTGTTCCGAATCTGACAAATTATAGTAGATTGATGGACGTTTGGTCGAGAAAGCTCACAATTTGTTGATACGGAAGAGACTTGCAGGTCTGCTGGAGTAGTTGTAGGAGCGACAATCAAGGAGGTCGTGGGCCACCCTCTCGGAATTTATCACAATAATATCTTGACCTAGGAGCCGTGTATATAATATTTCACCTGGAGGGGCAGAATGTCATTAAATGCAATTTATTATTAGCATAGAAGGCACGGACCATATTTTGCGGCCCACATAGTATATGTCTTCCAAGGGCTTCGGGTGTCGATTCCAATGATGTTCCCTAAGAAGGGGATAGGACAAGGCCCTGGAGGAAGTCGTTTATCGTCGCGTCTCTTCAGATATTCCGACATGAATGCAGTAGTGAGCAGCAGCACCGGGAGCAAGTAATGAATCATAGCTGACGCCCAGGAGCCAGCTCCAATCCCATGAATTTACACCCTGGTAGAAAACGTCAGCACGAAACAGGTTCCGCGTATTTGCCACAGTCGCGAAAAATCGAGATGTGGGCCTTGTCGCGAGAGATGTAATCTCGCCTCAGTAATATACTCGCACGTTGGGGAAAGCGTCGCCTGTGTTCTTATGGCAATTGCTGCTCAGCCCTGTCAGTCCACGGATTGAAACTCTTGAGATTATCAGGATACTCACGGATCTGACACGCAGAGCTATGGAGGATGAGTATTCCGTGACGAGGAAATGTAAGTAAGGACGTTGTCGTTCCTGTGTCACGTCAACTCCTTGCCACGCACGTCACGTCAATAATTACACTTTGTTCCGAGTCAAAAAGTGGTGCCACGAACCACTACTGTTCTCGCAAACATCAGCTCGGAACACCCGATCCTCGCAGTGGAACGTCGTCCTCAACTGGGACAGAGTCCTGTAGGTCACTAGACACGTGCAATTGCAACCTTTATAGAAGTGCCTGCTGTCGAGTGTGAGCGCCAGTGGCTCCGCTCACGCACCTAAACCGCCGAGGATTTCCCAGCGCTTTACGGATGTTGAATGAAGGTTCCATGCGCTTGGCTCCGTCGGTATGGAGCGGTACGTTGCGCTTGTTCCCATCACGAACTTGAAGTATGTAATTGACTCTTCTTGACCCAACTGGATGGTGCTAGTGAGAGTTAAGATGAGCCATCAAGTGAGACACGTGTCACAGTGTTATTTAGCGATTCCCTTGTCAAGGGCTACCAGTTGCTCGCATACTTGTCACAATTCACGATGAACCTTGTGCAACTTATTCTAGTTACTGGGAGGGGATTGCGGTTGTGTAGACAGGATTTGCATCCGTGGAAAACATTTACCAAAATGATGTACTATGCTTCTGACCTTACTATGCCTGGCTAACTAAACAGGGTTCTTGCACAGGCCTTACATCTAGTGCCAGTTGACAGACACCGCGTCTATCCTGCATCAGTCCAAGCTCAGTGGTTCGCGATATGAAACCGTTCAGGCGTTATTCGGCTTCCCGCCATCCAGCATCAAGGAACGTACATAATAACTCGACTCGTAACGTTCATGGCAGCAACGCGCCATCATGTTTGTATTTTATCGCCTGTTTCGTCGCTGTGTCCATTCCACTCCCTTGGGTCCAATATCCAGTCTGAGTCCTCCTAAAGAATCATCCGTTCCCTCCCACTCTTCCGACCCCATCCTCGTCTGGTTCACGGTTTTCGGTTTCTCACTCTTATTCCGCCCTGTCGCCGAACTCGTGATCCGTGTCCTTTTTTTCTCAGCCTGCACCTTGTTGATTGGCACCCTGGATGGCTTACTCAACTTGCTCGTCGGGCATGCAGTGCTCCGAGCAGCGAAATACAAGGGATACGACCCACCCTTGTTGTCATCCATAGAAGCGGGTTCCCTCGGTGGCATCATCCTCATCGGGCCCGCCTCCCTCGCGACCGTGTGCCTCATTGCACTCATCGGCGGCGTCAAGCTCCAAAAGGTGCTGTCCACACACGTCACGTTCCTCCTCGAGCTCGCCTCCGTGGTCGCCATCTCCGCCGCAGCCAGTTCGCTTGGGGTCACGGTCGTACAATGTACACACCCTTTTGACACCTTGCCCCTTGATACGACGCGCGCAGCGCGTGCCGGTACCCTCGGCGCTTGCATCCTCACCGTGCCTATCATGTCGACTGCGGCGTTTCTCATACGTGAAGCGCAGACGATGCCATCCGTCCGGAACGAGCCGATTACCCCACCTCCATGTCTGGTACGTGATTTTCAAAGGCAACGCGTCCATGTTGACCCAATGTTGGTGCCTTGCGGCTCCTTTCGTTTGGCGATAGGTGGACAACCTTGACTGTCCCGTAAACGACGTCGCCTCAAATCCGAGGACTCGTCCTCAGCGACACGTTATCACTCACACAGCTGCAGAAACTGTGGGCTACGTGCTTGTGACGCTGTGTATTCTTACCATTCGGCTACTTTGCTTCTGATATCTGTGCCTTGACTAGTAAGGATAGTTCTAGGCTTCTGTCATGGAAATATCCGCGTTCGCTGGTCTTTTAATACTTGTTGGATGAAAAATTGGAAGTCGCACCAAGGCTTGCTGGCCGCAGCCAACCCGAGTAGGATATATACAGATTTTATAACATCGCCACGAGGCTCGCGGCTGCGGTGCCCTGGCACCTACCGAAGATTCGCATGACTGGTCTGGCGGCCGCGGACCCGGACACTAGACTCGTACTGACTCGTCTGACCGGAGTCACATCAAGAATTCATCACTATTGTCATCTACTACAATTAAAATAATACAGAGCTGCTGGATGGACAGACGGACGCAAAAAAGAAGCTAACAAAACAATCCGAAGTCTGGTAGGTATAGGGTGTTATCAAGGGTATCATTTCGTCCCGTCCATAGTGCCGACTAAATATTAATGCAACGTGAAAGTGGAGATGGGATCGTATCGTGATAGTGCTCGTGGATATCATCTAGAAAAGCAGTCATATCCGTGCTTGAAGATCGATCGACCAGGCTTGTCAGGGTGACCATCAAAGGGAGCAGCACGCCACCAGGGCACACCGATCATTGCATCATAAGGTCTTTGTGACGCTTCCTGCTCTTCTCGTGACGTTTACAATCGCTGCTGTTGTAGAATCGTTGTGTACAGCCGGGGATGCCGCACGCAAAGGGGCGTTCGCCCGTGTGCGATTGTTGATGACCTGGATGTGGCGTTAAATAATGAAGGCACACAGCAGAACACGCGGAGGCTCACGTTTGAGCGAGAATTGCGCAGTAAATGTTTGCTTGCAATCCTCGCACCGAAACTGTGCGGGGTGACGGCGACGGCGACTGTTGGCTTCAAGCATTGCCTTGCTGGCCACAGGTTCGCAGCGAGAAGTGGGTGATGACTTTGAACGACGATGAGAAGGTGGACCTAGAGGACCGGAAGGGAGGATAGAATCGCCGGGGAATGATCCTAGCAAAGAAGGATGTAACACCAGAGAGTCGGTGCTCTGACTGTTCAACACCTGGGGCGGCCAGTGAAATTGCTGGTCGGGAGTGGCGGGCGAGGGCGAGACAGGTGACTCGGTGTCTGAGAGAATGGTCTCATAAAACGACAAGGGGGACAATGAGCTTGCAAAGGAGGAGGTTGGCGAAGGCACGGGGCTGCCAAGGATAGACGGAGAAAGGCCCCGGTCAGTGCACGCAGCAGAACCATTCTCTTGTACGATGGTTGAGTATGGGAGGGAAAGGCCATGGCCGGTAAGGTATGGGTGGTTCGTTGTAGCCAGGTGGGAAAGCTCTGGCATGTCCTCTAGCTCGGATGAGGAGTTTGGAAAGGGATTTTGGGAGAGATCTACAAGCTGTATGAGTGTGGCGTCGCGACGTAGATCGTGTAGCATACATTCTGGCTGTAAGCCCCGAGAACAAGAGAAGAAGTTGGCGTCCTCGGGAGCAAAGTTGTCGAGGTTGCACATGTCAGCGGGAAACATGTCTACATTATCGAAACTGGGGAGAGTCTGAGTGGACAAGAAAAGGGTCGATACAGCAAGTGCACGTACAGTACGGAGGCGTCATCTGCCTCCTGAATGTGGATAGAGGGAACGCCGGATGAGAATGAGGAAGGGACGTTCATGGTGAATGTAGATGATATGAGGGGTATGTGTGACTTGTTGGGATGGCAAAGAACGAGGACAGGTTATATAGGGGACGCCGAGAGTTCCGAATTTGATGGGTGGGCGTGGTAAGCGTCTAGGATATGGTTTGGCGGGACACATCACCTAAAAACAGGCAAGTGCTGCGATCCTGAAGGCGCCCATGACCACTGGCAAGGTTGGCAAAGGTCGACATGACGGCTGGTTGTGGCCATGGCAAGATTCTATGTCGAAATCCGCGTATCGCCTTGTTCTCGACAGAAGAAAGAGAAAAGGCAGAGCCCGACTTCCATCCTATGGCGGTGTTTTCCAGAAAGACGAGGGCGCCTAACCACACTGCCACTCAGGTCACGTGATTACAAATAACCCTGGCCCCAATGACACAGTTGGCACGGTCCCTCGTGTTCTTGTTCCAATTGTGGGTCCACCAACACTGCTCTTTCCCCGACAAGCAAGGACAGCGGCCACTGGGCGCTCCGCTCTCCGCCGGCCAGTGCCTCACTTGCCTCTTCAGTCCAGCGAGCCAGCCATTATTAATCTTACTGTTTGTCCAACCCCACGAGTTTGCAACGTGTAGGTCTCAAGCCCGCCAACGCCTGATGTATTATCACGTACTTTTTGAATTGCAAGGCGCTACTGTCCTCCTTCGTTGTGCTATTCCAAGCTCACAAAGCGGAAGATTGCGGAAGATGAATGGCAGGGTGGCTGTGTCACCCTACGAAGTTTCCACGAGGCTCAGTTGGAAGCCTGCCAAGGTACATTTGCCGATGGACGAGTTTGCGCCTCCGTCAATTCACCCGCGGGTTTTGATCCAACAGATCATTTCAGCGTGAAATACACCACCTATGAGTCGCGTGTCACCGTCTACACCTAATGTAGTTGGGTAAAAAAGACATACTCAATCGTCCTCGTCGCTGCCATAATCTGCCAGCCCCAACCCCGTCGACACCGGTTTGGACATCGGTACATTTTGGGAAGCCACGAGTCCGTTCCGATTCCGTATCTCGGTAAAATACCTCAGTCCTTCGAGCGTATCAGCGGTGAGTAACCCTGCTGGCCTGGACGGCTGGTCGTTCAGGGATTCTGGTGAAACTTCCATCTTCCTTCGTTTCGCCTCGTGGAAATCAATGGCCTCAGAGTCATCATCCATTCCATCCAGAACCTGGCCTTCCTCGCCTAGTGCGTCACCATCCTCTAACGCCCGCACTGCCCGCATCGCTTCGACAATACGGGGATCCATGCGGGCCTTGATGGCCTCTTGCCCCAGCTCCTCTAACCGGTGCTTCTCAGCCACCTTTTGGACGGGGTTAGGATCTTCGGTGGCCCATCGGACATTGAGAATCTCGTCATTGTCCAGTGATTGGCATGCCATCGCCTCCTTGGCAAATTGGGCGCCCAGCTCGGATACGTAGGTCACAAATGCAACGCTTCGATATTGAAGGACCCGGACTGAAGAAGATATCAGCACTCCAGAAATACACTCCAGGGCAGAAACGCACTTCGCTCGATCTCTCCCCACTCTTTAAAGTGACGGTTCACGATCTCCTCGGTCTCGGGTCCTGGCCCAGTCTCCTTGATCCGGCCAACGTATAATGTGCGATTTTGACGATTGAAGCTACCTACGCCACCCATGTCGTCGCGGTAATCGGCAAACTTGTCTCTTGCAAAGCAGTCTTTCGAGCTGTCTGGCAAGTCGTTGTTTGGGTCCGGAAGGACGTGGAGATAGTTGCATTCCCAGCCATAGGGACAGCAGCCGCGCGCAAAGAAGAGACAACGATATCTGACGCCAGTTTGGTTGGCACGGGTGAGGCCGCTGTCCTTTTTTATGTTACACCGCGTTTGTGACTTTACTTTGCTGGAGCCTTGTTAGAAACTAGTATGGCAAACCTGTCGGCAATACTCACTTTGAATAGTTGTCCTCGCGATCCCCACCAGCCCATTTGTTGTACCAGATGTCTGTTGTACTGTGTTAGGGACGACGTCGACGCAGATGAATTGAATGGACTGACTGTACTCCTTGCCGGTCTGGATCGTCTCTTTCTTGTCGACGTCGCCAGCCTTGACTTGTTTTCTGGCCGGCTTTAGCTTCTTCGCTGGCTTTGGAGTTACTGACGTGACAGCTTGGATTTGTTCGTCGGCGCTCATCGTCGTAGTCAACGTTGACAAACTGCAAAGGCATTGGCTCTTCGTTCAAGGTCACGTGGATACCACGTGGCTGAGTGACGGGCCGGGGCCGAGGGGCGCAATGTCAATGTCGGTCGCGCGCCGCATAACACCTGATCAACGTCACCACCACCACCGGGGCTCAACACTCCTCATGACCCGCCGCTCTTCACTGTTGACGTCCACGACGCCGACAAACACCTCGCCCGCAGACGTAACCATCGGCCATGTGTAGGTCCATTTTCTCGTCATGAACATGCTCGCCGAAAGGCTCTCATACACCGCCCCTGCCCCTCCAGCCAACTGCGTGACCTCATCATTTGTCCTCGGGAACCAGGCCTAGTCAACTATGTACAAGGTTACTCCATCGTAGAGCATGATCTCTATGCTCCCGACATGGTGCGTTCCCCACTTTCCCCCTGCCCAGGTCCTCACATCCTCTTCGCATACTAGGCCGTCCGGAGCATCGCCGACCTCTCGTTCAATCCAAATACTCTCGCCTCCATCCAGATCCCCAGTTCTGACATGACCCTCCTTGCCGCAGGTGGCCAGGAGGCAGAAATCCACCTCTCCCTCCACCAGCCTTCCTCCCGATCACAACGGAGGGGAGAACCGTCCCCTCGCCTACGCTGCAACAATGCAGTCTGGCAGTACTACAGGAAGCTCCGTGGTTCGATCAACAATTCTGTCTTACTCAGCTCGCTGAGTTTGACGAGGTCCGCGGAGAGCAGCGTGGAACCTCGCCTCGTCGTCAGCAACAACGATTGCACTGTACGCTTCTACGACGTCGCCGTCCGTGGTGAATCTTCACCAAAAGGCCTCCGAATATCGGGAAACCTGAAGCTCGAGGAGCCTATCAATCATTGTGTGTGCCTCGTATCCCCTTTCCGTTCTTTGTCCTGACCTCGTATTCCTCGTTAGCGTCGATATCCCCGGATGGGAGGACACTCCTCTCTGTCGGGGATTCACCACAGATTTACCTTCATCACCTCACTGGCGGTTCCTGCATCACATTCGCGCCTATTGTCACGCTCAATGTTCCCCCTCCCGACGCCAGACTCTACTCATCCTCGCTTTCTGCATCCTTCTCCACCGCCTTCTCACACGATGGTATGAAATTCGCAGTTGCTTCTCAAGAAGGCGTCGTCGCTATCTGGGACGTGCGAAGTACGATACCGATAAAGGTCATTCAAACAGACAAAACAAGGCTGCCGGTTGGACACCTTGGGAATGGAGATGAAAGTAGCATGCTCAGTGATTACCCGTGGGACTGGACAAGAGGCAACTCGAAGGCCCCAGGTTGGGGTGCGCGCAGTGTCAAGTTTGGCGCTGGTGGTATGCATGGTCAGCCGGGCCATGAAATTATGACATTCACAGAGGTAAGATTCGCCTTTATGCTTGAGCAAGCTAGAATTCGTTCATATTATTTCTAGCACACGAACTTTCTCCATGTGGTTGATGCCCGCACTTTTGAGACAGAAGACATCATTCGCATACCTGGCATCATGGAGCGCGATGTGTCGCGTCTGACATCACACCCCTTATCGATATCTCCCGCACCGTCTGATGCGCCCCACCCTTCTGCCACCCCACCGATCACGCAATTTTCGCAAACCCCACGTGCCATTCGCACAGTGGAAGAAAATGTTCATGTTAATTCCTTCCCTAACAGTGGGGTGTTGACCACGCGGCGACCTTCACATCGCATTGCTAGGCGACGTGACGGCGAGGATGGCGAGGGGTATAGCAATGGTGACTTAGCACCTCTTGGGGACACCACGGTGCAAGAAAACATCCGAGAAGCATTCTCACGTCGGACCATTCGGGCATATCTTGCACACCGAACAGATATCTATCCACAGGCTGCAATGCGAGCGGCTGCGAACCCACACGGATATGTCAACAATGACGTCGATGGAGAAGATGTAGACGGCATGGATGTCGACGAACCAGAAACAGACTGTATTTCGCATGCACCTTCGCGTTCGTCTTCTCCGCCGCCTTCCGTCCACGTTCCACTGCATACGTCACCCTCACTGTCTCGTAACACTGCCCTTGCTCGATTTTCGAACGCACGACACCCGCACCACTCCAGTCGCCGAACGACAGCAAAAATGGCTGAGCAGCTAGAGAACCCGGATCTAGACATTGCGGGAACGTGTTTTGATCCTCATGGCGGGAAGATTTATGTTGCCACGACGGACAGCGTTTCGGAATGGGCAGTTAGCGGGGCGAACAAACGGTGGTGGGGATGCAATGCGTGGGCATGATATTGTCCCGCCGAGGATGCCACCTAGGATTATCGTCTCGATGACACTTGTTCGATGTATGGGTAATTTCTGATTGATCTTATCATGTCCCACTCAGTCTTGCTGGCACTGCTGGCTGTATCGCATCCCTGTACTACTACTACATGTTGTAGCTGACATCATTGCCACTCTGTATTCTCAGTCTCGCTAGTATGTACCACGCCGTGTAGTGTTGTTGGCTGTGGTTCCACTGGGAATTCCTGTATTCGACCACATTCCATGTTGGTGGGCGTGTTTCGTCGCGCTGTACTTTCGAGGACCTCTCCCCTCCAGCTCCAAAGGCAGTCCCTCCTCGCCCTACACCGCTTCCCTCCTCGACCGTCCACCTCGCTCGCTCGACGCCTTTCCACCTCCCCTCACCTCCACAGCCAACCTGGCCCCGACCATGTGACAGCCAAGGAGCAGCGTCGCAAGGACTGGATGGTCGTTCGCAAGCTCATTGGCAACGTCTGGCCAAAGCATGACTGGAACACACGCTTTCGTGTCGTCCTCGGCTTCGCCCTCTTGATCAGCGGCAAGGTTCTCAACGTTCAAGTCCCACAGCTATTCAAGCACGTCATCGACGCACTCAACCTCGATGTCTCCGCTACTTCCACCGTCTGGGTCGTCGCGGGCTCCCTCATCCTCGGTTGTACGTAGCCGCGCTTCCTTACAGACCCAATCTCACCCCACCCAGACGGCGCTGCGCGCATCGGAGCGACCGTATTCGGTGAACTTTTGAATGCAGTGTTTGCCAACATCGGTCAACGTGCCATACGCAAGGTCTCTCGCGAAACTTTTGAACAGCTGCTCAACCTGAATCTCAAATTCCATCTCTCCCGGCAAACCGGTGGACTCACCCGTGCCATCGACCGCGGGACAAAGTGCGCTTTACCCACCTCCGCCACTCCTTTCCTTCTAATAGGTCGATAGGGGCATCACATTTATGCTACAGGCTATCCTGTTCCGTATCGTCCCTACCGCCTTGGAGATATCCATGGTGTGCGGCATCCTCGTACGTGTGGCCTCCTCTCCATCGACACCTTTATATATTGCAGCATAGACGTATAAATTCGGCTGGGATTTTGCCGCGATCACGGCAACTACCCTAGCCGCATATACCTGGTTTACCGTCCGAACTACTTCTTGGAGGTCAGTGCCAAGCGCGTTTTTCCCCCACTCTCTCATATGTTGGTAGAACGCAGTTTCGACGTAATGCGAACAAAGCCGATAACATGGCTGCCTCGTCGGCCGTCGACTCTCTCATCAACTACGAGGCGGTCAAGGTCTGTACACCCATTCGCTTCTCTTGCAGATCCTCATGGTCCATTCTGCAGCATTTCAACAATGAGAAATTCGAGGTTGCCCAGTATGACGCTCATCTGAAGCGATACGAGAAATCGTCTGTCTTGATCACGACTTCCTTGGCGTACCTGAACTCTGGCCAAAACGTGATATTCTCTTCGGCATTGACGGCGACCATGTTTTTGGCCGCCCAGGGAGTACTCAGTGGTGAGAATATTCTCAGACTGGTTGCCTCATTATTTGATGAAACGACGCTCAGGGACTATGACTGTCGGTGATCTCGTCATGGTCAATCAGTTGATATTCCAGTTATCTCTTCCCCTCAACTTCTTGGGCAGCATGTATCGCGAGCTCCGACAGAATTTATTGGATATGGAAATATTGTTCACTCTTCAAACCGAGAATGTACCGCCGAAGGTGGGCGTCTCGACAAACCCCGTGACTCTTATCTTATTGTTATGCAGGACAAGCCCGAGGCACAACCACTGGCGCTCAAGGGAGGTTCTATTCGCTTCGAAAACGTCGATTTTGGATATCATCCTGATCGTCCTATATTCCACAATCTCTCCTTCACTGTTCCAGCTGGAAAGAAGGTAGCCATTGTCGGGCCTTCGGGCTGTGGCAAATCCACCGTCTTCCGACTTCTGTTCAGATTCTACGATCCTTCCTCCGGTCGCATCTTCATTGATGACCAAGACATCCAAGATGTACAAGTGGAAAGCCTCCGCAGAGCCGTAGGTGTCGTTCCGCAGGATACACCCCTTTTCCATTCCGACATCATGCACAATGTCCGGTATGGACGCCTTGATGCGACTGACGAAGAAGTGAAGACGGCTGCTATCAAAGCGAGCGTGCATGATACCATCATGGGTCTGCCGGATGGGTATAAGACGAATGTCGGTGAGCGAGGACTCATGATCTCGGGAGGCGAGAAGCAACGGTTGGCAATCGCGCGTGTACTTTTGAAGGACCCACCGATATTATTTTTCGACGAAGCCGTGAGGACGATTCTTCGAGTTTTGCAAGAGCGCTGTTATTGATGCATGTTTTACTCCAGACATCGGCTCTTGATGCACACACTGAGGCGGAGATCATGAAGAGCATTAATAACACTCTATTGCACAGCGGGAGGACGAGTATATTTATCGCACATAGACTACGCACCGTAGTCGAAGCAGGCAAGTCCATTCTAGCAGTTAGGTTCCGCGGTACTAATTTTAGACGATACTCATAGACCTAATTATAGTGCTCAAGGAGGGCCAAGTCATAGAGAAAGGTACACACGAGGAACTATTGCGTTTGGGCGGACTGTACCACGACATGTGGGTACAACAATCAGCATCGGATCATGTATTGGAAAGTGCGGGTCAGCAGCATCAATAGACACTTTCTTCGCATGGACACAGCCATGGCATGTTCCTCGTGAAACAATTCTTGGTGAGAGTCTTGAGTCCCAAGCCCCCATTGCATTACCTTCTCATCGATGTCGACAAATCTGTTCGCAACCGTCTGTCGCGTTCACAATATCTCTAACTTGGCGCGATCCTATGGTCTGCTCAAAGGTTGTTCTCACAGGGCAACGGTATGTTAAACCGACATATTTGGCTAGCTCGGAATAGTACAGCCTGTTTCTGACCCGGGTTCTTTGTAGCACACGTAATGAGCACGGAATGTTCGATCCGTCCCAGGTACAACGGCCAGCATCATATTCACTGCCCCATGGTACATCGGCCCGCGAAGCTGCTGAATTAGGCTAAGCCAGCCAGGACGTTCGGCCACAACACCCCAGCAACATAATCATAATGAATTCGGCGGGACCTAATATCACCGTACTTACCCCGGCGATACAGCCTGTTTCCACGCCTGAGGATACTAGCCCGGAGGAGGCAGTGGGCGTGCTATATGCATAATATCCGCACCGACGACGTCCTGCAGAATCAAGCCATTCTATCTCCTCGTCATGTCAGTTCTAACCCCCCTCCAGATTGTGAAAGATTTGCGTCTGGTACGGTGCGTCCGAATCCGAGTTTGTTCCTCGTCCCGAGAGCCGAAAATCGTTACCCTCTTCGTACCTAGAACGATGTCTTACAGCAGCTATGCTCTGCTCGTATGGGATTACTTGTTGACGCTGGACGATGAGGTAGGACATCCTCACCCTCCATGCGCGAGGCATGATCTTTCTTACGCTCAGGTCTCAGGTGACATATATCTGGAAGAGCCCATCCTCGGTTGTCAAGTACTTATTTATCGGAAATCGCTATGTGAATCTCCTCATGCAACCGGTCGGTATCTCTCAACTGAGTGGGGTTCTTGCATTGCATTCAGACTCGGTGAGTGGTGCTCCTGAATCACTCGATGGTTGATTCGAGGTTGGAAATCAGGCCTGTCTTGCCTTTGGCTGGGTCCTGGCTCTCACCCAATTCTGGTCCTATACCTCTGTGCACAGTACGTCCTATTTGGCTCCGATAGCAAATGTTGCGAATCGTTTTGCCAGTTCTGGTGCTGTTGCGGATTTGGGTCGTGTATGGCCGCACCCGCAAGGTTACCATCACGCTCGCGGCGGTGCTCTTCGTCTATTCGGGTGCCATTTTCGCAATGGTGGCATATATCATTTTTGAACTCAACTGTAGGTTGAGCTGCGCAAGCAAAGGTTACATGACATACTGACAAAGTTGCTTGTAGTCAGCCCGCATGCCGTTTCATCTGGGAAATGCAGTGGGGAGCTGGCTCGTATGTATGACCAGACATGTCGAAGCTAGTGGCACTAACACTATATGCTTCATTTAGCTTTATCGGTGAGTACCTTGCCGCATCAAAAACAATCACCTATTCTGAGACACGCTCTCAGTGGTTGATATGGGTGGTCCAGTGCGTTTTCCGGTCTCCATCAAGACAAGGGGCTGCTACTATTAACTAATCGCACTGTAGATTTGTTTTCGAAATCTGTCTGTTGGGGTTGATGATTTTTACGCTCAGACGACAGAAACAGAAGTCCACGTCTGTATTCTCTCCCGTGTCACGTCTCATTCGTAGCCTCTACATACATGCCGTCATTTTCTTCCTGGTAGGTAGCGTGACCATATCACTCGCCCTCCATCCCTCCAACAACTCACTCCTAGGCGAATTCGCTCGGCTATACTCTGAATATCATTGCATGGTGCGTTAAGCAGTTGCTCACAGTGGATTATATCAATGCGGCATGAACACGATCAGGACTGCCCTTGTCGAGGTAAGCGATGAAACCAACAACCGAGCACACGACACGTCTGACGTGTTTCGATAGACGCCGCACTACTATGACACTACCTCGTCCGTTTTTTTATGCGCGTGCAACAAAGACGCTGATGCCGTGCGTTCGTTCACAGGCTCACCATCGCTCTCGTCAGCGTTACGGGTCAACGGCTTGCCATCGACCTGAGGCGTTTACATATCCAGGACGTCACCCAGTCGGCGGTCAGCAGGGAGGTGGAACGTCAATTGGCAGCGTTTGATGATAACGTTGTCGTGTCCTAGAGTTCGCACTGCATCGCAGGGCGAAAAAAATGGACCAGCCACACGCTACGGTATTCATGTCAATGCATGGACGTATCATACATGGCTGCGTGCGGACAGGGTAGATCGTTCTACCAAGATCACGTCGGACGTTGTTTCAATGGACATTGTTCATACCATACGGACTCGGCAACTTAGCTACATACAGTACCTACCAATTATTTGAAGAGGGCTACAATGTATTTCTCTACTGCGTGGGACAATGACAACTTGAAGCTACAGTAGACCCTGATGCATCAACTACTACGGCAGGGTGTAGACTGTCCAGCACTCGGTGATGGTATCGATGATCATCATAGTGAAGTACTTGTTGCCGAGCGACACATACATGCAATGAGTAAGGCGTACTGATGTTTGAAGACTTCATTCTACGCGCCCGCGCAACCAGCTCAGTAGGCCTTTGGTTCCTTCACGCTCCCAAATTCTCCTCTGAGGAATCCGGAAGCTGTAAAACGCACGAATGAATAACCCTGTCATGTACACGCCATGAGCGACTTACATGTTGCCATCCACCAGGAAAACGTCCAGCGGTAACAAGCCGAGTGTCGGAGGCAGCTTGGAGATTTCATTGTCTCTCAAGTCTAATTCCTCGAGCTTCCAGTCCGGGACAGAGCGGTGGCCCTTGAAGATTTCCGCGACTTCCTGGAAGCCATCGAGCGTCGTGATGCGGTTCCCTCGAAGTCGGAGGTGCCTCAGTCCTGCACGACCAGCAGGAGTATCTTGTGCAGATGCCATAACGAGGCTGACCAAGACGTCTTTGTGCAGCGCGGCGGACGTCAGCGCATTGTACGACACATCCAGCGTCCTCAGCTTAGGAAATAGCCGTGTAAGCAATGGCAAAAAGGGTTCGCTTGATTTGATGGGCGTTGCGCTCCCCTCGACCTGGCGTGTGACTGCAACGTTATCGCCAAAACCGCATCCATCCAGGACAAGTTCTTCCAGGGTTGGTATTAGTCCGGCATCCATTTCAGGTTGGCAACAAGGCAGCGAGACGGACAAGTCTAGTTTCCTATTGCTGAGTATGAGGATCTTGAGCGTTTGTGCGAAGGACTGTGAAGATATGACTGCTATAGGAAGACTTGGTGTAGGCAAAGCGATGTCAGCTTTTCCTGATGTGGGATGTGCATTCAAGGCAGACGTAGCGAGAGAAAAGGACCTCATATGCGATCTCGGAGGAGGCGCCGAAGGGGGAAGGGTGAGTGTTTGGGTGGCTGCGTGGTAGTACTGAGGGTTGCTCAAGTTGAACGTCGGTGGTGAGACACCTTGCGGCGGGGGCGAACTTGGATGACCGATACCGGTGACTAAACTTCTTGTTCCCCGCGAGGACAGAGCAGTGACCGAAGATTCAGTTGCTGCGGCGGCGGCGGCGGCTCTTGCTCGTCTTCTACCACCCTCGGTCAGCAAGCCCTGCTCTACTTCGATCTCCCATGCTTCCTTGGTCGGCTCTTCGCGTGAGGCACGGTCTGTGGGCCTTGGTGTTGGACCTCCGTCTGCCAGTGACTTTCCACTCCTGTGTCTCACCCTGCGTTCTGCTTCAATTTCCCAAGCTTCTTTCAGAACCTTCTTCCCAACAGTTATCCTAAGAGTGCCTTCTGGCGGTTCGTCTGTAGTCAAATCAAATACAATTGATTGCTTCAAACCGGAGAATGCCAACGATACAACTTCAGCGCTTGCACGCGTCTCTTCGAGGTCAAGAATGCGCAATGAACTTCGAGAAAAATCTCCAGTGAGGAGAGTAGGTGGGAAGGCATCATCCCCGATGTCCGCGTTTGCCAGACGAAGTTCTTTTAATTGACTGAGACCCCAAAGCGCACGGATGAGAACCGAAGAATCAGAGTTTCCTGAAGCGATGGGGTTTGAGGACAAATTAATCTTGGATAAGCCGGAGGGAAAATTCTTGTGATCGATGGTGAAAGCGGTCAATTTGTTGAAAGAGACGTCGAGCGACACGAGGCGTGGCAAAGGTACAGCAGCACGAGTGGTCACTGGGCCAAAGAATCCTCCGGAGCTATAGGTGTCCGTTCGCGATCGACGGGAGGAACTTGAAAATGGTTCACCAAATGGCAGGGCGACTAGTGCATTATGTGAGAGATTTAAGATGGAGAGTGTAGGGAGTGTGAAGAGATTAATAGGAACCGATGTTAACGAGTTATGCGAAAGGTCTAGGCTAGTAAGCGCTGTCAAGTCAGCAAAAGTGTCTGGTAGAGCGCAGATCTTGTTTTGATGTAGCTTTCGCGGTAGTCAGTGAAACACGCCGGCAACGAGGAGAACAGACATACATCGACGGACTTGAGTGATCCAAAGAGCGAGATTTCATGTTGGATTTCGACGATCTCATTGTTCCATGCTTTCAACACTTGTAGGTCCTGTGCTTCAAACCATGCGGGGCCACCACGTTGTCCGGACCGCTTTCCTATTGCCTCTGAGGAACCTATTGGGGGTTCTTGCGGAACCGACTTCAACGCATCGGGCTTTACTCCCAAGTGGATCTCAAACAAGGCGGACGGCAAGCATGGCAATAAACGCGAAGCAAGATTGATTGAGCCTGTCATGTAAATCTTGTCTGGTTAACTTTCCAGGAGCAAGAGAGAACTAGCGTCCACACCTGTAGTACGGGCACGTTCAATGGTTTCTTTCACGGACCACCGACCGAGATCAGCATTTTCGTCTGCCTCTTTCTTGGTCGGACTGCTGTCAGGACCAGCATCCTCCAACGTGTCGAGGCTCTCGAAGCCTGAGCTTCCACCGACGACTGGTCTTGCGGCCGCCTTTTTGGCTTCTGCACGTTTGAGGGCGATGGCTTCTTTGATATTAAGAGGTGTCTTGGGAAGTGGGATCTCTGCTTCGGATGGAGCGCGACGAATCGGTTTGGAAGGCGACTTCGGGATCGACTTTGTGCGAACACGAGGGGTCAAAGGAGGCGCTACCGCGCTAGCGGATAGTTTGGACGGAGACGGTGCTCGGGAACGTGAAGACGGAGGAACCAAAGCGGTTTTTACTGTCGGTCTGGAAGAGGGGGGCACACGAGACATGGCTTAGAGCGTCACTACGCACAACGTTTATGTTCGTACTAGGAGAAAAGGAGAACGACGAAATTATGTACGAGTGGAATTCCAACGTTGAGTCACATGGAATTATTACGAAACTATAGTCGAACTACTCGTCACTTGTAGACTCGTTCCCGTCGTCGTCTTCATACAAATGCACATTATTGATGCCTTGTTCCGCCTCCCGAAGCTCTGCATACCCTTCCTCTTCATCACGTCTGTATTTAGTGAGATCGAAGTCGTCTGATTCATCTCCCTCGTCTTGATCTTCGAACCACTCTGGGTTGTATTGGAACTATACCCATGTTAATGAAGCCATCATAACCCGGAGCAAAACTTACTAAGTCTCTGCCGCTCATGCCAGTGAGTTTGCCAGCTGCATGTTGCGTTTCCTTGGCTTTGCGCAATGCCTCTGCTTCTGCCTCCTTCTTGTCCATTCGTGTCTTCTTCCAGATGGCGAAAGTTTCAGGAGTAACTGGTGTGAGGTTGGGGCCCAGTTTGTGACGCTAGAACAAAATGAGCCCCTCAAATCTTCTTGCAGTGTGCAACCCTACCTCTGTCTCTAGGAACTCCTCGAGCGATATCATATTAGCTTTTGCAGCCTCCTCCGTAGCCTTTCTCTCCGACTTCAAGACAAAGCCAGGAGGTAAGGCATGCCGATATTGGCACTTCTCACCACCGTTGGGACATTCCCAGAACCACCCAAACCTACAGAATAGGGAAATGAGTTGAAGATACGGTGGGTGCTGAGAAATATTGCCTACTTTTTCGTTTCAATGGCCTCGACGAAGTATTTGCAAACAATCTAGATATGTACATGAGCAATGCACACTGAAAGATATTGTCACGCACGTCTGTTGTGGTCCGCGGATTACCATGCTTTGACGATACTACACTTCGCAACTTCGCCTCGTCCCAGTTCTCCATCGTGTCTGTAGCATGACGTTGGTATGATGACGAGAAGTGACATATTTCCACGAACCATTCATCTTCTCCTCCCGGCTGTCTTCGTAGAGGTTTTTCTTCTCTACCTTCCGGCCAACACTGAGATCATGGCTAAACCTGCATTTGTTACCTTTCTCACAGGTCCCAACTTTGTAGAACGCGCAGAGAACAGTTTTGGGATCAACACCGAACGGTAATTTTTGCACCTGCACGGGCTTCAACAAGGCAGCTTCTTCTTTCTTGCGCTTCTCCTCCTCCAACTGGGCCTTGGCTCGTAGCTCTTTTTCTTTCTCCTTTGCAAGTGCTTCCTTGGATTTTCCTGCACTGGCAGCCTGCGCCTGGATCTGTTGTACTTGTTTCTGGACCTTGGCTGACTTGTTTTTCTACAAACCGCCGTCTTCAACGTCATGGTCAGTCAATTCGCGCAAACGCACATTCTTCAATCCAAAGGTCTTCGCAGGAAACCTTGATCAGTTAGTCTAAGATACAAACTGCGACTGATAAGATCACCTTGTCTTCTTTCACCTTGGAAGATGACGGTGCATTTTGTTTCTTTGGAGGCATTCCAAGGTATCGATGGCTGTCTTTCTTGAACTCCTTTGAAACGGTATCGGGGTTGATAATAGCGTCCCAATTAGCTGGGGTTGTCGAGGTTCGGTGTGGGTTACTTTGTTGAGGTCCAGCCTAATACAGTCACGGTCACAGAAATTCACACCGAACACTGCACACCCGTCGGACGGCGTTTCGCTGCTCCGCGTCCCGAGTTGTAGTAACCGAGTCAGTGTGCAGTGACCAATCCAATCAATCACCATGCAATGGAGCGTACCGCCTTGAGCGCCCGACTATCACCTACAGATATATAAACCACACCTCGCACCCTTCTTTTACCTCGACGAATCCTCCCTGCTTTAGCGATGTCAACATCACTGTCCCTCGTGTTCACCGGCCAACCAATGGCGAACCGTCTCTCCACAGTGTTTGCGAGTCTATCACTGACGTCAATGTCAGCCCCATGCCCCTTTTCGTTGCGATCACTGATCGAGTCAATGTACCAGCGTCTTTGTGATATTAACTAGCCAAGTCGGGCTGTACCTCTGGAGAAAAGGTGTCCATAGTCGTGATCCTTTTTGGATCAGAGGCGTTGTGGGTAATTCACAGACATGTAAGGAGCATCCGTACTGACGCGCCTGTGAGTATAGGTCATATTCGTCTGGTGAGTTCGTGTTATGTGCACATCAAGAATCAACTGACGAGAAAAGGTTGGTGCAAGCATTGGAATTGTGAGTATGCTGGTACTCGAGTTATGCGTGACCTTTCTACTAAGGCTTTCAACACAAGTGCACTATCGTGCCACATGACTGCTATGGCCCACAGTAACGAGTCTACAATGTCCAAGGTACTAATCAAGGAATGTTTTAAGTATGTGAGCATTTTTTTGACGAAAACTTGGGGTAATCCTTGGATGCCGTTGATAGGGAATGGGCAATATATATTGCAACATGTGTAATAAGGTAATTTTTATGTTTGGTGCAGTGGCTAATCTCTGGATTTTAGGTGACAACTGAAACTTTTGTCCATGCATATTTTATCAGTCGGATCTATATCTGTAAGTAACAGAACTTGCTTCTTCCAGATAAATGAGGATCCATAGTGACTCTAGTGGAAACCAATCAATCCCATATGATCTCAATAATACTTGTATGTTCAAATCTATGAATATTTGAGAAACAATACTAATCTGCATTTAGTACCTCATGTTAATTCTCGAAGGAGGTAAAAGTTTTATACAACATGGTTGACAAGTTGTATTAATTCCAAGCAGTCTTTGGATTCATCTCCATACTATCTTTGTGTGTGGTTCATTTCAAAACAAATGGATTAGACTACTAACTTTTATATATTATTTATTAGTGCACTCTCTAGTCCCAAAGAATCTGAGATTGTGGTCTCGGTCGTAGGTACTCCCTATTTGCTGACCATTTTTCATATTGATTGAATCCAATAGTGGTCATTTCCTGTTTGGCTGGGGTTCTCCATTCTACTGGACATTTCAATTGCTGGATCAGTATGTTATATTCTGAAAAAAGATGGTCCTTTTATATCCATGAGGTGAGTTGTATTGGTAAATGGAATCAACTTACCAACAGTATTGATTTACAGATTGAATTTGTGGGTTAAGAGGTTTACAAGGTTTTGCATTCAAACTGGACTATTAACTAGGTACTGTGGTATTGATTTCAAGGTGACTATGTTACTGATAGGGATTGATATCAGCCTAGTCACAGGGATTACAATGGTCCTCGTAAGTGTTTATCTAAGTTTCTGAAAATTTATCTGACGAAAATGTACTAAGTGGGCAGTAGCTCAGCTTGCTCCAGAACATCTACTGATGTGCTTTCCTGTTGGGGGTAGTGAGTGCATTACTCTCCATTACTTTATTCTGGTTATCAACTAACCATTCCTTCAAATAGTTTATGCACTATGCTTCATGGCCAAGTTAGTTCTATATTATCATCTTTGCAATGAAAATCTGACATCTTCCATGTAAAGTTTAATTGCCAGAGAATCTTATTTCGACCAGCCACAAGCAAATGATGGTGATGAATGCTTTGAAATAGCAACAGAAACCATTGTTTTTGCTACTCCTGGGGATGGTGAAAAGGTGTGTCCTTTGGTATAGAGTGCTTACATGGAATCTTACAGTTTTTAGGGTGAAATTCCCTCCGAGGTGAATTAGAGAGCATTTAATACTGTGTTCAATTTACTTAGTAGAGTCCGAGAAGCACTGTTCTGGATGCTATACTTACGAAAGATAGCGGACAGTATGTATTGTACATCTGTTATTTGGCTGGAAGAGATCAAATTCATATCACGGCTACTGATTTCTGCAAGACGAAGTAACTCGATCATGCATGAGGTTATAATCTATGCTGGTATACTTTCCGGGACAAGAGGGACCAACCACCAAACTTCATTTTGAGTGGATACTCAACCCGGCTGGCGGATCCCACACTCCAAGCTCATTCTTGATATCCTGGACCTCCTGGTTCCATCTCTCTTCCCAGTAGACCGTTAGAAGACATTGCGCACTTCCACCACACCTGATCCCCCATGGTACAAATTCGTGCCAAAGCCTATCACGTTGTGCCTTCTTCATCTTGACAGATGCTCCAAGTGCTAGAGCGGTCATGGGAAACCCCAAATTGGCGAACTCGAACACTTTAAGGGCGAGTTCTGGTAGGGCGGAGACGCGAAGACCAAAGAGAGCATGGTAGAAATCGTGGGTTTCACGATATCGTTGCATGACATAGGCGAGTTCTGGGTCATCGACATAGTGAACCTACGAGAGGATGAGAACTCCTGCAACGACGGCAAAAAAAGAGAAAGCAAACCGGTTCTCGAGAATCAGGAGTGACATTGCATACTTCGAGCCATCTCGTGTATTCTCTTCCGAACGTCCCGTCTGGAAGTTCTTTGAGCCTTTGTAAGTTCAAGGTCTTCGAGTTAACGCGCGGGCGGTGTTTAAGGATCCGACGTCCTTCTGGAGAGTCCAGCATCGCGTCGCGCAACCCTGGTAATGTAGAACCTGCTGTGGTTTCGCCAAGAGCGGCTACCATGTCTAAGGCATATCAAGAAGATGAAACTGCCACCATCCATTGTCAAAGGGCTTTACTTACCGCCACGCCTTGTGTCCATGAATGCCATAAGGGCGGAGCCTACGGTAAGGAATGCATTTTCAAACGGGTTGAGGGGAATGTGACCTGGGTAGTTGGGCGACCGATGTAACAGTGAGCTTGTTTGGAATGTGCGAGACGCGTGCACGAGGATCTGAGGATTACGGGCAACATTCATGGCACCCGTACAACTTCGCGAAGGTGACTCGGACTTACATAAGCCTATAGGACAAAGGACAGCTTTGACGGAACGCCCATTATAATGGGCGCGGTTACAGCTCCCTTTGCATTGCCCCCGCTCCACGAGAACTTGAGCGTGGAACTTCCACAACCGAGTGTGGACGTTCCATTCCACAATGTCAAAGCGTAAGTTTGCCCCATATACATATAAAGTTGGGATCAAACAACTTGCATTGATAGTCCTCCTCGGCCAACATGCAATCCGAGCGCCACAACGCTGCATCTCCCATCCCCCGGATCGTCACCGATGGCCACGTTGATCTACGCATAAATCACCATGTGATACCTGATACTCGCCGATTTGCTGGTATATTCCCCTTGGAGGTTCCAGAAGCCGCCTCCTGTGGTGATGCCTCACACGAAGAACAAGACGACAGCGATGACATTTCGCGCTTCGAATTCGTTGCTGCCCTCAATAAAAACGCCTCTACATCTCAAGTTGCGTCAGTTGCAAGCGCGAATCAAAGTTCGACCCTGAGCGCAGCCCAACAACTCGTTACTCGTTATCGTGCGATTCATGGTAGCGACCACGTGCCGGAGCGTGTCACGACGGAAACTGGAGAAAAGGACTCTCAAATGCCTGTCGACCAGCGCTCGATGTACACACTTGCCACCTCATCGGACACGCAGTCCATGATGGACATGATGTGGAGACCGAAACCCAAGGTTCATATGCGTCGCGCTGATCAACGCGCCCTCATGCAAGCTGTACGTTGTTCTTCCTCGGATGACTGGGTATCGTTAACATGATTGCCGTAGCAAACTCAGGCGATTGCAATGATGAACAATGCCGGTTTGAAGCCCACGAGTAAGATTCAATGTCGCCGTCGGGGATGCGCAGATATTCTGTCGGACGTCGAAGCCCTCAAGTACCATCTTCATATCCACAATATCGCAGACTCGGCTGTCAAGCGCAATGATACTCCGGTCTGCACTACCCGCAAATCACTTTCCCTGGTTGAGTCCAGTGCTTCCATTTCAAACGTCCCGAAGAGAAGCCACTCTCGCTCAAAATCCTCTCTCCTGACGCAGCACAAACGTTTGGCGACTTCTCCCCTTCCTAGGAAGCTTTCAGCTGGCAGTTTCCTTCCCTCACTTTTCTCCCCACGCGAGAGCACCCCGGAAGTTCAAGAGATTCCTAGTCTTACGACTGTTGCCAGGGCATTTACACCAGATCCTAGTACGAACAAGCCAACTGGTCTTCTGCCCGTGTGGACCGATGGGACACGCTCCGCCCACACGTCGACGCCCTCCCGTGGTCGAAGAACGAGGAAGGGGAGCATAGGTGTCTCTGTAGATACTGAGTGCAACCCAAGCATCGCCATGTTACTTTCTCCACCTTCATCACCGAAGATGCGTGGCCATCTTGTGCTTGCACCGCACGAAAAATCAGTTGCGCTCGGCTCTACCAAGGATAGCAAGAGCGACAACTACGCTTCCTTCCGGCACGAGATGCATCCGGTGTCTGAACAGCTCACGGGGTCGCGGAGTCCCATGAGAGCGCTCAGTCCAACGAGGGCTATGAGCCCTATCCGGGGTAAGAATACATCCTGATCAGCTCAAGTTGTGCACTGCTGATGCATGTTGCTGTAGACGGCATTAAGCGTATCTTATCCATTGCGCGGCCTGATAATGTCCCTATAAGTGAATTGTAGAGACCCTGGCCACTTATTCTATCGCAGCCGGTACTGTGTTACATTTACATTTCAGCATGGTTTCTTATCTCTGCATGTTTTTCATCACTCACATTTCACTACATTATACGTATTTCTTTCATCTCACCTCAGCATACAGCGTTTCATTACACAATTGTTGTACTATTGCAATGCCTGTTTATATTTTACATAACATGTTGTTTGGTTGTGGACTCCGTAATAAATAGCCATGGATTGATGTCACGTCATACGTGACATGCTAAGATGAGTCATAATTCACGACCATATCCGTATCTCAAGCCCCACAAAACCGGCCTCATGTTCCACGAGATAGATGACAGCTTCAGGATATCAGACCGCTCTACCCGCCTTGGCCGCACAGGTTCTTGAGCAGTAAGGATGCTTCCCAAAGCGAGGCTTTGAGCGACAAAACTGCGAGAGAAAATGTAATCAGCAATGGCTCGAGGGAAGATGTGGCGACTGAAGTACGTACGCTGCACATCTTGGTTGCTTCCGTGGCGCATGTCCGGCCGCAGTAAGGATGGTTTTGGAACTTGGGCCGTACCTGGCAGAACTGTATTGATTACCGATCAGACGACACGCTGTTTTAGAGCAGGTACTCCACGCACCTCACAAAGTCCACTACCATGAGGTGAAGGTACCTGGGGACTGCCAGGTCCGCTTCCCGGAACGGAACAATGTTGCACATTCACATTTGAAGTCAGTTGTGTGGGCACGAGGGAAGCAAGATCTTGGACTGATAAACGAGTGGAATCTCGTCGGGCAGTAGGAATGTGGGACGGGTTATCCTGCTCTTCGCGGAGTTCCTCTCGAATCCTCACGAGGGCTTTTCCGAGTTCATTGCGGCCAGAGCGATCAGCGCCAATTCCCCAGAAATAGTCACGTGGGGAATCCTGACCATGGACTGAATTCTAAGCCGAGAAAATAGATAGGATTCCTCTCACCTCGATGATATCAGCGTCGGCCGTTCCCAACAGGAGCGCTTTGAGGTCCGGATGTTGAGTGAATTTGAGGTGAAGAGCAATTTCCATCTAGGTTTGCAGGAGGAAACTCAGTCTGATTAAGTAGCTTCCACTGGAACGAAGGACAGGTACCTTTTCTACATTGACTTGTCTCCAATCCGAGCGCACCCATTTCTGGTATTGATGTGCCTCATCAAAAGCCAACATTGGTCTTTCACCGCAATTTCGAATCCGCTCCGCGATTTCTGGGTGGGCATCCACGAACTGCCATCGACGCCAGCGCGCAAAAGCCAATGTCAGCGTCTATTTTTGCAAGTGAACAGTGTGCAGTATGTACCTTGAATGCTTGAAATAAGTGCTCGCTCGTCGGATATCTTTTCCCTTTGTAAGTGACATCGTGCGGAGAAAAGTTGGTGAATTCATAGAATGGGTCATTCTTATCGTAAAACAGGATCGGCGGCGTCTTTGATGTTCGAAATGGAGCTACGGATGCACCGACTGGGGCAACAGGAGCAGTAAGGGGAGGATAGTCCGCGTCAGTGCTACTCGAGACACTCCGCGCTGGCGGCTTCAGGTAGGAGTTGCTGGATGATACATTAGAAGACGGAAGACGCCGGAAACAACCAGTCGCACCTTGGAGTAAAGTACTGTGTAACGGGTCTTTGTTTTTGTTTACCGGAGGCGGACTGGGGCGTAGTGGGAGATCCCCCGAGCCCAAAGAGTTTCATGATCCGACGGGTGTCTAGCATTCCGAGCGTGATCACAAAGATCGCAGCGAGTAGATAGAGAATTGTGAGGATATACAAGGGGGAGATGATCGTGTCAGCGCAAGTTCAAACAATAATTTCCTTCGCGACCCACGAGAACGGAGTTTCTTATAGGGCTCCTCCGAAAAGGCGATGTAGTTGACTCCCCACGACGAAAATATCTCGGAATGATGGGTTTCGCCACGAGGGGGAACCCGAATGGACTAGGATGGGCCAAGCATTAGAGTGACCTAGTTCATTTTGTTGCCGCGGCTGTACGCTTGACAAGCCAGCCAGTTACAACGTTTTTTCCAAGGCTGCGCCTTACTCCATCTTACTCACTTGCCTTTTCTGGAAGGCCTAGAACGCTAACAGCTGTAAACAGCGTGGATGCGGCATGGCGGACCATCCCAAAGCAGCTCCACGTACGTGACACGAATGGAACCAGTTCAGAGGCACGCGTTGCGTTAATTGTGCTGGTTTCAGAGCCGAAAACCGCGGGTATGTGGGGTTGACTAATTGTCTGTGTCGTTTTCAGCAACATGCATCGGTTCAGTCTCGTCATCTATGCCGATGAGGTGCAGTTGGGGTGAGGTGTGCCATGGGCAACATATAACCCTCCACTCTCCATCTTTCCTGTCCAGATCACAGCGCTAGCTCATCCTGCTCATGGCTTCTCCTCCTCACAAAGATGGATGGATAAAGTTGGTGCCTCCCGACGAGTTCTCTCTCGATAACCCAGTGAACAATTCCAATGGTCGACGGCTGGTCCGACTTGGCAAAGGCACCCCCAGCTTCGCTAAAGGTGTGTACTTATTTTTATATACTTCCCGTATTACGAAGGCTAATGCCGCTCCGAATATAGTTGAGCAACTCTTCATCAAAGGGTGGCGCCACCGTAAGAAAGCGCGACCCGATATCCAATATATCCTCAGGGTTCTCTGGCCAGAACCTGCGCTCGAGCCCTATCTCGACTATAGGTACAACTCTCTTCCCACTGGCGTACCCCTATCCATGACATGTCACAGAGATCGAGTCCAGGACATTATCAGAGCTAAAGATAAGCGCGGAAACGAGAAACTCCTTTTCCACGGAACCAACCGTGCATGCCTATTAGGAGAATCATCAGACAGCGTGCTCCTCTGCGATCTTAAAGAATGTTATCTGTGCTCCATTGTGCGCAGTTCATTTGATGTGAACAAATGTGGTAAGTCATTTTGCTCGCCTTCCTTTACCTGCTCTTATCCACCAATCAGGCGCGAAGAATTCGTTCAAGCGGTAAGTTACTTGGACTTCGTTCGAAGTAACTCTATTTTGATAGCGATGCAGCTTTGGACATGGCATCTATACCTCAACCTGCTCCTCGAGTACGTACTCTAATTCGATTTGCTAGCATCAACCATCATCTCTTATAAACAACAGAGGCAGATGACTATGTCTGCAATCTCTCTGAAAACGCCTCTCTGCGGGTCATGATTCTCTGCCGCGTCGTTGTAGGGAGGCCCTACAAGAGATACCGAAATGCTCCAGACCTACTTGCACCACCCTCTGGATACGACTCGGTACGAAGGCGATCCGGATATTCAACACAACTCTCTGTCTGACTTGTCCATCAGATTGCCGGGGAGATTGGATGGGACTTGAATTATGAAGGTTTGTCGACCCACGCATGGCATTTTCAGGCACATGGAATGATAATCGATAGAAACGGTCACCTACGACAATGAGACCGTGCGTCCGGCGTATCTGATTGTGTATGGGGACAAGCCAAAACGTGTGACAAATCTGAAGGCGTTTGTCAAGAAGATATTCAAGACCCCAGTTGTGTCATGAGTGTCAAACCCCATCTAGAAAGGCCAGGTGCCTACCATCGAAATGCTTGCATAAATATTTATACGAATGTTTATTTCTACGTTGATACCCGCACATTTTGTACGATAGTCACATCCACAGCTGTATCAATTGGAGTGTCTAGGCAACCTTTTAATTGTCTCGAGAACGAGTCGTCGAGCGGAAGACTCCGAAGAGGTTCGGAGGCGCGAGTGGCTGTGAACCCCCCAGACCTGACAAGAACGCATGGCTCTTGCTCTGAGCAAGGTTGTGTTCCGCCCCCGCCCCTGCATCGCATCCGGCTAGCAGCATCGTGAAGATGCTATGCCAGGGTCGGCCATCACTGCTTTACTGCATGCCTCATGGGTCAAGAATGTAGGTGCCAACCAAAGTCACCACCCCCCGGATCAAAGCACACTGGTACTCGCACGTGTTCTATATTGCCGTGTCCATAGTGCGGCTGCCTTGTGCCGTGGTCGAGGTGAGCTTTGCTTCGGCAACTACAGACACAGACACCATCCGGCTACACCGCGAACAATGGCAGTAAAATGAGCAAATTCCTTCGCCACCAAGTTTATTCTCCCTCGCGGAGAACACGCCCTATTCGCGTTTGTCGAGGAGTTACCACAGTGCGCTGCATGCTCGTCCGTGTGGTGGGTATAAAACACCTGTCTGCCCAGATGCCACTTCATCAACCATCCTTCTTGTCTTATCCGCACATTTGAGCTGCTCCTGGCGAGCAATCGTTGACAACCCTTGTCAATCTCATTCATACCCTATCTTGCTTCAGACAGAGCGAGCACCATCTCATCCGATATGAGCGCCGCACTTCCACCCATGCATGCCGCGCTCTCCGTGCTTGGCACGATGGCTGGTCAATACTTGGCTGCGCAAAGTGCTCAGGCACAATCGGCGCAACCTCAGCCTCAGCCTCAACCCCCACAACCGCAGCCAGTCTCTAATGCCCCACCTACCCGACAGCCCACGACCAACACAGTCAATCTTTGTGATGTATGCCACCTCCTCGACGCGTGTGGTACCCACGATTGATTCCCCCCCTTGCAGGTTTGCCACGCGAAACCCAAGTACTTTGATGGAACCAAGACGCACTCGTACTGCAGCAAGACATGTGCTGCCAAGATTCAGAACAAGGGTGCCTCAGGTAATAACCCTCCCGCGAGGGGAAAGAGTGGCAAGGCTCCCGCTCGTGCCAAAGCCAACATGTGTGACGTATGTTGCCCTTTTGCCGACCTTGTCTCCGCGAGCCCATAATGATGTCATACCATGCAGTATTGTCACAAGCAACCCAAGTACAACGATGGGAAGACGACGCATTCGTTTTGCGGCAAGTCTTGCGCACAGAAAGCCAAGGCTGCAGGCGTCGCAGGCGGAGGAGCACCTCTAGCACCACCCTCCAAGTCCGTAGGCTTGCACATCGATCTAGTCAATGCAATACTTATGGCTCTACGCTCCAGACCACTCAAGAACGGCTGCCTGCTGTGCGGGAAAGCCGTTAAGAAAGGCCACTTTTGCAGTCAGGCGTGTACTTCAAAGGTGGAGAAGAGTGCGCCGTTATTGCTCGAAGTCCCGAATGCGCATGATACCTTCAAGAGCGGTATGGTATCATAACTTGACCGATACAGAGAGAGGTCTGATCGTATCTAGTTGCCGACCAATTCAAGGTCACGTGGCGGCACCCGACCCCTTGTCCAACTGTGCAACGAATATACAAGGTCATCGGACACCCTACTTCCATCTCGAAGTATGAAGCATACCGGTGGGTGACGACTTGCACAGACAGGCCTCTCGTCTCACCAAGACTCGATAGGACATCTGTCGAGAGTCGAGGCAAATTTGCAGCTGCTGGACGGTCTTCTGGGAATGAAAACCGTCGTTGGCACGGAACAACGAGGGAGTGTCTGTTGGGAGACAGCGGGAACACCTCCCTATGCTCGTCGTCGTCGTGTTCTCTCTGTGGTATCATCCGTACCTCGTACAGTCTGAATCTCTTTGGCAAGAAGACTGGCTGGGGAAGGCAAGTAACTAGTTTCCTGTAACGAACAGTGGGATGACCGTGAGTACCTGCAGGTTCGGCGCGGGTATTTACACATCCTCGACCTCTTCAAAGTCCAACGACTACTCAAACAATGTCAAGCCTTCGAAGCAGAAGGTGATACTTCTCAACAAGGTTGTCGTTGGGAAAGGGTATAAGATGACACAAGACAACACCAGGCTGACCGCACCTCCACCTGGCTATGATTCGGTTTGTCTTCATAAACTTCTTAATGTCCGTCGAGTGTTGACCGTGCTTGGACAACTTAGGTTCTCGCTGAAGTTTCCCTTGGGGGTTCCTTGAACTACGACGAACTGGTCTGCTACTCTGAGAATGCAATTAGACCGTCATACCTCCTCATTTACGATGCATAATGGTGGTCTCGCATCTCGCTAATATCAATACCTTCTAATTTATACTGTGTACATTGCACTATATATATACTCACGACGCATTGTATTTACGAATACGACTTGCCTATTACTTGTGCAGTTTTCGACTCGTTGGACCTCAAGGCCTCAATCACATCACGGTGATGGAATCCTCAGCCATATATTTCCGATGAAGCATGACATTTTGAGTGGGGGAGTATGCAGATACTATGTATGCGGTATGGTCATCTAAGGAATAGGACCAAGACTAGAATGATAATGTAGATGAGAGATCGAGGGTGTCCGTGAAGATATAAAATTAGGCAGTCTAGAATTGGAGTGGCATCAGTGGGAAGTAAAATCTCCAAAATCAAACTAAAAAAGCTTACCGCGTCCTTGAGGTAGGTAATGAGGTCAGAACGGTCCTTGTCCTTCTTGAGACCAGCAAAGGCCATCTTGGTACCAGGAATGTACTAAAGAGCAATGTCAACGACTTGGTCGATATACGGAAAAGTAGAGCAACTTACCTTTTTAGGGTTTTCAAGGTACTCGAACAGGGTGTCCTCGCTCCACGTGATACCCTTCTTTACATTGGCATCGGTATATGAGAAGCCTTCGACTTGTCCAGTCTTACGGCCAAAGATGCTGGGTGTGCCAATGAGCGAGCAGCCTGCACGCGCTGAACATCGAGTGCTTACCCATGCAAGTTGGGTCCAACCTTGTTGGGCTCACCAACGCCAACGGTATGGCATTGTGCACAACGCGTCTTAAAGAGGGAAGCACCCTTTGTAGCGTCACCTGTAGCACCAGCGTCAGCGCTCGTTACTGTGAAGAGGTACGAGACAGACCAGGAGCGTAAGGCATTGCGAAAGTCTAAGTGGTCGTGAATAAAGAAGGAGGCCACAAGCCTAGAGTGGATTCGAAACCAAAGATGATGATGGTTTGTACTTGACGTGGTTTTTTTCGTCGTACATGCTATTTCAGGTTCCGATCGTGCCGGTTTGTTCCGTGCGGGTATTCCGCTCCGACCAATCGGGTCACTCCCGATTCTAGCATCCGGAGACCGACGAATATTGGACCGTCGTAACTCGTAAGTACCGGAACGCTCCTCGGTCACTCAAGTACTATTATTACATATCGGAGACTTCGAATTTCCAGGGAAAACAGCAGGGAAAACAGAACAGCTTCTGTCTACCAACGCCGGACACGATATCATGTTTCACCCTCGAGCATTCTTGATCGAGACGAGAAATCACTACTACCGTGCTTATGCGAAGCGTTCGTATCAAGTAAATATAATGAGTGGCCATCATGGGCTATATATTCGACTAAGACCTTCATGGTACAAAATGATATCCAATGTTAATTTTAAAAGATGGAATATTGCCTGCGTGTACATCGACAGGTCGTATAACAACTCAATCCAGCGAGCGATATCGCTCCACGTCTGCACAGTTCAGATTTGCCTACCCCTATCTCTCCAATGCAGGACAATGCCGTGTCATATTGGGGACGTTCTGATCACCACTGGTTGGCGAACGTACCGCACGGACCTCCATACCAGCCATGTGATGACCATCATGCCAAACGTCAAAGTAAGTCTGCCGGAAAGCTCACGTTAGCATGACCAACACTCGATGTTCGGCAACTACCAACATTACAAGGACCGAGAGTGCTGCAAGAACCGTTAGCAGATGTCCGCAGGAACAAGCGATGCTCTTACCAAATAGTGCTTGCAACTGCCCGCAGTAGACGATTCCTTGACAGGAGTTATTCATGAATAGTGAGGGGAGGGATTTGTTGAGAACTCCCGTGCCCGCAACCCAGAGGACCCACGTCACGAGAACCCATACTGCTTGTGTGCCAATCGATGCGATTGGACGTCGTGACCAGAGAGGGTCAAGGAAGAAAAGGGTATACGTTCCAGACGTGACGGTAGTCCAACATCCTGCGAACCTGCAGGACATGAGCAAGAGAACGTGGCCAGTCGCAGAATGTACTGTACGTACAAAAGGAAACGCACTCCAGTGCGGATAGTTGGATCAGGTGCGTTGTTGTTATACTTGTACTGCAGCAAAAGCCAGGTTGCATTAGCGACCTACAGCAATGCAGTTATTCAATAATCCAGGTTACTAATGTGGATGAACCAGCCTCCGCTAAGCTGCAGAAAAGCAGAAAAATATAGATAACTGAGGCACGTGTAAGCCACAAGGGTACTGCCACGAGTAGTACCAACGACTGTTGGACTTACGCGGGCCATACTGCTGGATACGAACTCCAGATACCTTGTTGAGGGTTCTTGGGTGACGTTTCGAGTGACGGTATAACAAGTACAATGGACAGAAGTAAATGAGCGCGAGCATCGGGGTGACGGCTGCGATGATGCTTGAAATGGCGCTAGAATATATCCTAGATTTATTGGCATCAGGGGCAGCAGAAACACTGGCGGTACTCTGGAGAGCGAAAGAGCCTGTCGCAAGAGCAGCGAGAATACACAGGGAAGAGGCAAACGGAAGCATTTCGACCAGCTTGCGGTTGAGAAGATGAGGTTGGGAAAACAACATGGGCAGGAGGGAGTGCGCACCGAAATGGTTTGGTGACGAGAAGTGGGGAAAGACATGCTTGCCATTACGACAGACGCGGTCGCCGCGGCACTAATGGCATGTGCTGCTAACGGCGAGGAATGAAGCGGTTCAGAGTCGAAAGTTGGGAGGCCTTGCATGGTTTGTTGCTGGTCAAACCCGTATCTCGAACTGCGGCATAATATGCACGCTGATTCACGGGTGCAGGCGGAAACGTGTTTGCGGCGTTGCTTCTTGTGACTTGACGCACCCAAGACGGCCAACCGCAAGTTTGCATGATGGGCCTGAGCTCCCAGAGAGATCATGTCTGGGTTCCCGTCGGACTGAGAAGGAGGGGGTACACTGACGAGTGATGGGGAGTCTGAATTCTACGGGGTCATGACGATTATACACGATGCTGATGTACAGGTGCTGCCGAGAAACGCCTGCCTGGGTCGTGCACTGTTCAGTCCATGCATCTGGGGGCAGGTTCATCGGAATTGGTCAAACAAGGCTAATATAAGCACAATAACTACAACACGGTCCGACGCGGTCCGCTAAGTTAGTAACGCATCCTCTCCACGGTGAAGATCGTAGTCGCAAAGAAGGCCTTTTCAACAAGTCCGATGCAGCAGCACAAGTCATATCAGCCATTCAACCATTTTGAACAATCCAACAGCCTACTGTAAGCACTTCATCCGTATGTGCTGTGTTTTTATGGGTCCAACTTTTCCTGACATCGCTCTCGTGGGGCGAGTGTTCCTCATTTATTGTCGTGTCACCAGCCTACGACTTGGAGGCAAAACCGAAAAACCACTCCATGGTAAAGGTTGTCCGAAGCCCCAATTCAGCCGTCGAGGAGGTTTGGCTTGAAGTCGCCGTTCTTTAGCGTATTTCCGTTTCATACTCCCTCACTAAATGTCACACTCATGCGTACCCAGTGTTGTCACTCATATGTTGCGTTCCTGGAATGAACCATCCACGGGAAAGCACAATCAATCAAGACGTGGTCCAAGAACGAGTAGATGCACCTTCTGAAGATTTCTCGGAGAGAATGGCTAGTTCTTTCGCGCGCGGGACAACTCACCTTCTAGAAGGAGGGGACAGCAGACCCATTGATGGTTACACGCCGAGTAGAATCAGAATCAACATTTTTGATGAACAACACTTCTTCCTGGTGATAATGGGTGTTCATTCCTACGAGGATGCTCCGTCCAAAAGTCCAGAAGAGCGCGCACTGTGTTATCAATGTCACATTGGGAACCTTGAAGTCGCCAATGCAGACCGACAGATTGTTGATGAAGTAGATGTTATATGGTATCCCGCCTCTGTGATACGGGTCTCATCCTCAGCATTCAACTGTGCGCACTGCCTCCTCAAAGCGACACCGCATACTACTGTGCAAGCAACCTTCACGAAGGTTTTCCCCTCCGAGCTTCCCGGCTTCCCTGACTTGAACCTGGATGGTTCTACTATTTCTTCGACTGATACAAGATCTAATAGCATGACTCATGATGACGCAGGGTATCCGAGACCCTTTGATCTCGAACCCGAACGTTGCTTGGAGCAAACAGAAATCCCAATCAATACACTGCTTGCAACGCTCTGGGATTTGGCAGAAGGCTAGTGTTCTTCGGTTCTGCGTCAAGAGCTCCGAGATAACGCGATGACCGTTAGGCCCGGGACAAGCCAAGGGCACGTTGTTGATGCTACCCTCTGGTACCCCAGATTCGGGATGATCGCATCGTTTGAGGAATGGAACTGAGCCGTGGTAAGTAGTCAAGCATGTATGTTGTCACGTCTATCACACGTCTCGCGATGAATTGTCAAATTACCCGGGGACACCCCGCCTCGTATTCTCCTCTCCATCTTGACCTCTAGCGTCGTTTTTTCCTAGCCGTTTGGTTTCCAGGTGCAGTGTCCAGTGAATAGCACGAGTCGAGTGCTCCTGATTCTGGCAAATTCGAACGACAGATATCCGGCTCAGTTCCCTCGCGTGAGAATATAATCCTGAAACAGGCTCACCACCTTCTAGGTACAACATCCGGGAGGCACGATTTGGTCACCAGACTACGGGCCTAGTTTCCCGTGACATCCGCGATCATTCATTGACGGCTCATCACGATCACATTTGCAACCCCTGCAGTTATCGTGGGCTTTCCTATGGAGTTACGCTCGGCGTCAGAGCCTGGTCCGTGGATTGCCAAATCGTGCCACCTGGCGATAAGGAGTTTGGCGTGACTTGAGCTCTGGTCGCGGCAGGACTGACGTGAGTACAGTATTCGCTACTGCTATCATCAAGTTGCTGCCAGGGGCTTTGTATTAAACGCTCTGGCCATGCGCCGCGCCCATGATTGGGACTTGCGTGATTACCGTGTCTAAGTTGCTTTAAGAAGAGAATGGAAACCTGCTGGCATTTCTCGATTCCCGTCCTCACTCTTTGACTAGTAGGATGGCCGGTCTGGACCTTGATCGCAATATCCCCGCTGCGTTGGCGGAAGCTGACCAACATCTCTCGTCGAAAACTTCCCTCGAAAAGAGGGATCTGGCTCCCGTGGACGACGACGACAGTGTTCATGAAGGACTCGAGTTCCCGACTGAGGAAGAACTGGCCACCCTTCGCCGTGTGTCCGATGCCCTTCCGTGGACCGCATACAGTGAATACTCTTCTCTTTCTTCCTTATCTGTTCCAACATTTCTCGGGTAGTGATCGCTGTCGTCGAGTTGGCTGAGCGGTTTTCGGTAAGTGCTCCAATCTTTCGTTGAGGGCGGGTCTGACTTCCGGCCTGTTCAGTATTATGGTATGAAACGTCTCTCTTTTGTCATGTTCATGCTCAATCATTGTCCATCCGAAAGGTGCCAGTGCTGTTTTTGTAAGTTGAAATGCGACGTTCGCCGTTCATTTCTGATCGTGCACTAACAACCACTGGATAGGTAAATTTCATTCAGCAGCCACTTCCATCGGGGTCTCGCACGGGTGCTGGTGGTGCAAATGGGCAGTCCGGCGCCCTTGGCGGCGGCCAGCAGCTGTCTACCGGATTAACTACCTTCTATCAATTTTGGTACGCACATGGTTCTGATCATCTTTGTCCCACTGCCACATGACTGGACCAGGTCCTATATTTGTCCTATTGCTGGCGCCTACATTGCTGATACCTATTGGGGACGTTACAAGACCATCTGCTGGAGCGTGGTTCTTGCCCTGTTGGGACATGTTATCATGATCATCTCCGCCGCACCCGGTATTATCGGCGGGAAGGCATCCACTGGGTTGTTCGTATTGTCTCTCATTGTCACAGGAACAGGAGCTGGCGGGTTCAAGTCTAATATCTCGCCGTTGGTCGCTGAGCAATACCGACGCACGAAACCGTTCGTTATTACCACCAAATCTGGAGAGCGTGTTATCGTTGACCCTGTCAAGACGACGTCGAGAATCTACATGGTACGCGTCCCTTCGTCACATGGAGTGCTCTACCCACCCCCACCGATCTAGTACTTCTATCTTTTCATAAACATCGGGGCGCTTATCGGGCAAGTGACTATGGTCTATGCGGAAAAGGTAATAGCTTTCACACCCCTGTGACGGTGCCCGTTTCTAAGTATCGTATAACTTTGTAGTTTGTGGGTTACTGGCTCGCCTTCACACTCCCAACTATCGTCTTCTTCATCTCTCCCCTCTTCCTCTGGTGGGGACACGGACGATACCGCGTTTCCCCTCCTACTGGTTCCGTGCTAGGCACCGCACTCCGTGTTTGGCGATATGCTCTTCGCGGCCGCTGGAGCTGGAACCCCGTTCGATGCATCAGACAACTTACCGCCGATGACTTCTGGGAGAGTGCCAAACCCTCCAAAGTGGTCGGCGAGAAGCCCGAGTGGATGAAATTTGACGACAACTGGGTAGATGAGCTTCGGCGTGGTTTCAAGGCGTGCGGCGTCTTTGCGTGGTACCCAATCTACTGTAGGCGGGTCTCTTGTCTCGCGTGAACGGCCATGATGTTTTTCTTTGTGCACAGGGCTCTGCTACAATCAGCTGAACAACAACTTGACTTCGCAAGCGGCCACTATGGAGACTCATGGACTGCCCAACGATATCTTGTCGAACCTGGACCCTTTTGCGCTTATCATTTTCATTCCCATCTGCGACTTGGTGGTAGGTTACAAGCCACGGTGTTGACGTCTGAGCCAAGTCCACTTACCATCTCTCACACAGATATACCCCGCACTCGCAAGAAGGGGTTGGAAATTTACTGCTCTCAGGAAAGTTGCCTGGGGATTTGGTACCGCAACCGCAGCCATGATCTGGGCAACCGTCGTCCAGTACTACATTTACAAGGCGAGTCGTTCGTACATCTTAGTAACGACCCACGCATACTCAACGGTCGATCAGACGAACCCATGTGGCTATCAGGCGAGTACCTGCCAAGACTCTGCGGAGAATCCACTCGTCTCGCCTCTCAACGTCTGGATTCAAACCGGCTCGTAAGTCATGCGGAAAAAAATACGTACCATCGATAGACTGACGGATCGGTCCACTTGGTAGATACGTTTTGATCGCGTTTAGCGAGATTTTCGCCTCCATCACTGGACTCGAGTATGCGTTTACCAAGGCTCCCAAGAACATGCGCTCGCTCGTCATGTCCTTGTTCTTGTTCACGACTTCGTTTTCTGCTGCGCTCGGCGAGGCTTGGGTCTGTAAGTAGTCATTGCTCCTCCCCCTTTTTTGGTGGGCGTGTGTGTTGTGTCTGACTGGATGATTTTTAAAGCCTTGTCCACCGATCCGTTGCTCGTGTGGAACTACGGGTCGATCGCCGTTTTGGCGGGGATCACTGGTATCATCTTTTGGCTTTCCGTGCGCAAACTTGACGCGGAAGAGGACAAGCTGAACAACCTGACTGAGGGACAATTTGGGTTCTCGGAAAAGGATCAAGTTCAACCGGTTGCCTAATGCTGGCACGCGACGCTTTACAAGGTCTTTTGGGTTTTGTTGTTGTTCAAGGTGGCAAAAGCCATCAGACACACCCCGTGGTGTGTTTAATGTCACGTTCCTGAAACGATTAGTCCATTTAATACGTACCGTTTATGACTGTTGAAACGTTGATATCTATCCTCCTCGAGATCTCAAGCCACATGTAATGGATATTCCCCATGTATTTTGTGGGCATGGCATAAGTGCACGTCACGTAAAACATGTCGGCCATAAGACGAAAAAAAGCAACTACAACATAGCAGGGAAGGAAACACTTCAGGGAGCGAAGAGCGTCGTGAGGAACGCCTCGCCAGCAACGGACCCTTTCTTCTTTTCCTTTTTCTCTTTTTGCGCTTGGCGGACTGGGCATAAAATATCTAAGTATTGAGGCAAGTCCGGATACGAGGCACGTACGCAGTTCCTGCTTGCGGAGGGCCTTGGCATAAGGATTCAAGCGGAAGAGAACAGCCTTGTTGATCAAGGGGTTCTTCTTTTGTGTCCAGGGTCGTCTCTGGGTCTTCGGGCCAGCAGGACGGACGACGGATTGGATTTCGGTGCTGTTGATGAGACGGGTGACGTCGGGGTTGGTGATCTTGGCAGTAGGGAGGCTAGACGTTTGATAGTGAGAATGAGGCATGCAAAGCAACGCATACATGCACTGACATGTAGTCCTTTTTGAAGGCGGATGGGCTGTCAAAGGTTCCAAAGACTTGGTCTAAAAGGGCAAAAGCACCCTCGGTCCAGATGATGAAGCGGCCAAGGTGACCACCAGGAGCAAGCTGGAGGAGGTTGAGCCTTTTGACGTTGGCGAGTTCGACACCGGGGAGGTTACGGAATGCTTTAACGATGCCATTGTCCTCGCTGTAGACGACAAGAGGGCCGCGGCGCTGACGGTATCGACGGTTGCGCATTTTTCCCTTTCCGGCGCGGAGTTTGCGAGAGTTTGAGACTTTGACGACATCGGGGTAAGCGTTGATGCTCTTCAAGAGGGCGACTGCTTCCTTGGTCTTCTTGAAGGACTCTACCTCGGAGGGGATGACGAGAGGGATCTCGGGGACCTGCTCGATGCGGTGACCACGGGCGAGGACGAGAGAGGGGAGGGCAGAGGCAGCGAGTGCGGAGACAGTAGCGAAGCGACGCTGGTTCTGGTTCACTTTGACGTGCCACCTACGCCAAGTTTTGGTAGGGGCGAACATGCGACCACCACGGCACATGTTACCAAAGGCAGCCTAGAAGGATGGTAAGCGGGAGGCAGGGGAAAGGGAATTGGATATACCTGGCCAGAGCGATGAGTACCACCGCCACCGACACGGGGAATACGCGCGACGGCGCGACCGGTACCCCAAGACTCTGCAGATGTCTGGTGGCCTGCCTTTTCACTGACGGCATAGGCCTGGCGCTTGTTCTTTGCAACGCTCTCTGACAAGGGGTGAACGAGACGGTATCTAAAGGCAGAACTTGTACTTACTGTGGACCTGTGCGACGACATCGAGCCTGATCGGTGCGGTCAAGACGGCGGGGAGAGGGAGAGAGCTGGAGGACTCTGAGGGACGGAGATGAGGACAAGGAGATGAATAAAGATGCATGCACACCTCCTGACACGGTGTGTACGGTGACTGTCGGTCTTGATGCCATGGCGGTCGTCGTTGGGGATGTCGATGAATTGGATGATGACGAGGAGGAGGATTAAATTAAGGTTTAGCTAGTAGCAAGCCACAAGCCAAACAGGACCACACAAGGCTTTAGATCCTAACAGATACAAACAAAGCCTTGCTGTGTCCGCAAGGCAAGCACGTGTCAACGAGGATATCAGCGCGCCACGATGACAGCGCGACTCTGATTGCGAATAAGTAATAATGTACCCACTGTCCAGCAGCGACGAGCCCTTCCGCGCTACCGTCAGAGACAACCGCGGAATACCGACCCTCTTGTCGCCTTGGGAGTTTCTCGAGGACTATGGCATCGTGCATCCATCCGGGTGCGACGTGTGCTCTGCCTACATGAAACACGTCGCAGATGCCAGCTACTCCCCGCACCAGCCCGCTTTCCAGATCGCTTTCCAGGATCGCAAGCGCGCTCGCGAGGACGTGTACAACAGGGGCGTCGCAGAGGGCATTCGACGCCAGAAGGAGGAGGAGCGCGACCTACGCGACAGCATAGAGCGCTACCATCTCGAGCGCAACCAAGCACGCGAAGAGCTCCTCTCTCTCCGTGCTCAGCTCGATTCTACTCGCGCAGACTGCGACAGGCTCCAGGAGAAGCTAAGACTAGCCTCCACTCCGACCGTTGTTGCTGTAGACTCTCCCCCGGCGGTGCCTCTGCCCAAGCCGTCCCCGCCGGCGGACCCAGTCCCCACGGCCGTCTCCCCTCCTGAGCTCCCCCGCCTGCCTGATGCGGCCTCCCCTACAACAAACACACCTCCCGATCAGTCTTCCGTGACTGAGCTTTTACCGTCACTCTTTCCCAACCATGTTTCGCCTTCAATGGCCACTCCTGCGTCTCCCCAGGCCCAGCTCCCAGACTGCGTCGCTGCTCGCTCTTTTGCAGCCGTTTTATCTGCAGGACAGCCCTCGAATGATGACGAGCCCGTCCTACAGTCGCTCATTGACGAACACCACACTGGTTCTCAGCACTGGCAGATGCCGGTCCAACAATCGCAATCCCACAAACCCCCTAAGCCAACCAAGAGCATAAAGCAAATACAATCCCTCATCAAAGCTGCTCACCAGCCCGGGAATCATCAAGCCTTGACCAAAGTCAAGGCTTTGTGCTCAGAAGCTCATAGAACTCCGAGGGAGCATAAGACAGAAATACAACGCTACCTCCTGTCAACCTGGCGTACTCCAGACTGGGACCATCCCACCTCGGCTTCCAGGCTTCCTGCCCCCTTGAATAACCCTCGCTTAGAGGACCCCGTGGAATGTTGGGTGGCGTATTACGCAGCCAATCCGAGTTCCTGTCCCAAGGGCATCCGACGTGATGCAGACGGAAAGCCTTTCACATCAGACATGAGAGCAAGCCGAACCGTCGCTCGCCTCCGTCCTGTTGTGCTTCCCAATGACCCAGAGTCTCGCGAAGCCCGCCAAAAGTTCATGGCGGTCGTGACCGAGCTCTTTTCGGAGCCAGGAGGATACGAGAATATCCTGAGGAGAGGTGCTTTCAGTGTCTCTCCCCAAATCGGCTATGTCCCGTACGTGGGCACTGCCGACACGGTCGCAAAGGAGAGCGTTGCTCGGCACTTTGCTGCCTGTGGCGTTACTATCACCATGGCCGATAAAGAACTTGGTCCATGGGCACGAGAATATGTTCGCGATGTATATTATTGATCCTTGTACTGGTACATCACTCCCCCGACATCTGGTCATGTCTTTATTGTGTTCATAGATTACTTCAAGTTGCACGTGATGGATTGGGACGTATTTGCGGCGGCTGTAGTACGGATTTAGATGAGCCGTGTTCTGTCATTTATTCGCTCAAGGATTGATATGATGGTATGAAATGAGCCATCTATACAGACATCTTCGTATTCACCAGATATTCGGTGCCAACACCGACGTCGGCAAGACGGTCATCACGGCTGCGCTCGTTCGCGCGTCCACCCTCACAAACCATAATACGTTTTATTTGAAGCCCGTCAGCACAGGTCCGCTGCAACATGCCGACGACGCGTATGTTGGTTCGGTGCTTGTGCATTCGAAAGCATTGCTGATACCCCACTAGACATGTCGAACGCTATGCTGGACCTCACCGGCATTTGCTCAACACACATTGTCTGTTCCGATACGAGGATCCAGTCAGTCCTCATCTTGCAGTTCGAATGGCGTCTCAAAGGTCGGGGGTCGAGGTGCGTCGCCCTCCTACAAACATTTCACTCTCATCCAACGTCCCAGTTAGTCCTCCGCACCCTCCGACGAAACTTTCGTCAACGCGGTCGCCGAACATATCCGCACATGTGCCCGGATTGGGAAGCCAGGCCACATGTATGTAGAAACTGCTGGAGGTGAGAGTCACTCCTGAGTGAGCGGTAGTACGAATCCTGTATGGTACCGTTCCTGACGCATATCGAAGGTGTGCATAGTCCAACACTGTCCGGAACAACACAGCTCGAAAGTTATCGACCACTGTTTCTTCCAACGGTTCTGGTGGGAGACCCGAAACTCGGTGGAATTTCGTCGACAATATCGTCCTATGAGTCGCTTCTTTTGCGCGGGTACACAGTGGACGCGATTCTTCTTTTCCGTGATGACTACTATCGGAACTACGAGTATCTCTCTCCTTACTTTGCCGAACGCGGGGTGCATGTCACGTCATTCGACCCACCACCTCCCCTCCGAGGAAATATCAATGAAGACATCTCCACTACGGAAGCCTACTATGCAAACTTGGCTCCCCGGAGTCTCGACGGCGAGGTTTTCCATGCCCTGCGCCATTTGGACGAGTGCCACGCTCATCGGATCAAGGAACTCGATTCGATGCCCCGCCGAACATTGGACACCATCTGGTGGCCATTCGTACAACATGGTCTGGTCAAGTCCGAGAAGGATGTTACTGTCATCGATAGCGCCTGGGCAGATTTCTTTAGTGTCTATGATTCATCCTCAGAACCATCGGCATGCTCTCTTCTTGCTCCTAAGCTAGATGGTTCTGCCTCCTGGTGGACTCAGGCTGTTGGGCATGGACATCCCTCCCTTGCCCTGGCAGCGGCGAATGCCGCAGGGAGGTATGGGCACGTCATGTTTCCTCGTGCAACTCATCTCCCTGCGCTCAAACTGGCGGAGCGTCTCGTTCACGAAGGACCTGGTGTGGGCTGGGCCTCACGTGCTTTCTTCACTGATAATGGGTCCACTGGCATGGAAGTCGCTCTGAAGATGGCTCTACGGTCGTTCTCGATCAACGAAAAGGAGCTTACACCCAGCGACAAGAAAGATCTCTGTATTGTCGGCTTAAAAGGAAGTTATCATGGTGATACAATAGGAGCGATGGATGCGACAGAAGAAGGGGTTTATACATGTGAATGGCACCAGTCAAAGGGCTTCTGGTTCGAACCGCCAACTGTCGCGATTAAAGACGGCAACTTTGTCATATCTGTCCCATCTCCGATTTCTCCGTCGACGTCTTCCGTTCATTTTGACGACATGCACTCTGTATACGACATCGAGAATAGACTCCACTCGCCACTTGCCGACATCTACCGAACTCATGTTAGGAACACTTTGCAAGCACTCCGCCAAAAGGGTGAGCGAAAGCTGGCTGCCCTCGTCTTGGAGCCAATCGTGATGGGCGCTGGGGGAATGCTCTTTGTGGATCCGCTCTTCCAACGCGTCCTGGTCGATGCAGTTCGCGATAAATCGCTCTTTGAAAATCCTCTTCCCGTCATCTTTGACGAAGTTTTCGTTGGCTTGTACCGTCTCGGCATGAAATCATTCGGGCCCCTCCTTGGCGTCAACCCAGACATTGCTGTTTATGCAAAAATTCTTACCGGCGGCCTTCTTCCTCTCTCCGTAACGCTCGCCTCCGAGCGTGTGTTTCAGGCTTTCAACAGCCCATCCAAAGTGGATGCGCTTTTGCACGGTCACAGCTACACAGCGCACGCCGTCGGCTGTCAAGTAGCAAACACGACGCTCGACATGATCGAGATGCTATCTCGACAAGACCCGTGGCGTCTGACGCGAGAAAAATGGAGCTGTGGCGCGCGGCGCGAGTCTGCCGTGATGTGGAGCTTTTGGGACCCAGGTTTTGTCCGCTCCGTTTCGAGCCTGGCAGTCGTGCACGAGGCGATGGCGTTGGGCACGGTGCTCGTCATCAAGTTCAAGGACGATAGCGCGGGTAAGGTCCTTCCGTCTCTCCGTGCGCTGTCTTGCCGAAAACAGATTCTAGGTTACGCATCCCACACTGCCCAGCACCTGCTTCGATCCATTGAGCGCCCCGTCTGCGAAAGTGGGGCTCTCAGCGCAGCCCCTGGGGGTGCACCGTTTGGAATACATTACAGGACGCTGGGCAATGTGGCGTATTTCATGACCAGCCTCAATACGCCGCTACAGACGATCGAAGAGATAGAAAACAGGCTTTGGAAGACATTGTCGACGACGCACGTCCATTAAAGAAGCATAGAAGCTTCGCCCTGGAAGGACCTGTTGGAATTCCCCGTCGTTATATAATGCCCGTTCCTCCGCTCCTCGTTCACGGTCATTTAATCTGAGATCACCCGGGGTAGTGGTGGGGCAGTGAATTCCAGAAAGAGCACTTAAGCACTCGCGGTATCAAGTCCGTCGCCATTAAATTATAGAATATCTTGTGTGCATTTTGTCACAATCAATTTTTCATGGTGTAGTCCATGTCCAGTCTATTATTTATCGCCAATCAAAGAATCTGGATGAAGAGTACTGGTGTTGAACCAGACAAGGCATCCGGACAATTATCGTGCCTCCTTGGCAACCCCACATGATTTCTTCATGTGCCGCCGCAGGGAATCCGGGCGAGCAAAGGACGTCCCACAACCCTCGCATGCCGACTTGACGCGTAAGTGGACAGCAATAATGTGCCGCACGACACTCTCTTGTTTGAGCTCCGTGGTGCATCCGAGCCAGAGACATCTTTGGGTCGATTTTCCACCCGCTGAGAGGTTGTGGACCTTGTTAAGATGTTGGGAAATGGAATGCTTCAGGTCTTTTCCTGGTGGGTAGGACATGTTGCACGGTGATCCGTTGTCACACCATTGACACATAGGCGTAGTCTGCAAGGGAGGACTGAGTTACGGTTACTCGTTTGATCGTGTGAGCAAAGTGGCTTACATCGTCGTACACACTTTGAGAGATAGTACTTTGTCCGTCAAATCCGGGTCGGAGTGAGTTAAAGACATCCCAAGGTATCCCTTCGGCAGCAAATGCTTGTATGACAGCATCGCAGGGACCGGGACTGCCCTCGGGAAAAGCCGGTATCATGCACGGTTCAAAAGCGTTGCTGAAGAAAGATTGTAGATCTTGGATATCAGAGAGAGGAACCATAGTATCCTCTCCAACCGAATTCAAATCGAAGGCGGGCGTCATGGATGGGAAACCCTCCTCAGCGTGCACATCCCATGTTCCTGTGTGCTCTGTCAGGCGATGAATATGGCCACCCGGTCAAACTGTCGATTGGCTTACCCTCTATCATGGTGGTCCAATCTGGGTGATATGACTGATAAGAGCTGTTGAAATCGCATCCATTCCCCGTAGCACAAGTTTCGTCATAGATTCTGAACGCTTCGGTCTGGTGGGGTCTGGACAAATTCAGCTCCTTTGCTGCTGTCGTGTGAGACGAGCACCTCACCGTTGATAAGTCCCGAATGACACGCCCGGGAGTAGATGCCCGGGTAAAGAATGGATCGTCGTCGTAATTGGGTCGGTGCTAGCCAGGAGGGAAGTGTAAAACGAGTCGTCGACATCCATGAAGCTGAGATCAGTGCCGTAGACGTTGCCGGGTGCAGGATCCATGAGAAGACCTACCTGCGAGTTATGAGACGAGGTCGCTTTTATATCCAACGATGTCCCGATGGTCGCAAGCAGCAAGATTGCTTCCATACACGAGCCTGCCAAGGTTCATATTCATGGCAATTTTTAATCCAGAACAGCGCTCGAAGTGTCCGAGACCGTTTTGGACGTGTAGCGTTACCCGCACCTTGGACACTGGGTCGAGGACCCTTCCTGACCATCGGATGCTGAAGAAAGCGTTGTCGAAACGGACGATAAGACGCCAAATGCACCTCACCCGACCTAACCTTTGCGCGCTACAAGCAGGTGTGGACGAGCGCTTGTATGGGTCGGGTGATTGTTGGTTTCCCGGTGACCATCGACCGGAGTTAGCCGACCCACAGCAAGCCATAAGGAACGTCGTTTCCGCAATCAGACGATGCCAACCGTATCACGCGGACGGGAAATGGATCAAATTGGCACGCGGCGGGATACAGCTTGCCAAGGCACACTCCAACGAGAAGGAGACTTCTTGGCTGTTGGCAGGTTCGGATGAACCTATCGGTGAGATAGTTGGCTGGTAGCGGCTCGGCGAGACCATTGTCCATACACAGATTGGAACGAGGAAACCGAGGTGATAAGAAATTATCAAGGTACGACATAGTTACGATACAAAACGTCAATTAGGCGGGAATACACACCAATCCAAAGGGGCATAACCGGTATGTGGGTTAACGTATCCAGAAGTCGGGATGGAATCATACAATGATACACGCCAACATCTTGAAGGACTATGTAATGCGGATCGGCGCGTATACATTCCTGGAGGAACTTGTAAGCGGTGTTTCGGAACGGAAGGCACGACAAACACTCACATATGCATTCAATTGCCCGAGTGCTTTTTCGTGACATGGTTTTGCATCGTATGGGCGCGAGTGAATTGTTCATGGCACGTTGGACATATGTGTCTCAGTTCGAGGTGTTTCTCATTCACGTGTCTCATGACGCTCTCTTTCTTCATCTCGGTGAAGCAATTGAACCAGCAGCACACGAGCGGTGTATTTTCTGCACCAACGACCCCATGTGCAGCGCGTAGGTGGTCGGGAAATTCGGAAGCTCGAAAATGCAAGTTACAAACGGCACCGTTTGTCACCCAAAGGCAAGGATAGGGGCGGTGTTGGGGGCTGTTCGCGATCCGTGCAAACTCACAGAGCCGAGCTGCGTCCTGAGGTGTACCCAGTCAGCATCGTTCCCCGTCCGTCCGAGTTGATGGTGTTCTTACCTCGTCCCCAAAGTTGCGGTTGTAGCAGGCCATGGTGAATATGGGTAGGGGATTGGGTTACGACGAAAAGCTGTTGCAGGTATGAGTGGGATTGTTACTGCTCTACCATCCCCAGCGGTTCCTTTATATCCATGCGTTCAGAAACCGCCGTGGAGGCTCTCCAAGTGGCCATATACAGAGATGGTTGCATGGAGGTCAATGAAACCTGACGTCCATTGGCAGTAGATAGTAGCGTGGCCATTGGTATCGGAGGCGGGATGACACCCGGAGGACCCTATCGTTGCCATGTTGATAAAATGAATTGCTTTGTATTATGGGAGGGCGAGATGCTGCAACAAATCGAATCGCGCCGATCTCGTCTAGAGATCAGACATACTGTGGTGAGCATGCCCTGGACACGCCAGCCAAACCATCCAGTGGTCCGGGTGTCCTACCAAGCCGAACGTTTACCGGCGCCAGGAAATGCCGTTCAAAGCGTGATAGAGATAGACCCACCTTAGGATGCGTTCACATAGTAGCACCACCTTGAAAGATCTTGAAAGAGCGTGGATTGCACTCGAAATGAATCACTCCTGCATGGCTTAGGAATGCCGGAACACCGTCGACAGGATCTTACTAGCGTAATCTCACGTTTGTAGGCTCCAAGGCTACTGTTTCCAGAGCGTCTTACATCGGGTTGATGTGGGACTATGTGATCTTCGTGCTATGTAGCTGACGGCATAGCGGGCCACGTTGCTAACACTGGAGAATTGGTGGCAGGACCGTTGGTAGAATCCAAGTGTTCCTGTGATACGTCAGTATCGCTCCATTGGTAGAAAATATAAAGCTCCTTACGATCATGTCACGCCATGTCTCAATTTCTGCCACAATCCAGATCGCGGATTGGATCCCCCCGACGGTTTTCGGTTATCAAACCATCAACCGAAAACTGGGGGATGCTGGGCGGTTGTTCCGATCACTAGTGGCGCTAGTACATCGGCGGTTGTGCAGGTTGACCAGCGGTAAAACTGGGGTAGTCAGAGACCATGTGGGATCCATTTGGCGGAAGCGGTGAACACAGCACTATAGACGCTAGAATCTTCCTCGTCGTGCTCCGAGTGACTCGCATTGGTGTCGGCTAGGACGCAAAAAATCGGGCTGGTTTGGCAATTGGCCCGTGTCCTCATTCGAATGAAAAGTTTCAGCATTATGAATGAATGCAACATACCGGACACGATGAGACAGAGCGCTGGGTGAGTCCAGAACTTTTTCAAGTCTGTAAATAGACCCCTCCCATGAATGGCACGTATGCGTAACATCGAGCATAGTGGGAGGTCAGGAAAACCATTGTTGAACCGAACAATGAAATGACAAACGCACCACCTGATCTTTGCGCGGTTTGGGCAAAAGGGACTAGCGCTCGCGAGGTGAGTGATGACAATCGACAATTGACCCGGATATACAGCAAGCCATGAGCAGGCCAACATCACGTTGATGATGCGAAGTAAATCAAAACGGCAATCCTAGTGCCAATGGCGGGAGCTGTTAGGTAATTATCTATATAAATAACATTGATTTTCTAATAATTTTCTAACAAGCGGCGGTCCTGAGGCACAGCTTGCCAGCTGGTCTGACCGACCATCATTCGTTCAATCATTGGCGGGGTTCAGATATCCTGGAGTCCGACGACCACGATGCCTCGCCACGATAAGATGCATGGGATCAACTAGATAGATAGATACACCTTAACGCTACATCAAGCCAAAGCGAATAACTGAATTGGAGTAACGTATGCAGCAGCCTACTATTAGTCAATCACAACCATCACAAATGCCGACATCTTCAAGGACTATAAGTGATTAGTGTTTCGGGATCCGGGCCAAGTACTCACATGCCGACAGTGAGCACTCAATTGCCGGAGTGCTTCATCAATATATGGTTTCTCAACGTATTGGTGCGAGTGAACTGTTCGTGGCAGCCTGAGACTGGACATACATGCCTCAACTCGAGGTGTTGCTCGTTGACGTGTCTAATTAAAATCTCTTTCTTCATCTCGGTGAAGCAATTGAACCAGCAGCACACGAGTGGTGCATTTTCTGCACCAACAACCCCATGCGCGGCGCGCAGATGGTCGGGAAATTCGGAAGCTCGGAAGTGCAAGTGACAAACGACACCGTTTGTCACCCAAAGGCAAGGATAGGGGCGGTGTTGGGGGTCGTTCGCGATCCGTGCAAGCTCACAGAGCCGAGCTGCGTCCTGGGGTTATGTAGTCAAAGTTATACCTCTCATTGTGAGTTGACACAAGTCCTTACCGCGTCCGTAAAGTGGTGAGAATGCGAAGGGGTTGAGAGAGGAGCAAAGTGGTTTGGTTCAGGAGGGAGGGTAGGGTACCTGGGCAATAGTCGTCCGTCAAGAGAGAGGCGTCGTCATCATCCTAGTGTACGCACGGCTCAGATGGTGTCCAGGTATTGTTACTGTACCGGTATTTCAACACCAACCCATTCATTAACAATTGTAAGCCTTACTTATTCGTGACCGAAGGTGCCTCCGCTCTTGATACGGTTATCCCGGGATCCTGAAGTGAAATGGAGAAACTCACTCGATGTTTTGCAGGTAAACAGCTCCTGAGGATCTGACTGAACATACATGGACAAGAGTTTAATGGACGATTACCATTCTTGGTGAGTATATGGAACTCGCGGGATACCACCTCCTCCAGACGTCCTTCTTGCATCAAATCTTCCCGCCTCAGTATTCCCTTCCAGTGAACGTCAAAATCAGTATATGATTACGTTGCGATGCAAACACAGACTTTTTCCAGCAGAGTGATCCATTGACTGTCGTGCGTCACAGCGATCCTCGCAGAAGGCTCCTGCTTAGGGAGTATAAGACCTCGTGAAATGTAAAATCGAGTTAGATAATACCCTTGTTAGAAGATAGTGGTTGATAATATCGGAGGGGTGGGGGGGCTGTACTTTTGTCGGTCCTCGTAACTTTGAATAATATCTTTAACTATACCCATGACAATCGTGGCACACGCTCCACTGTTACGTCTTGATGCTCGTCTGCGGGTGAACTATGATCTGTTGTTGACCTGTTGCCTGTTTCGTGCTGAGTGGCGGCTTCGCCGGAAGTCCCCTCTGATGTTTCCCCTACAAAGAAATTCGCCAAACCAGCGCCAAACCCCACTAATCTCGAGGCCAGCGTACGCTCCGAATGATCAACCTTGATCGTTACTCGTTTCAGGTGCAGCAGGTCCTCTCTGACTGCAATTTTGAATCCAGTTATAAACACACTCTGGTTTGGAATTCCTGTGGAGTGTCGAGGTCCAATACGCCATTCCACAGGACGAACAGTTTCCCAAGTAGAATGAGTCGTCACAATGGGACCGCCCTTTGTCAATTGCACCAACTTACACCGGGCCGAAGAAGCTCCAGTGTTTTTAAATGATGCAAGCGACCACGAACATGCCTTGTGAAACCCGGTCACGACGTAGAGGGCATCGCTTCTGATGTCGCGATAGAGTTGTTCACGGGCAAATCGATACCAATCGACTGCATTCTGTATGATGACATCCAATAGTAGCATGTCCTTTGCGAGTCTGTGGCGCTCAGCACCTTCAGGAAGTATGAGCATCGCGCCTTCATTCTGGCGAAAATTGAAATGGTGATCAGTTAAGCTAAGTCACTCATAATTAGAAAGGTTTTATCCGACCAAAAAAAAAAGAAAGCAGCACACCTGCGCGCCCTGCCATTCACATCGAACGGATCCACGCAATTCATCGTACAGTCCACGCTAGAAGATGAAATAACGCGACCAGGACATTCTGCATCAGGCACAATCCTATAGTCTTCACGTCTCAGCTCAACCTGGCTGAAATTACTAGGGACCCCATCAGGTCCATGAAGAGGATGTTCCCGAGGCAGAGTTATGTTAAAGAAGACGTCAAAACTGCCGTCGTCTGGAACGACAATGCCAACGTCCCCGATCTTGAGCCCCTCCCGCTGATAGCTGCTTGGGAGTTCGATGTTTGGTTCTGGTGTCCATAGAGGGTATCCGCGGTGTGATAGAAGGTTGCACGCATATACGTTCGAGGGAAAGTCGGACATGACTGGTCCACTTGGAGCTCCGCTCGCGCTCTGAGCCCAGATACTGTACAGATGGTAGTGTTTTGTAACTAGTCTCGAGCCGTTATAGGAAATTCGGGTGACATAGCAGATGTTTCCTATAACCGGAAAATCCCGACACTAGAGACTGCGTTCCATCTCTCTTCCTGTTCTGTTCTGTTCTTTTTTCTTTTTTCAAAAAAACGTACATTCTCCTTTAGGGTTACCCTTCGATGGACAGTCGCGAATGTATTGCGAACTAGTCACAAACTGTAGTGTACATGGAGTGCACGTATCGTGGGCTGGCGGTATAACCGTCGTCGTCGCTCCGCAGATGCAACCGGGGTATAGGTTCGTGGTACAACGATCCAAACTGATTTCCGCTTGCTTGAAAAGTTGGGACCCCCACCGAAAATAAGAGGCTTGGAGTGCTCCATCTGATCTTGCCATTTCGTAAGCATTTGGCTTTTTTCATCAAGACCAAGTCAAGGGATGGGAGGGCGGGACTGGATCAGTCGCAGGTATAGCCATCTTCAAATCCCAAGTACTGGTACCGCCCAGTAACGAGTCACCACGAAGTTGAAACCAGTGTCGTAGATAATGTATGACAAACAATAACATTCGTGCCGAGGTTCGTATCCGAAGACTTCCGCATGCCAGTCGAGGCAAACTGCCAGGATTCTGTTCTAAAACTGAGTACAACAGGGCAAGGGCCGCCACTAGGAGTGCTCAAATTTCCAATCACTTAGTCGATTGCTAGTGGCATGGTAATGTCGAACCGTAATGAATGAAGAGATCGAGATCGAAACAAGGACTGTAGGACAACAAACGCACTCCCCCGGTGGCCGTGATCTCGCGGGCCACGAGTAGGGGGACCAGTACATGCTTGCAATATTAATTCGGCGGTGACCAGGTATCCACAACAATCCATGAAGAATGGGCACGTCGTTGAAGCAAGCTGGAAGTACGGCGGGCTAACGTTACAAGGGACACGTGGCGGTCACAGCTTACCAAGGAACACTCCATGTCGGAGTTGGCAGGCTGATAAACCTAGAAAACCGAGGTGCCTCGGATAGCAATCAATTAGGGGGCTCACTACGATATTATAAGATACATGAGGTCAATTAGGTAGGTGTGCGGTATGGGGTAACGTGTCCAGAAGAGTCGGATAATAACCACACAGTGATACATGCCGACAGCTATACAGATTGGATCTCCGCGCTAGAAGAAATGTGAGTTTCGGAAGGCATGTGCAATGGGCTACTCACGTGCAGATAGTGTCACTCAATTTCCCGAGTGCTTTCTCGCGATATGGTTTTGCATGGTATAGGTGCGAGTGAACTGTTCGTTGCAGGTCGGACATGCATGCCTCAACTCCAGGTGTTTCTCGTTCATGTGTCTCATGACGCTCTCTTTCTTCATCTCGGCGAAGCAGTTGACCCAGCAGCACACGAGTAGTGACTTGTCTGCACCAACGACCCCATGCGCGGCGCGCAGATGGTCGGGAAATTCGGAAGCTCGGAAGTGCGAGTGACAAACGACACCGTTTGTCACCCAAAGGCAAACATAAGGGCGGTGTTGGGGGTTGTTCGCGATCGGTGCCAGCTCACAGAGCCGAGCTGCGTCCTGAAGCGTACCCAGTTAGCATCATTCTCCGTCAGTCAGAGTTGGTGGTGTTCTTACCTCGTCCCCAAAGTTGTAGTTATAGCAGGACATGGTGAATATGGGCAGGGGATTGGTATACGACGGAAAGGTATGAGTAGTGTTGTTGATCTATCTCATCCCCAGGTATCCTTGATATATATGCGTTTAGAAACCGCCATGGAGGTCTCTGCAAATGGCCATGTGAATGCATGGAGGTCAATGAAGCATGACGCCCATTGGCACCGGAGAGCAGCCCGGCCATTGATATTGGAGACGAGATGCCACTCTGGAACACCCTATCGATACCATTGTGATAATTGATTAGGCAGGTAAATGGACGCTGTAGGATATTTGCCTTGTATCCCGGGAGGGCGGCGCGCGTGGCAGTGGAATCGCGCCGATCTTGCGTGAGATCAAACATACCGGCCAACCTTATACCCCTGGAGCACACCAGCCAAACCATCCAGTGGCCCAGATGTTCAACAAAGCCAAGTATTCAACAGAAGTCGTGGAGGTCAGGATGTTGGAAATGAAATAGAGATCGACCTAGTTTAGGAAGCATTCACATGGTAGTGTCGCCTGGAAAGGCCTTTTGAAGGCATGGATTCTACTAATGAGGCAAATTGACCTGGCTCGAAATAAACCAAACTAGCATGGATTAATAACCCGAGTACCGGAAGACAAGGTCCTACCAACTTAGCCTGGCCAGACATAGCGCTAAAACCACTTGCGGATACCAAGGCTACGGTTTTCAGGCGGTCTTGGATCGGGCCGATCTGGCGGGTGTACGTTGGTGAAACGTCACCGATCCTGTACACATGTCAGAGAACACCTCTGCACCACTCCAGTGGCAGAAAAACATAAACCTTACGATAAGTGTCCCAGTATGTATCGACTTTTGCCACACACGCTGAATCGCAGATCACGGACTGAAGCTCGCATTGGCTTCTATGAACGGTTATCAAGCCATCGACCGAGCGTCGTAAACGCTGGGTGACTGTTTGAAAGGCTGGTCCGATCGTTGGTGAACCTTGCAATAGTCAGGGTGAACTAGCGGTGGAACTTAGTAGAGGAGCTCAGAAGTCTGAGCCACGAGGGTCACGCAACGCGGAATTCATATCAATATATCACAAAAATTGGCGACACAGCTCACCGAGTCCAGTTATACACACCCAAGACCTTGTTCCGAAAGTGTTCCGACTGGCTCATGGTTGTGCCCGAGAACAAAGATAACAATAAAAAAACTGAATGATTTGGTCCTTGTTCTCGTTCGAAAAAAGCTTTTGGACGCAGCGTAGAGACGTGTGTGCTCTGGTCAACTTAGCAGTGCACCTTCATTTGGAAGGCGTGAGCCTGAGGCGACCCCACTCCGCTTCGTTCGAGTACTGCCTTCATCACGTCGTCTCGATCATCGCCGTTACCCCAGCATCATGTACATGGCCGGCAAACTCTCGAAGTCGTCCGATATGATCCTTTGACGACTCTATGGAGATTCTCAGAATCGTCCGCTGGCCTGTAGGTTTCCAGCCCTTTCAGGGTCCACGGCGACTTTGAGCAAACTATCTTCCTCGAGACTTGCTCTTACCTCCGAGCCGTCATTAACCATGCCAAGTGGGGCGGCAATGTCAAGATTTCTTTTCACTATGGACCACAACTCCTCACCGAGCCTCTGCTTTGCAACATCAATTACCCAAGCATTCAAGATGCGAAGTGAACGGAGTGTCGAATTCAAGGATGCGCGTTGTCTTGTTGTGGCACCAGCACAGTGGCACTGGCGAGGAGACCACGGTGTCCAAGTGCTAGGACACGACACGCATTTCCTTTTGTGGCCCATCGATCCCAGTCAAGTTACCGTGATTTTTGAACGAGAGGACTCCACGCTCCACCTCCCCGTCTGGTGGCTGCATCACGCTCCATACGTACCTGGAGTGCTGCCCATCACACACATCAATTTCTTCTTCTCGTTGCTTCTGACCGGTGTACCGACGGGGAACTCTGGTCTGGGCTCGTATCTGGAGGGTAGGTGGCGGCCTCGAGTGGAGAAGCATGGAGAACTACTCCCACTTGATAGCGTGCCTTGAATCCATGCCGCGGCGGGGGAAACCGATATCTGCATATTCTGAAAAACAACACTCGTATCCTCGGGTTGATTTTCCTTTTCATTAAGCGTATACTTGTCATTTCCCTTGTCCCTGTGTGTCTCCATGTCATTTCAATCCCAACTTGGCCAGTTGGCAGTTCCTTCCGTATAGTCTTCGCTACTCGTGGTATGTGCATATGGCAATCTTTTGAAATGGACAATCACGCCTCCGACATCCCACTCAACAACACGTAAAGATCCTGTGCATGAATTCATTTTGCCAACGTACTGTGCTTATGTGAATGGATCAGCTTCTCCAGTATTGTGCCAAATCATGAATCCGATCAAGCACGACCGTAAAGTACGAGGTCTCGTTCAACAACGCCTCAAAGTGTTTGATCGCCTCCTCTTCCGTCAGATCGAGGCGGAACTTGTCTTGGATCTGTTCGTGAACATCACGGTGTTTGATATCGGGTATGTTGGCGTCGACCATGAGTGCGACCAAATTCAGAATGAGATTGGCGCTCTTGCGCAGGATGGTAAATGCTGTGAAGCAAAAGTTTTTGAAACGCGCATAATGCGTGGATTGTGCGCCACCCATCCCGTCAACCATCTCTTTACAAACTTTCACGGGAGGGGGGAATGGTTTCGGGTCGCGGCCCAAGATATACCCGAAGTCGACTGCGAGTAAATACGTATTAGCAGCACGTTGCAATAATTGAATTTTGGATGATACCATGAAAGAAATGTCCTGAAAATGGGGCATGGTGAGCGCGCGCTTGAAACATGCAGGATAACAAGAAAAAACAGACCATCAGGGGTGAGCAATAGATTATCCAAATGACGATCTCCAACGCCAAGCAAGTACGTGACGACGCAATATCCAGCTACAGCTTGGTCAAAGGCTGTTCTCGAACCATGCGAACCAACGACGTACCGCAACTACGGACAAATGTGTCAACAACGTCCGGCTCCACGCCATACGTGCCTACGCTGCCTTCGTCTGGATGGCTGGCGCGCAGGTAGTTGAGCAGTGTCCCATGTTCACTGACTATTGCGGCTATCGTCTTGCTTGGAATGAATTGGGCTATACCCTGCAATGGTCCGGTAGCCAGGACATCATATGGTATCAGTTTCAAATCTAAATTCTCCTTTCGTAATAACTGGTCCATGAGCGTGAAGAGCTGCAACACCAGTTGATCTTGTCGCATGTCATCTCCGTCTTTGAACATGACAGGATATTCCGAACCATCCACACATTGGAAATAGAGTAAGAACGGGAACTGATTAGACTTGAACACTGAAGACTTTTCAGCATTGATGCCATTGATCTCGATTCGGGCATTCAGAGGAAGAGGGAGCGGAGGGATGTTGATGAGACCGTTCTTGGGGTCATTGATGAACGAGCGTAGCTTTTCGATCTTTTTTGGCCGAGGGTCCTTTGAGGTCCTGATGTCTCGCGCGCGTTTTGCCAACGTCTCGACCATGATGCCTTGCCTCCGCATGAGCTCGCGACGTTCACTGCCACCTTCCGACTACAACGGGTATAAATATCCAGTTCGCCATTAGAACGAAAATGCACGTACCTCGAGTATCCTGCTCAGGAATTTGAACACAACTCTGCCGTACATTTTCGCCACCATTCTATCCTCCAGAGCGACCTCAACCATGAGGTACCAATATAGCCGGTTTCCCAGTACATGATTCATTACTCCCCGGGTAATCAAGAAGTCGGACAGTCCACTGTCATCGTATGATATTGCACTTGTCGTCGACCGTGACGACCTTTGATCACTCGCGGCGCTCTCAAATTTGAGCGCCTGGACGAGCTGGAGTAGGTACAACATAAGTTCCTAAAGCATTCCCGTCAATGAAATTGGAGAACGACAATGGAATGTGCTACACTTACCTCGTCATCTGCGCGATTAAGCTGTCTGACCGCAAACGCTCGCACACGCGAGTCCACAGTACCAGGACCCAGTAGCTCAAGCGCGTCATCAGTATCCACATCTGTCCACATGGGCAATAACTCTTCAACGGCCTGTTTGACTTCCGACGGGTCTCTCCAAGTCACCGATTTGAGGAACTTGGTCAATCCACGCTTGTCCCTGGCAAGATAAAAGCGGAACTTCCAGATCAAATCCTTTTCCTCCGAGGTGAGAGGTCGCGAGGGAGGATAGCTGAGGATTTCCTGAGGTAATGACGTCGGCGAGGTGCGCATAAACGACGAGGGCTCGGATACTCACCCCCAACTCGTCTCTGATCTTGGCATTTGGTTTGAGTTCTCTGTCATATGGACTGCTTCGATGGCTCCGGACCAGACGACGATGCTTATCCTCTACAGGATTTTCGTGTGCTATCTCGGGATCCAGGACGGCCCAGATATGAGGATCAGTCGCGAACGAGGGTGGAAGAACAGGTGCAACGGGCGTCTGAGCAACCGTTGTCGGTGGTGTAGAAGTTGACGGCGTATTTTGGGTCTCCTGTCCACGATCCCATCAGCCTCGTCACTCAACTGGGCTGTCACTGTACGTACAGGTTCGCTAAAGACCACCGGAAAGTCGAAGCGAGGCAGGTCGATATACAGGAACATGTTTTCGGACTTTGCAGTCTCGGCCTACGACTGTTGGTCATGCACAGCGCAATACAACATCTGAGCATGTACTCACAGCATGTATCTCCTCCATCCTCCGAAACGCCATCTTATCGAGCCACTCTGACCTTGGGAGATCCCCCCGTTCATACTTTTTCACGAGCTAAGACGGGTTCATCAAAAAGTCTGTGGATTGAGGGCGCAGACACACCTTTTCTAACCGACCCATTTCATCCCTCGTACCCAGTTTGCTGGGTGTAGTCGTGTCCGTTGATCCGTCCGCTTCCTTACCGGGCCACAACAAGAGTCTATGTTTACCTCTTCGCAGGGTCCTAGACCACAATCAACGGCAGACACGTAAACCGTAGATATCGGCTTACCATTTCTTTCCGAACAATCTGAAAGTTGTACCACCTACTGGAACAGCCGAGCGCGGTGCTCCTATATCCCACACAGTAAAGGTGACCTGCGAGTTCAGTGGGAGATCGCAATATCGTATTGGGAGCGATATCCATTCGTTCCAGCTGTACCAGTAGACACCGACAGGCAGGTGAGCGCTTGAAAGCGACTTGAACTGTCGAACATACGTGTAATTGGTTTTGAACGCCTTGAACGACGTCTTGAACGGAATTGTCAGAGGTTTGTTGTCGGCTACGAGCTGACAGGTGACATAGAGATCTGAGAGTGACCTGAGTGGACGTCAGTCCCGCCCTATGGTGAAACGGAAGGAGTCGTACGAAGATTGAGCACCATGAAACCGCAGTTCTGGGTTCTCCAATACCTCCGACACCGACTTTCGTGGTCTTATTCCCTCGAGTTGCGAGCTGGATCATGGATTCATTCGGCGTAAGTCGTTGGACTACCAGCCAGAATCAATGCGTACATCCGAAAAGATAATGGCAGCTTTAGGTCGGAAAGCTTGGCGAACGTGAAATCATCGCGATTGTCTTTGTCCATAGCCGCTCTTCAGTGATTTGACCTGCAAAGGGCGGGTCAAGCCTCTGGATCCGACTAGTTTGATGGCGATGTTACAGAAGCACTTTATTACCCATTTGGAAGCTTCGCGTACTTAGAACGCGTATATCATACATCTTGCACGGGTCAGATTCTCAACTTCAATGGTAATGTACATGCGACGATCCTCTACAACTCGACTGCACCGATGGCGCTTTTGGCTTTGAGCACGAAGCAACCCTGCTCAAAGAAAGAAAACAAGTCTAGTAGATGCGATGGTCCCGAAAGGGTATCATGTCAAGATTACTAGCCACTACTCAGCCTTGTAGTCGGGACGCAATGAACGGACGACCTTGCCTATATACCACAAAGTGAGCGGCCGTACCAACGTAAGAGAACGAATGGCCTCACCGGCTCTCCAGATTTCCTGGTCATCGATTTCTTTGAGTTCCTTGGCAAGGTCTTGGCGGTAGGTCGAACGGCCGTTGAATTCCAAAGCTTTGCGAGTTTCCGTACCATTCTTGACACTCTCGTAAAGCTTCTCGAAGATAGGGAGGTTCGTCTTTTCAAAGATGGGTGCCCAGTCGAGCGCTCCGCGACGAGCAGTGGTAGAGCAAGCATTGTACATGTAGTCCATGCTGTTGGTAGGAAAACAATCCGTTTGACACATGACAGAGTGGGACGGACGTATAAAAACTCACCCTTTCTGACCGATCAAAGGGTAGAGAGACTGAGTAGCCTCCTCGACGGTCTCATTGAATGCCTCCGAAGGGGTGTGGCCGTTGGCACGGAGAACTTTGTACTGAGCACAGAACAAGCCCTCTGTTTGTCACTTGAGATAGAGTCTCCTGGAATACTAACAAGCAAACTTACGGATAGCCCCCATGAGCTGTCAAGACAGTGAGTAAATCAGAGTAAAGTGCTAAAATAGAGACATACCACGCCTCGTTCACCATACAGGTCAGAGTAAACTTCCTTCTCGAAGGTGGTTTCGTACATATAGCCAGAACCAATGGCGACACCAAGAGCAACAGCCTTCTCCTTTGCCTTGCCCGTGACATCTTGGAAGACGGCAATACTGGAGTTGATACCTCTACCCTCCTTGAAAAGAGTGCGGACGGTACGACCTGAACCCTTGGGAGCGACGAGAATGACATCGACATCAGGGGGAGGGACAACATGGGTATCTTTCTCATAGACGACAGAGAAACCGTGAGAGAAGTAAAGGGTCTTGCCCTTTGTGATGAGAGGTGCGACAGTGGGCCAAGTCTGTGATTGCGCGGCGTCGGAGAGAAGGTTCATGATGATTGTGCCGCGATTAATGGCTTCTTCGATAGAGAAGAGGGTTTCCCCTGGTATCTATGGAGGGCGGGTGAACAAAGGAGAAGCGAGGAAGAGAAGAACTGACCCAGCCATCCTCGACAGCCTGTTTCCAGCTCTCGCCATCTTTGCGGACACCGACGATGACATTCAGGCCGTTGTCACGAGCATTCAGGCCCTGACCATGACCTTGGGAGCCATAGCCAATGAGAGCGAGGGTGTCATTTTTGAAGTAGTCGTGAAGCTTGGCAAGAGGCCAGTCGCTGCGCTCATAGACGACCTCATCCGAGCCCGCAAAATTGAGGGTTTTGACGCCACGCGCAGGAATAGTCTTGTGGGACGAGTTAGCTATTAAAAAAATACGCGGGAATTTTTTATAAAATTTACCTGAACTGCAGGTGCGTGACGGGGGGAGCGAGCGAGGAGGGAGAACGATGCGGCATTGATGCTGCCTGGTAAACGAGGAGCACGACGAGCAAGGGCGCGGAGAGAGCGCGAGGAGAGACGCGATGCGATCGTGGCCATGAGTAGTTTGTAGTCGAATCAATCAATCTCCGTCTTTTTCAACCCCCTGCGGGCTCGGCCGACATCCATGTCCGAATATATCCGAAACTATCATATTCTCGGTAAACAATATTGACATGATGCTAGAACCCGGGGGTGTACATGTTTCACTCAACCTTCTTCGCTTCCTGGCCGTATACGATCTCGTCTACTGCCTGCCTCTTTCCCTGCGCGCTCAGAATTGCACCCCATACCAACGTGCAGAGTGGAATAAACATGTCCACCCGCTGTTGGTACGCCTTGTACGCCACGGGGTACTTGGACAACGAAATCGACTCGGTGAACTTGGTCGACGAGAAAAATAGCGCGCACAGCACCAGGGCCGGAGCAAGTGGTGCCAACGAGCTAAAAGACGTCGGCCACTCTTGCCTCCACGGTCCATCCGCGCACACTAGGGGGATCAAGTTGACGATGACCTAACCACACGCTTGTTGTCAATTGACCTGCAACATTCACCATAAAACATACCCAGAAACTTTGCTCGCAGAAAAAGTTCGGGTGCCTCGACCATGCCCACAGTCCCTTTGTTGCGAATCCCCTATCTGCATCCCGCTTCGTCCATGCGATGCGTGCTCCATACCATTCGCTCAGGTTCAATTTGCCCGAGCGCTTAAATGTCTGATACGAGTACTGCTGATTGTCCGCAGTGAACTCGATCAGAATTGTGAGAAATCCAAGTGTACCAAGGGCATAATCAGTGACACCCAAAGACGTGTGCGGTTGAGTAACGGCGATCTTGGCCGGAATACCAAGCAGCAAGAGGATAATGTTCTGAGTCGCAGCTAGAACCATGGTGAGTTTCATAGTTGAAATTGATGGACACACTTACCGATGAACGTGATGTTAAGAACCTGGAATAACCAAGGAGGTATCTTCTCGCGAAGGATCTGCCAGCGGTAGTCCTCCTCATTCCTGATCCGAACAAGGCGGTGAGGTCGCTCACTGCTTCAGCCAAAAGAAACTTACAATCGGAAAAGTCCTCGTCGGAGTGTATTGTATGACAACCTGGGAACTGCACGTTAAAAAAGGTCATACAATGAGATAGGGGTCATATTGTACCTGAACATCCAAGTGACCTGAATTTTGCGCATCAGACCCAACTTGCAAGGAATATACAGACAACTTACGACCAAAGCGAGCATGAGCAAGGCTCGGGGACTAAAGGTGTCCACGAAAGACTCGTGAACTGTTTCGGGGGTGTATGGAAGAAGGAACATCTGTGGGGTACGGGGCCAGAGTGGGAGAAGGGCATAATAGGCGGTGTACAGCATAGGAAGGAATGTCCAGACCCTGTCCACCTGCGAGACATTGCCGGTGACAAGGGACAAGACATATGTCGTCGACGCCGCTCCAAGGCAGAGCTGGATTGGCCAGACGAATAACGGCGCTTGCTGGTTGAGTACGTCCATGACAATGTGCTTGTCAAAGAGTCACACAGCCCCTCTTAACTACGCAGATCGAGCACGTGACCGATCTCTTGTTTATACATGTTATGTTCCAAAGCTTTTACCATAATGGTAACGCCACCCTTCTTGTCATCTTCCGTCATGTCCATCAGCGTCCTCTTCTCCACCTTCCCGCCTCTGCCCACCTTATCTCTGCGCGTCCCTACAGAGACCTGCGTTAATGATATTTACGACCTTCTCTGCGATCGCTATCCAGACCTTCCTGCCTCTGATTCATTGTACATCTCCTCATACAGCCGTTCGCTCACCCCAGACACCCGTCTTTCAGAGCTACATGGCGACTCGTCGGATCTTGTCTCTCTGCGAATCGTTCCACGCCTCCGTGGTGGAAAGGGTGGTTTTGGGTCCCAGCTCCGTGCCGCTGGAGGTCGCATGAGCAGCCAAAAGACGAGCAATAACGACTCGTGCAGGGATCTCAGCGGCCGCAGGCTTAGCACCATCAAGACTGCCAAACGGTATCTTCATTCCTTCATCTCATTGACCAACATATCTGACCTGCTTCCAGCCTAGTCGACTACATGGAAAACGAAGAAGAACGCAAGAAAGCCTCAGCAGAGGCTAAGAAGGCCAAGCTAGAAACCCTTGAACGAAAAATTGCTTTAGCTTCGGGGGATCCCGAGTCTTCAGCAGGGAAAAAACATCGTTTTGACGATACCGAATACCTGGAAGAAAGTCAGGAAATCATCGATAGCGTAAGGTCCGCTGTTTCTACAGGTTGGTGCCCTCTGCCGAGCAAATGCGGATTCAATGAACGAACATTTGGCAGGCCTGCTCAAGAAGAAGAAAAAGGTCAAGGTTAACCACGCTTCGAGTTCTCCAGAAGGCTCCAGTGCGACCTCCGAACAAAGAAAGGACCTTCCCTCAGCAGTCCCCAGTCCTGTAGGAGGGAAAATAGTGACTTCCCCTGTAACTGCGCCTGCCACAATTTCTGCATCAGCGTAGTATCGCGGGTTTGCTGTGCTGCTGCGTATGTAGTGGTTTATAACAGATAAGTATTGTCTGTTGTATTTCATACTTGAATGGAGATTGCTTCAACAGTAGCGCTCATGACTTTTTTTTTGAGCGAGCGGAAAATCGACCCAGATCCAGCTATTGTCTATTGTCCATCGCATATCACAATAGCATGCAAGATAGCTCACCGTTACGACTCATCAACGAGGCTGACGTGCTAAATTGACCACCTCCCAATACGCGCTAGCCGCTGATGGTGGACCTTTGTGATATCTGGCCAATTCCAGTGACCGGTATTCGTCAACACGACCATGCATCATACGCATCTAATACCGCAGAGTTTGGCAAATTCGTCATTGCAGGGAAGCACAAGCCACGAGCAGAAACTTGCTAGTCGGAAGCGTGAGGGGCACGCTATATCCGAGCCGATAAGCAAAGCGCCAGGACCCAACTAGTACCGAGCGCTTCGCTTCGCTGGCATATAGCACTGGGGCCACGTATGTGCCAAGCCCAAAATCTCCCTGATCATGTCCCGTGAACTTGCCTGGTCGCACGCCTTTTCGGACGTGGTAGGGACATCGTCAACTCGGATTGAGAGGTTAACATTGACTGCTCACTAATCCCCAGGACGTAGCGATGCTTTGTCAACTTGTGTCGATCGCAAACGACCCGCAATACCGCCCTTATGTTTGCCTTTGGGTGACAGACGGTGTTGTCTGTAACTTGCATTTCCAAGCTTCCGAATTCCCTGAGCATCTGCTCTCTGCTCATGGAGTCGTTGGTCCAGACGAGACACCACTCATGTGCTGCTGGGTCAACTGCTTCGCCGAGATGCAAAAAGAGCGCCTAATGAGACACGTCAACGAGCAACACCTCGAACTGAGGCATGAATGTCCATTCTGCCATGAACAATTCACTCGCGCCCATACGATGCAAAATCATATGTTGAGAAAGCACTTCGGGAATTAAATGCTACTGTCGATATGTGAGCGCGGACCCTCTCCCCCGAAATAAATAGTAATCACATATCCCTGTAGTCCTTCAAGATGTCGGCATGAGTAATGGTTATACTTGACTGCTGGATATGTTACTCCAAATCAGATATCCCCTTTGGCTTGCCGGCGATGGTGTAGCGTTAAGGTGTATACGTTTATCGAGTTGACCATATGTATCTTATCGCGGCAAGGCATCGTGACTGTATCGGATTCCACTGGAGATATCTGAGCCCCGCCAACAGATGATAACTGGACAAGGAATTCTCCGACGTTGGCAAGCTGTGTCGTTCACGAGGACGTGTTAATGGCGCCGGCGTGTGTCATTTTGATCTGCTTCGCATTGGTATCAGCGCGATGTTGGCCCGTCACCATCACAACTTGGCCGGTTCATGGCAAGTTGCTGTGTATGCGGGTCTAGTCGGGTATTTTGGTGCGTTTGTTCCTTTCAACAATAATTTTTTGACCACCAACTGTGCTCGACGTTACGCGTACGGTCGCTCTATGCACAGGCTTCAAAGGGTCCTTGACCCACCGAGCGCTCCGTTTCATGAATGGTGGTATCAAGACCTCCATTTTTTTTTTCGACGATGCCTAGCCCAACACCGGGCCAGTCGGAACACTTCCTAGGTGTGCTGTGTTCACCAATTTCATAGCATGAGTCCCTCACAATCCCCTCCTCCAGTTTCACCGCTGGTCAGTCTGCACAGTCTCAAGCTCGCCAATGCCGCTAACAGCTAACGTTTATAAAAAATGCCCAGGGTTCTACGAATTTTCTCGGCTGATGGTTTGATAACCGAAAACTGTTGAGAGAAGCCAATATGGGATCCATTCCGCGATTTGGGTTGTGGCAGAAACTGGTACATGGCGTAACATGGTCGTTCTCTACCGATGGAGCGTTGCCGAGGTATTACAAGAGCACCGTCATTCTACCAACGAACAGCCGCAAGATCAGCCCGATGCTAGGCGTCCTGGAAACCGTAGTCTTGACGTCCGCAAACATAGTTTTTGACGATTAGCCTGGCAAGACTAAGCTGGTAAGATCATGTCTCCGGTAGTCTGGCGCTCCTGATTCAGATCCATGCTAGTGGTTGATTGGAGTATACTCCACGGTCCTCCCGCGCTCTTTCAAGGTGTTGCTGCTATGTGAACGCTCCCTAAACCCGGCCTGTCTTCATTACGCTTTCAGCAGCATTTCTGGCGACCACGATAGCGTAATCAACGTTCGGTTTGGTTGAACATCCGAGTCGTTGGATGATCTTGCTTCCGTGCCCAGGGACTCTGTAATGCTCGCCATAGTATGTCAGATCGTAAACGGGATCGGAGCTATTTGATTCCTGCGGCGTCCCGCCCTTCCAGGATACAAAGCAGATGACCACAGCATTCATCTATCACAGTGGAAAGATAGGGTCCTCCAAGCGTCACCTCGCCTTCGGTACCAATGGCGCGGCTGCCAATGGACGCATGTTTCATCGACCTCCATCCCGGTACGCGCCATTTGGAAAGCCTCCATGGCGGTTGCTGAACGCATAAATATCAAGGGTCTCTGAGGATGATAGACCAGCAACACTCCCACTAATATCTACGACAGCCACCGCATACCATACATTAATCTCATCACAACCCATGGCTCAGCGCAATTGCACCAACGACTTCTCAGACGCAGTAAGAACGTCGTTGACTCACACTGAGGGGAAACAATACTGAACATATACACCTCAGGACATACAGAAGCTTTGTGAGCTTGCACAAATTGCGAATGACCCTCAGCACCGTCCCTATGCTTGCCTTTGGGTGACAGACGGTGCTGTTTGTAACTTGCATTTTAAAGCTTCCGAATTTCCTGAGCATCTGCGTTCCGATCATGGGGTCGTTGGCTCAGACAAGGCACCGTTCGTATGCTGCTGGTTCAGTTGTTTCGATGAGATGCAGAAAGAAAGCATAATAAGACACGTCAACGAGCAACACCTCGAACTGAGGCATGAATGTCCATTCTGCCATGAACGGTTCACTCGCGCCCATACGATGCAAAAACATGTTTCGGAACAGCACCCGGGCAGTTAAGCGGCACTGCTTGAATGTGGGTTGCCCATTTTCGGCTTCCTTCTGGAACGCAACTCACAGATTCCCAGCGACGTATAAGCGGTGATCCTCAGGATGTCATGTTGTGCCAGCGACTACACCCCAACTTCCGGATATGTTATCCATATGCTGTATTCCACTGGCAGTTACCCCTTGGATTGGTGTACATGCCTACCTAATTGACCTATTGTATCGTACAACATACCGTAGCAAAGGTACCTGATTAATTTCTTATCACCTCAGTTTCCAGGCTCAAATCTAGTGGCGGGTTTGACTGTATTGAGTCATTCATCTCTGATATACACAGCGTCATTACTGCATGAACAGGTTTTTTGTGTTGACCGTCGACCTGGCGGTTGAAACGAAACTAACTGAGAATTTTTGATAACGCACTTATCGGAGCAGAGGAAGATGACAGAAGAGATCCGTGATGGGGTTGAGACCGGCCCAACTTTGTTGAGATGTTGCATCCCAAGATGGTCACGGCGACCAGGATCGAGCTCACACGGGGATCTATAGTGAAACCAACTCACTTCCAACTTTGCCCCATTTATTCTGGATGATCATCATCGTTAAATGAGGTGATAACGCAGTGAATACACGTGTTGGCGTTCTACGGAACACGGACATGATCACCGTGCAGGGTCATTAGTGCTTTCGCTAGTTCCTTCGTCTTGACCCGACGTTTCTTAGCGACTCAAAAAGCGACCTAGGAAGCAACATGAAGAATATCGGATGATGTGTAGAAGTTGCTATGGTCATTGCAACCCCGCGGCGACTTTGTCCGCGGCACATTAGATGTTCGAGCCCGAGAAGGTTCTCTAAGACGCCAGAATGACTATACGAGGCGTTGATGAGGCGTTCAGCATGTAAGACGGATCGAAACGAGCAACAATCAACAAGAGAGGTTCTAACTCTCCGAAGTCCACGAATCATTACAGATGAAGATCGGCTTCGATCTTCTTCTGCGTCGACGCTAGTGACTAGAGAAAAATCTGCAGACGATGTGTTCGTCCCAGAGTTCACAGATTGATGGGGGAATGGTCGCTGATGAATTCGTCCTTATCCACGGTGGTGAAGTCGGCCAGACTGTCTGTGGTGACATACGCGGAAAGCATCGGGACGAGAACCGCCAGAGCCTCCGAAACATATGTAAAGAAAAATTGCAAATTCAGTTGCTGAGATCGTGTCGATCCGCTCGTCGTCAGAGGTCCACGCGGGCTGGGTTCCACGCCTTCGGCATCGATTACTGAAAGGTTGTGCGTGGGGAATCCGGCACAATGAGAAAATGTCAACGTGCTCCTTTGCCGCGTGTTCGCTGTATGCGATGAGGAAAGTGATGACCTCCAATCTGGTTTGCTGTTCAGAAGAGTCCGATTCGGTGATAGTAACAGCATTGTCGGACACTAGGGGCGAAATGGTAAAGATTCAAAGGAGACGGAGATACGCGACCAGTCTTTTGGTGATGATGTTGTTCTTCGTCGATTTGACCTTGAAGAGAATCTTCGTATGCCTTTTGCTTGGGTGTAATCGAGGAGAAAAGAGGGCCGAACTACCACCCGAGGGAAGCGGGTCAGATATCATCAGCTCACTAAAATGGCTCTACCTACCGTGGGCTCAAAGCGCTTTCCCTGAAACACATCAGCTGTGACGGCGGAATCGAACCCGACAATCTTCGCGTGTTGATACCCCCATATGGGTCTCGATCATTCTCATCCTGGTCGAAGGTGTTCGCGGTCTGGAGTTTGGAAGCGTTGACGGAGCCCCATGATCAGTAGCTTGTCGATATAAGCAAGTATGCAAAGTAGGAGGTGAAGTCTTGGTAAAAGACGGCGAGCAGGAAGGGTTGGTTTTATAGGCACCTTGGGTGTTAGCCGCCGCACTGCTGGAATTATAGGTAAATGGTAAGCCAGCACTCCATAGAGCACGATTCCTTGGAAACGAACGTACCGTGTATATCATTCCGTTTCGGACAGCGAACCCACACCTCCAGGAGGGGTAGACGGACTGGAAGGGAATGGTAGTATACTTTCCACGATCCTAGGGCTAGCCTAACGAAAACAGGTTTGTGCAAAGCCAGACCAGTCAGGGTAGCGACTGGAGCTGCCGCTCTTCCCGTTGAAGCGTTAAGCCATCACGACGGTCACTTGACCACAACAAGCTGCCACTCGTTCCGTAGTCGAGGATTGATCGGTGCACGCCTGATGTAAATTTCGGTAAAGGCACGCAAGCAGGAAATCGAGCTCGAGAGGTGAGCACTAGCCAGAATTACCACTCATGGATGGTGGCCAGTGGAACCTCCGCCCCCCACTAGCATCGACGCGCATACTCAGCCTTGCGTTTCGACGTATGGCAGTGGACTCACTATCAGCACTCACCAAAAAGGTCGTTCGTTCGTTCGTTTGATTGAGAGCTGTCCAAAGTTGGTTTTCATGTCATATTCCAGGTTCTTTTGGAGTTGGGACTCAGCTATACAGAGAAAACGAGAGCTCTCAACATGGTCATCAAACTTGGGCTGCCCAATTGGGTCGTGTGGAACGGAAAACGTTTTGTCCGCGGCAACAGAAGGTACGGTATGTAAATATGTACGTTCCTTGTCACCACTTTGATGTGTTACAGGAACGAAAGTAAAACCACTTCAGTCTCTTGAATGTCCAAGCCTCCGCGAACGTTCAGTGTTTGTACCTGGAGCGTACCACTAACCCTGGCGTCAGCTGTTTCATACGTTTGCCCTGCCCAGGTAACTCCAGAGGTCGCATTCGCGTATCTGCGGAGAAATGAGTACAGTTATACATGGAGAAATTTCCACCATACGTGATGCCAAGTCTCCTCACTTCCATCTGCTGTGGCCCGAACCCATCAAAGTTAATATCGATGTGAGTGCTGCTACGGACTCCAGCGCCAGGAAGATAGGCAACGCTATTGATGAATGCTGCTCGGATGAGATGTCCGTATTCGAATATAGCGTATCCTGAGATATCAGTTGCGTCGATAGGAATTTCGACCACTTGTGCGTGACCAGTCGAGCCGATTGCTTCTGCAGAAATGATCGCCGCATAGTAGGGGGATTGTATATGGGGAGGAAGTGGTGTGATCGGAGAGCCGTCAATTATAGAGAAGTTGAGAGTCACTGGTTGGATCTTATAGTTACAAGGCACAAGGTCAGGCTGGCCATCTCTTGCTGAATCGCAACAACTTACAAAGTTGTATTTGTAGCCGACACCTTCGTGGAAATGCAATCTACTGATTCCAACTTGCGTCGCGAATAATGAATAATCGAGTGCCCAGAGTGCAGCACCGGCTGTATTGCTCACCCCTACGAACGGATGAATGATGTCAGCGTACGAACAGTGCGGCGTTCACACACCTGGGGCACCATGGCAGCTCAGGCCTATAGTTATCAACCAGTCAGAAGTGACGAAACCGAGGCATGATCGTGGACTTACTGTTCGTTTCGCCTAGGATATACTTCAAACCTTGTGCAAAGGTAGCTTTAATGTCCGGTTCAAACACGGAGATGTTTCCGCGGATGTAACTCTTCGTCATTAAATCCTGGAGGATAGCACCAGATCCTGAACAAAACGAGCCACTGTATCGGTGCTGCGAAATACTTGGAAGAATGAGTAATGCATTATAAATTCTAAACGTGAACGTACGTGGTGATTAAGGCGCCGGGCATGGTACCGAGAATACCCTCCGCGAAAATTGCTTGCGGAGAGAAGCCACTAATGTTGTTATGGGATGAACCAGCAAATGCACCTCCGATCAACTTGGTGAAGGACGTTTTTGACAAGCCAGCAGTCTCTGAGACGTTTGTAGCAAATTGAACCCATCTTTTCCAAAGGTTAAATGCAAACTCAAGAATATTTGATGATACACATACTGAGGGACGTATTCGAAAACACTCCAGCTACTGCTTCTACCTCCATTGTTGTAATAGAGATCAGCCTCGTTGCCTATCTCGAGAAAGTTTAGCGTGATCCCTTTTGCTTTGACTGCTTGGGACTCGAAAGCCTGGATCAACGCCTTCGTTTCAAGGTACGCAGCAGTCAAGTTGTATTGCCTCAGATTGACTCCCCAGTGGACACGGGTTCCTATCAAACAGGCTCTAGCCGAAATCAACGGCAGCATGTATGAATTGGAACTTGCCAAAAGGAAGGTGAGATATGACGTCATAGAATCCTTGCCCAACCGTGATGTTGCTCGCCTCGGGGTAAGGGTAAACAGAAGAGACGGCAGGGAAGATATCCTCCTCATACTGGAACGTCGATCAGTACTATGACTACGGTAGACTGACGGCTGGAGGCGTACTTCAACATCATAGCTGAAATCAGTGTGATCCTCGGAATCAGCACCAATCCTAATGAATGGCGGCGAGTTGGTGATTTGCGCCAAGTTGTTGAGAGCATTGTAAAAGAACTGGTTCTCTTCCGTGGTTCCTGCCCAATCTACCCATCTGTCTTGTTCGATGGAGAGAGAGACCAAGTCCGGCGCGACCGATGGAGCGCCGCTGGGTGCGGAGAGAGGGATCGTAACCTCAACGGCCGAGACCGCGAACGGAATCATTGAGGCCAATAGTACCACCTGATATAACATCAACATCAGACAAGCTGCAGACCAAACTTGCTAAGACTTGAAATAATCGTCACGGATTGTCGAGTGAACGAGGCCGTTGGATGAGAGGTCTGTGCAGGAATGTCAGGAGGTTTTAATGGGGCCCAATGTATACTCATGACTACCCACATATTTAGCAATGGTAGCGTGTTCGGTTCTGTAATAATTCAGCGCCACCACGGCCCGTACACTGGCACGGATGGGAAGGGAACCGAGCTAAGATGCGGAAGAAATAGAACACGCCAACATTATACAAACATTGTGTATCGAGCACAGCTGGGAAGTCACGTTTCATATGCCTGGGAGTAGCGTCGCGAATACAATTATGCCGCACAACGGGGAAGCATGTAAATGTTACGTTTCACTGATCAGGTGTTCTCCACGAAGCTCCGTCCTGTCATGTTCTGATCAGACATCATGCACCAACCCGAATGTGACCACAAACCTTGAGAATCGAAGTACAGTATCCATGTCACGATGGGACACGGATGATCATGAAGTCCATTTTGGCAAACATGAACTGGCCAAAGGTTACCAGTTGTAATGGTAGGTTTCTGTTTTACTACCCGTTTTCTGAGCCATTGTGATGGATGTCGGGAAGAAGACTGAGGAGTCGGTAGACGAACGTCCAGCTGTGATACTTTACCTGGAAAAAGCCGTATTTTATGGAAAGCCGGACAACCGCGCATACTAATTTGGTCAAAGTGCTGAGTGGACACCGAACACTCTCAATTGTCGTCCAGATGCTCAATACGTGCTCAAATCTTCAGACCTTCAATACATCGGACCACATGTTCAAATCTTCGGGCCCTCGCTCACCAGCACTCTTGGGCCTTTGCACGTGTGGAGCTTCATGCGACAAGTTGTAGCTAAGAATTCGGAATTACACAACTAACTAGTAACAAGAATCAGACATCATGACATCCCATGGATCTGAGTGCACATTCACAGCAACGACAACAGTGTGATGGCATAGGAATAAAGCAAGACGACACGAGCCAGCACCCGACAACAAATCAACAAGGTGTGAGTACAGGGACGGTAGGAATGAGACTGAACAGTAGATCCGTTTTGGGCGGGACTGCAGAACTCGAGCGCGAGTGCTCAGAGACAAGGGAGCAGGAGGACTCACCTAAGGGGACACAAGTCGAGATGACCGAGCCGGGACGCAAAGCGGCCGTGCAAGACGGTTACCACAGCAATCCGGAAGGCCCTGAAGGCGACAGGAACAGGCGCGACGTCGATGCGAACGCGTCATGTCGAAATAGAGCCCCAGGAGCCCATTTGGGCAAGCAGGGGGAGTCGAAACTCGTCGAGGGTATTCCAGATCGCGGAAGCGTTGTCGAAGGCGGCGGAATGGATGGGATAGACCTCTGGAGCAACGGGAGCGAGCGCGTCGTCGAAACGAGCGCGCTATGTCAAGGAAAAGGGCCAGGAGGCCACATAGAGGTCCAGGAGGCGAGCAGAGACGTCGAGCGCGATTGCAAGCGCCAAGTGGATGTGGATGGCGTCCACATGGATGGGAGAGGTGACGGAAAGGGCGCCGCGACTCGAAACGAGTCGAAACGGACGCGCTAGCTGAGTACAAGTCGAGTCAGCACGGAAAACGCTAGCGCACAACGACGGGCGTACCTGAGGCGTCCAAACCACCACACCATCATCCCAGACGACCTACTGACCACGCTAACCCACCGCGTCGCCGAGGACGACTCAAATCAAGTGTCAGTCACACCAAGGGACTCACCAGGTCACCAAAACGCGCCGAGGCCAAATCGAGCGAATCGGATACGCTGTACACGATGTACATGGATCATAGACAACGGGGAAGAGTTGCCAGGGCACGATACGCGAGGACGGTGCCACCAGGAGTCGATCGAGGCCAGCGCAGCAGCAAGACCAGCCGTGACTTACCATATATGGACACCGCGTGCGCGCACACCATCGAGACGCACCAGACACATCTCGGACGCGACTACTGCCCATTTAATGGTGCATTACAGCGGCGCTAACCTTGCTTGCGAAATTTTTTGAAAACAGGATCAGATGTTCGACGAAAGCTAACTAGGAGTTATCTATAGATATTATAGCTAAGTGTGGGTGAAGGCATTTGATTTACATTGATCTTTTGACTTCGTTCCACCAACCCAGCGTCGACTCGCTAAGAGCCCGTAACCTGTCGTCTTCCTCCCAGAGATGTTGAGAATGTGGATGTTGAAACCATTTTGGATCGAAATCGCGTAAGATGCGGATTCCGTCTCGAGAGCCCGCTCTGGAGAGCGAGACGTAAAGATTGAATAAGTTAAGACCACCTGTTGGTGGTGTTGCGATGTCGACCATCGCCGCCGGAAAAGTTTGACCTTGTGCCTTGTAGTCGGTGATAGCGTACGCCGATGGGTAGCTGCGTTCGCTGTACGGATTTTAACTGCCAATTGTGATGTTGTGGGAGCCGCATGCAGTACGATCGAGTTAGAGGTTTGATGGGGACGATCCAAGATGATCCGTTGTCACGTTTGTAGTCGAGCCGTACAAGAATGAAAGACGGTGGATGACGGAGAACGACGGAACGACAGGAAGGGTGTTGGTCAACTGATTCTTCAGGGTGCAAGATGATGTCGACTACTGTCCCTCTTGCGCCATTCGTTGTGTTGTTCGGTGTCGATGTTACGGGTGACGAGAACGCGCATACCAATCGCAACACTCACTTCATCTTGCAGTTCTCCTTGGGACCTTTTTTTGGCATCGTAACTCGCGATGTATTCACGCTCCTGAGCGTCTGGTAAGCGGCCATCTATTTCATCCAACGCGTAGTACAAGATGTGCTGAATATCATTGGTTGTCTGTTGAATGAAACGGGTGCACGCGGAAAGGTCGTCGATACAGATAACCTGCCACAGATGTAAAGGTGATCACAGTTGAAACTGGCTTGATGGGCGATGAACAACACAAACTGAAACCCTCGCAATCGAGAATGCGGATCCAAACTGCGTTCTTGAATGATTTGGTAATGACGCTCAACCGTCATTCATTCTTTGCTCTACTGCGGCCCACGACACTCGTCAGCAACGATGTAACGAGTGATTGACGACGCTCAATCGATAACGACAACGGACCGGAGGTCTATTGCTCAATGAGTTGGGAAAGACGACAACGGCCTCGAGTTCTTCTAGGGCCCACGAGAGTTGTCTGCGACGACGACGGAATCAAAAAGATTGGGAATGACATCAACGGCCCACGACGACCTTCTACGCGCACAGGAAAACATCTGTAGGACTCCGAGCTGGAGACTTGTAGTACTACAGCTAGTCGAGCGCGTGCACGGGTGTCTATGTTATTTACCTCTATTTTTTGCTATTTACGTCTGTAGCAAAATGGGCACAGGGGCTGTCTGAGTGCCTCTGTAAAGACCTTGCAAGCAAGGTAATGTTTTCTCCTGACTACAGTGCGGTCGTACAGCCACCGCTTATGTAGTCACATAGGCTGTGACACTTTACCATGGAAAAAGCCGTATTTTGAAATCTCGGCGCGCATCATGCGATCATGTCTATCGCCTTTGCGGACTCGACCTCACCGATGGGCGCGTTTGTTTACAACGGCCTCCTCTATTCCACAAACCATCATCGAAAAGGTCGTGCAAAAGTACTCAGTCGATGTTCCCAACGGAAAAGTGGTCAAAGCGGGAGACTATGTCATGATTCGCCCAGAGCATGTCATGACACACGATAACACTGGGCCAGTCATCTCCAAGTACGCCTACCTTCTCTCCTCATTACCTCTGTATCCTGAGGCTTACCATCTCACCGCCAGATTCAAATCCATAGGTGCTAGCAGAATCGTAGACCCGAAGCAACTCGTTTTCACCCTCGATCACGATGTCCAAAACAAATCCGACAAAAACCTCGCCAAATATTTTGCCATCGAGTCGTTTGCTCGTCAGCACGATGTCGACTTCTACCCCGCTGGTCGGGGTATCGGGCACCAGATCCTCGTCGAGGAGGGTTATGCATTTCCCTGTACTCTTACTGTCGCCAGCGACAGTCACAGCAACATGTATGGTGGTGTCGGTTGCGTCGGCACTCCAATCGTTCGCACAGACGCAGCTGCGCTTTGGGCAACCGGAAAGACTTGGTGGCAGGTCCCTCGGATGGTCAAGGTAGAACTTCGAGGTAAATTGGCTCCGGGAGTGACAGGAAAGGACGTCATCGTGGCTCTCTGCGGCTCCTTCAACAAGGACGAGGTTCTAAACGCCGCTATCGAATTTACGGGTGAAGGTGTTACCTCTCTTTCAGTCGACGAACGTCTCACAATTGCAAACATGACGACGGAATGGGGCGCCCTTGTTGGTGTTTTTCCCGTCGACCAGACGCTGCTCGAGTGGTACGAACAAGCACTCAAGAGGGTCGAACTCCGTGCTTTCGGCTCAGGTACTTCTAGTGTCCCTGCTCCGCCAGAACACCCTCGCATCAATCGACGGCGTCTTGATACGCTCAAGGCTGCTCCGCTCCTTTCGGACACTGGTGCCTTGTACTCCTCGCACTTGGTCTTCGACCTCTCCACGCTCGTGCCGCATGTGTCAGGCCCAAACAGCGTCAAGATATCTACACCACTGCCCAAACTCGAGACTTCCCGCATACCCATCCAGAAAGCCTACCTAGTCAGCTGCACCAACTCTCGTGTCTCAGATATCGCCGAGGCTGCAGCAGTAATGGAAGGAAACAGGGTCGCACGAGGAGTCGAGTTTTACATTGCTGCGGCAAGTTCGTTGGTTCAGCAGGAGTCCGAACGCCTCGGACATTGGAGTACACTCGTCGCCTCTGGCGCCAAAGTTCTCCCCGCCGGATGTGGGCCCTGCATTGGTCTGGGCACCGGCCTTCTCGAGGAAGGAGAGACTGGAATTAGCGCAACGAATAGGAACTACAAAGGTCGTATGGGCCACCCGAAAGCGCAGGCATATCTAGCAAGCCCGGCGGTGGTCGCTGCCAGTGCGGTCAAAGGATATATCTGTGGCCCCGACTCACTCGACCCCACTCGTCTACCCCCACCTGACGCGCCTACGTTTTACACAATCCCCTCGGAGTCGCTCTCTGCTTCATCCAGTACTCTGGTGCAGACAGTGGATGAACCTCTCTTCTCAGGCTTCCCATCTACCTTCTCGGGTCGCTTGTTATTTGCCCCGCAAGACAATCTGAACACAGATGGTCTCTACCCCGGAAAATATACCTATCAAGATGACATCACCCTTGAGCGACAAGCCCAGGTCGTCATGGAGAACTACGACCCGACGTTTGCAGGTACAGTGGCCTCGATCATCGCAGACCAGCGGCTCTCTACGCCACCTGCATCCACCGACGGCAACGACCTCGTCAAAGAGGGTGCCATACTCGTCTCCGGGTACAACTTTGGCACGGGATCCTCCCGCGAGCAGGCTGCGACCGCGCTCAAAGCTGCGGGTGTCCCTGTCGTGATTGCGGGTTCGTTTGGGGACATTTTCAAACGGAACGCCATCAATAATGGGCTCGTGTGTCTAGAGTGTCCCGAGCTCGTTGAGGATCTCACGCACGCCTATGCTAGGGATGGCAAACGCGGTGGTGGGGGCAAAAAAGGCGAACTCACCGTCAACGAGGGTCACGAGATACAGATCGACATGCGAGACGGGACTGTCGTCGTCAAGGGTCGCGACTACGAACAACGGTACGCGGTCCGCACGGTCGGTGCTAGCGTACAAGAGCTCTGGGTTTGCGGAGGGCTTGAAGGATATATTCTGAAATCTATTCAGTCGCAGTCATGACGAAGATGTGCACCATAGTACTATAGCAAAGATGTCTTGCAGACGTACGTATATATTTCATTGTCGGGGGTGCAACGCTCCGCCGCGGCTGTCGTGAATGGACGACGGTCGGTAGGAATCCGTCGAATTGTGCAAACGCATTCAAAGCGCTGTCTGGCATAGTAGTCGACGTATGCGTTATCGAGTTCTCAAACCTCTGCAACAGCACGAACGACATCTATATTCCATTATGGAGCTGATACAGTATTCGGAATTCTAGGTCCCTCGAGGGTCCGATATTGCTGCATACGAAGGTCCAGTAAATACGAGACTCCCTTGCCGGGAGGATGCCGTTCGTACGTCGTCGTCTTGTCATAGACGATACCCGCGACATCCATCTAAACGATACCGATGGATAGACTCAGCGCACGCACGCGACAACTTGAAAAAGCCCACGAGGGGCGACATGGATACGTACAAGAATATCGGCCGTCAAGCCCTTGACGGGAGATGCACACGAGCGAAAACGATGGTGACGGTAGAGCACCGTCTCCGTCTCGTCGATCTTGACGACTTGGTCGGTGACGTTCTGTAGCGTAGATGCCCCTCTCCATCCAAGCGATTCCTCACAGCGATATGGGCACTCACGTGAAACTCTTCCATATACGGCCAGTTTTCGCTCCCCCTCGGTACCAACGGTTCCTTGGTGGCCAGGGACGGGTCGAGCATAGCCTCGAGCGGGTGATTGAAGATATGATCCACCTCTCCAACGCAAGGTTTCAACGAACGGAGAACGCAAGGATTCGTGAGGAGCGCCACGACGGGCGTGACGATGAGCTGGGACTGAGAAAGGAACGGGGGGAGGGTACAGAGGGTGTGGATATCCGGCGAGTCGAGAGCGAGTCCGACTTCTTCGTGAGCTTCTCTAAACTGTCGAACAAACCCCCCTAGCGTCAAGCACTATATTGGCGGACGAGAAGGGGAAAAAAAAGGAGGATGGCAGGTGCTTGCGGGGAATCTTACAGCTGTATGGACGAGATCGGCGTCTGTCTCGTCTGCTTTGCCGCCTGGCAATGCTGTCTGGCCTGGATGAGCACGGAGGAGCTTGGAACGTGTGGTGAGGAGGACTCGGAGTTCGTCCCCCTTCTCGTAAAGCAGAACCAGCACAGCGGCTAGTTTCCTCCTCGATATCGCTGACCTGCAGATTGGGTACACAATGAGAACGATGCGTCAGAAGGCTGACTGGATCCATAAATCACTGACAAGTCTGGTTGCTGGCAAAGGATGCCATGTGCGAGGAGTCGCTCGACACCACATCTAGTTCTATCGGATAAATCTTGCAGTTCCATGATGCTGGTAGTTCTATGAAGTTAGGATGTTATCACTCGGACGGCCAGGAGTATCACCGGTTATTGAGTCGAGCCGATCCGAGGAACAACAATACATTCAAAAAAAATACAGATAAATAGCGAAAAATGTCAACACATCGGTATTGCATAGCAGAGGTATCATCTCTTCTTCTTCGGGTTCAAGTGGCTCACTCACATTCTACCTTTCGGTCGCGGAATGAGAGAAGGCTGGCTTGCTGACGTGGACGGTCTCCGAGGCCGCGCGTCAGGGACCTCGTCTTCGTCCTCGCTGTCAACTCCCTCGACATATCCCACACCCATGAATACGGGAGTACCTCCACCCCCACCATGTGCCAGAAAACCCCTCCGCTTACTCATTGTCCCGGTGGCAGTGAACACGTCCCCTTCATCGTTGCATTCATCAATGTCTGATGAACGAGCCTTTGCGGTGCGTAGCTCCTCATCCAGCGTCTGACGCCGTTTGTGGGTTTTCTTGCGCTTATGTTGGGAACTCGAACCTGAAGCTGACGAGGTGGAAAGACGACTTGTTTGTTGTTGTGGCGCAGCTCGTGGGCGGCCTTTCCCAACCAAGGCAGGCTTTCCTTTCGCTTTGGTTGGCTTGAATTTAGGGACAGGAATGAGTGACAGAAACGGAATAGGTGAGGTTTGTGATACTCCCCCGCCCTCGTCCTCGTCCTCTGTATCTGATTCTAGAAAAGGGACAGACTTTGGCTTTGGAGTCGCTCCTCGCTTCGTCCGTGCCGGCGCCGAGGGTCTACGAGGAGTAGGGATGGGTAGAGGGGACGTAGGGGGGCGCTTTTTAAATAGTTGAGAGGTACGGCGTGGTACAGAATTAGGGCCGATAGCTCGAGGTTCCGGATGTAATTGTTCTTCCATGTCGACATCAATAACTTCTACTTCTGGAGCGTCTGACCTGGAGGCTTTCTGAGTGACAGCAGTAGCTCGGGGTCCAGGGGGAGTTGATGGGACTCGGTCTTCAATACTGTTCTCGTCTCGGTCATTGTCTGAACAGAGCGAAGGAGTAGTCACATCCGTTTCATTCGTCGGCAGCGTCTGAAGAGGCGGAAGAGCATAACTGGAACGTGGCGAGATTTCTGACGATGATGAAGTAGTATGCTGCATTCCCGAAGAGGATTGAACCGATGGCTGTGTCATACGGCGCTTCACTACGTGCATCAGATATACTAGTCAGAAGAAGTTTGCACTTGGGATCGGGAAATGTGACATACCTGGCACGCCCTTCAACTCGTCCACGCCAAGTGCATCCGCCTTGCGCTTCTGACCCACCCGAACCTCCGTTTCCTTCGCTGTCACTGACGCAGACAATGACAGGGGGGCAGCCAGCGAAGAACCGATCGGTACACGAAGATTTGCTAATGAACGTCGACGCTTCAACTCCTGTGCACTGAGTTTTGCAGCACTCATCGAGGAAGAACCAGTGGTCACGCTGAAGCTCTTGCTCAAGCCAGACGGTCCAGCGATACCGTCACCTCCCATCGCATTCGTACCAGAACCAACTTTTCTCAACTTGGCAGTCTTGATTTCGTGCAAAAACGCAGCCATCTTTTCGGATGGAACGTTTACGGTGGGCTGGCCCTGTCTCTTGGCCCTAGCCTGTCCAGGGTTGTTGATAGGCGCTTCGACGGGTGTCATCGCGTGTCGCAGAGAGGCGCGAGCCGTTGCAAACATGGAATTGGGAGTACAAGGCGCCGTGTCAATGCGCAACGGAAAGGGTAGAGAAGGTGGTGGTGGTGGTGGTGGAGGCGGGGGCGGAGGAGAAGACCGCATTTGGCTTCTGGAGAGCTACCAAGACATTGAATACCAGCGAAAGATACGAGAAAAACAGTTCACACCTGATCCTTCAACCGTCTAACCTCTTCCTCGAGGGCTTTGATTCGCCATTTATCTCGTTCACGCTCATCTGAAGCACTCCTGCCCTGGTCCCCGCCTAAAAGCCTCTCATGCTCTCGCTGCTCTTCCCGCGCAGCGTCCAATTCACGCTCCTTGGCGTGTACATCGTGTCCTGAGCTTCCACAGACGATAAAATCCAAATCGTCTTCATCCCTACTGGCTCGCGCTCGTTCTTTGCCTTTCCTAGAGGTCGTGGGAAGGGGGGCAGAATTCAAAATTGGGCGGTTTGGAGACGCCTCGTCGGCAGATTTAGGTTTGGAGACAGGCTTGGCCGGAGACGAAAGGGGACTGGGTAGCATGAGTGAAAAATCTGCCTCTGCGCCATCCGTGGCATTGAAACGATGTACCGCATCGTGGACTGAAGCCACGGAACGAGTGCGCCAAGGGGAGACGTACTGGTCAAGGGAAGGCTGGTGAGGGTCTATAGAGTCGGCGCTTGGGACTGTGGAGGGGTGCGTCCTTGACGGTCCAGCTTCAGCTCCGTCTAGGTCGCTGTCGCGAGGAGGATGAGACCGATTAATGGAGATTGGGCCATTCGAGGTCGCCTGCGTGTATTGAGCCATGTCTGGCCTTTCTGGTACAAGCGAGGGGGAGCGAGGGAAGAGGGAGCCAGGCATGGTGATGGACGGTTGTTTCTTCAACTTTGGAGGCGGAGGTACTGGAAACACGGACGATTGAGGTGCAGGAGACTTTGAGCGCTCCCGGTCACTGGCTGAGAGTACTAGACACACCAGTTCAACACTCGAAAAAAAAATACACACGGCGAGAAACAGCCCTACCTCGGTCGTCGTCGATATCTGCTGGTTGCACATGGTTGTGGCGGTATTTTCTGGATGCGTCTGATGACTTTGAACGTGGTTTTCGACGAGACGGTTCGGGTTTGGAGCATCTCTCGCGTTCTCGGCGGTGTTGAGCCCTCGACCTGTACCTTCCCTCGTCCTCGCTCATGTTTCTCTCCTCTCGACCCCGTCTCTTGACGCGTCCGGTTGATGCGGGTTGGTTTGCCTGAGGATGGAGCGATCAGAACCGAGGAATTCGGATAAGATAGTAAGACAGACAGGACGTGCTGTGGCATTGGCAACGAAAGATTCGAATTCTCTCGAGACGAAGCTAAAGACATGCGAGAGCAATCCGGGAGACTTGGGCGTTGGGTCGACGAACGGGCGTCGGCGTCGCGTGAGTTGCGCTGGCATGTCCACCGGGTGGAACTAAACAACGTGAGACCGACTCGGACCCAATACGTTCAAACATCAACCACGCCCAAAGACGAGTACACATCTCAGCATTAACATATCCTCCACAACAACAATGTCCTTAATATCTTAAACGTGAAAGCAAGCGACAGTAAGATCAGTGCGTACAAGGTAAATCGTCCGCCAACGTCATAATAAAGAATCTAAAGTGCAACTCTTATCGGAATCCAGAGTACGATTCGTAACTCGGCGGTGCAGTGTGTCCACTCGCAGCCAAATTTGCCCGCACCATTGCGTATGGATCTGCATACTGCATCGTCCGACTGACTCGTGGCGCGTTCGAGTCTCCAGTAGTCGGTGGCGCATACGAACCCGACACGCCACCAAACCCTGATGGAGCGGGATCTGAAAACGCGCCATACGCGTCCAGAGAGGGGCGCGATACGGCTGCGGGCGGTGTCGCATATCCACTGTTCCGCGGTGCGCTGCTCGCGTACACTGTGCCGCTCGGCGCAGTCGTGGTGGCCGCAGACGCGGACCACCGAGTAGTGTCAGCAAAGGGGGAACCAGCGGCGTTGGAGTCGTCGTAAGCAGACAGTCGATGAGCCACAGCTGCCGGTGTGGAACTGGTGGTAGTCTGGCTGGTTTCAGCCGCAGGTGGGGGCAGAGAGCCAACAGGCTGATACGAGGTTGTCTCTGATTCCTCCTCCAGCTCTTCAACAGCCTCGATATCTGGGCGAGTGAACGGGGGGTCTAATGGGCGCGTCGACAGATTACCCGATCGCCAATCTATGATGAGCATAACGAGTGATGCAAGCCAGAAGCCTGGTCACAATGAATTAGTGCAAGGTTGGAGTGGCGGATGGATGCGTTACCGAATGCCAGCCAAAAGAATATACACCCCGCCTTCTTCGTGCTGCACCATGAGGACAAGCCATTCGTAAAGTCACTACCAAGGGATGCATGGGGGTCATTGCTTGCATTTTTGCACCCGGCTTCCGTCCATGCCGAGATGGTGGTCACGAAGCTATACGCGAAAGCGGAAATGCGTGAGGAATGGAGACATGACGGGAGAATGAAAAGACAACGCACGCGATGAGAAGACTGAATGTCACACCTGTACCCGTGAGAATGAACCCGACGCGTACCTCCTGGAGGGCTCGTGCAATGTGGCCGAATTTATCGTACTTTTCGTAGACCACGGGGATAATCATTAAAAATGAGGAGAGGAGAATGCCAGATATGGACACGAATAGCGCGAATCCAGTGAGGCCAGCTGGGTAGAGAAAAGGTCAGCCACATACGGCGCGTGGGGAAGGAAAGTTACTCACAAGGTCCGACGCCCCATTTCGCCTGGAAACTGGCGACGCTAGCGAAACAAGCCATGGCAAGGAAGTTGAAAAAGACTTGAGAGGTGTGGAAGATGATGGCTGGCTTGGATATTATCATCTGTAATCATGGATGAGTCGCGTCAATAGGGATGCAAAGGAATGAATATGGAGAATGAAATGACCGCGAGCCATATGACCCATAGGAGGGGTATGAAGAGGAGAAAGACCAGCGTGCCAGACTGGTCCATCCAACTTGCATCTGCAGAGGGCAGAAGAGAAGGGAGAATTACGTAACTCGAGTTGGTACGTCGAGATTAAGATGCGTTGCGACGACCAACCAGACTGCAACGCGGCAACGGCGAGAACGAGACGGAGCAGAAAAGGAGAGGAGTCTCACGTCGTCCTGATATTTCACCATTCCAGCTGTGTTCCCTATACCGCCAGACATTGACTTTGAAAATATAGGGCCCTTCCTGGGCAAGATGCGATCCAGTCCATCCTGCAACGATTCCAAGAAGGGCATGGCGACGCTCGAGTGAAGAAGCAAAAGGGGTGTGAGTCGTAGGGGAGGTCAATAAGACCTTTAGTATGTACGGGATTGCTATGCAAGGCAGCGCAGAGATGCGCAGTTGAGTGATACACATATGTTGTTCATAACACGTGATATGGATTATGTAATATGTCTATTCAAAATATAGCCCTCACCAAACCACCACCGATGGCAGCACCTAACAGACCCATGTCAGACTCACGTTCGTATCAGCTGCGATAGAAAGACCCACCAGCACCAAAGCCAACACCGCCAGCAGCAGAGTGTGCCATCTACACCTTGATCAGCGGAAATAATCATGATACGCATGCCAATTACCGTGTTGCCAAGAGCACCATACTTGGTCTTCTTCTCAGCCTGTCCCGGGGCCTGTTGCAACCCGACCGAGTTGACCCCAGCTCCGGTCTGCGGCGGCGTGTCCGTACCGTGGAGCGCGGCTCCAAACGGGCGATACGGTTTGTGAGTACTCGTCGCCGCCATCGTGTTCGTCACTGGTGCTGCACCAGACTCTACTTTCTCGACGTGGTTCGAGGGAAAGAGTCCCTCCCTGCCATGAAGCTTGCCAAGCCACCAGTCCCCATTCTTTTGTGACACGACCTCGATCATATCACCCGTAGCAAAGGACAGGTCATTGGCTTCCTGTGTCGTGACAAATGGTCAACCGTAGCACAGGAATGCACAGGAAAGATGCCCATACACTCCCATCTTCATTGTAACCCCAGATAGCGCGGGCATATACGACGGACGTCGTCGCTGCCACTTGTCTTGGAGGTGGAGGAACGACGCGTCCGCCACCAGCTGGAGCTGCAACAACGCTGACTTGCGTCGTTGTAGCGACATTGATCTGGGTCTGAATGGGGAGACGCCCAAGGATCTGCTTCATGGTAGCTGCGTCTTGTGCGGAGAGGTAGTTTTGTGATTCTAGAAAGGCAACATTGAGTTGCATCTGGCTGGAGATGTGTCCCAGCAAGGCCGCGGTTTGGAGTTCGTGAGGGACGGACATTATGGATTGCAGGAGAGATGGGAGTCTCACTGCAAGTATAAATACACCCGGCTGTGCTCATGATCCCGTGCTCCCTTGTCGACTTATGGCCCACTGTTGTCGAATTTCATCCGTGCCTTTGCTACGCTCAGCCCGCCCTTCAAGTTAGTCTGTGCTCGCGTCCTCGGCCATTTGTTACGCTTGTACCTAGTCAGTCAAGCACAGTAGCGGTCCAACCCGCTTCGTGTGCCACGGACAGTTTTAGCGAAGTTCCGTCAAGACACGAGATTGCTCAAGCCCATGGGAGTATGTTTACTAGTGATTTTTTGCCTTCACTCCCTTCGCGAACAAGTGTCATGGACATTGAAGAGGAAAGGTCCTGGCCAAGTGTTGATTAATATATATGTAGCGAAGCTTACACTTCACCCTCGCGTTTCACCCAAACCTGCAAACAAATTGAAAGCAAGACAGATCGTCCAAGCCATGTCCTCCGAGTCGACGCTCGTTATCACCGCCGTTCCCGATTTCATATCACCAGAGGAGCACAGAGACATCCTCGCCTCGACACCCTCGTCTTTCAGCGATATCCGCCCCGTTCTTCGTCACAAGCAAGAGCACGTCTCTGTCACGCTAGATCCCCCCCTCGATGGGTTCACTCCAGCGGACGGTGCCAATGGCGTGCTATACATCATCGAGAGGTACGCCGATAGCAGATACGCTCTGCGCGTCGTTCGTGCTCAACCCTATCCAGTGCGCTCGTATTCGTGTCGTCCACGGGCCGCGGAGTGCAGGTCAAGTACCCTGCGATCACGCTTCACGCCATATCACGCGGAGAGACGCCATCCATATACTGTCAGCTAGACGAGTCAAACACCAGCACACCGCCCGACGAGACGTCCGAAGACGTGACAGAAATGCGCGAATTGATGATCGTGCCCCAAGACCCCGAGTCGCGTGCGTCCCCAATCTCTGTCATGCTACGTGGCACCAAACTAACCAGCGTCCTCGATCTGTGTGATCCTGCGCAGTCGAACTCATCTTTGAAGCCATGTCCCTCTGCGCATCCCTGCACCCAGACCCAAACATGTCGGGAGAAGACGACGAGTTTGAGGGTGATTTTGTCTCGGACAGTCATTTCGAGACGCTTGGCGGGGAGGAGGGAGAGGAGCTGAGCCAGGTCGGGCGGGTGCGCAGTGATTTCGCCAACGACAATCGTTATGCACCATACTAGACACCCCTGCAGGCCGCTCTTGCCCATCTAGAGTCGATCATCTACGATCCACTCGATCCAGAGGCTGAAGTCAATGGCAGCTTGGACGACGCCGAGGAAGTCTCGAGCGAATAAGGCGAGGTTGAAGCTGATGTGATCGAACCCTGTTGTCGGGAGCATGTGGAGTGGTCTAAAAGTTTGGGTCCAAGTGTTTGGTCGATTGTTGAGATAGACTTCATGGGTTTTAGCTGCTGTGAATCTTAGACGATCCGTGATTAAGACTTGCATGGATCAGCAACGAAAGATATTCGACGCTCTTGATGATCACCAATTATTCTAGGATACTGAGCTTCCATAGCATACACAGTTTCTTCTCGACTGCACTACTCGTTACGCTCCGGACTTCCAGTAAGCAATGTCCCCATCAACCACTGAAACTTGGTGTCAGATCAACAGATCGAAACATCATAAAAAGACTCACTCTCATAGGGTTTACCTTGCTGCCTCAGTTTCCCCGCGGCTTTGACAGCAGCTTCGCTGCCATACTCTTTGAGGTCTTCATAGGACATTATCTCACCGCAGACAAATTTATTCTCAAAGTCCGAGCTGGACGGATGGTTAGCTGGATTCAAAAGGAATTCTAGGATACAAAACATACTGAATGACGCCAGCGGCTTGAGGTGCCTTAGTGCCCCGTCGAATTGTCCATGCCCTAACCTCGTCAGGCCCACACGTAAAGTACCGGATTAGCTGATCACGGAAAGGGTGAGTAGTTTACGGGTTGGGTCCGTGGGATCACGCACATCAAGAGACGCGTAGCCTCCTTGCATGATTTTGCCCATGATGCTCTGAGCTCCCTCTTTCTGAGCCGCCACTTTTTCCTCCTCACTGAGCGCAGCGAGACGTTCCTCCAACGAAACGGAAAACGGTATCAAAGGATCGCCCGGATTGTTGGTATCGATCCATGCCTTGATCTTTGGTAACCTGCAAGGATTCGGTGAGATGTCGATAAACATAACTCCTGGTGTACCATTTATTCTTTTTCCGAGTGTAATCTGCTTCACTCAAATTGACGAGGTAAGTGACAGGCTTCGCTGTCAAGAGGAGGAGACTATTGACAACTTCGATCTACCAGCTGCAGTCAGTTCTGAGCGATAGTGAATTTGACCAGGTAGACAAAACACGCATGAAACACTATTGATTAGAAAAAAAAAGGTGAAATAGATGATCACCTGCAAGAGGCGTTAGTTAGTATGCTTCAACGACGGGAAATGAAAACTAGGCATTGAAAATTTCAGACAGGACGTCATATCACGGGTATCTGGGGCGTTACTCCCACCTCAATGAGCTGGGTTGTTCGAGCAAGAGGCTCTTTTTCATCAAGAAGGGAGAAGGGAACCGTGACACGATTCGCAATGCGCACCTCTTTGTTTGTCCACTCCCCCTTGCGCACGTCCTTGTTGTCAGTGGTCAGAGTCTTCAAAACCTTTTCAACTGTAGCCTTGTGGGTTAGTCCGCACGGGTTCGAATCGAGCAAGTAGAGGAGACACCGTACGATTTCTTCCTTTCTGGCTCTATCGGCCAAATTGTTGCTACCAAGAGACCGTCCACTTCTCTTCAGACCCTCTAAATGTTTCTCTACCCATTCTATATCCTTTAGCCGCAGTTCTGTTTGAATGATTTCCATGTCACGCAGGGGGTTCACTTCACCCTCGACGTGGGTAACTTCGGGATCATCAAAGGCCCGGACCATTTGGAAGATGCCATCGACAGCTCGGACGTGTGACAAGAAGGCGTTGCCTAGACCTGCGCCTGTCGATGCACCCTAATCTTGATTTAGATGGGATTAAGCGGCATGCGCGACGGTACGCACAGCGGTCAAACCAGCAATATCGATACAAGTAAGGAAAGCTGGAATGCGAGAAGCTGGCTTGTAGAGATCACACAGCCATTCGAATCGCGCATCGGGGACAGGGATACGCGCTTCCTCGGGATTTATTGTCGCGTAAGGGAAGTTGGCAGCCTTGCCCAAGTCTGCGCGGGTTCAGTGGGTTGCATGAGCATATTAGAGAGGACGAACCTGAGTTTGAGAGCACGTTGAAGAATGATGACTTTCCGACGTTGGGGACACCTGGGTGTGATCTGCGTCGATTTCGTAGTAAAGGAGGTAGAACAGACGCACCGACGATACCGATCCTGAGGTTGTTGCTTGGGCGACCCAGCAGAACCTTTTTCTCCTGACCGGCGGCCTTTTTGGGGGGCATTTTTCTAGCCTTTGCCTGTGATGTCGTCGAAACCGAGAACGAGCGTGTAAGGAAAAGGACGAGTGGAGGTCGACAAAATCGGTCGATCATCATCTTTGAAAAAGTAAAATAAGAAAAGCAAATTATTTATGTATTAGCCAAGGGTTGTCTGCCGAAATTGCCGAATATCTCTCACATCCATCCCCGACGCAGTCAGTGCCCGCCCCCTTCGACGATGAAGAATCTATGCTCTTTGGTGGTGGTCTTACTCCTGTCCCTCTTCGCAGATGCACAGACAGAGACTGTTGTAAACATGTGAGCCATACGATACCGCAGGATTCGTTTGTTGCTGATCTTTTGCAGCGCTGGCGCTACAGTCGTCGAGTTCGTCACAACAAACGCTCTTGGGCTCCCAACAACCCGTGTTCTGTGAGTCTTAAACTCAGTACACCCTATCTGGTGCTAATGAGAACCTAAGCGAAACACTCGTTAGCTCGAGCACAGCACTCATTTCTTCCACGGCAACTGCTCTGACGACTCCCAGCACGCAGGCCACTACGCAAGCTCTGACGACGCCGACACAAGTCGGCCCGGTTGGTCAACCAGGCACTACGCCAGTAGCACCTGGTGGTCCAACGCCTTACTCGTACACTACGACCGACGCAAACGGTAACCAGGTGGTGCTGCAAGGCGTATTCACACCGACAGGGCCACAGACCGTACTTCCTGCTGCGACAACGACCGGGAGCGTCTTGCCCTACTCCCAGTGGTTATCGATGATTGGAACATACACAGCACCAGCCAGCGCTGCCCGTCGCGTGTCCATGCCAGTGGCAACCGGGTGGTATTATTTCGCAGCAACTGCCTTTGCTGGCCTCGTGGGAGGGGCCTGGCTCATCGTTTTGTGAATTGATTACAGTATACTGGACGATCTTGTTTTGTCGCTGGCCATATATCCGGACACACTTTGTATTATCGCTTGGTTGACATACGTCGGCTTCACTCCTTACCCATACCACATCTACATGGCATTACTATTCCATCTCTACTAGTACTTGTGTTGTGCATACGTTTCGGAACAATAGATCTGTGCTTTGTCCACTTTCTCACACTGCGTGCCTGACCACATATGTCATGGACAACTCGCAATAGCCGCTCTGCTCATCTACGTTCCTTACCACCATGTCAGCGGGCCCGGAACCAAGTGCTGACCTCGTCGCCGTGGCATGTGTCGTCGATGCATCCCTCCTTCTCGCCTCTGAGTGGTCCCGCGTTCTAATCGAGTATGTCTACCCACTCCTCAAACGTTTGCACGAGCTATATCCCTCTCATCAGGTACATACTTGGTTTTCTATCCTTCTCACACCTTCTGACACGTCTCTAGTTCAGTCTAGCTTTTGTAACATATGCTAGCGCAGACACAAGGCCGCTTCCACTTCTCTCCAGGAGATACTTTGCGCCCCTCTCTCAGATCACCAAGGAACTTCGTGAAGAGCCCTCAAAGCTTGGCATTGGCCAATCGAACTCTGGAAGTGGAAAGGGGTTGTCCGCACTCGAAGGACTCGTGGCTGCTATCGAGGTACGCGATCGCTTGACTCGGTGTACAGCTCTGGCTAATATATTGCACAAGCTATTCGACACCTTGATGGCGTCCGCTAATTTCAACGGCAACCACACGCAATCACCACAGAAAGATAACCGATCATTGATCTCTCATCTCTTGCATATCGCAGCGGCCCCACCTGACAGTGCTCAAAGACCCCACTGCAACATTCTGCAACATATGGATTTCGTCAGTTGGGATACTATCCCTGCAGAACTCAGGAAAGTGAGTGTCATCCCATGGACGCCTTATGGTGCAACTACACAGACATTTGGCAGAGAAAGATCAATTTGAGCCTGATTAGCCTAAGGAAAATACCTCAATTTCAGGACCTTCAATCGTCGGTTCGTCTCGATCTCTTTTCCTGAGCACTGAGCCCACTGTTTTCTCTGATAGGTAGCAGGTCCCGGAGTTCAATCCCCATGGTTCAATGTACATACCCCACATGTCTTGTTACTTGCTGGCTTCCCCACGCCACAAAAGACAAGTGAGTATGCGTGGAATCCTACGATATAGTCTCTCTTATCAGTGACCACATTCAAGGTACGAAGCGCCCGACGGAGCCTCAGCCCTCCGACCAGAGTCCAGAAGCGAAACGACAGAAGGTCGCTGCTGATCACATTCCAAAACCGTCATCTGCCTCTCCTGCTCTCACTCCCGCACGCATACCACAAAACCAACGTCTCCAACAACCAGTATCTTCGCAAATGGCACAGCCACCATCTACGACCGCTTCTGGCCAGACTTCGTCTCCAGCTCAGCCTGTTCAAGCTGCTACGTCTGCACCGGCATCCACACCCGCAAATGCCTCCCCTTCCGCACCACTACTGCTTTCCGCTCCCTCCCTCAATAACGACATTCTTGACCAGGTGGTAGCTTCGACAGGGCTCAAGTTTAGGCAAATGATAGAACGTCTCCCAATGTTAGAAAAAGAAATCGCGACATTAGATGCGCGGATAGCAGCTGCACGGGACACCGGACAGACAGCAGTCTTGGCTGGACTCGAAGAAGATCGAGCTGCCAGGAGTCGCATCAGAGAGCAAATCAGAGTGCTACTAAAGCGACACTATCACAAGGTACTCCTCGCAAAAGAGTCCCTGAATGCGCAAGTTGGCGTCACTGGACCAGCTCCCTCAAATCCATCGACAGAGGCAGGTCCGTCCACTCAATCTCACCCACCGAATGCACCAAGTGCGTCGAGTGAACGACCAACGGGCTCCACGACGGAGGAGCATAAACCCGTAGTTTCTGACTCACAAGCGGTGGCGCAATTCTGGCAGGCCCGCGGGGGTACGGTATCTGCTCCTAGTGGCAGTAATCCTCAGGCGGGACCCAGTCAAACGCCATCACACCCGACCGTGACTCCAGAAGTTGCCGCTCAGATGCAGAAATTGATTGAGAAGAAAGGGATTCGGCCGCCAAGTTTTGGACCGTCTCCACAGACATCTGGGACAACGCCACACGACATGGTTAGTCCTATTGTGACAAATAACCAGGTTATCCAGAGCAGCAACACTACATGGATTGGGACCTTCTCTGGGACCTTCCCCAAGCTCGGTGGCCAGGGAATGAACGAAGTACATGTGGTTGGGGCCTTCACTACACCTAAGCCGGCTGATGTGTAGGTCGTTCACATCCTTCTCCCGATGTAAGCTCAACCTAGTTTTTGCAGTCGCGCAGAAATCCGCACAGATATCTGGCCCAAGAATCTTACTTTAAACCCCTGCAAGGAACCTGTGAAAGATAACACGGAGCTCTCTTCTTGGATCAGGCGCCACCAATCTCGGACCCGTATAATGCAATTTATACCTAATCCTCGTGCTCCTAACGCGTCCATGAACGAGCAGAGGTTTCACGCCCTCTTCAACTTTATGTCTGAGCATCGCATTGTAGGTATCCTTTACTAGTATGTCGTAACCACCCTATTCACCCGAGCTACAGTACGCCTATGCAGGATGGCAGCTGCCATCAGGAAAATTCTCATATAATATCTTCATCTTCGCAACTCCCAAGGGCTTCGTAGGGGCCATGTTTCCCGATGGTCTACCTGATCTTCCTGGAAGCGGGAATACATTGGATGTTCAACCTTCGGTCCAGGAAGCTAAACCTCAGGGATTGAATGGAATAAACATCCCTCCAGCACTCATGGCCCGCATGCAAGGTCTCGATCAGGCGACACAAAGACAACTACTCATGCATTTCCTTCATCTACAACAACAGGAACGGCTACGACGCCAACAACTACAAACCCAGCAACCTCATACTGCCTCAGGTCAGGCTTTGGGCTCGCTCGGGATGTCCATACCTCCAAACCCGTACAGTGCGGTAGCAAATATACCCGCAGGTTTACATGTAAGTACTTTTGTGAGCTGCCTTTGGGATACTGCACTGCACTAACGGTTTGCATGTGAAGACAAATGTCAATGCACCTACAAACGTCGGAGCATATAACGCACATGGCGGAACTGTGAACTACGAGATGCTGCAATCCTTCATGCAGCGCAATGCGGAGGGATCTACTTCGCAAGGAATGAACCTAGGCTAGATGCCCATAAGCTTGTGCCACCCGATTCACTCATATATCCTCGCTCAATCCTAGGACTTGATTGACTGCTATCCATAGTTACCATTGTACAACTTGACTACTTTACACATGCATTGCTTGACTTGTATTCGTTACAACCTAATACCCTACTGCTATGTTTGGGGTGTGCTGAAGGCACCCTCGGTTCCTTGAACCTTGTCGTGGTCCTTTATATTGGCTTGTGCTTCATACACAGTTATAACAGGGTTACTCTTCCGCTAGCACGTTTAAGAGACGGATGGTCAACGCTAGTACACTTCAGTAACAAAGTTCAGCGTACTTGAGTCCACTGCCCCAGGAATCCGATGTAGTACACTCGAGTCGTGTCGGCTCCTTGATTTGATGGGATGAACAAGGTCACGGAGGTCACATTGGCAAATTTTGTGGCCCTATCGATAGCGGTCAGCGATACCATTTGGCAAGCCGCAACCAGGTCGTTGGATAAAACATGCCTGACAGCATATTCGGCCACCTCTCGCCCAACTGCGACTTCAAACTCTTGCGTTGGACTCTTATCCGAAACATCATCAAAGTCCAAGCTCGGTTCATTTGCAAACTTGAACCCGAAAAGCGATGAGATAGCACATACGGAACGTTGTGCACTTGAATGTGAAGAACACGTACCAGTGCAATTTTCTGCGGCGTCTGATCGCCGGGACCGGCTTTGAGAAGGAGAGACCGCAGCTTGACGGAGCCAGTAAACGGAACGCGAATGATCCTTCATCGGACCAGTTACAGAAGGCTAAGATCCGACATGGTATGGAACCTCACAATTGTTCGTCTGCGTCTGATTCCAAATGCTACGCTGGTCTTAATGGACAAGCATATGATGGGACGTTTGCTGTCGCGTACCACTTGTTCGTTCATACGCTCGTGCCATGGCTTAATGACGCTGGATCCTGGCCCTACCGCATTCAGAGCGACAACGTGGGGGCGGTCGATGTAAGGGAACAGGTTGTCGTTGGGACCGCGGTCTTCGCTGTCGTGGTCATGTTCATGGCTTTCATGACTGCAGCCTTCGCTGTGGTGGTGATGATTATCGGGCATATCCAGTGCGAAGGCTTCGTCAAACAGGCGTAAATTGAACAGCTCAAGTAGCGTCGTCATCTTCTACCAGATAGACTCGAAACACTCCATTTCGTGAGTATCGACACTGTTTTATCGTGCTTTAGTACAGATCCATGATGCACTCATGTAATTTGCGTTCGATTCATGGGCCTTGTTCCAAAAGGTGGGCTTGCCGGCTCACCCTGAGGGCCGTGAGCTGAGACAGCTTCATTTTCCTGATTTTCTCCTCGATGCTGCGTTTTTCTTATTCCAAGTACTCACGCGTTCAGTCCAGCTCTCTACGTCGCAGACGGTGAATCAGCCGCGTTTCTTGGATTTCACGCAACGATCTCCGTCTGTTCGTGTCGCGCCCACCTGTAGCAAACGACATCTTATTGATAAGTCGCTCCATAGCTTTTATACACAGAACGAATTTATTTCAATGTCTGATACCCCTCCTGCATCGTCTTCCGGGAACGGCGCTTCCCCTTTGGCTGAACCGTCAGACTTCAAGGTATACAAAGCACCTACTTCTCCTAGTAGTTCTCAGTGTACGTTTATCTGACCTATGTCGTGTCTTGCTTCCACTCATTCTGCATATCTAAAGTGAAAGAATTGCCAGAGTCGTATTTCACGCCAACAGCAACCGATCTCAAGGCCGCGCAAGCTACTTTAACTGCACGTACACAAGTATTGGTCAATGCTCCATTACAGTTACGGGCCACAAGGGAAGCAGCGGAGAAAGCGAAAAGGGATAGATGGCCAAATGTCAGCCTTTTTGTCTCTTGTTTCTTGTCGTTTGAGCTGAGATCCAAGCAGACAACTGTCCGTGTCAGATTTAGCGATCGTACACAACTAGAGAAAACGTTTCCATCGTCGGATAAGATTCGTTCAGTGTATGCGTTTGTTCGCTCGTCACTCCGTGATGATGTGAAACCGATCAAGTTCATATTATGTCGGTGCAACTTTATCACGCTTCCATATGTATTCATCCAGGTTGTTGGGTCTAGATCAGTCGCCCCCTAAACGTGATCTCAAAGTCTCTGATCCAAAGGTCAGGGACTTGACTCTAGCCGAGCTTCAACTGGCGCCATCCTCCGTGCTTCTACTTAGATTCGAGGACGAGTCTCTAAACAGTGCGTCTCTTGAACTCGCACCGTGCGGTTATGTTGATCGAAATTAGAGAGCGATGTGCCAGCGCCATTGTTGTCGACTATTGCGGCGCAAGCAATAGAATTACCAAGGCCACCTGCTTTCGAAGAGCCAGAAGCGGTCCCAAAGTCAGAGGCGTCGTCAAGTCGAGGTTCGCAGAACACCGGCTCAGAGAAGAAGATACCAAAGTGGTTCAAAGCTGGTTTGAGTAAGCAAATTCTTGTGGTCGTGTCGCAGTCACTCATGGATGGCCTATAGGGAAGTAAGCCGTGTTTCGTGTCCACATTCCAATCCCAACTATCACACATGTATCTTTGTGATTCACGCTCACTTGTATGTACTTTGATGACCGCATCGTTGTTGTAACTTGTCTCAATACACTGGAAATTGTGGATCCACATGTTTTGCCCATGCACGCAACCCTCCGATAACGTCTCGCACATCGAATGACGGGTTTAATTCGCGAAGTGCTTCTGCCGCAATTTGTGAATCATTTCCGAGTCGGCACAGCACCACAACCTTTGCGGTGACATTCGATGGTATGTATGCAGGAGGATTTGCGAGCAGTTGTGGCAGCGGAACACCTATTCGAGATCTGTAAGAGATGAAGAGAGATCAGGGTAGTCGACCTTACTCAATGACCCCGGTAAATGACATATGCCAAATTCGGTCTTGGGACGAACGTCAAGCAACACGCATTGTTCCTGCGATTCCATTCTTATCCGTAACTCCTGAAGAGAATTGAGATTGCGTGTAGGGCAAGCAAAGTTGAACACCTCACTTGAGCAGAGATGCGGTGACCAGGGTTTCCTGGAAATAAACCCTTCGCTTCCCAATCAGGGCGGGGTCCCCCACAAAATGCAATGTAGTCGGTCTCATGAATGGCACCAAGCTTTTGCCCCTCTATCCCACAGGCGGCACATGTCGGTTTCCTTGCCCTGAGCTTGATGGTCCGGAATGGTGGCATCGATAAAGCAGAAAATAACATCAGGGTGGGCTTTCCGTCTGTGCTAGTGGCTTATCTCAGAGGAATGACTTCTCAAAGGCATCGTACACACCATGCAGACCGGTGAGGATCTTGATGGCCTCCAACGCTTGCATGACCCCAATGACACCAGTAACAGCACCCAAGATGCCCATTTCTTCGCAACTTCCAGACATCTCTGGAGCAGGCGGTTTGGGGAATATGCAACGGTAACAGGGTCCCGACTCGCCGACGTTGTAGACACAAAGCTGACCTTCGTATTTCTGAGCGGCACCGCTGACTAGAGGTTTTCCGAGTCGAACGGCGGTGTCAGACAAAAGATACCTCGTCGGTACGTTGTCTGTGCAATCTAGAATCAAATCGTATGGTTGCAAGAGCGCCATCGCATTGGACGAATCTATCGCTTCATCGATGGGTTCTACTCGAATCGTCGAGTTGGTTCTAATCGCGTGTTGAATGAGAAAAGAAAGACGAGCATGTAGCCGCTCACTTTGTGATGGCAGCTGCAGCGGAAAGCACTTTGGACATGCCGATCGTCTCTTCGTTGTGGAGTACCTGCCTCTGTATGTTGGAGAGTTCGACTGTATCATGGTCAATGATGGCGATGCGTCCTAGTTTCAGCTGGTAAATGACGCGGATAACGCGACGGAGAGGAAATGCTTGCCAACACCGGCAGCGGCGAGGTACTGGAGTGCAGGGCATCCAAGACCCCCCGCACCAACTACGGCTACCGATGCACGTTGAAGCTTGATTTGACCTATAAGAGAGAGCGCCTGAACACCCGGACAACGTACTAAGAAAGGATGTCGAGGACCTTGTAGACCGAAGTTGTCCAGGATCATTTGTCGGCCATAACGAGGGTAATCGTCAACACGGGCCAGTCTTGCGTCCTCCATCATCATGCCAGGTAAGCTGGTTGTGTCAGAGTCCATCGTAACTGACTGGAGTACTTCCGAAAGACTCCTAGACAAATACAGAGGCTGAAGGGTAATGGGCTTGGTCCAGAGTCTGCCAGTGGCGATTGACCGCGACTCCCGATCTTCAAGTTCACGACTTCAATACATATGGCGGCACTCGCTGGTAGCACACGCAACGAAGCACAGAATGCCACCAATCCCGCACCATCTGCTTCAGCCACTGGCAATATGCCCAAGGACGGCATGCCCATCATGCATCAAAGTGAGCTGCCACTCGGACGGTTATCCACAGACTGACACCTTCTAGCTCGTGTACCACCCATCCTTCCTTGGCCGGATATTGGTCGTATCGCCAAGTGGTCCGTGTCCTCCTACAAGTTTGGTTTTGGGGCCGAGTGCCTGAGAGATGGCGATCCAGACACGTTTTGGCAGTCAGTCCTTTTTCTCTACTCGTGGATTCGATCACTGCATATTCAACAATACGCTTCGAGCCAGTTCCGACGGTCCCCAACCTCATTTTATCACTATAGAATTCCCTCGCAAAGTTGCGATTCAGGTCGGTTCGAATCTTGATTCCGTACGTGTCTTGAAGATCTGATGACGCGGGCGTTCATTTCAGAAAATCAGCATCTATCTCAGTTGGCCGCAAGATGACTCTTACACGCCATCGACGTTGGCGATTCGTGCTGGAACTGGTCCGAGCGATCTCCAAGACGTTCGGGTGGCAACCCTCGACAAACCCGATGGCTGGATCACCTTTGATGTGTCGTCAGAACTAAGTGAAGACGGAACCACCTAGTGGGTTTCTCGAACCGTTTACTGAGTCATTTGTTGCTTTACTTGGCTTGTTTGTTCCCCAGCAAACCGGTCCATGCCTACGTATTACAAATCATCGTTGTAGCAAACCACATGAGTGGCAAAGACACTCATATCCGTGGGCTGAAAATCCTTGGGCCTATCGAGTGCGTGAATTCGTTGCCTGGTTCATCGGGTCACAAAGCCTGATTGCTTGAGACTCGTCAGGGACATGGTGACAGATGATGATCCATTCCCGTTCACGTCCCCTGCATTCAAGATGTATGAAACAATTCGATAGATTATTCCTACTCCACATTACCCGTGTTCTACAATGTATATAACAGTGTGTCCACAATATCGTTCGTCAACTTGTGGCCAGTGCCGAGATAGAGAACAACAAACGGTATGGAGCTGACCGCTATTTACTGTGCTGGTAAGATGGGACATGATGTTGGAGCCCAGCATAATGTCCCAACACGGTCGAATTAGTTGCTCCCCGCATATGGGAGTATGATGTATGGGCGTGTCCATTGTAATATGGCTGAACCCCCTGCGCATGAAGGGGTGCTCCGCCGTTTATTGGGTACGAATTGGTGCGGGGATACGCTGAAGATCCGAACCATTGTTCGTGGGAACGAGTGGGTGAGGGGGTTATAGTTTGCGTCTGGAGATAGCCAAACGTAAGATACGTGCTTGTGTGGAAACGCTGATTGAGAACTCACGTGGAGCGCAGGCGGGTATGGAGCTATTCCATTTGTTGAGACTGGATGGGGTGTAATAGTATATCGTGCGTGCTGAGAACTGGCATCCTGGACTGAGTATGTCGGTCGAGAGGTTGAAAACCCGCCTTGCTGGGGCTGATAATGCGCAAACGTGACGCCTGTTGGTCGGGTTTGTGGAGTATAGGAGTGGGACGAAGGGGAAGAAAGAGGAACAGTTGTTTGGATGTCAGAATGATCGTGCGGGTATCTTGCATTGGAGGGTGGATTCTGATAGTAACCGTTGTTGGGATAGTTGCCGGGGTGATTTGACGGTAGGCCGTAAATTGCTTGAGTACCGGAAACTTGTCCTCTCTTGCTGTTCACTCCGGGCGAAAGGAAATTGGCAGGGTGACTGGGTGACAAGCTCTTGGAAGTTATTAGACGGCATTGTCGACAAATAAAATCCTCAGCATCCCAATTCCGCTTCGGATGTCCGGCCAACGCGTCTTGCCGGTCGTGACAAACAATATGTTGCCACCTTCCGCATACACCACAACACAATAGAGGGACACCGTCGTCCTACGAGGGTGTGATGTCGGGAATAAGTTCGAGTCTCACGAAGAGAAACCCACTTGGTTGATTCCCTTTCGTCCGCAAACCTCACAATCAAGCTCCCAATGTTCAACGGGACTACGAGATCCACTGCCTGTGCCGTTAATCGGGGCAACGGTCGTAGCCTTGCTTTGCCCGGCCAGTAACAAGATGGAACTTGTCCCTTCCGGGACAGTGTCTGCAGGAGCGTCGGGTCTACAAGTTGCAGTTAGACCATCGAATGTGGAACATTGACAATAACCGAACTTTGAATCTGCTTCAGCGGATTGCTGCTCCCGAAGTTCGCGTTCCTTCCGGCGCTTCTCTCGTGCATTCTCCCTTTTCAACCTGTCCACCTGTTCTCTCTGCTGGCGAGCTTCCAGTCTTCTTGCTCGGCCCATCTTTTCTTCCTCTTCGAGGCGTTTTCTTACCGCTGCACGTTCCTCTTCCTTTTCGCTTTCCTTCATGGCTATCCTGGAGGAACGTTTACGATGTACGACAGCCTCTTCCAACCGTCGTTTCTTATCGACTTCCTTGAAGGAGGTAAGGAAGGTATACCGAGCTTGAAAGTAAGTATAACACACCCTGAGCTCAGCGGTAATCATAGGTACGATGTTCTGTGACAATACTTTGTGAAGTGCCTTCTCAGCATAATGCAGTGCTTTCTCGAACTGTTGTCCAATATTTTCCCACTCTTCGAGAGTTACACATATCTGCTCGGACGATTCAGTGGTTGACCAATTCAATAAGCCAGGTCACACTAACCGTTTCCCACTCGACAAAGTTGTCAGGAAGGTGTGGCGTTATGGGTGGGCCGACCAACTTAGCCACCTCGTCCCGCCAAACCTCGGCTTCCACATCTGGGTCGATCCTTGCTGACGTAGTGATTGCTGCCTCCGCGTCCACCACCGGCTCCTCGCTCATGTCTCGTTCCAACCCCACTGCATCGTCCTCACCATCACTAAGTTCGGTGAGTTCACTGATCGAGCTATCATCGCTCTCTAGACCAGTCTTCATTCTTTGCTTGCCGGAAGGTAACGGACTAGAAGGTGGAGCCTGAGCATAGCTTCTATGGGTGTCGCTCCCAGCCAACCATTCGTCGGGAACCTCTTGCCACTCATCCTCTTCTGCCGCTGCGCCTCGCAATCGTGCGCTGACCCTTATGCCAGTGGGCTTGCGAGGGGATGTAGTCGTATTGCGAGAACTTGTCATTTGACGCCGAAACTCGGCGAGATCCTTCGCTTGCGCATCCAGTCTTTGGTTTGCCCGCATTTTTGCAGCACGGCCCCCTCTAGGACTTGAAGAATGTTGAGATTGTGCCTTGCTGCGGGTGGAGCTTGTAACAGGTGCTCGCCCGACGGTTTTCGAGTTACGATCCATCCGCCGACGTTTCACTATGGACTGCGGTTGCTCCTTATTGGCATCCCTGGAATTTCCACCTGGTTCCCGTTTCCGCTTCCGCTTCAAGTCAGGTTTTGGTGGTTCTCGCTGGATCCAAAGCCGGTCACCTGCTCACGATATTAGTTGGGATTGTTAATGAGACATCACATCTGAGTACTACCAATTAACCGATATGCATTTCCCTTGGAATCGTATCCGATGGGTTCGATGCGCTATATTTCACAAAAACAAGATAGCGGTTAGGGACGCGGAAAACGTAGGTTTTGCGACGTACCCAAGTGGCTTGTTCGTCATCAGTTTTCATTTGTTGGCGAATTCGAAGTGGATTCTGGAATTGCCATTCCGCCAAGGTATGCAAAGACTCGAGCTTCGCAAGCATCGAAAGGTCTAACCAGTCGACCTGTTTCTCCGGTGCCTCTAGTACATCAGAAGAGGTATCCTCTTCCTCAACCTTTGTAACGGAAATGCGCTCTGGATCTCCTACCGAACCTTCGACTGCGTTGTCGGGCGAAGAGGCTGCAGAGGTAGGATGATCGAGTTCCAAGGGTTCATTCTCGAGTTCCAGCTCGTCGATAGGTGCTTCAGAGAGAGTGCCCGGGGGTGCCGTGGATGCTCGAGACGACTCTACAACGAAATGCTTCGAACGGGAGATGAGGCCAATGGGGCTAGCATCCGGGTCCCTCCTCTGGTACTGGCGTCGCAATGCATTCTGCCAGCTGTCAGGGCTGGACGTGGACATCAATGGAGGGGTTGGGCGAGATGGAAACGACATGTGACGAGAGGCTACTCACGTTATCTTCCTGTCCTGAGTGAGAGTAATGAGCAAGCGTTGCATAATGCGGGAGAGAACCTGGTTCGTGGAGTGGACGAGATCGTTTTCGACGTCCTATGGACAAGGGAAGAAGTGGTGGTGAGTATCGAGCAGACGCAACGAGAAACGAACTTACGATGAGCGCAACGTCGCCCATGGCCAGAAGGGGACTGAACGTGAAGAAGAATTGAGAAAAGGCAGCCCATTTCCAATGGCGACGGAGCTGGCGAATGTTGGAGTCGTAAGGGGTCTCTAGAGGTTGGGGGACGGGGGGAGCATGAGGGGTCGCAGAGGACGTGACCGCGCGGGTAGAGATGCGGCGAGGCATACGCGCAGCCAAGCAAGCCGTTATAGAAAAGGTCGGAGATCTACCGGCAGACTTGGACCAAGCGGGACTTGCAGGACGCAATATCGGTGCAGTTGCGATAAGGCAAGATAATGCAACAAATCTAAAGCCACTGAATGAAGAAATTCGACTAGAACGCTGAGACTGGCTCGCTGGAATAAAATGAGGACCACTTGCAGTACCGTAGCACTAACCAGTCGACCTGAGCGAGTCCAACAACCCCCCTTTTGCAATTTTCCACTGTCAATCTTACGTCATACATATACCATATCAAGGCAGGTTTCGACACAAAATCTATTTTCCCGCGCCATTTTCGTCCTGTTTCCTCATCCGCTTTCGCATCCTCGCCTTTGCCCCCTTGGACATCCGACGGATAGCAGCGGTTTGGTATCTGCACCATCCTCAGCTCTTTGAATCCGTCAGTACAACCAACTCACGTCTCTCGTTTCTCGTGGCTGCCCATGATCGCCTTGGTAGACAGTGTGATCTTCATCTGCGGCGCAAACGTCTGTTTCACGCTATACATCCTTGTTCGAGTCAGTGGTCCTGCCGACCGCATCGTGTCACGCACTGTGAATGACCACTGAGCGCGAGGTGTAGCGCGTCCCCTCGGCCTTCGCTCTCCACTGGAATGCCACCCCGCTGCTCGGATAGGAGCTGGTTGTATTGGTGCAGTCCGGAAGCATCGCCCGCGGACACGTCTTGTCCTTTCAAGTACTCACGCTTAATGATCTCGACGGCGGAGACGAGACGTGCAATGGTGGATGCCGAGACATCTGCCGGCGCCGAGTAAAGAACAAGCGGTTTGTCTGGATGGCTCTGTGCTGGCGTTGGGATGCTTTGTGTCGCGTGAGCAATGGACGCACTTCGAAAAAATCCAGCGCCTTCTTGACCCAAACACGAAGGTTTCCCTGTCTGGTTATGCGGATTGAATCTGGTGTCCCAGCCTCTTCGCTGGATGCATCCATTGGACTCTGATGGTGTAGCAGTTCCAAAGTGACGTTTATTACAGTTACCGCCGCCGTGGCGTGAGAAAGCGCGTATCCATTACACTTTCTACCTACCGAACTACCATAGTTCTGCCACTAAATTCGCGTCAGGACAGCGCACGATTACAATCTTATGGCGTGAACTCACGAAACAGTCTTCCTTTCCGTGCTAGTTGCAACCTCCGTCTTTGCGCGATTGAGGATCTTCTGGAATTCCGCTACACGGTGACGCATGCGCGAGTGCATGTAGGCTTTGCAACATTTGATGTGATAGTGGAGGTAGTCGCGAAACAACTGAATGTGCGAGATCGTATTGTACGATGTGTCGGGCTTGGCAAAGTGGCGAGGAAAGAGTACAAAGGTGACATATCCGATGTCTTCAGAATTACGGAGACCGGGCACGTCTCGGATCTCGAGGGGCGGATCACGATTAGTATAAAGTACTTGGGGTGCATTTTGAATACTAGGCTGACGTCGAGCATCGACGAATTCCTGGTAGCGACGTCACGAAAACTCTGCTGTCGAATCCAGAGAGACAAACTCACCTGTAAAAACACTTTACCAAATATTCTGTCCGTCTCCTCTCGGAAAACGGTTGAGAATATAACCGTCACTCGGTCAGGCGATGCTCGAATGTATATGGCCTCTTCGTCACGATAATGGATCTGCATCAGGTCTCCAAGAGCGCCTCCTGAAACCTCCAAATCCTTTTGTTGACGGAATGCCAATTCAAATGGGGCTGCGAGGGCATTCCGCTTTAAAAGAGCAATAGACTTGATCAATGCATCCCGACTCGCTGCGGTTGATTAGCCAGATTCGTGGCCGATACCGAACACACACCTTCATCGCTCGGGAGCTGCTCAAGGTCGATATCAAGACTGATATGGTATTCGGGTTCCGTTTGGGCCTTGATCAGGGTCCCGTATTCTCGCTGGAGCACATCCAGTGCACCGTACGCTACGAGCTCGTCCCAACAGCGGATGTTCATCGAAAGCTGCACCACCGTCTTTTTGTCTGGTGTCGACAAGTGGAATCTTACACCGTCGAAATCTACGAATAGGATATCGAGAGATGAGGGTCTTGTACGTCATCAATGACCATGGCAATGTATGTAGATTACGGACGTACTTGACGACTTTGTCTGCCAGGGTCGTTTGTATGATAACATTGTGAGACTGGTGTCATGTTAGCTTAGAACGGCGAGGCGAAATCCAGCCTTACTTCGAGGAGGATCATGATCGCTAGAGACTAGGGTGGGTACCCGTGAGAACAATTGATATGCGACGTAATTTCCCTCGACAGCTCTCTCCAGACTAGAATTTCAGCGAACAGCCAGCGTAACACTACTTACACTCACAAAAAGGCTTCAGCTCGCAGCCATGGGTAAGCTTTTCGACCCCTTCAACACTATGCAACTCACCCAGAATAGCGCCCAAAAAGTCAAAGGCACCCAAGATGTCTCTCAACGAGTTCCTTGGCGATAGCAGTGCGCATAAATTTTCGTACACTTTCGCTTCCCCCCATTGATCTCGCAAACAGCTCTCGGCTCATGGGCAGATGAAATGGATTCTCTCCCAACAGCTCGTAAGACCTTCATGCATCACTGGTTGCACTGCCTTACCCTGTAAACCACCCCAGCCTCGATTAAGACGGACGATGACAGGCTACCGCGCTCTGGTGATCGCTTTGGCAGGCGTGACGACTTTGGATCCTCTCGATGTATGTTTCGGCCTAAATTGTCCTTGTCATACTGATTCACACCTTTCCCAGTCGATCGTCCGTACCCTTCCGTGAGAGAAGAGGTCCCATTGCCATCTCAGCCACCTTTTACTGCATTTATCGGAAACCTCGCATTCGATATTACTGAAAATGAATTGGCCAGTTTCTTCAGTCCTCTTCAGGTTCGTACTTACTTTATCCGGACCTGCAATATCTAACATACACGCAGACCAAGTCCATCAAAATAATCAAAGACCGCGAGGATAAACCCAAGGGTTTTGGTTACGTCGAATTTGCGGAATTAGATGCCTTGAAAGATGCACTCTCAAGGACAGGATCTGTTAGTTTTCCCGATTCTTTTGAATAGATACACTCGTCGACGCTCTTGGCAGAATCTATCGGGCCGGACTATTCGGGTGAGCGTTGCTGAGCCCCGTGAGTGTTCGTCCGTTTTGCGTTTGCAGGTCGCCTTACTTCTCCAACAGCGAAGGAAAAGTTTGGTTCCGGTGGTGCTGCTCCGGAAGATGACACCAAATTTTCTGGCAGCTGGCGTAGGGAAGGCCCCCTTCCATCTTTTGGAGATTCTCGTGAGTCTTCACGGCGCCGCTTTGACGGTCCGCCAGGAGAACGTTCACTGCCACCGTCGAGTATGTCCGAGGAAGCCAGCGACTGGAGATCATCACGTCTGTCAACAGTGGTTGAGCCGGAAGCACCTCGCCGGAAGGGCTCGGGTTTCTCTATCACGGAGGGCCAGGTCGGCGCTGCCGATAGAGAAGAGCACTGGACCATCGGGGGTAAATTCAAGCCTTCAGCGCCTGAAGAATCTGTGCATGGCAAGTCTGGTAGCATAAGGAATAAATACGAGTCCGTTCACGCACGGGATGCCCCTGACGATGGCGACTGGCGTGCGCGGAAAGCCCCTGGCGGCACTTCTCGTAAGTACCTCGTGTCTGACGATACATTGCCATGCTGATTCACCTACAGCAAGCAATTCTACACCTCCAACACCTCAAATTAGTCGCAAAAGGCTCGAATTGTTGCCCCGTTCATCCACGGGTTCCACAGGTTCTACCAACCCATCTCCTCTATCCTCTCCGAAGTTAGCCCCTAATGCCCCGAGACCAAACCCGTTTGGTGCTGCAAAGTTAGTTCATCACTCCCAATGGGTGCTCATCATTTGACATGCTGTAGACCAGTTGATATCTCTACGAAGGAACGTGAAATCGCTGCCCGTATGGAGCTCGCCAAGGATCGGGTTTCCCAGCTCCCAATGTCGCGCACAAACTCTCGGCAGGCTACTGAACGAGGATCCACGCATCTGACCAAAGTGACACCAACTTCCACCCCCACTGTTCCTGCCCCCGGACCTTCCCCCACGCTTACTACTTCCACCATCAGGCCATCGTTTAGTTTTGCGAACGCTGCTGGTGCAAAAGCAACTGCTGTCGGAAAGATTGATGATCAACAGGCTATGAAGGAGGATACACCATCTGCGGACAATGATACTGATCAAGTGCTCGAGATGTCTGGCTAGACACATTTTTTGCTCCATCGTATCGGAATATTATGACTCTACACAAATCGTGTGAATGCGTGAGTTCTCATTGCAGGATATCATATGTTCAAGTGGCACGAGACAAAAGAACACTTCACACTATGTACGATGGACACGTGGCTATTGTCGGTGTAGCTCTGGATCAACAAACTTCATACGTCCACGGCCTACAGCGCAAATTAGTGTTGTAAATCGACAGTGTATTTCAACATACCTTTGAAACGGACTCCTGGGGTTGACCCCGTGTTCTCGGATATTCGTCGGATGCGCTCCAGCTCTTTAACTTTAGCGTTTTCTATCCGTTCCTGTTCTTCACGTTCCAGACGGGCATCATATTCCTCCTCTGTCTCTTGTGGAATGGCGTTTCCTTCCAACCCTCGAGAATTTTCACGCTCGGGCTCTGGTTTGGAAACCTGCATTTTGGACTTCTTGCGGCGACGCTCGCGGTCTGCACTACGTGATCGGGAGCGGCTATCATGGCGTTTGCGATTTTTCGCTTTTTCTCCTATACGAGTTTAAATGATTCGTGATGTTTGGTTGAGTGAAACAGCAACATACGTTTAGTTTGCTCCGCCAGCTTCGGCTTTCGTAGCTCAAGTTCACCACAGTTTGAGATCACAATTGGTATTTGCGGTCGATCCTTTGCATCTACGGGCACCTGCGCCAGGCTTTTCACCACATCTTCATAACCCCTGATAACCCTTCCGAAGACAACATGTTTGCCTGGTGTTTTTCTTAGTGACGTGGGGACCAATCGAAATGGAAGGTATTACCGTTCAAGTGAGGACAATCTTTCAGTGTGATGAAGAATTGTGATCCATTGGTATCAGGCCCACGATTGGCCATGCACAACACTCTAGAATAGAACGTTAGAGATCCATTGTGTGCGAGAAATAATGCTTGATGCACACCCTTCTGAGTCGAGAGGTCTAGAGAGATCTTCGTCGGGAAAGTGGCCACCATAAATCGATTCCCCTCCGGTGCCGTTGTGTTTTGTAAAGTCTGTAGTAACGATGAGTAGCGAGTAACACGACCGAGGCTAAAAACAGACCTCCTCCTTGAATCATGAAATCACCGATAGACCGGTGGATGATACTGTTCTTGTAATAGAGTGGACGCTCCGAGACAACAGATAAACCCTTTTCCCCTGTGCATAGTGCTCGGAAACTGAAATTTCAGCTTTGGAAAGTCGAGCCGTGATGAGGAGAAGCTTACTTTTCTGCAGTCTTTGGGACTGTATCGTTGAATAACTCGAAGACAACTCTGAAATAATGTGAGAATGCTTCGCATGTCGCCTCATGTAGAGATGAGTCGCACCGTCCTGCAGAATCAGAACCGATTGAAAAGTCAAAGAAGACGCGTGGACGAGGCATACAGAGTAGGGTACGGGCGAAAACTCGAGAGGCTGTTAATAACCGGTTAAAAACCTCCTCCACTTTTGACCGGTGGTTAATAGCAGTTATTAACAGTTATCCCGGGCGAGTCACGAGTGAGCTGACTAATTACATAATAACGTTCACCGAGCACTTGCTGCTCACTTGATCACCACCGAATTAGCAGGCTCTAAGGAGCGGGTGCTTTCCATCATCAAAACTCGGACGTTTCAATCGAGGACCCTTGATTTTCGACGCCACTCTACTCAGCGGCCAGCCACGCCTCCTCGTGTCTGTGGCCTGCTTGGCGGTTAGGTCAGTTTGGTCATCGCCATCTTGCTTGTACTGTTGGTTCTTAGCCGCTTTGCTATTGCCTAGTGGGGACTCTAGATCAAACCCACTTCTGTGCACGACACTGCCTGTCCTTCCATACTTCCCACACTTGGCTGCCCTTCTCATTGCGTTCTCCCATCTAATACTCGTTCATCAGGATCGATGACGCGCGACATGAGGCATTTTAACGTTGTTGTGCTTGGTGGTGAGTACATCATACTGTTGCTTTGTTGGTCGATCATACAAGCAATGATCTTTTTGGCCCCAGCTGGCGGGGTAGGGAAATCAGCTCTGACAGTACGATTCGTACAAGATGTCTTTCTCGAGAATTATGACCCAACAATAGAAGGTAGCCCATTGTATAATCCGCCAATCTGATCTTTGCGCTGACCATCGCTATAGAAGCTTACAGACGTATACTCGACGTCGATGGTGTCAAGGCTTCGGTGAGCTCGTGTGTGTTCTACCCCAGCCAGATCCGAGTCCCATGGAAATCATGTTCTGATACTTGTCGCTCAGCTCGAAGTGCTGGATACTGCGGGCGCCGAACAGTTTACCGCACTTAATGAATTCTACATCAAGGTAGACGTTTCCTTCTTGGAAACGGACGTGTTACTCATGCTCATCTTCACGATTTGTTAGTCCGGCCAAGGCTTTGTATTGGTTTTCAGGTATTATCTTTGTCTTCTGTTTCGTTTTATCACTTATCTGTCCCCAAGTCTTACTCAAGAAGCAAGCCTCCATGAGGTGAATAATCTTCGCCAGCAGATCTATCGTGTAAAGGGTGGTGACATTGTGAGTACATCTTCCATCGTGGTGCTATGGTCGAGAACTGAACTTTGATGGTATGCAGACAGTTCCTATCGTTGTCGTTGGCACCAAGCTAGATTTAGTCGCTGAACGAGAAGTTTCTCGCGGTACGATTCAGTCGTTGGTGGCGCGCTGGGGTATTCCATTTTACGAGACGTCCGCCAAGCGTAACTGGCATATTTCCGATGTGTTCCAAGGCCTTGTGAAGCAGATGCTCGCACGGTATCCTGACGATCCTTCATGCAAGAAACCGACCCGGTTTCGCAAACCATGCACGATTATGTGAGATTATGTTCTTGTCTGTATGTCACTCAATGATTACACGTCTCGCGTTATCTCATTAAGGTAGCAACGTTCATCTCATGTACGATTTGCTCTTATTATATACCCTGATCTTACTATGGTAGTGCTCCGAAGCATTGGTGGATTACATAATGGCATTGATTCGGATTATGTAATTTATATGTGCATATTTGCCGCCTTTCTTTTCTTCAAGTGGCACTGTCGGATCCTGCCTTTCACCACGACTTCGAGCATACTAGCTCTTTCTGCACCTCATCAAATTTGCGCTCTCCTAGAATTATTTGGACAATGGTATGTCGTTACTCGCTCTAGTGAGTAATTTCTCACTTCTTGGGCTCTCAGAGTCATAGCAACGGTTACGGTGGTTCTTATGGCGGTGGCGGCTATGGAGGTGGGTATGGTGGGGGACAGGGTGGCCACGGTGCTGGGGGTTGGGGAGGATATGACGACCGAATGAGCAATTTGGGAGGTGGTCTACGCTCTATCGACTGGTCCTCGCAGAAGCTGGAACGCTTCGAGAAGAATTTCTACGTGGAAGACAAACGGATCTCAACTCTCAGCGATCGCGAGGTCGAAGAGTTTAAGCGCAGTCAAGACATCAAGGTAAGGATGCATGTTGAGGTACCGGTGTCCTTTTTGACTTCTTTTTTTCAAGGTTCAAGGGCGCGGAGTCCCAAGGCCGGTGCGAAACTTTGATGAAGCTGGTTTTCCGGAGTACATCTTGGCCTCCATTCGCGCTCAGGGCTTCACTGCTCCAACACCGATCCAGTGCCAGGCGTGGCCGATGGCATTGAGCGGCAGGGACGTCGTAGCAATTGCACAGACTGGAAGTGGAAAGACAATTTCCTTTGCGCTTCCGGCCATGCTCCACATCAACGCGTGAGTATACATTCCTCAGTTGCCGACTTGCGCTTACCCATGCAGTCAACCTTTGTTGGCCCCTGGCGATGGGCCCATCGCCCTTGTATTGGCTCCCACTCGCGAACTTGCGGTGCAAATCCAGCAAGAATGTACAAAGTTTGGGTGAGTAAAAGTGTAAAATCGTTCTTTTTCAAACCTAAAAATCATTGTAGGTCGAGTTCACGCATCCGCAACACTGCTATCTACGGTGGTGCTCCTAAAGGACCTCAAATTCGTGATTTGCAACGCGGGGTCGAGATCGTGATCGCTACTCCTGGTCGTCTCATTGACATGCTGGAGACACAAAAGACGAATCTTCGGCGTGTCACTTATCTGGTGATGGATGAGGCCGATCGCATGCTGGATATGGGATTTGAGCCTCAGATCAGGAAGATTGTTTCTCAAATCCGCCCAGATCGTCAGACTCTAATGTTCAGCGCGACGTGGCCGAAAGACGTGCAAAAGTTGGCAAATGTTTGTTCTCCTTCTCGAATCGCTACAGTGCGTTACTAACGAAATGGTTCATAGGACTTCTTGAAGGATATGATTCAGGTCAACATTGGTTCCATGGAGTTGACCGCCAACCACAACATCCAGCAAATTGTCGAGGTCTGCAGCGAATTCGAGAAGCGGGCAAAATTGATCAAGCACCTGGATCAAATCAGCTCCGAAAATGCCAAGGTTCTAATCTTCGTAGGCACCAAAAGGGTGGCCGACGACATCACGAAATATTTGAGGCAAGACGGTTGGCCTGCTTTGGCGATACACGGAGATAAGGAGCAGTGAGTCCTGTTCGCTCTCCGGGTTGGGGTCAAACTGATTTTCTCTAGGCGCGAGCGTGACTGGGTCCTCGGGGAATTCAAGGCAGGTCGATCCCCGATCTTGATCGCCACCGACGTTGCTTCGCGTGGTCTAGGTATGTTTCTTTTTTTTGCCCAAGCGCTCCGACTGGGACTACGCGCGTGTGAACGCGAGCAACCTGCAAGGTTTGGCAGTGATTTCAAATGCTTCTCTTCTCGAGGGCATGGGCAAATTGCTAACGGAGGGTACTCCTTTCCAACTTGCTGCTCGCGATTACCACCCACAGGACATAGGCCTTGAAACGGGAACTTGGCACCAAGGCTGTCTTTCAGAGGTTTCCCAGTCGTCTATTGTCCGCTATGTTGGCAGAAGCAACCTCCATCCATGTTGGTTTCGAATGGGCTTGACCCACGACGCGAACGAACACATGGCAGGTTTGGGACACTAGAACTCGGTGACTTTCCTCTTTGGCCGCTGCTTCAATGTTTCCTGGCCACGATGTTTCTACCCTGTGGAGTCAGCTTGCAGTGCCACCTGCTGCTGTGTCCTGCCCACAGAAGCGCTTGAATCCTTTCGTTGCATAATTATTGATGTTGTATGTGCTTCATGTCCATTTACTTGTTTTGCGTCGCCTTCCTCGTCGCTCCCTCCGATCACTTGATCATTGGTCTGCACCAAGATGTGAAGGATGTTGGTTATGTCATTGTACGTCTCTTGCTCGTTGCCTCGTTGTTTCCCTGACGATTTTCCAGAATTATGATTTTCCGAACAATTGTGAGGATTATATCCACCGCATTGGTCGCACAGGGGTAAGCTGTATCATGGACGTATTCTCTCGATAACTAACGTGTCGTTAGCGTGCGGGAATGAAGGGCACATCATACACGTATTTCACCACCGACAATTCGAAGTCGGCTCGCGAACTTATTAACATCTTGCGAGAAGCGAAGGCTCATGTCCCCCCTCAGTTAGAGGAGATGGCGATGTACAGCACAGGGGGTGGTCGAAGTGTGTACCGTCTCTTTGAATCAAGTCTTGATATTGAATCAATTCATTAGGCCGTTTTGGTGGTGGTCGTGGACGGGGTGGGGGAGGTGCACGGTATGGGGGTGGAGGACACGATAACCATGGTAATGGTAATGGCAGGGATCAGCGCTGGTGACAGTATGGTATATCTTTGCTTGTCGATAGCATAGATTATTGTTGCTTTGGTGTATACCATTGGTAGAGCTTGCTTTTGTGTTGTTGTTAGCCTTGCTTGACCCCCATAATTTGTGAGGAGGTGTACCCCTGTACAGTGATCCCTGGTCACTTGAGCCACCATGGTCACATGAGCCAATCGACTTTCATGCACACAATTCGTATCCGAATTGCACTGCAACTACAGTAACTTGTCAGGGATGTACATATATAGGTAGTTGTGAATATGTTAATAGACATCTACACTGTTGTTTATTTATCAGTAGTTACTGAAAATGTGTGTGAAAGCGAGCATTTGTATGTTGTACGGGCAAGTGTTAGGCACAAGTGGCAGCTTTGTGCAGCAGGGACTTAGCAGTCAACCATTTGTAATGTTTTCTCAACAGTAATCTATCATCGACAGAAGGGGTGGCTTGCCAGTGACATGCCAAACAAGCATACAATTTATTTGTTTATCTTGTCTTATCAGCTGATCTTATCATTGGATAACTACGGCGGCGTCGGACAGAGTTGGTCATTGTCAATTTTCAAATACTGTGTGCTCCGTTACAATGCTACACATCCTACATCAATGGTCGGACACGCTTGCTCCATCAGCAAGAAAAAACAATTGGAATCAGAGCGGCAAGAGGAAGCTATTGCTCAAGCTGTCAAGACCATTCATGAAGAGGAAACAAAGCCATCGGGAGAGCGGCAAAGCCTTCGGGAGATTTGCTGGGCAGTTGAGCTAGAGCTCACGCATCGAGAGGAACAATGCATGCCGGCAAGCACACCAAGAAGCACTGGCAGCATGGAATGGCGAAAAGGACCAGGCAAAGGCTGAAGGGCGGCGGGTTGGTTGGAAAAAACCGGTGCTCAGAAAACTTGAGGGACCGTTGCCAAGGCCAGTCTTCAACAACAACGGAGATGGTGAGGAGGAAAGTGGGAGTGGGAGCGAGGGCGGTGATCCTGATGAGTGCTGATAAGATGGTGATTGTTACAATAGATAATTACATAAGCTGGTGATATACTAGTTTTGGACTGGTTCAAGTGACCAGGATGCTGTGATAACACGACGAACGGGATCCTATATTCACATAACACGGATGGTCTCTATCTTTTTTGTACATACAATTCATGTATGAGAAATCATATTTAAGCTGTCCAATCTAAACGGATTATTGACATGGGATGTTGGGAACCATGTACATTTTGCCGGCTCAAGTGACCGGGGATCACTGTAGTCCTAATTTTGCTGTGTCGAAGTTGCTGAGTTGGTTTGCTGTTTTTGTGTCTTGTCCATTTCTTTCCACCATCTCAGCATTTTCCTGTGTAGATCATTAATCCTTTTTCTGGAATGCATGGTGTTTCTTCTGAATCTGTTGGAACAATGCAGCTGCATTGTTGGACACCACAAATTCTGTGAGAGTGCAACATCAGCAAATTAGAGTCCTCTTAACTACAGTCATACAAGCTTTTTCAGGCAAATAAGTTTGTATCAAGCAAACCTCACTACAAGAAAAACAAGTACATATCTGACAAGATTATCCTTTGTCTTGCAGCAAGCTTATTTTTCTTGTCATACTGTAAATAAAAAAACAAATCGACCTCAAATTGCACCATATCATCTATTATAAGGATGAGATGTTGTCTTGAAGGCTTCATCTTAACTATTGATCATGGAATGTATTAGCACATAGTGTTCAGTAATTGTAATGTGGTTGGGGGTAGTTTTGTAAAGTTATATATTAACACATTTTTCAGTTACCATATTGACATAGCAAATGCTTGCTATGGAGGCCTTTGGCCTCTACTACTTGCATTTATTAAAGAGGGAGGTTATTGAATTGCTCATGTGTGGCTATAGTACAAATTAAAGCTCCAAATCTGTCTAAACTATGTTAGTAGTATTTGTTTCTTCCTGATCCACAGGAAATAAAACCTTGATGTTTCTGGGATATATACAACATGAAAGAGCTACATACAATTGTTCATGAGAGAAAACAGGTAACCTTAGGTTCAATCCAACATACTTTAGAGTCTGTTCTTGTGATTTGTTAATGGTCAATGCTAGTGATGTGCACAGTCAGGCCGTCAGAGTCCTTGTTTCTCCTGGTCTGGAGATGTGTACACAGGACTAGAAAATGAAGCAGGGACAGGGATGAGTAATCACACACAGAAGAAAGGAGAGGCCAGAGGGTTGTACAAATGATGACTATATGAGTTACAAAAGGATACTAAAGCAAAAGGAGATAGAAATGTAAAGGGATGTCCAATGGAAGAGTGTACAAGTCTAAGGATTTCCAGAGAGGGTCTGGAGTTCATTGGAGATGAGACCTGTGATCAAGGAGATGGCTGGAGATGACTGGAGATGGTGGGATAGGGGCCAGAACAGGATATGACACTGGCTTGGCACAAAAGCTCTGGCTCAAGAAAGCTTAGGTTTTGGAAAATTCAACCAAGCCCTAAATCATGGCCTATGCAGGCTTGGGGCCCAGCTTAGCTAGATTAGGCTTTGCAAAATTCAAGTCCAAGCCCCATTGGAAAATTATGGCCCATGCAGGGCCTGGGCTTGGCTCCCTGAATATTTTGTTTGAGTACAAGGATCAGATTCTCACTAATGTCATCTACTTTATTTTATCCCTCATGTAATTCCAAGTTCTCAACAATCACTTCCTAATCCTCTTCCTCCAATGGCAACTTGTTATGAATTTGAATCCTTGGGTCCATGCACTCCAAGTCTTACTAATCATTGTATAATATGTGCCTTGCACCCCCTTTCTCTTTTCTTTTAATGTTGTGCTTCTCTAGTCTAGGTACCCATATTCTGTATTCTTGTCAGAGTCCTCCTTCCTCCTGGTCTCATCTCCAGGCAGAGATCGGAGATCCAGGGGGTCTGCGGACGGAAGTCCGGAGGTCCAGAGATGGTGGACATGTATCCTGGTTGGAGGTAGGGGAGGATGACATCCGAGACAATGGCGATGTCCGGAGTTGATGGAGTACATCAGCAAAAAGGTTCAGATGCCATAGTTGTCTGCCAAGCTATCTTGCTTACCATTATCACTGTAGTGCAACACAGTTGTGTATTGGCCTCCATAGTCAAGATTGTACCATGTAGCATTCTCATTTACTGTATAGCTGCACGGACATTGTTGCAATGTGCATAGATCAATATTACTCACCCTTCACACAATTGTGTCCACTATACATAGCTGTGATTCCAATGTCATGCCCTACATACTTCTAGATCGTGTTAAGTATGAAATATATTGCCTACACTCACTACGACTGCAAGACACTATGGACCAACATTAGCTAGCACATCAAACAGTTCCAAATCAATGTATTTGTTTAAAAGGAATTTGTCTACCTCGTTGATGTGGCATGTGCCAGCGGCAGCCACCTTTGCTGCTCCCCACTGAGGCATGAGATGACATGGTCGCCAAATGCGATCCACTGTGACAATTTCGGCATGTGGACCATGCTGGCGTGAAGCTTGAGTAATGCGGAACATCCCCATTTCAGTATCAAAGCTTTGAAGTTGGCGATACCAATGAATGTAGACCAGCGGTGGCTGGCTTGTCGGGAAGACGTTATTCGGGAGCTTGAAAATTACCTTGATTTGGCCAATATGAACTCCTGCAGTGGTCACCATCAGTTCAAGAGTATTAGCACCACACCGAGATAAGGAACTTTCACCAGAGATGTCAGTCATGCTGACCATTGCGGGATCGTTAACTATCATAGCATTGTCAAAGATGGCCAGGGTTGGTTTTTTGCAGGCATCTCGAGGTGGCAACTCGGGGGAAACACGAATCTTGAAGAGCCGCTTCGAATGGCTGACATGCTGCTGCCCAGGTGCTAAGATGGTAATATACTTGAAGACGTCCAGTCAATCAAACGGGCGTACTCAAATAGGATGAGAAGCATTCGGGAAAACACCTTGAAGGTACACCTGCAGAGTTTGGGCCAGCAACGGTGCATCGTGCTTCTCTTGTATATGGGCGATTGGAGTATTCAGACTTGGGCATGACGCGGGGAGGTAGTATCCACGTGGCATATGGCCAATCATGACGAAGCGACTCAGATCGTGTCCCAAATTCAGCGCGGTGGGCGCAGGGGGCACCAGCTGCTCACGCTGTGTATGACACTTGCCATCCTCATCCTCACTATCGAAGCCCGATCCTTCCGAATCCGAGCTATTGAAATCCGAGTCCCTGCAGGATAGTATATTTGAACTGACAGATGAAGCCCACTTGAGGAATTGATCATGGAGGCGGATTGAATCCTGGCGTCGCAGCCATGTTGTCATTTGGATGACATAATCGCGCCTGTTGCTTGCTCTGTATGCTCGTTTGGCCAGATCGATATGCAAGCGTTCAGGTACTTCGGTGTTGAATCCGTCAGCACTACCGAACAGACGAATCGAGTCCGCGTAATGATTCATTGAATGGACTTTTGGGATGTTGAAATCCGTGTGAATCCCGAGGTCGACAAATACCGCCTTGTTTTGATGGAACACCTTCAACGCGTCTTGCATTTTCTTCACAGTATGTTCGGTGTGTGACTGATATTGTGAATAGGAAATGAAATTGAGCAAGGCTTGGATGGTCGTGAGGACCCGATGATCGACCACACCCACAATAACACCAACAAACACACGTTCAAGCTCCTTCTGGTCTCCTCCTGTCCACTGCTTGCGTTTCGATATACCTTTCTTGAAGTGACGCAGACCAGCATACGAAGTCATTGCCTTGAATCGCGCATCAAGTTCGTCCTCACCTATTATCTCGCTGCACCATGCAACTATGTGGTCCTTGAAGATGCCTTTGTGGAGCTGGTGCAAGATGTCGGGTGTGATGCACAGGAATATGTCGGAGTGTGGTAGCTTCTCCCAGAACGGTTTGAAAACGGTGCATAGACCATGCTTTCCCTCAAACTCCTTCTGCATCTTCCCTTGTTGATATTTCCGCAGGTGCCTTAGTGTACGCGTAGCTGTGCGTGCCTGCACACTTGAATATGAACCACATTCGTCTTGGTGCACCGTGCACTTTGGGCACCAGCTCTCCTTGCAACAGCCCACGAGGCACTGTTCCGGGAAATCAGCGACATAAGTGGTGAGGATGGGATACAGCCATCACACATAACCATCTGGACACGTCATCTCAACACCGTCCTTTCCCGCCTGAATTATCAGCTCGAGGATCGTCGCCATGCAGTAATGGAACAGCCGATAGCGTTCGATGGAGCGGTTCTTTGGAGAAAAGCACTCCAGCTTGGTTGTAGGTAAGTAGTCCACCAGGACGTAAGCTTGACGAGATGGCTGACAGTGCACTTCCTTCGAGATATTCCCAACGGTCAGATAGACAGGCCAGACCTCCTGGTCCCATCAGCAAACCTACATTTTTTCTGAGTTATCAAAATAAATGACCTGTCTGAGTTGGCTGACATGACTGACAGCATGCTATCAGTGCTATCATTCATAAGTAATTCATCACTATCAGCATTCTCAGAGCTATCAGCATATCAGCTTGCCAGTTAACCAGTGATATCAGTCCAATCAGTCCAGTCAGTCAGTCAATTGATCATGTTAGTCTTGTCAGTCTTGTCATCCCATCAGTCAGTCAGTCAACCAGTCAATCAGTCATGTCAATCTATCAGTCAGTCAGGTTGTCAGTCAATCAGCCAAGTCAGCCCATCAGTTCATCAGCTGATCAGTCAGTCATCTCTGTCAGTGACATCAGTTGGTCAGTTGGTCAGTCTGTTAGGCCTGTCAGGTTTGTCAATTTGTCAGCTAGGTAGTTGGTCAGTCAACCAGTTCATTCAATATATTAGCCTATCAGCTTGTTAGTAAATCAGTTCAATCAGTTTAGTCAATCTATCATTGATTAGTCTATTCAGGCCTGTCAGTCTTGTCATTTATCTAACTCACCCAGAAAAAATGTAGGTTTGCTGATGCCCCCCGAAACTGCGAAAGGGACGTCTTATCTGATGCCATGATTAATGGGGCAATTGTGGTGCCTTCGGGGACACGTTGCTGCAAACCATATGACACATATGTAAGTCACCCTTTTCAATGCTCTTTGTTTTCTCACTCACTTGCATCTCAAACCACCAGTCTCCAGTCCACATCTCATCATACCGCCTTGTCCTCCCCTCCTTATCATCAAAGGCCTTTTGAGGCTCGAAACAGACATCGTCACGAAACATTGGATTGGCCATCAGCTCATGCACACATTCAACCGGGTCGCGCAGCCACAGTTTGACCTCCTCCATCTCCTGCTGGCCATCAGGCCTTAGTGAGTCTCCCTCCACTGTCAATACTTTGAGCTTCCATTCACTCGATCTTGGCAGTTTGTCGATCACCTTCATCAGAGCATACTTGCTGGTGAATGAGAGACTGAGTCTCTCAGCCTATTAGTAGCAAATCAGCGTCGATGTCTCGGGCGGTGCGTTCCCCTCTTACTTACAATTGGAAGTGAGGTGAATTCTTCCATTCCAGTTTGTCCAACATGCTTGAAGAGCCATTTGACAAGCTCCCATTCGTCACGGTCCACAAATGGTGCATGGCCCTCAAGACCTTGCTCTTCTCACACCCTCTGTACGGTCTCAAACGTCCTCTCAGCGCGGCCTAGTGCGGAGCCCATGAGATCGGGATACGGTTGCATGAAATGACCTTTCGCGTTCGCCGCGGCTTGCTCCCTCCTTTTGCATTCGCCACGGCTTGCTCCCTCCTTTTGCATTCGCCACGGCTTGCTCCCTCCCTTCGTGGCCAACGCTGTGGGTGGTGTCCTCAGGTATGTCCATGTTATCCTCGAGGTCGTGAAGCTGCTGATCCAGGAAAGAGTCGGCCGCGGGGTCTTGCATGCAATGCTGTGATGCGGGCTCCCTCAGAGGCTCCTCCTGAGCGTCGTGCATCTGTTGCCTGCAGGCAATGTTGTGCACGATGTGATGATTCACCGCTCTCGCTGAGGGGAAGGAGCGACAGCAGAAATCACAATGCTGCATGATGAGATGGGGGCACGATGGGGGCACAAAGGTGTGTCGTCCTGTAGTATCTTTGCCGATTTTCTGACACACCACTCTGATAGCTCCGATCATGGTCTGTGCACGGATGACCTGACCATGTGCACCTGCCAAGTGCGTCATGGGGGGGGGCACATGCCTCTTTTTTTTTTTTACTTCGCGTGACAAGTCAGTTTTTTTTCGTCTTGTCCTTCATCTTCCATCTCACAGACAGGAAGATTGTCATCCCGTCCCCCATCCCGAGCGGCTCTTGATAAAATGATCAATGGGGCAACTGATCACACAAGCACCCAGCTTTGAGGACGCCCTATTTGCGAAGCTCGACCAACTCAAAAAGCGCAGTATATCAGTAAGAATGATCTACAGTGGCTCAAAAAACTGTCCCAATGTTTGCATGTTTTTCACTAAAGTCAATAACCCCCGATACCCCCTAACCCCTATCTAACATATGAGAGTATGAAATAATGTACTTACTCTTGGCTTTCTATTGACTCAAGGATCAAGGGATTTGAATAAGATTTGATGAAATGGTACCCATTTCAAAATGACAACTCATTGGGACAGTTTTTTGACTTTGTACAAGATAGGGTATTTAGTACTTGGTATGACCTCCCTTGGCCTTAATAACTGCTTGAATCCTTCTAGGCATGCTTTCTATCCATTTCTGACAATCATCCTCAGAAATCTTCCCCCACTCTACCACCAACCTATCCCATAACTGATGAACCCCTGTAGGAGCCCTTTCATAACCAGAAAGACATCTTTTGAGATGACCCCAAGTGTGTTCAATGGGATTGAGGTCTGGAGACTGAGCAGGCCAATCCAGAAGCTTGATATTTTGCTCCTCAAACCAAATCTTGGCTCTTTTGGAGGTATGTTTGGGATCATTATCCTGCTGGAAAATGACTTCATCTGCAGAAATTCCTGATTCCTCCATGCTTTGCAGCAACCCTCCCTCCAAAATGGCCACATACTGTTCAGCATCCATCCTCCCCTCAACCTCACTCAAAACCCCCACACCATTCCACCCAATACAGCCCCATACCATGAGTGATCCTCCTCCAAACTTGACTGTACCTTTGACCTCCTTGGAAGTGAGCCCCTCTCCTTTCTTTTTCCATACATATTCCTGCCCATCTGACCCAATTCTATTGATTTTGGTCTCATCTGACCATATTACCCTCTTCCAGTCCTCCACAGTCCAATGCTGGTACTTGAGAGCAAAGGCTAATCTCCTCTTTCTATGGCTAGCAGAGAGAAGAGGCTTTTTTTTCTTTACCACAGCCTTTAGAGAGGCCTCCTTGAGGGTATTTCTCACTGTCTGTGGGCATACAGGAGTGCTGATAACGGTATTGATGAAATGAGTGGCCTGGACAGCATTGTTGGCCTTTCCAGTAAGGATTTGCTGGACAATAGCATGTTTATTGGTAGAAGAGAGTTTGGAAGGACGGCCACCATGGTGGTTTTCCCTCTCCAGTTGGATTTCCTGAAGGACCCTGGCCACAGTAGACTTCCCTATGCCAGTTTGAGATGCAATTTGCCTGCAGGAAAGATCAAGAGAAGCAAGAGAGATGATGTTGTCTCTTTGAGCAGCAGAGAGATGTTTCATGGTGGGAATGAGGGAATTCATCTGTGATGGCAGGGTTTATATATGCTGTAGAGTAATTAATTACATAATAGTGACATAATATAATCATTACATAAGGTATGTCACCATCTTACAGCATTCCAGGGTCTAATATATGTAATAAGAATGTAAAGTCAAAAAACTGTCCCAATGAGTTGTCATTTTGAAATGGGTACCATTTCATCAAATCTTATTCAAATCCCTTGATCCTTGGGTCAATAGAAAGCCAAGAGTAAGTACATTATTTCATACTCTCATATGTTAGATAGGGGTTAGGGGGTATCGGGGGTTATTGACTTTAGTGAAAAACATGCAAACATTGGGACAGTTTTTTGAGCCACTGTACCATGTTTGGCTCGACACTACATACTAACAATCTTTCAGCTGATGGACGTCGCGAGCAAGAGCACCAACGCCAAAAGGCCAAGGCCAAAACCAGCAAGCGCAATCTAGAAAACAGAGGTAACTGTTTCATTGTGGCTCTTCCGCTGCCTCACTGTTTTTGTTTACCCAGCCCCTCACAAGGAACGCAAGAATGTAAGAGTTAGTGTTTCCATGCATTTCGCTCACTTATTCACCCGCGTGATCTCAGATCACCTTGCGGGATGTTGAGCTGCATTCTCCAATCAGTAATCCCCCACTCGACTTGAGGCCACAGAGTGGGAGAGTCCCGCCGCTCAGCATGCGCCATGACTGGAGTGTCCGTCCCATACCTCATTGTGTTCTATACTTACTAACACCCGCTGATCTCAGCAGTCTCTGACTGGCTTTGGGAACCGTGATGACATCATGATGCAGGTGAGCCAATGACCCTATGTGGTCACAGAGATACTCATTGTCTCGACTGGCTACAGTCCTCTGGTTTTGTCAATTCCCCAGATGGTTATAGCATTGGCCCGCCAGCAAAACAAAGACTTACAAGCGCGCGCGCCAAGGAACTCATAGACAGATGACACGCTCGTGCTCAAGACCTTAGCCCTTGGAATGGTGCATGCAGTGTCGTCGTGCCATCGTCGCTAGCTCTAACAACCCTCAAGATGTGGACACGGCCAAGCCTGTTGGCCGAGATGCAGAACTCAGCGCCACGGTGGTGGCGGGTTATGGTGACGGTCCGCAAGTGAATTGAATGCTTCCCAGCGTGTGGCACAAGGAACTCATGGATGGACAACATTCTCGGGCTCAGGACCTTTTCTCTCTGAATGGTAAGTGTGCCAGTAGTCCGATCACACAATTTCGCTAACAGTCTGACATGCTGCCAGACGTGAACACAGACGAACATGATGCCCAAGGACACGAAGAACTACGTGCCAAATCTCAACTTGAACGTTATGCGACTAGCCACGAAGGATCCGACGACTTCAACATGTCAAGTCATGCAGGGCCAGATGATAGTTTCAATGGGGAAATGAACGGCGATGGGTCACAAGATGTACATGCTGCAGGTGGGTTGCTCACTCGTAGTTTCCTATGCGCGGCTGAGATGTTGTGGCAGGCATTGGACATGCTTGGGATTTTGATGGTGGAGATGACTCTCGGTCAGATGGCGGGCCTGTTGAGCACGGCGAACATCTTCAGAAGCACACGGAGACCTCCGTAGAGAGCAGCAATGACCAAGATGCCAACCCGTCGCAGAACCCCCAGAAGATTTGTGCAACAACAGGCCAGGTCGCTGCCAAGGATTATGAAGTCGCAGTCCGTGAGATACTCAAGGTCGCCATTGGACGATTCCGCTCACGCTTAACTGTGGAGCATGCTTACCCGGACCGTATCGATCAGGTTAGGTGGGCTAAAGAGGCATGGATGGAGGGCTGCAAAGCATGCAATGTGCAGATCAATTTCAACAATGAGATCATCCAGCTGGTACGTGTTGACTGTGACTATGTAACTACTGACTTCTCTGTTGTACTCAGATCACCAACCGAACATGGCATCTCACCAGTGAGCTCAAGACGAAGATCCGACCACTCACTGAAGCCATATATGGCTTCGAGAGTAGCATGAAGCGAGCCATTCACACCAACAACCGCAAGCTGGTGGAAGATCTCGTAGAAGACTTTGGGCTTTGCTATAAGGTATGGTTGATCTTGGGGTCATGATGATGCACTAACATAAAACACCTCTGCCGAGATGATGTAGTCCCTAGATGACCCAGAGAAGAACATACCCCGCTCGGGGCTATACAAGAACAGGATCATTCAGAAGGCCATCAATATTTCATTCTACAGGAAGGACGAAGGGGTTCTGTATCCTGAATACTTCCAGCCGTTTCCGATCCCCGGACTGGCGCTAATCCTAACAGTAGTATGTACCCAGTCCTTCGTATCACACCTAACACACATGCATACCCACCCTCAGGTTGAAGCTTGCATTGACAAATGGAGTTCTGGTGAACGTAATGACATTCCATTCAATGAGCCAATTTTCCGGCTGGTCTATGAGAACCACCTCAACCAGCTTCGAAATTTGGATGTGTTGACAAAGGACCATGGGTTTGTACTGAAATTGCTTATGCATCTGGCCAATAATGGGTGGTAATGTGTTCTCGTCCCATGAGTGGGTGTACTAATGATACTGACAGAATTTTCTTGCAGCCATCATGCTAAGGTAGATGTAGTAACTAATGTAGCTCAAAAATGGAACCTGCATGAAGATGCAATTGCAGCAGCAATCTGGGAATTTGAGATGCGGGATGGTAACTTTAGTGACTCGGAGGATGAGGAGTAGACTCCTATAGCTCTCAGTGTTTAGAGTTGTTTGGGGTGCAATGGGAATGCCTATAGGCTATTGTAACACAGAGTATCCTTGCAAGTTGTGATAGCAGTCTCAAATTGGTACTATTATGAGTTACACTGCTGCTATATAGATCAGTATAGTACTAAAGCTTGCTATGACTAGATTTGTTTGCCATAATAGCAATCACAATATGGTACAATGGGGAGCAAAATACAAGTACATATTGACTATGTAGTCCCTGTAGCTTAATATAGCACCCCTGTTGGACATAATAGTAGGGGGATAACAACTGGACAACTGTAGATATGTAGTCAATATAGGTAGGCAATAGCACGGGTATGGCAAACCCGCACGGGTCCCGGGTACGGGTATCGCTCGGATACGGGTACGGGTCTGTGCTGTGGATACCTGTGCAAAACCCGTACCCACAACGCGGGTCTGTGGGTACTAGTTGCCAAATATGGCAGGTGAGTCATCCACTCGCTCAACACACTCGACCGAACTCACTCGGTGACCCACCAACACGCTATCCCCGTTCCCCCACCACATCCCACACAGATCATCCCCCAGTCCTCCTCGCGCACGTCCTGGTTTGGCCTCCCGATTTGGCCTCAATGCGATTTGGTGGCTTGGTGAGTCCATCTTGTGTGACTGACTCTTGTAGGTCTCGATTTGAGTCGTCCTCGGCGATGCGGTGGATTAGTGTGGTTGGTAGGCGATCTGGGATGACTGTTGGATGGTTTGGACGCCTCAGGTACGTCCATCTTCGTGCGCTTCCGCTTTCCGTGCTGACTCACTTGATATTCAGTTAGCACGTCCGTTTCGAGTCGTTTCGACTCGCGGCGTGCTGCGCTCGTTGCGGCGGTCATTCCACATCCTTTCCCATCTGTATGGACTCCATCTGCACCGTTCTCGCGCTTGCAATTGCGCTCGATGCCTCTCTTCGCCTCCTGGACCACTATCAGGCCTCCTGGATCTCTAACTCGATGTAGCGCGCTCGTTTCGACGACACACTCATTCCCGTTGCTCCTGGGATCTATCCCAACGATTTCGCCGCCCTCGACAACGTTTCCGCGGCCTGGATCACCCTCGACAACTCTCGACTCCCCCTGCTTACCCCTATGGACTCCTGGGGGTCTATGTCGACGTAGCGCGTTCCCATCGATGCCACGCTCGTTCCCATCGCTCTTGGGATGTCCCTGAATGTTGTGGGACTCGTGTTGCACGACCGCTTTGCGTCCCGGCTCGGTTAGCTCAATTCGAGCCCTCCTAGGTGAGTTCTCCTGCTCCCTTGTCTTTGAGCGTTTGTGCTCGAGTTCTGACTTGTTTGGCAGCTCATTTGGGTTGTCCCTGACGTCCTCATCACTCCCTGACACTCCCTCCATTCCTTCGCCATCACTGTTGCCTCGTGCCTGCAACAAACACAATGATGATGGCGTGCTAATGTGACACGTCACGTTGTTGTTGCACCATCACCAGTGCATGATGACGACACCACACGACGACGTTGCGCCAGCACCCGCGGGTAAACCCGTGACGGGTGCGGGTATGGGTATGCCATACACATACCCGACCGAAAACCCGTACCCGTTGTGCGGGTACGGGTTTTTGCCGGGTACGGGTACGGGTACACCTCCGGACACCCGGGGGTATACCCATGCTATTCCCTAAATATAGGACAATGTTCCAATACCCTTTTTTGCTGATGTACCAAGGAGACGGAGGGGGTGAGGACATCGGCACAGGACTTATGTGTTGCGCCCTTGCCATGCTTGGGTCCTCATATTTCAGAGGGTCGGAGGTCCAAGGTAAGAGGAAGAGAGAAGAGACGAGGGACAGGAAGATGAGGATCATGTTGAGTACATGATGACATTTATTTTTGTACTGAAGTGCTACAGTACATTTCGGAGGTTTATATAGTGATGTCCGGGTAATCTCTGGACCGGAGGGAATGGAGGAAACTAAGCAGAGGTGATGTACATAGGACTAGGGAATGGAGATGAGTAATCATACTCGGAGAAGAGGAGAGACCGGAGGGCTGTACAAATGATGACTGTACGAATTACGGAAGGATACTAGGATGAAAGGAGATGGGAATGTAAGGGAGGTCCAACAGGGAAGTATACAAGTCCGAGGATCTCCGGATCAGGGGGTCTGGAGTTCATCGGAGGCTCGGAGGTGAGTCCTGTGATCAAGGAGTTGGCCAGAGATGACCGGAGATGGAATAGGGGCCGGAACGGGATATGACAATTCTCTGTATTTATGACCTGTCTAAATCTCTATTCTAGTGCCCCATGCGAGTTGTATGAGTGCTATCACAGCAGTCCCTGATGATCCTGACACAACTGAGATGATGACCCTGTGATCTCATGATCCTCACCACGAGTCTCTGAGGTAATAGATGGGTTATTCTGGTGGTGAAAGAGTGGGTCTTGTTGAATATTACATTTGAGACATTGCAATGCTTCAACAACATCCCCTTTGAGGTGATTCCACTGCTTGCTAATTGTAATCCTGGCTGACCAGAATGCCTGTCACCATGGTTGCAATGTAGTCCCTAGCTCAAGAGCTCCAGACCAGATCTCTTGCTACATTGAGTCTCCACCACTGAACAATGGACATACCCAATACAAGCTGATCCTTTGAGTTCAGATATCCATAAAAGTGTAATGCATAGTGTAGTAGTGTGCTGTGATACGGGATGAAGAGTTCTAGCAAGGAATAAATGGGAAGTGATGAGCGAACACTGAAGGACTATGTCAAGCTTAGAGACAATGCTAAGCCTAGATGGGTCTTCTCCTATCCTAGGTACAACAAGTCACTCACTAGGGACTTGGAGGTGCGACTAGAAACAACGCTGATATTGTGTAGAACTAGCTGGGGAAATACAGGAGAAGAATGATGAGTATTTGTATGGTAGACCCCTGGTCCGTGCAAAAGATAAATAAGGGAATCAACAAGATCTCAAGCTGATGCGCAGCATCCGCAGCGAGAGATCTGAGATGCCACCACGCCGGTAGTGTTGCTGCAGCTCAGCTAATGACTAGCCGGCTACGGCTTCTACTGGCTTACGTCCCTGCTCAGCTAATGGAGCCGCATATGGCTTACAGCACCGTTCAGCACGGCTCCACTAGCTGTGTGAGCTGGCTCGTGGTCATTTCCGTCGCTACACTGTCGCTGCAACAGGCCGTAGTCAGCTGATGATAAAAAAACATTAACTGTATACCAAACCGTACAGTACTGGTACTGGTACTGTGACAACATTCACAAGTACAACAACTAATGTAATAAATACATCTGACACCCCACCATGGCAACTGAGCAGCATACAGCGCACGCCACACACCATGTCGCGACATGCCTGCCCCACCTGCCCCATCCACTGTCAATGATGCCCATTGAATTCAAAAAAGAAAAAGAAAAAGAAAACGAGGTGACTGTGCAGGCATTAATGCTGGGAGGTTATACCGTTATAGCCCGTCCCATGTTTCTTGATAGGATAGTTGCGAGAGTAATTGATGCAGTGATTAGGAAGTGCTGGCGGTGAACGTGCGGGGTTGTTGGCAGGAGACTCAGGTGGGAATAACTCATCTCTGATGAGAGACTGGGTATTGACAAGGGGAGAGATGGGTTCTTGCAGGCTCTGCAGTAATGACTGGATGTAGTCGTAATTGGGTGTCTCCGAAAATGCAAGCATCTGTGCATACATCAAGATCATTGAGATGTCACCAGGAAGGCCACTGCATAAGCTTTCAATGGGTGTTTTTTGTTTGAGATGGAGGATGGACAACTTGAGATTCTTCTTGCTCTTCTGGATGACATGAAGCCAGGGTAGCGACCCATGTAAGAGATGAATGAGGATGTAAGTGAATGACTTGAGATAGTCATGTTGACCAAGCTCAGCACTGAGGTGGCTATTGATAGAGGCGAACATGGGTGTTCCAGTCAGGCAGTGGGCTTGATGAAATGGTATGTGACTACCAGTGTCTGAGTTGTGGTAGTGCTTGGCTATACCAAAGTTGACTATGTACAGGGTGAGAGCTCAGTCACCAAGGCCCATAAGCATGTTCTGGGGCTTCATGTCACTGTGAATGTACCCTTTAGAATGGATGTGTTAGAGTTGTGATATCTATAGAGTTGAGCATACATTGATTGTGAAAGAGCTGGTGAACAACTTACTAGCTGGTCTCCAAGATGATATACAGTCAGTGGACTGAATGTTTTGTGACATGCAACTGAGTGATATATCATACAATCCCAAACCAAGTGGCTCATGCAGTCTATACCTCCCATCCACCCTGATGGGAATACCATTCAGGAGGTCCATGAATGAATCCTGTCATGCTATCCACAAAGCAGAGTGAGTGAAACAACAATGAACGTTGACTGACAGTGCTAATATTAGGATTGGAATAACGGCCTCACTGCGGAGTCCAGCTGCGACTCCAGTAGCCTCCACCCTGAAATGGAACGCTGCCAGAAGAGAGGTATTCTTTCTTATCAGTTCCCAGGAGGTGCCATCGCCCCTGCTAGGTTTCTATGGAAGCTTGTACCAGTCCAATGGCCCTGAAATACATCCCAAAGTCTTGTTCTCTCAATCCCCCCACCATGTCTGCTGCAGTAGGTGGAGAATATTCCTCCAGTTATTCCATCCTTCACTGAGAGCCTCGCTACACTCACAGTAGCTCTCCTCTGACTCAAGCCACTCAAATTATGCAGTGCAAAGACTCCACTGCCTGCTCCATTCGTGATTCCCCTGCCAAAGTACTATCACCTCCCCTGCCCAGCGATAACAATGCAAATGCTTTTTCGCTAAAATCACTGGTCCCAGCACCACCCATTTCCCTCCCTCCATGTATGGTCGGTGTTGCGTCATCCCCCCCCCAACAATCGCCAGCGCTGGCAAGCATGAAGCTAGCCTAAGGATACTTGAATGTGAAACCACAACACTTGATGGTAAGGTCTATCTCAATCGTCCTATATATTGTGTTTCTGACTGAATAAAATACAGAATACTGCCAAGATATCTTAAAGAAAGCGATGTCTTACTCGAATTGTAACCATATGGTATGTTTCTGTCATCGCCCATTTTTGTGTTGTGACTGGTAATTCAAATGCATTAGAAATTTCATGATGCCTTGCGATTTCAGTTCGACACGGTGTCATGTTTCATTTCCAGCCACGAACACTTCTTCAGGCGACTGCGGTAAGTCATACAGCAACATGTGGCAGCACAATACTAACAACTACCCAACACTAGCTTGTCGTTCCTATCTTCACAGAGTATCATTATTGTAGAATGGCCCACCGCTGTACATGAAGCTGCAATCAATGCATTTCATACAATCATCAGCCAGCAGATCACTTCCATCTCATATCCCTGAAATACATTGAGCATTCTGGTGAATCAAAATGCTGCCATGAAGTCTCCCAACTCTGACAGCGAGTACATCCCCGATACATCACTCTCATTCTTCTCCAAGGTTCGGCCCCGTCTGCACAAATACCAGCTAATCCTTGAAGTCGCATTCACGCAATCACTAGCCAACGTTCTTCAGAAGGTCAAGGACATCATCAAGTTATTCCTTGAGGTCGCTGTAGTCCTCATAATCGACATTTCAGAAAGCTCCTACCATGGTCCTGAGACCAGGGATGAGGCATGGAAAACCTTCAGAAATTATGGGAGTTCCATCGATTTCGACACTTTCCTTGCAGCAACCAATGGGTCAGATGCCTCCGTGGGCCAGCTGGTCATAAGTGTAACGCACAGCATAGTATTAACGTAGCGTGCTGTGGAACTGGGTGAAGAACGTGCGAGGAATAGATGAGGAGTGTAACTCAAGTATAGGCCAAGCTTTGAGACGATGCAAAGCCTAGGCAGGTCTCTTCTATCCACAGGTACCTGAGAGGCTCTCTGGGACTCGAAGGTGGTGGACTAGAAATAACACTAATATTGCGTAGAACTAGCTGGGAAAATACAGGAGAAGAGCGACGAGTATTTATATGGTAGGCCCCTTATCTAGATGGAGAATATATAAAGGATGCGCAGCATCCGTAGTCAAAAGGCTATGAGTGCGCAGTATGCGCAGGTATAAGACGATGAGTGCGCAGCACGAATCGATGAAATAAAATAAGGCTATGCCACAGCCATGAAGTCTGAATAAGAGGCTGTGGCAGAGACGGAATGGAAGTCTACTATAAGGTATAGGCGGGGTGCTGTGTGAGATGGAAGGAGAAAGAGATTGAGAGACGTATCTGGTAGTACATGTGGAGGACGACTCCACTACGAATATAGCCACGTACAGCGAGAGAACGAGTCTGAGGACGAGTGAACAAGAAAGCGTAAGGAAAAAGTGGTACCCCCTTCATAGACCGTAACATTACCCCCTTTGTATGGTCGAAGGACCTGCGAGACACCTAGCCGCTCTGGTCTCCCTCGTTGACTTTGTAGCTGGTGAAGTCAATATCGTCGAGAGGGTTGCAGCGAGTGGGGCATAGGTCGTCAGCACGACCGAGTTCCCCACAGAGAAGGCAGCAGCATTGAGGACACCAGGCCTGGATATGGCCAGGAGCGGTAGTCCTGCAGAGAGGACATTCATAATGGGGGCATTCCGTGCGGATATGACCCCGTTGCCCACAGGTGAAACATCGGGCGAGGTTGGTGCGAGCGGGGTGAGCGGGGGTAGGAGGTAGAAGGGGAGAGGGAAACCGATCTACGTCGATTGGATTGGCCGAAGAGCCCTGCGAGGGTGAGGGCGTAGCGGCCGCGTCCTTATCATAGCAACCGGAGGTGGGGAGCGGAGTTGCCTGTCTCTGCTTTCCTCTATCTCCCGAAGTACGTTGGCCCACAGCTCGTGCTGTGGAGCTGGGTAGTCTGAAGCAAACCTTTCTACTACCCCGTTGGACATCATGAGTACGGCCGGAGGGGGTTGGAGTGGAAGGATGCCTTCGGGCAGGAAGAGGTTGGCTAGACTTGGGTTCAGGAGTCCCAGGTCCAAGTAAAGGGACAGTTGCGAGGAATCGCAAGATGTCGGGGTGGTCAGTGGGGAGGGAGCGAGGGGGAGTTGTCCAGGAACAGAATTGCTGCTAGATCCTCCAGCAGAGACAGCACTTCTGCCTCTGGGAGGTGGGCAAGTTGCGGAATTTGCTGGAGGCGGGACAGGCAATGGGTCTGGGGATGCGGTGTCGGGGGATGAGGGATGGGAGTCTGGACTGATCGTGGAGTCATCGTCCCAGAGAGAGTTTTGAGGGTGTGGAACATCCCGGGCCCAGGGGTTGGCGTCCCACGCGTTGGGATTGGGGTCGATGTAATATGTCCGTAAATTGGCTGGTAAGGCCTGGATGAGTCGGCGCAAAATGTGCATGAACAATGGGACGGGAAGTCCACGAATGACATCTGTGAATCCATGGTCATGGAGGGCATCCAGGACGAGGTCTCGGGAGGCATAGATGGCCTGTCCCATAGCAGCGGCATAGACAGGCAGCCCCCCATCTGGGAAAAGTTGGGCGTGCACTGTGCAAGCGGTGGTGTATGAATAAAAGATGACTCCAAGAGATTGGAGTACAGGAGAGTCCCGGAAGGCGGGTAAGTCTGGGATCACACGGGCGGTGGCAGGATTCTCGAGAATGGATACGTAGAGAATTCATTGGCAACAGTCTGGGAGTCTGTGGATATGGACGGGGAGTTGCTGGGGGAGTGCATGAAGCGACGAGAATGACATAGATGAGGTGGTTATAGTAATGAGTATAGAGGAGCGGCAGCTCGACTCAAAGGTGGATAGACGATGGGGGTTTAGGATGAAGGGAAGGTGACAGGATCCCTGGCCTTATATTCCCTCAGGAGGTCCTTGGCATGTCCAAGATTGGACTCGGGTTCCCAGGTGTTTTCAGAGGATGGGTATCCTTTCCACAAAACAAGGTAGTGGCGGCGGCGAGCAGAGCCCCGGTGGGCGAGGATTTGATCTATTTCAAATTCCTCTTCTCCGTCTATAGTGTCCGGCAGAAGCGGAACAAAATTGGGTCTGTGTTGCGCAGTCTCCCTGTATGGGGTGAGAAGGGAAGCATGGAAGGCGTTATGGATTTTCCAGGTGCGAGGCAAACAGAGTTTGTATGAAACAGGTGATATTACCTGTGAAATTTCAAATGGGCCATCATGGCATGGTGCGAATTTGCAGGACGGGTAACAAAGTCTCAGGTTGCGGCCCTCAAGCCACACCTTATCTCCGACCTTCCAGGGTTTGAATTTTGATGTAATGCGTTCCTTCATGTAGCGTTGGGCTTTTTCGTGGGCAGCGTGTGCTTCTAATCGGGCCTCATCGAGGTCACCAAGGCGTTTTTCTAAGGTGGGGAGAAATGTGGTTTTGCCTATATTGGGATAAGCCCTTGGCTCATAGCCCATCATCAATGAAAACAGGGTCTTTCCCGTTACAGAGTGGATGGCGGAGTTGTGGCAATACTTGGCCATTGGCAAAAGATCCGACCATCGGGTGGTGTTGCCTTGACAAAAGATCCGAAGGTATGTCTCTAGCTCCTGATTGACCCGTTTCATTTCTCCGTCCGTTTGTGGGTGGTATGCGGAGGAGAGGAGTGGATCATAATCCAAGAGTCTAGCCAGTTCCAGGGCGAAGGCCGAGGTGAACTGCAGACCGCGGTCCGAGATGATCTTGTCGTGTAGCCCGAAGCGAGGGAAAATCTTCTCACAGAAGAGCTGTGCGACCCTGCAGGCGTCTGCACTCTTGTGAGTTGGGGTGAAAATTACCCCCTTTGTAAGCCCATGGTTGACCACGACCATGACTGAATCATAACCATTGGACGGCAGCAAGTCCGTGATGAGGTCGACCGAAAGTGTGGAGAAGGGGCAAGTGGAAGCAACTGGAAGAGGGGTGAGCGGCGGGATGGTGGGATGGGTGTTGACCTTGTTGGCCTGGCAGATGGCACATCCTTGGACGAATCATCAGATGAATGCCGTCAGACCTGGCCACCAATAGTCATGCTGTACCGCATTGATGGTTCGGTAATAACCGCCATGACCACCCGCAGGCAAGTCATGGATGGAATGGAGGAGGTCGTTCCGGTGAGCTTCAGGCACGTAGGCCCGATCCTTAAAATAGAGCAGACCTTTGTTGAAGCGCCAGTCGTGCACCGATGAGCAGGGTATACCCGAGGCACCATCGTGCAGCTTACGTAGCTGGTTGATGATGAAGGAATCGTCAGAGGTTGACCGCTCGATGGCGGTCCGGAGGTCGAGGTCGATCCTTTTTAAAAATAGCTCTCCCAGAAGTAGGGTAACTTCGGTATTGTCGACCGAAGTATCCAGGGCGTCCTTCCGCGAAAGAGTGTCTGCCGGGCCCATATTGGTGCCGGGTACATGTTGAAACAGGAGGTCATAGTCCTGTAACGTTAATAGCCATCTCGCTTGCTGCCGAGATAGCTTCCTTGGGTCTTTAAAATAGCACAGATTTTTGTGGTCTGTGAGCACAGTAATGGGCTGGTCGGTTCCGGTGAGGTAGTGGCGCCACTCTTTGAGCGCACGTATGACGGTGAGTAATTCTCGGTCATAGATGTCGTAGTTTCGTTCCGCCGGAGAGAACGTTCGCGAGATGTAGCAGCAAGGGTGTAAGTCGCCATTGGCGTCCTTCAATGCTGATAGTGATGAATTACTTATGAATGATAGCACTGATAGCATGCTGTCAGTCATGTCAGCCAACTCAGACAGGTCATTTATTTTGATAACTCAGAAAAAATGTAGGTTTGCTGATGTAGCCCCAGCGAATGTCCATCTTCGTGAAGTAACAAGATCCCTTGAGCTGATCCATCAAGTCTCCAATGAGCGGGAGAGGGTAAGCGTTCTTGATGGTGTGCTCGTTGAGATAGCAGTAATCTTGGCAGGGGCGAAGATTACCACCCTTCTTTGAGATGAAGAAGAACAGGGAAGCCATGGGCGAATTCAATGGGCGAATACGTCCTGCTTTCAAGTGTTCGTCAATGAAATCTTTACATGCCTCTCGCTCTTTAGGGTTAAGTGGGTAGGCCTTGGCAACCTTGGGTAAGAATGAATCGTCTAGATCTATGCTGTGATCAAATGACCAGTATGGCGGAAGGGGACCGTCGTCCTTCTTTTGGAAGACGTCCTTGAAGTCCTCGAAGTCCCGCAGGAGTTCCTTCTTGGTTTTCTCTGCTGATTGGGCCAGAGAAGTCGATATTGTAGTTTTTCTAATGGAGGGTCCAGTTGGCTCGTCTTCGTCATCCTCCTTGCAATCTACGAGCACTGGTACTTCCTCCCGCTGCGTGGTCAGCTCCACGTCAGGTACCTTCAGATGAACCCTATATGCAGGTTTCGGATCGGAGTTATTGCCCCACCACAGAGCTTGTCTCTGCCAAAGTTTGTTCATCTGGCATTTCCTGTTGAAGACATGAATAGTATGGGCCGCAGCCACTGTCTTCTCATATACGCGTGCGCTCCTGTACGGTCAGTTCCGTATCTCGGATGCGGACGGTCCCGGATTCCCAGTTAATCTCCAGATTTTGGTCCTGGAGCCAGGGCAATCCCAGTATTATGTCGTCCTTGCCACAGTCAATAACAAGGAAGTCTCGGAGTTCGGTTGTTTCTCCGATCTGCATTAGCACCGATGCCTGTTTTCGTATCAGGCCATTTTTGTTGGGAGTTCCATCAACATTGCTCGCCCGCAGGGGAGTCTTGAGTTGGGTAGTGGGAATGTCACACGCCACTACGGTTGCGTAGTCGATAAAGCAACCAGTTGCCCCAGAGTCGATAAGGGCTTTTGTGTCAATGCTTTTGAACGCAGTGCGGTCAGGTGGGTAGATGGTGATGGGAATAGATATGGATTGCGAAGAACCACCTGTCACAAACACTGGAGCACATCTAAAAGAAATAGTATTGGCAGAGTATGACGTTGACCCAATCCTGCCTTTTAAAAATCCTGCTCGCAGCAACTGGTCTTATTCTGTATGCGAGATCCACAGCAACTGTTGATTGACGTATGTGGTTTGGCGTGGTCGGCTCCACGTCTGAGCAACATGTTCCAGTCGGTTCCGGATATCGCATGTGCCCCTTCCCCTTCGCTCACCACTTGTGCCACTCTTATTCTGTGTTTGACTGTGTTTCTTGTGGTGGTCTCTTGCGAAGAAGGGTGCGGTCCAAGCCCCATCCCTTGACCCGTGGGAGTAGCTGCGTCCGCGTCCAGCATTGATTGGACTTCATCATATGCATATGTGCCAGGATAATGATCCTGGGCTTCCTCTGAGGTGGCATCCCAGAGCTCCGCCGGCACGATAGCGGAGAACCTATTGTTCCATGGTCCAGATCATACAGCCCTGGCTTGTGGTGCTGCCCAGATCGCTTCCTTTTGGCGCTCTTGGTAAGTGGCTGTTCTTACCTCAGCCATGGCTTGGTAGCCAGCCTCCTCGTCATCGGATGAGCTGCCCTCCCCGAAAGCAGTTTTGAGGATCTTTATTGCGGCGCCTTTGTCAATGCTACCCATGGCATCTAGGTAAGTGGACAATTCATCATCTTCCTCCGTTGTAGTGGTGGTGCGTGCCCGTCGTTGTGGGACTTTGTATGTAGGACGTGTGGAGCATCCGGAAGATGTGGTCGGGCGGGGACGTATGGTCCGGTCGGTTCCGGATCCGGTGTGGTTGGTAGACCTACAGCCGACCTTGTGACAAATGAAACATTGGTTCTTCCGCAAGTATTTAGCATGCTGAGTCGGCGACAGATGCATGGCATCTACGTCCATCGTGTACGGGTCCTTGTGCAATCGAGAAGAGGGAGCCGGTATGTGTGGCACTCCTTTTGGTAAATCTCCAATCCTCCACAGCTGTTGGGAGAACTGGCCTGCATTCTTTATCCAATCCTTGTAGTCCTCCGGGATCTTGTTGCACAAGAGAATCATCGTTGCGAGTTTAGGACTGAGGCCATGGATGAACCATTCCACAAGAGCATGCTTGTCAGTGATACTGGACTTCTCGGCAAGAAGTTGGAATTGCAAAGCATAGGTGGTGAACCCATCACTCCATGTTCCTTCGGTATCCTTTCCAGCATTTTGACGAAGTTTGGAAAGGTCGATCCTGGCCTTGGCGGCTACATCGTAGGGGGAGAAAGCGGTCTTGAAAGCTTCCTTTATTCTGTCGAAGGTCTTTTCTGCACCATCGATAGACGGGTTTGTGAGCTTCATCAGCCATCCTTCTGCGAAAGTCTTTCCCCGGCCCTTACTAATCTTGTTGAGGAAAGTAAGGGACTTTGTTGTGTCGGTGAAAAGGGCATGGTTGATGGTGAAGTACGCATTCATCGAGAGGAGCCATCTGTTGGTGTCCTCTGCCTCCCCGGAGAAGTCTTCGGGAAGGCCGGCCTTTATTTCTGATACCATTTCGTCTTCTAGAGCCAGGTCAATGTCAAAGTCCTGCACGGTCAGTTCCGGGTCAGGGTCATGAAATACGAGAGGAGGGTCCTCATCAGGGACAATAGGAGAGTCGGGCGGAGGTGGAGGAGGAAGTGCGGCAGCTAATTCAGAGACAGAAGGAAGGGCGTCCGAGTTTCGTCCTTGGCTCCTGTTGAGATCCGCTAATTCCTGTTGAACTTGTCTGTAATGAGTGATGGTCTCCGGACCGGAGTATCGATCAGGTAGGACAATGTGAAAGGGGTGTTCGTCAGGGAGAAGGTGGATTCAAGGGAGGTGGGAAGGAGAAGACACAGTGGATGGGGGTGAAGGAGTGTCGGAGGATGCTCTGAATCTGCCAACGCGGGAAATGTCGGAGTGGGGGAATGTCCTCTACTGAAAAGTAGGGACAGATGGAAGAGCTAGTTCCTTTGTAATGCACAGCGTAGTATTAACGTAGCGTGCTGTGGAACTGGGCGAAGAACATGTGAGGAATAGATGAGGAGTGTAACTCAAGTATAGGCCGAGCTTCGAGACGATGTGAAGCCTAGGCAGGTCTCTTCTATCCACGGGTGCCTGGGAGGCTCTCTGGGACTCGAAGGTGGTGGACTAGAAATAACACTAATATTGTGTAGAACTAGCTGGGAAAATACAGGAGAAGAGCGACGAGCATTTATACGGTAGGCCCCTTATCTAGATGGAGAATATATAAAGGATGCACAGCATCCATAGTCAAAAGGCTATGAGTGCGCAGTATGCGCAGGTACATATAAGACGATGAGTGTGCAGCACGAATCGATGACATAAAATAAGGCTATGCCACAGCCATGAAGTCTGAATAAGAGGCTGTGGCGGAGACGGAATGGAAGTCTACTATAAGGTATAGGCGGGGCGCTGTGTGAGATGGAAGGAGAAAGAGATCAAGAGACGTATCTGGTAGTACATGTGGAGGCCGACTCCACTACAAATACAGCCGTGTACAGGGAGAGAACGAGTCTGAGGACGAGTGAACAAGAAAGCGTAAGGAAAAAGTGGTACCCCCTTCATAGACTGTAACAATAAGTGGAGGACACAACTGGTGCTTCATTGAACAGATCAACTATCACATTTGGATCAAAGACAGGCTGAGTGGCCCAAAGATCGACATTGATGTCATGGAGGGGGTGCATTACGCACACGGTGTAAGGATTCATACGTCTCTATGTATATATAATTACTCATAATTCTTGAAGAGTATTCCTGGACCTTGCAACACAGGCATGGTTCGCATTGAGGCCCTGCTCAATCAGGGCTTCAACCTGATCAATAGTGTTTAAAAGTCTGGTTCAGTGTGGTCTTTTTGCCTTATATGGAAAGACCAAACTGAACCGGTCCTAAAAAGGAAGGAGGGGCAAAAAAGACCGGACCAAACCAATGAAAACTGGTCCTGAACAGTCTTTTATGGTTTTAAGACCAGTTGCAACCGGTCTTTTAAAGACCAGTCTTTTCCGATGTAATGACAGCCATGTAATGCTTAGTAAATGGCTGAAGGGATTGTAGTACGGACCCCTGGCTACATGTGGAGCGCTTAGTCAACCGATTCCGCCCATAGATGGCTGGGATATGCCCATTTCCGGGTTGCATGTTATATAGTCTATGGTAAAACTAAATGTGGGTGAATAAATTCCAGAGAAATCTGGGAAAATCTGGGAAAAATAGAGTAGATAGGGGGTCATCATGGTATGTCATCGGTTGCCCAAAAAGACCAGTCATCAGCAAATCCCAGAGTTCAGCTCAGCAACACAGCCTCTCGGCTGATCACAGTGTGATGTATAGTAATCCACAGCCACTCGGCTTGCTGCACAGCAAGATTACATTAAGTGACTTCTGATGCCGAGTAGCACAGCTCCCACAGCATGGCAGCGAGTTCAATTCCCACAGTCCCAAGCCGCCTACAGTCGTGTCGGCATGTGCAGAGCTCAGGCTGATGGTCCAATAGTAGTATGGCTCAGACACCAAATGAATTTTTGCTCTCGTGCATTTTTTCTGCACCAGGTCAGCTTTTTTGGCAAGGGCTTACAACAACAGATTTACATTATCAACAAATACATAGTAGTAACAATGTGCAGACATTCGGTGTTGTCAGGTGGGTGCACACGACCACTGCCTCATGCCAGCCATCCTGGCATGTCCCTTTGCATATCGCCATATTACAATAGGGTTGGATTACCATGTGGCCAGCAAAGCGAAAGTGGACATCTTTGTTGTTTGGGCAGTACACTCGTTGGAGTAGAAGAGCTGTGAACGTGAGAGATTAATGAGCTTCGTCCTGTGGAGCACATAAGGTGGGACACACCATAGAATTGGATGATGGGGGAAATACTTGGGACAGGTAAAGAGGAGTGATCAACCAAGCAAATAAGTTGAAGTTTGCTCATGACCGTGAAAGGGATCTTGCCTGGGTGAGGGTTGTCGATGGAGGGTTGACCGAAGGTGTCTGAGATACATGTTAGAACGAAGGTGTGGTCAAGGCTGTTGTAAGAGCGACCCACTGGTATGCCACACAAGGATTGCAATGGACTGGACCGCGCACAACAGCAAATGACAGGGGGAGGGTCCTGCACGCAGCACGCCGATATCGACGTGATTGGAGTTGACATGCGCGCACGTCTGGCACGCGCCAAAGGCAAGCAGGTCTTGGATCTGGTGCTCACTTTCTGCAATGCCAACAATAAGAAATGGCCAATTTTTGGATACATGGTCTGTATTGCGGATGAGGTGGCCGAGGATTGCAATACAAATCGCTTGATCCAGTGGTACTGTCGAGGATCCATTCAGAATCTGAACTGATTGACAACCTCGCATCCTGTCGGATCCGCGTGAACACATGCGTGCAGCTTGAGTGAACTGAGATACTCCAGGTCGACAGGGGTGGTCATGAACGAGTCCAACCAGCCCAAACCCAATGCTCGATAATGCACAGCTGAAACTGTCCCATCTCCCCAAATGACCGTATCTGCACCCCCCAGTCAAGTTCTCCTACATCTTGCATGTGTTCTGTCCCAAATAAGATCTGCAAGATTTCCAGCACACCCTTGTGGTGATCCTTGTTTGTTAATACATGTAGATCCAGCACGTGAAGTCTAGTGCAAGTCAATGAATGCCTGAAGCGTCGACACGCTCGTGAGCACGTGCGATCCGTCATAGTGGAAGATGACCTCGATGGATAGTTCCTGGGACACCTCCGGAACCTTTGGCGGAATGGCTGTGAGACGAGGCGCAAAAAGTCTTCCCTTGTGTGCAGATATCGCATGGTCACATCCGATGTATGAGGGTGCACATAGAGCTGGTAGATGATATGGTAACATCGCACGCTCAGCACAGGGAGGACATTGAAAAGTGGTTCTGCATGCACTGCCACCTTGCGCTGTTGTTCTGCATCCTTGCCCTTGGTTTCTCATCCGTGGTACGCCAACGTTGACAAGATCGAGGATGACACGCACGCACATCTGACATACGCTGATCGCGTGTGGGTTTTGAATCTGGTGCTCGCTCTTTGCACTGTCGAACAAGAGGAAATGACCGATATTGGGTTACGTTGTTCCACATTCTGTGTTGTGGATGAGGAGGTTAAGGATCGCGATCCTGACAACTTGATCCAGTGGCCCTTGGGTTTCTCTGTCTGCAGCACCAGCGCCAGCCATATGCTCCACGGTTATTTTGGCCAGTCGTCATCCAATGAATCAATGTCCAGCAGCTGCCTGAAACCACTGAGAATACACTCGGAATCGGGACTTCGTTCGATGAGTTTGAGCAGGTTGGTGATGGACGTCGAACAAGCGAGTTGAGAGATGATCCTGACAGCGAGGAGGACTAGGCTCTAGGTACACTGGATATGCGACATACATTGCAATCACAGGGATATACTTGGTCCTATACATGAGCATTTGATCGAACCCCGTGTAAAATGGATGGTTCGCACGAATGGTGCACTATCAAACTCGGAAAGGATGGGAACCAATACATCTGGTATCACTTCCCTGCCACCACAAGCGAGGAAGTTGTGTGCAACCTCGCTACATCGTCGTCCCCATGCGAGACCTGAAAGCATATCGTACAATGCCATGACCATGAGAACATTCCGGACTTGGGTAGACCACACAGCCCGTTGTGAGAAGGACAGGAGTTTGCCTGCGGACGTTTCCGTGATTTCCATGTACGATAGACTGTGTGTCTCACCAGCAGGTGATGCACCCCAGAATTGCAGCGTGCATGCAGGTGGAAGTGACACATAGAGGATGCCGATGAGCATGACAATATTCTTCCGCATTGTGGGTTGACTGCTGGGAGGGGTGGCAGACCTAAACATCCCCAACTGATCTGTCTGAACACTCGCCGGCACGTCATCTTGGCTTCTGCTGGATCTTGCGCAGCTCGAAGCTGGTATAGGTGAAAAGAGACCTGACGAGTATATTGCACATGTTGAGTATGGGAAGCTTGAATTCCTCAGTGAGGGGTTCCTTTTGCTGTTATTCGGGGACATGTTGGACAAACTGCGCGAAAGAACTTACCGGCGAGGTGTGGATGTGATCGTGGAACTGAATGAGGGCGGTAGCGAGGTATGCAAAAGCACCACCCTGGACGGCATCCCAAATCCAGGATTCGACCTCTTCCATTTTGAAAGCCTGTTGGTTTTTGATGTAGGGTCGCAATGTCTAGTCTCTGCCATGAAAAGTGTCCACTTGAGGAGGACGGCCGCCTTCAAGCCAGGTTCTTTCCAGTTTTTGGTAGAAGCGAGTTGTCGTTTCATGTATGCGATGGTGCCCTCATCTGTGGTGAGGTTTTTGTGGACTTTGCCAGGATGCTACAGGGTCCAGCCCTGTGAGGGTGGCAGCAAGGATATAAAGCATCATCGATGCGTGCCGTTCAGATTGGCTGTGAACCAATCGATCGACTTTTGTACCTCGTTAGGGGAAAAGTACCCTAGACGAGTGATTTAGTAATAAACGATGGAGAGATACTGTCGCTCTTACTTGAGTGAGTCATAGCAGGCGTCGAGAATATCGTAACCGAGAGGGTTGTGAACCTCAAAGGGCATGAGTCAAGAGTGGAATGACAAATAAGGGATGCATACCTGGACCGGAGGGCGGGAGGGTGTTGCTCTGGGTGTTCTGTCTGGACGTCTGTGCCTGGGTGATGACAGTCCCGATTGACTCTATCTCGTTAATATACGAGAAGCAAGGGAAGCGTCCGGTTTGGAAGCAGGGACAAGCTCCTGCCTGACAAACACCTCGAGCTGGAGATAGAGCCTTGGTGCATCCGGGAGTTTTGCAAGTGGCCCAGTGCAGCAACCTCAATGAGGTAACAGAGACAATCGACGTGGTGGCAACGGCGCTGATGAAACTCGGCAATGGTCACCTCAATGGAGTTGACTGGGTCCATGTTGGGGTTGACAGCCACGACGTGTGGAGTGTATTGACAATGTACTTTTCGGAGCATTTGAGTTGCTGTGCGAGGAATAGGACTTGCTGGGCACAATTCGGCATCAACGGCGAGCGACCTGTCATCAATGGTGGGGTGAGACGGACACGTACCTGACTGTGATGGTGTAGAGTATATTGGTGATGTACTTTCCAGAGCATTTGAGTTGCTGCGCGAGGAATAGGACTTGCTAGGCACAATTCAGCATCGACAGCGAGCGACCTGTCATTGATGGTGATCTTTCCTGAGTGAGGGTGAGCGATGGGGCGAGACGGACACGTACCTGACTGTGATGGCTATTGTTCCGTGGTGCAGGTTGACCCTTGATTTCACAGCTGGCAGATGCGTTTAAACATCCTCGACCAACCTGTCTGAACGATTGCCAGCACATCTTCTTGCCACTGCTTGATCTTGTGTAGCTCTGAACTGGCATAGATGAGCAGCCACCGGGTGAGCACATCACACGTATTGAGTATTGGAAACTTGAATCTGGCAGCGAGGGGTTCCTTTTGTTGTTGGTCCTATTGCTCAGGGACAAATTGGACAAATTGAGCAAACAAACTTACAGGTGAGGTTTGCGGAACTGAATGAGGGCGGTGGTGAGATATGTAAAAGCATCACCCTGGACGGCACTCCAGACCCGAAATTCGAGCTCTGAGCCCATTGGTTCTGCATCCAAGATTGTTCCAGTTGCAATATTAATGAACGTGCCCTGAATCTTGAGCAATAAATTAACACGGAAAGCCTCTACATGAATGAGCAGTATTGGACTAGGGGATGGTGCTCACCATGGAGTTCATGAACTCAATGCGTAATAAAGGCAATTTTCCAGCTGAGACATGGGCGTCGTTGACCATGGTGAAATGGCTGCGGTCACGGGAGAGGAGCACAATGTTCCAACAGCAAGTCGAATTCACTGTTGATCTAGAGGATGTGTCATCTTCTGCTCGGAGAGACAAAAGAGATGTCGCACAGCAACAGAATGGTCTGCTCCATTGGCTGAAACGTCAGGGTATGCACGAGACTGTTGGACGCATGATTAGCCATGTCAAACGTCAACCTCAAGTAGAACAAGTGTACTTCCTTACGTCAATCTATCGCTCTTGTCTCCCTCTGAACCACTGGTGTTAAGCCCAGCAACCTTGAACCCCTCGTGAACGACTCACTTGGGCCTTGAAACATTCGATCCCCTTTGACTCTATAAGCCTTCATCGTGCTTTTGACTCGACGCTCGTCTCTCTCCTCGACTTATCAAAGGCTACGCTCATTCCTACCCGGACCAAGCGTAACAAAAGCTCAAGCGTACCCTTGCCAGCTACCATCGTCGTAAGCTGCCAATATTTCCCAACCACTGCGACTCCCTTGTTCTCTCAGGGGATTTCAGAGCTATCAGCATATCAGCTTGTCAGTTAACCAGTGATATCAGTCCAATCAGTCCAGTCAGTCAGTCAATTGATCATCTTGTTAGTCTTGTCAGTCTTGTCATCCCATCAGTCAGTCAGTCAACCAGTCAATCAGTCATGTCAATCTATCAGTCAGTCAGGTTGTCAGTCAATCAGCCAAGTCAGCCCATCAGTTCATCAGCTGATCAGTCAGTCATCTCTGTCAGTGACATCAGTTGGTCAGTTGGTCAGTCTGTTAGGCCTGTCAGGTTTGTCAATTTGTCAGCTAGGTAGTTGGTCAGTCAACCAGTTCATTCAATATATTAGCCTATCAGCTTGTTAGTAAATCAGTTCAATCAGTTCAGTCAATCTATCATTGATTAGTCTATTCAGGCCTGTCAGTCTTGTCATTTATCTAACTCACCCAGAAAAAATGTAGGTTTGCTGATGTATAACAACATCTGTATCAAGACTAAGGATGCCTGGAAGGCGGCGTTCATTATGCCTCTTGGTCTCTTTGAGCCTCTCATCATGTTTTTCGGCCTTTGCAACAGTCCTGCGACTTTCCAGTTGTTCATGGACTTCATTTTCAAGGATATGGTAGCAGAAGGATGGTTGATCATCTATATGGATGATATGTTGATCCATTCCAGGGATCTTACTGAACATCACAACAGAACGAGGCGAGTTCTGGAATGGTTAAGAGAAAACCGTCTCGGCCTCAAATTAGAAAAATGTATGTTTGACGCATCCTCGGTTGAATTCCTAGGGATGGTCATTCAAGAGGGTATCATTGCGATGGACCCCACCAAGCTCTCGGCAATCGCTACTTGGAAACCACCTACGTCAGTTCATGCAGTCCACTCATTCATAGGGTTCTGCAACTTTTACTGCAAGTTCATTCCGAATTTCTCAGAAATTGCCAGGCCGATCTTGGATTTAAAGAAGAAAGGGCAGCCATGGTCCTGGACGCACGCACAACACCAGGCTTTCGACCTCCTCCGTCAGGCCTTCACCTCAAAACCTGTACTTGCAATGCTAGACAACACCAAGCTATTTTTCGTTATGACAGACGCCTCCCTCACTGCCACAGGGGGCATGCTGGTCATCACTTTCCATGACCATCCAAGCCTGGTTGGTTCATGTTGCTGGATGAGCTCAAGTGAATGGTGTTTTGCTTGCCAGCAGAGAGCAGTGCAAATTGACAAACTACATCCTTGTGGCTCATTGCATAAAAATGGTGAGTGTGCACCAAGCAGTGATCCTCCTTAGTGCTGAACTTCTCCATGCAATATAGAAAAATCAGTATCTATTTGGACATTGATGCCAAATAACTTGTATACTCACTTACCTCCAAGCCCAAGAAAGTCCTCTACCTATTCATCAGCATGTCAATCCATCCTCTCCTTCAACACTGTCCTCTGCTAGTGAGCCTTATTCTGCATGAAGGCATCAGTCTAAGTAAATACAGCAGAGTTCTCTATAGTATCAATAATCTTGCCTACCTGGAGTTCCTTGCTGTTGATCCTGTCTCACTGTTGCAGATGCACTTTATGTATCTCCCAAATATGTCCATGTTCCACTGTTTCACACATCTAGACTTAACAGCCCACTGAAACTTGAATGTAACTATCAGTGGGTTCCAGTATCTAGTATGCACTGTTCTTCTGTGTCAGGCAAGCCAATGGTCTTTACAGATGGATGGAGGCTTCTGACAACATGCAGTATATATGGTCACATGGCACAAACAGAACAAGAGTTAGTAATTTTGTGTTTATGTTCCATGTCTGGCTCACCTTGCCCTGGAGTCAGCATTACAGAACACCATTTGTCCCTTGAATATATACCCATATATTCTAACATCCACTACAGTACATTTATTCACTTGCATGACCATGATTGAAAGGCTGAGGGATGCAGAAAGCTTGTCACTGGGAGAGTGCAATGATGTTGATGATGATATCTGCATAAAATATATGGCTCATATCTAATCTACTAGCATTTCTAGGTAATTCTCTTCACATATAAGTGCTCATTAGCATCCTTAAAACTCAAGCAAGTAACAATATACATCTTAATAGACCTGGACAATGCACAGAAGTATCTTAAGTTTTTTGTAGATGATTGCTGGTGTACTAGAATTCTGAAACCAAACAGATCAGTTTACAAGTTGGGGTGAAAATGATAATGGAGGATACCTGCTCAGATGAAGTGCACAAGGCCAGTTGATGGGAATCAAGAAAAACATAGGCTGTTTGATCTACATCAATAATGCAGTGCAAATGTGAGCAGTTACATGATCTGATTTTAGGAGCATGAATCTTATTGATAAACTTGATGTTATGTTGGTGTTGAAGAGTTGTATGCTGGGAGCAGAACACAAGTGAGTTGAAGAGTGAGAACTTTTGCATAGCAGCAAGCTAAGTCAGTAGACCAAATGTCTCACATATATGTATCTAATCAGTTGCAGATGGTAGTAAGCTAGCTTGGGCATGGGTGAGGAGGTTGGTCTGCAGTCTGTCCAACCAGTCCAACATCTGTGCCCATCACATATCTATGAATGACCTGCTTGACTTGAAGGTAGTATTCATATCATGTTGTATTGTCAACATTATAAGGCTCATACTTCCCATCAAAAAAATGTGCAGTGCAGCAATAATAGAAATTCCAACCAGTAAGAATCAATTGGCTATATTGTTGATCCAGACAAATTCACACAGACTGAAAAGGCTAAGTGTAAGGATGTGAAGGATGAAGTATTCAATAAAAGACAAGGAAAAATACAACTAAGCAGTTCTCATACCCAGTGGTATGCAATAATGATGCATGTTTTCCATTTCCAGTTTCATCTTGCACTCACCATCCTTTAGTATCTGCCATGACAGCACCAACAACTTCTCAGAGTCCAATTGACAACACCTTGTCAACAATATTGTTGCATGTAATTCAATTCTATACAGCTAACCAAGTAAACATCAACATGATCTTCCACATCATGTATTGTGGGGTACATCTTTGTTTTGTCCACTGGTAAGTTGTACCATAAGTTGGGATGTGAGGCTTGCATGGCCAACAGTCAAATGAGGTGTAGGAGCCACAGGAGAAAAAGCAGGCATAGTTGCACAGATGACACCTAACTCAGGTACTTGAGGTAGTGCAGATGTTGGAGTGATAGTGGCACTCATCAAGTAGGGAATGAAAGAAGAGATGGGATCAGATTCCAGCATGGATACAAAACCTGAATTGAGGGTTTGAGGCAGTGCAAAGACTGGAGCAGTGTTGACAGTTGTCAAGTAGGGTATGAAGGGCAGGATGGGACCAGGTTCCAGCATGGATACAAAACCTGAATCAAGGGTTTAAGGCAGTGCAAAAACTAGAGTGGTGGTGGTAGGGACTGAAGCAGTGTAACTGATGCCATTGTTGTAACAAATCCAGGAGCAAGAGAAGTTGATGGATGTTACTGAAGATGTAAGAAGAGGGGAAAGCTAGAGCATGGCAATGAGTTGGTCTTGAGGGACATCTCCCATATTGAAGGCTATATACAGGTGAGTGTGAGTGTTGAAGAAACAACTATCAGAATTTTTGAATTCTGAAGTGCTAACTTGACTCAAAGGTTATGAGTATTATGGCCCATTAGGCAGGTTTTTTAAAAAGGCCTATTGAATCAGTGTGAATCTATAGTCTGGTCACCAAACTATTCATCATGATAAAGGATAATCTGGTAAATATTATTCATACATGTAAAAGAATATTATTACTTGCACAAAGGATGTAATTATTCATCTCTGGTGCTTTTGATTGTTATTATTTGTTCCTACCCTATACAATCTCTCCATGGTCACTCTATTGTGATATCAATCAAGGGTGGGCTATGGTGATTGAACCTATTCTTTATTGTGTGAGTGCACTGTTCCCTTTTAAGACTCATCTGATTTTGCAAACAGCTCTGCAGGCACTACTAGTGACATAGAGTGCACCTGCACTGTGTTTATTGTTTCTTCATTTGTTTGCCTCCATAAGTATCTTATTGTCACTAACTGAACTACATCAAAATATTACTATTATTAGAGTCTATCAATATTTTTATTATATATATGTGTAACTGCTTCCCTGATATAAAGCAGGCTAGATCTTACAAGTGGCTTGTGTAGTCAGTACTAGTGATTCCATGTGAACTCATCATATTAATTGATGTCACTTGCTTCAGGCTGCAATGGAGCTCTTAAACCCCTGGTTGCTCTAAAGCCTTACCAAGTCACTGTCTTCTGAATGTCCTAATGTATTGTACCTTTGTGGTATATATGTCCCTTTTACTACTGATGTTGACTATTCTCAAGTGCCACCCCAATTGCCCTTGTACATTGCAATTTAGAAGGGGTTTAACACAACATTGAGCAACATGCTGCATCTATACACTGGCTCAAGTGGAACAGTTGAGTGGGTGAACACAATCTATAGAGGAGCCTTCAAGTAAGCAGGTCTGACAGTGCACTAATATTCTCAGGTACTTGTTGACAATATTACCATTTGGAACAAATTGCTTAGACTCCTCCTTATCATCTAGGGGAATTAGAATGGTCAAAACACTCAGAGTTTTTCACATTCCATGCTCAGTCCTCCCCTAAGCCACATACACAATTCATGTCTGATGGTTCCACTAACTCCAGGTCTAAGCAACACCTTCCACCACACAATGGACAACCTCCTGCCAGGTTTTAAGATTTGTTGTCTGACCCTCCATTGCCTACAATCAACCCTCAGCCTCCTTCTTCCAGCTTCATTTTGTCACACATGGTTTTGCACATATTTGACTCCTTTTGTATACAATTCAACAAGTTTGATATTGCACATGCTTATCACCATCATCCATTGCATGACCTGAGTTGTTTCTTTCTGTAAAGGAGTTGTCATGGACCAACAAGAGCACCCCCACTAACCTAGCAGAGGGAAAGTATCTTGACCACTCCCTGCCATGGACCTGGTCCAATATATCTATTTGATGACTCATGAGGTGGAAAAAAGTGGTAGTGCACAGAAGTCCAATTTGGAAATTACTTGACTGGTCAATGAGATTTTCCAAGGCCTGAACTTCAACATTCACAACTTAATGAATTTTGATTCATCCAGGGAGACTAGTCAGTTGGACACTGCCCAGAAGGAGATCAGTCATGATGATCCTTTCAGAATTGATGGATGGCAGCATACCCTACAACTTGAAGAGAAAAGTAGAAGGAAGGTAATGGAAGAATATTTATTGAGCATGGGTTTCACTACAGACCAATTTTGAATGTTGGACATGCAGTATTTGTAGAGGTATCCTTGAAGAACTTCCATCTCACTCTGTTCAAGCTTGAAGCTCTGAAAGTCACTGGTGACTGGTCACAAGCAGCATGTTTATAATAAGCTCTATACCTCAAATACTTGGAGGCAAGCCTAAGATGAGAATATGAAACAGAGAAGAGATAATAGCTGGAAGCTGGAAAGAGTAATTCCAGATCTCATGTTATGGTCTGATTACAGTTTGGTCATACATTCACATGGCTGACTTATCTCTTATCCATAGTCAGGATGGTGTTATCTGATTGCCTTCATGCCTTCTGTATGTTGAAGCATTGTTTTGTTCTGCTTGGAGGTCTCATTATAGCCATCAGCTGCTTGGCATCTTGATATCACAAAGGAAGTTCAGCTGAGCAACATATATTTGCCAAATCTGTGCAGTTCAAACACTAACTTATCCTCATTACCTCTCTCAACAACATCATGATTACTCACTGTGGACACCAGAGTTGTCCTGAGTTGATCTAGCCAGTGGCTAGTCTGCTTCCATTAGCATTTTTACTCTTATCACCAAGTCACTCCAAGGAAGCATCCTAGCTTGCTGTTTTACACCACTTTAGCTTTGTTTAGGCCCACATCTAGTATTAGTAATTAGTCTAATGTAGATTACTGCCATCTATAGCATGTCATGAAGCCAACTGCACTGTTTGCTTCCACTCACAATGGCCTTTTCTAGCAGGCCTACTAGATAATATGTTCACTGATATATTCTTCTGTTGAATTCAACTTTAACCCCTTTGGTGGCATAGATAGAAATATTGGTGAAGCTAGAACTGACATTCTAAGAGCTTGTCAAGTTCAGTTCCTCTGAGTCAAGTCTGGTGGAGGTCTGAGACAGGGGGGCATAGGGAATGAAGGTTTAACATGGAGGTCAGAGAATGGAGGGGTTGAGGACATTGGTGCAGGATGTATGTGTTGTGCCCTTATCAAGTCCCATGTCCTGGTATTTAGGAGGAATACAAGAATAGAGAATAGAGAGAGAGAATAGAGAGAGAGTCAGACTTGAGAGGAGGTAACTTATTTGATATTTGTAATGAGGGAAAGTACAAAGATACGAAGGGTTTATATACTATGAGTCCAGTGTAACTCTAGACCAGAAGAATGGAGCGAGTACACTACGCAAAGGCAATGTACATAGAATGAGTAAGACTCTGAGTAATACAGAACATGGAAGGCAGAGGAATACAAATGCTGGAGAGGCAATATAAACTATAATGCAAGTAATGAAAGTAAGACTAGAACAAAAGGAGATAATAAGGAACCAAAGTCCAGAGGTGCATTTCTATAGAAGTCCATTGCATCTGGCATGAGGATTATCCAGAGTTGGCTGGAGTTGAACTTGGCGAAATTTAGGGGTATGACAGAACTGCCAGCATCATTGGATGATTAGGGTCATGTCAGTCAATAATGAATTCAGTGACCAGGTAGAGTTGAAGTAATTAGTGTTTGCATTCCCATTTAGCTCATTATCTAGCCTTGAATAGGTCACAACCAGCTGGTCAAGGAGCACACCCACCCATCATTACTGCTGCAAGAAACCAGTGCCTAATATAGTTCAGGTTGATGTTGTAACGCACAGCGTAGTGTTAATGTAGCGTGCTGCGATACAGGGCGAAGAACGTGTGAGGAATAGACGAGGAGTTCAACTCAAGGACTATGCTGAGCTTCAAGATGATGTGAAGCCTAGGCGGGTCTCTTCTATCCACAGGTACCTGAGAGGCTCTCTGAGACTCAAAGGTAATGGACTAGAAACAACGCTGATATTGTGTAGAACTAGCTGGGAAATTACAGGAGTGAAACAACAAGTATTTATACGGTAGGCCCCTAATCTAGATAAAGGATATAAATGGAATGCGCAGCATCTGCAGTCCAAAGGCTATGTGTGCGCAGTATGCACAGCTACATGGCGATGAGTGCACAGCACGAATTAATGAAGTATAGAAGAGGCTATGCCACAGCCATGAAGTCTGAATAAGGGGCTGTGGCGGAGACAGAATGGAAGTCTATATTGGTATAGGCGGGGCGCCGTGTGAGACGGAAAGAGGAGTGAATTGAGAGAATGTATCTGGTACATATGTGGAGGACGACTCCACTATGAATACAGCCACGTACAGCGAGAGAACGAGTCTAGGGATGAGTGAATGGGAAAGTGTAAGGAAAAAATGTACCCCCTGCATAGACCATAACATTACCCCCTTCGTATGGTCAAAGCACCTGCGAGACATCTAGCTACTCTGGTCTCCCTCGTTGACTTCATAGTCGGTGAGGTCGACATCGTTGAAGGGGTTCTGACGAGTGGGGCAGAGGTCATCGGCATGGCCGAGTTCCCACAGAGGAGGCATCGTTGTCTAGGACACCACGCTTGGATATGACCTGGGGCGGTGGTCCTACAGAGAGGGCATTCATAACGGGGGCATTCCACACAGATATGGCCTGTTGGCCGCATGTGAAACAGCGGGCAAGGTTAGTATGGGCGGGGCAAGTGGGTGTAGGAGGTAGGAGAGGAGAGGGGAATCAATCTATGTCAATTGGATTGGCCGAAGAGCCCTGCGAGGGCGAGGGTGTAGCGGTCTGGTCCTTGTCATAGCGACCAGTGGTGGGAAACGGAGTTGTCTGTCTCTGCTTTCCTCTATCTCCCAAAGTACGTTGGCCCACAGCTCATGCTGCAGAGCTGGGTAATCTGAAGCAAATCTTTCCACTACTCTGTTTGACAACACGAGAAAGGCCGGAGGGGGTTGGAGTGGATGGATGCCATCAGGCAGGAAGTGTTACAATTCATTCTTTTTCTCCTCATTATATTGTGTCTCGTATCTCCTCAGACTTATCTTCTCTTTCTTCTACAATGACTCATTCCTTTCCATGCCTATCCTGTCGGCATCCCGTCAGCATCCCATTTACTTAGTCATCGTCTCCTTCCATCATGTTCTACATTCTTCTATGCCTACCCTAAACCGCTTACATATCCAACATATATAAGCTGTAGATACGACTCAAGTGTTTCCTCACGCTTGAGTTCCTTTGTCTTTTTGTACCATGTACAATCTATTTCGCTCTTGCCTTGCTCCCTCGTTGGAACCACCCAACGCCTTCGAACCCTTGAACTACTGGTCCTAGTCCAGGACTTCAATTCTTGTGTTGACACCTCATGAGTACCTTGAACCTTTGACCCTTTGATCTATAAGTTCTTGTTGTACTTTGACTCGACGCTTCCCTTGTTTTCCGTTTATCAAAGGCTATGCTCGTTCCTACCCAGACCAAGCGTAACAAAAGCTCAAGCGTGCCTTGCCAGCTACCACCGTCATAAGCTGCCACCATTTCTCAAACACCTCGACTCCCTCGTTCCCTTTGGGAATTGACTTCACAACCTGCTTCTCAACCCCCCGATTCTGAACCCTCTGAATCCTCTAACAAGGAAGAAGAAGAACAGATCCCCTCCCCAGACCCTGATGTACTGCTCTTATCCAAAGCAGAACAAGCTACCGAATTAGACCTCTCCCACACCTTTTCCTCTACACTCTCCATTCCCCGTATCCCTACTCCTCCATCTCCTACCCCTACCACTCAACAACCCCCACCCTTCAGTGCCCTTCCCTTAGGACGACCTCTCCCTACCGCATTACCTCCATTCAACCCTTGACCCTTCTCTCCTCCACCCATGTCTACTCCGAAACCCACAGAACTCCATCTCGGTGCCCCCGAATCCTATGACGGCTCCTATGAAAAAGCCAATCAATGGCTTAGCTCTGTAATCACCTATCTCCTCGTCAACGAAGATGTATATAACTCCGACAATAAGAAGGTTGCCTTCGCCCTCTCCTACATGACCAAAGGCACCGCTGCTACTTGGGCTACCACCTGCAGACAAGCTGCTATCGCTAAAATCACCGCCGGAACCTCCACCACCATTTCCCTTGGTACCTACCAAGACTTCATCACTAAGTTCACCACTTCGTTCAAACATGCAGACGCTAAAGGAAACTCCCTCGCCTGGCTTATGACCACCAGGATGACCAAACGAAAGGACAGCAAATGGGAGCTGTCCCTGGACTCCTACATTGCCCAATTCTCTAACCATGCCACCATTGCTGAAATCACCAATGACCAAGTTCTTATTGGTTACTTCTACTCTGCCATTCCTGCCGGCTTAATGCGTCGTATCTTCTCCATGGACACCATGCCTAGCAAGATCACTGAATGGATCTCCAAGGCTCAGAAGTTCCAAGCACAGTTTGGCCGTGCTGATGAAATTGCTTGTAGGGGTAAGAACACCCCCATTCCCTACATTGCTCCCTCCACCACTTGAAGAGAGAAAGACCCCAATGCTATGGACGTTGCCTTTCCAAGTTAACCCCCAAAGAACACCAACACTGCATCAAAGAAGGACATTGCTTCTGCTGCCGTAAATCCAGCCATAGATCCAATGAATACCCCACATTCCCCTCCACCGAACGCAAGGTTCGGAAAGTCGAAGAATTCCCTCAACTCCAAGAAATTGAGGATGATGACGATGAAACCACCGTTAGGAAGGTGTCGTTCTCCTGCCCTTTGCAGGATTTTTGAGAAGGAGATCTCAGTCGATGCGAGTCCCTCCTGTTACCATTGCTCCTGTACTAGTATCGAAGTCTTCTAGATCTATGAGAATCCCCGTTCAACTCATCGATCCTTCGCATACCATGAAAGTCGTCGACTCTGCCGCCCTGGTTGACAGTGGCACAAACATCAACTGCATCGATTGGCAGTTCGTTCGAAAACATCAACTCCCCACCTCAAAACTTGACATCCCCATCCGTGTATGAAACATCGACCAATCTGCCAACAAGAAAGGTGACATCCATTATACCTGTCTCCTTTTCGCCAACATTAAAGGTATTGCCCACAAAATACTCTTCTACGTCATAAACTGTGGACGCGAAAACACCATCCTTGGACTTCCTTGGCTCAAAGCCATAAATCCCTCCATTGACTGGTCCACTCAGACCCTCTCCATTCCAGAATCTTCCAATCAAACTTCGGACCTCTACCAGACGCATGTGGCAGACCAAAAACGCCACAACGATGTATTTCCCAAACTTTCCCAGAAACCCCCACAACACATCAATGTAGATTCCGTCTATGATGGAAAGCTTTATGACTACATACCTCAAACATGAAACTGAGATACAATTCATGCATTGCGCCAGACAAAACTATGCTATTCACTGCATTATCCGCTGTGGATCCCATTACCTTCCCAATAACTCCCCAGTGATTGTGAAGCTAACCACTGCCACTGAACTCGCTGCTGCTGCAGAACAAGCTAAACCCAAAACAACTCTACCCCCCGAATACTCCGACTACTCCTCTTTTCTCTTGAAAGAAACCGCTGACCACCTTCCCCCATCACGACCTTATGATCACGAAATCAATCTTGATGACTCCTTCACCCTGAAGATTGGAAAGGTCCACCCTCTCTCCCCTACTGAACAGAAAGCCACCGAAGATTTCCTTGACGAAAATATCACCGCTGGGAAAATTCGTCCTTCGAACTCTCCCCAAGCCTCCTCCTTCTTCTTTGTTAACACAAAAGGATGGAAAGCTACGCCCCTGCCAAGACTACAGATATCTCAACGAGCATACCATTCGTGATGCATACCCACTTCCACTTATCTCCAACCTCATCGATAAACTCAAAGACACCCAAGTCTTCACCAAATTTAACGTCCAATGGGGCTACAATAATGTCTGGATCAAAGACAGACACCAATGGAAAGCCGCTTTCATCACCCACAAAGGACTCTTCGAATCCCTTGTGATGTTCTTTGGGCTCACCAACTCCCCCGCTACCTTCCAACGTTTCATGAATGACTCCTTCCGTGATATGATCACTGAAGGATGGCTTGTCATCTATATGGACGACCTCCTTATCTTTTCCCCCGATGAAGCTACCCATACTGAGTGGACCAAACGTGTTCTCCAACACATGCAGGAACTTGATCTCCACCTAAAATTGGAGAAATGTCAATTTGCCACCAATACGGTGGAATACCTAGGAATGATCATTGAATCTGGTCGCATCGCTATGGACCCTGTGAAACTAGACGGAATCTCCAAATGGCCTACCCCTTCCACTCCAAAAGAAGTCTGCTCCTTCCTTGGCTTTGCCAACTTCTATCGATGTTTCATTCCCGATTACTCCACCATCGCTAGACCCCTCATCGACCTAACCAAGAAGAACCAACCTTGGAGTTGGTCTGACGACTGCAACTGATGCTTCTCCCATCTCAAACAACTCTTCCTTGCTGAACCAGTTCTCCAACTCCCCAATCACTCCAAACCCTTTGCTATTGTCACCAATGCTTCTAAATATGCCACCGGGGCTATCCTCCTTCAGACTGACACAAATGGAGATTGGCATCCCTGCTCCTACCTCTCGCAATCCTTCTCCCCTGCAGAACGAAACTACGACATTTACGACCACAAACTCCTCACTATCATTTGCGCCCTCAAAGCATGGCACCACTATCTTCATGGTGCTTCCTTCCCTATTCAAATCTTTACCAACCACAAAAACCTTACTTATTTCAGGCAACCCAAAGATCTCAACCGTCGCCACACCCGTTGGCTTCTAAATCTTGCTGATTTTGATCTCAAGATGATTCATGTACCCGGTTCCCTCCTCTCTGGACCTGATGCCCTCTCCTGCTGGTGTGATCTGCTTTCTTCTGACTTTGACGACAACCAAGGCACCACCTTACTTCCTCCATCCATGTTCGTTCGCCTTATAGACTCCACTCTCTCACATCACATCACCTCCCATTCCGCCTCCGACCCTTTGGTCCTCCAGGCCTTACAATCCCTTGATGGGACTATACCCCCCACTTTCCACTGTCGTCTATCTGATTGGCAATACTCCGAAGGTATCCTCACTTACAAGGGACGCGTGTACATCCCTCCTGATGAAACACTCTGCTGCTCAATCCTCGAACGTTGTCATGACCATGCAATGGCCGGTCACTCCGGTCACTTGAAAACTCACCAACTTGTCTCAGCGGAGTTTTGGTGGCCCGGTCTTGCCCAGTTTGTGCACAAGTACGTCAAAGGATGTTCCACTTGCCAGCAGAATAAGTCCAACACCCATCCTACCGTGCCACCTCTCACCCCAATCAAATCCTCCTGCACTCGCCCCTTCCAACAGGTCTCTTGCGACCTCATCGTCAACCTTCCTGCCTTCTCCTCCTTTGATTCCCTTCTTGTCGTGGTGGACCACGCACTTACTAAGGGGGTGATTCTTTGTCCCACGAAGAAAACTATCACCGCAGAAGGGATCGCTTCCCTTTTCTTTCACAAGGTTTATCTTCGCTTCGGCCTCTATGACAAAATTATCTCAGATCGTGGTCCCCAATTCGCCTCTGCCTTTGCTCAAGAACTAGGAAAACTCCTAAAATATGATATCTCCCTCTCCACTGCCTACCATCCCCAATCCAATGGTGAAACAGAACACGTCAACCAAGAAGTTGAAACCTACCTCCGCATCTTCTGCGAAAACAATCCCACCTCATGGACAGATAAAATCTCTCATGCTGAATTCGCCCACAATCACTGCCCTCATTCCATCACCAATAAATCCCCCTTCTATCTCATGATGGGATATGAACCCCATGCGCTTGCCTCGGTGATTCCCAAATCCTCCCTCCCAGCCATAGAAACCCACCTCAAAGATCTCTCTGCTGCTCGAGACAAAGCCCTAGCTTACCATGAACTTGCCAGACAAGTCATGGCATCTCGAAACAATCGAGGATTCACCCCATTCTCGCTTGGTGACAAAGTCTGGTTAGAAGCCAGAAACCTCTGTCGCTCCGTCGTCAACCCTAAATTCGCTCCAAAATGAGAAGGACCCTTTGTCATCACCAAGGTCTTATCTCCCATCACATACCAACTCCGCTTACCAAAAGCCTGGAACAAGAAGATCCATCCGGTCTTCCACACTTCTCTCTATCTCCCTATCGCGAAAACTCCGTCCATGGGAAAAACTTCCCTGCATCACCACCTGACCTTATTGAAGGAGAAGAAGAATACGAAGTGGATCGGATCTTACGCCACTGTGGAACCGAACGAGCCCGCATGTTCCTGATCCGATGGAAAGGATATTCCACCGAAGAAGACTCCTGGATCCCAGAATGGAATCTGAAACATTCAAAGTCCGTCCTAGACAATTATAAAAGACGTCACCCTTCGTTCTTCTGGCTCTAACTTTCTTCTCCCCAAACCATTATGTCCATCGAACAACTCTCTATTTCTTCTGAGTCTTCCATCACAGCCTCCACCCCTTCTCCCCCCATTCCATCATCACCAACCTCCACCATAGCCGAACCCAGATGGGGCTCTAACCCTGTCACCACTCCTGAACCTGCTGTTCGTTACGTAACCTACTACCCCCGTCATATCCCTGGGACCATCACTATACATGAACCTATCACTATCCCCGAACCCGTCATCACTCCCGTCCCGACTTCTCCTATTCCCAAACCCATTACTGCTCCCGTTCCAACCTCTCCTGTAGTCTTCTGCCCCATCCGTTTCGCCTCTCCCCCCGCAGCTAGCCCTAGACCCGTCCTCTCCATCGAAATTCCCATCTATGCCAACACCCTTAAAGAAGGGACTCCTTCTCCCCACTACATTAACAATGTCACCAGATACCTCTGTGACTCGGGCATGACTCATCCTATTGACATCCATTTGGACATGAATTCCACTTTCCTCGCTCTTTACAAGGCCTTCCAGCAGACCCATTGCCCCTCCATGGTCACCAACAACATCACTGCTTATTCCAATGATCGTATGGACCGTAACTAGGTCAAGGCTACCCAACAGAACATCTTGCACGAGCTTCACCAAGTCATGTACCAGATGGAGTTCGGGGAATTCCTCAAAGATATAGATTGATACACCATTGAGACTGCTGCCTCCATCATAGCTAATACTGGAGTATACCCTTCAGACCATTCTTCCAACCGATTGTCATCCTTATCATCCTATCATTCCACTCATTCTCTATCCATGCTGTCCGCTTCCTCAGAAGCCCTCTCCCCTCAGGAGTTACACGCCATGAACGAAGCCGAAAGAACCCACTACCATCAGAATTGCCCTCTCTATGGTGCTCTTCATGCTCCCTCCCTCCTTCCATCCAACCCTAGATATCAGGAATCCTGCTTCCAATGCCATTGCCTTAGACATTTTCGTCACAATTGTCCAGTCTATCAATGCCCTGTCATGGGCTGTTGTCAATGGGCTTCGGGACATACTCAGGCTGATTGCCTTATCGCTACTCGCCGCCCCGCCCTTTTAGACAGGCTCTCTTCTACAGGACCTTCTCGTACTCGAGGATCTTTAGCATCCCGAATCTCTAGTTGTGGTCAAGGAACCCCAACACCAGATTCTTTTAGAACCCCTCAACGGGGCTCCGCCTCTTCTTCAGGTTCTTCCCACAGTTCTTCCCGCTCCTCCCATTCTTCTTGCTCCTATTGTTCTTCCAGTTCTGGATGAGCACTCCCCGTCCCTCCACCTTGACGTTCCGCTTCTCCCCAACAGCATTCTCCTTCCCCTGAGCTTGACGATGTTATCGATGACACAGGTTATGCCAACATCAACAGTTCCCCAGGTTACTCTTACTCCAGTCTCTATTAAGTGGTCTTTCGACAAGGTCTCAGATCTACTAAGGGGCAATGTTACGATTCATTCTTTTTCTCCTCATTATATTGTGTCTCGTATCTCCTTGGACTTATCTTCTCTTTCTTCTACAATGACTCATTCCTTTCCATGCCTATTCCATCAGCGTCCCGATGGCATCCCATTTACTTAGTCATCATCTCCTTCCATCATGTTCTACATTCTTCTATGCCTACCCTAAACCGCTTCATATTCAACATATGTAAGCTGTAGATACGACTCAAGTGTTTCCTCATGCTTGAGCTCCTTTGTCTTCTTGTACCATGTACAATCTATTTCGCTCTTGCCTTGCTCCCTCGTTGGAACCACCCAATGCCTTCAAACCCTTGAACTACTGGTCCTAGTCCAGTACCTTCAATTCTCGTGTTGACACCTCATGAGTACCTTGAACCTTTGACCCTTCGATCTATAAGTCCTTGTTGTACTTTGACTTGACACTTCCCTTGTTTTCCATTTATCAAAGGCTACGCTCGTTCCTACCCAGACCAAGTGTAACAGGAAGAGGTCGGTCAGACTCGGGTTCAGGAGTCCCAGATCCAAGTAGAGGGTTGGTTGCGAGGAATCGCAAGACATCGGGGTGGTCAGCGGGGAGGGCAGCGAGGGGGAGCTGTCTGGGAATAGAATTGCTGCCAGATCCTCCAGTAGGGACAACACTTCCGCCTCTGGGAGGTGGGCGAGTTGTGGTATCTGTTGGAGGTGGGACAGGCAATGGTTCTGGGGATGCGGTGTGGGAGGATGAGGAATGGGAGTCTGGGGTGACCATGGAGTCATCATCCCAGAGAGACTCTCGAGGGTGTGAAACATCGCGGGCCCAAGGGTTGGGGTTTGGATCGAGGTAATATGTCCGTAAATTGGCTGGTAAGGCCTGGACGAGTGGGTGCAAAACGTGCATGAACAGTGAGTTGGGAAGTCCGCGAATGACATCGGCGAATCTGTGGTCATGGAGGGCATCCAGGACAAGGTCTCGGGAGGTGTAGATGGCCTGTCCCATAGCGGTGGCATAGACAGGCAACCCCCCATCTGGGAAAAGTTAGGCGTGCATGATATGAGCGGTGGCGTATGAATAAAAGATGACTCCCAGAGATTGGAGTACTGGTGAGTCACGGAAGGCGGGAAGGTCTGGGATCACACGGGTAGCGGCAGGATTCTCAAGAATGGAAGCATAGAGAATTCGTCGACAGCAGTCAGGGAGTCTGTGGACATGTATGGGAGTTGCTGTGGGAGTGCATGTAGCAATGAGAATGACATACTGTAGATGGGGTGGTGACGAAGTAGGTAGAGAAGCAGCAGCTCAACTCAAAGACGGGTGAATGATGGGAGTTAGGATGAAGGGAAGGTGATGGGGTCTCTGGCCTTATATCCCTTGAGGAGATCCGCAGCATGTTCTAAATTGGACTTGGGTTCCCAGGTGTTTTCGGAGGACGGGTATCCTTTCCACGAGACTAGGTAGTGGCGGCGGCGAGCGGATTCCCGATGGGCAAGGATTTGGTCAATTTCAAATTCCTCTTCTCCATCAATCATGTCAGGTGGAAGTGGAACAAAGTTTGGTCCGTGTTCCGCAGTTTCTCTATATGGGGTGAGAAGGGAAGTGTGGAAGGCATTGTGGATTTTCCAGGTGCGTGGCAAGTGGAGTTTATAACAGGTGATATTACCTGTGAAATTTCAAATGGGCCATCATGGCGTGGTGCGAGTTTGCAAGAGGGGTAATGGAGTCTCAGGTTGCGGCCCTTGAGCCACACCTTATCTCCGACCTTCCAGGGTTTGAATTTAGACATGATGTGTTCTTTCATATAGCATTGGGCTTTTTCGTGGGCAGCGTGACCGAGTCGTTTTTCTAAGGCAGAGGAATGTTGTTTTTCCTATATTGGGATAAGCCCTTGGCTCATAGCCCATCATTAATGAAAACGGGGTCTTTCCCATTATGGAATGGACGGAGGAGTTATGGCAATACTCCACCATCAGCGAAAGATCCGAAGGTATGTCTCTAGCTCCTGATTAACCCATTCCATTTCCCCATCCATTTGTGGATGATATGTGGAGGAGAGGAGTGGATCATAATCTAAGAGTCTAGCCAGTTCCAGGGTAAAGGCCCAGGTGAACTGTGGACCGTGGTCCGAGATGATCTTGTTGTGTAGCCCGAAGTGAGGGAAAATCTTCTCAAAGAAGAGCTGCACGACCCCACAGGCGTCCACACTCTTGTGAGTTGGGGTGAAAATTACCCCCTTTGTAAGGCCATGGTCAACCACGACCATAACCAAATCATAACCATTGGACAGTGGCAAGTCCGTAATAAGATCGACCGAAAGTGTGGAGAAGGGGTGACCGGAAGTGACCAGAAGAGGGGTGAGAGGCGGGACAGTGGGATGGGTGTTGACCTTGTTAGCCTGGCAGATGGCACATCCTTGGATGAAATTGTCGGACAAATGCCGTCAGACCTGGCCACCAATAGTCACATTGTACCGCATTAACGGTTCGGTAGTAACCGCCATGACCACCCGCAGGTGAATCATGGATGGAATGGAGGAGGTCGTTCCAATGAGCCTCAGGCACATAGGCCCAATCCTTGAAGTAAAGTAATCCCTCGTTGAATCACCAGTCGTGCACCGATGAGCAGGGTATACCCAAAGCACCATCATGCAGCTTACGTAGTTGGTCGATGACGAAGGAATCGTCAGAGGTTGACTGCTCGATAGCAGTCTGGAGATCAAGGTTGATTCTTTTCAAAAAGAGCTCTCCCGGAAGTAGGGTAACTTTGGTATTGTCAACCAAAGTATCCAGGGTGTCCTTCCATGACAGAGCGTCCACCGGGCCCATATTGGTGCCGGGTACGTGTTGGAACAGGAGGTCATAGTTCTGTAACATTAATAGCCATCTCGCTTGCTGCCGAGATAGCTTTCTGGGGTCCTTAAAGTAGCACAGATTTTTGTGGTCTGTGAGCACAGTGACAGGCTGGTCAGTTCCACTGAGGTAATGGCGCCATTCTTCGAGTGCGCGTATGACAGCGAGTAATTCTCGGTCATAGATGTCGTAGTTTCATTCCCCCAGAGAGAACATTTGGGAGATGTAGCAGCAAGGGTGTAAGTCGTCGTTGGTGTCCTTCTGCATCAGCACGCCCCCTGTGGCAGTAAGGGAGGTGTCCATCATGACAAAAAATGGTTTTGTGTTGTCCGGCATTGTGAGTACGGGTTTAGAGGTGAAGGCCTGACGGAGGAGGTCGAAAGCCTGTTGTTGCGCGTGCATCTTTCTTTGTCAAATTCAAGATCAGCCTGACAATTTCTGAGAAGTTCAGAATAAACTTGCAGTAAAAGTTACAGAACCCTATGAATGAGCAGACTGCGTGAACTGACGTAGGTGGTTCCCAGGTAGCGATTGCCAAGAGCTTGGTAGGGTCCATCGCAATGATACCCTCTTGGATGACCATCCCTAGGAATTCAACCAAGGATGCGTCAAATGTACATTTTTCCAGTTTGAGGCTGAGACAGTTCTCTCTCAACTGTTCCAGCACTCGCCTTGTTCTGTCGTGATGTTCAGTAAGATCCCTGGAATGGAACATATCACCCATATAGATGATCAACCATCCTTCTGCTACCATATCCTTGAAAATGAAGTCCATGAACGACTGAAAAGTCGCCGGACTGTTGCAAAGGCCGAAAAACATGACGAGAGGCTCAAAAGAGGCCGAAGGGCATAATGAACGCCGCCTTCCAGGCATCTTTAGTCTTGATCCGGACGGTATTATAGCCCCAGTGAATGTCCATCTTTGAACGAGATCCCTTGAGCTGATCCATCAAGTCTCCAATGAGCGGGAGAGGGTAAGCGTTCTTGATGGTGTGCTCATTAAGATAGCAGTAATCTTGGCAGGGGCGAAGATTACCATCCTTCTTTGAAACGAAGAAGAACGGAGAAGCCATGGGCGAATGCGTCTGGCTTTCACGTGTTCATCAATGAAATCTTTACATGCCTCTCACTCCTTGGGGTTAAGAGGGTAGGCCTTGGCAACCTTGGGTAGGAATGAGTTGTCTAGATCTATGCTATGATCGAACAACCGGTAAGGCAGAAGGGGACTGTCGTCCTTCTTTCGAAAGATGTCCTCGATGTCTTGGAAGTCCCCCAGGAGTTCCTTCTTGGTTTTCTCTGCTGATTGGGCCAGAGAAGTCGAAATTGTAGTTTTCCTAATGGAGGGTCCAGTTGGCTCATCTTCATCATCCTCCTCACAATCTATGAGCACTGGTACTTCCTCCTGCTGCGTGGTCGGCTCCACGTCAGGTACCTTCAGATGAGCTGTATATGCACATTTTGGATCGAAGTTATTACCCCACCACAGAGCTCATCTCCTCCGAAGTTTACTCATCTGGCATTTCCTGTTGAAGACAGTGATAGTGTGGGCTGCAGCCACTCTGTCTTCTCATATGCACATACGCTCCTGTATGGTTGGTTCCATATCTTGGATGCGGACAGTTCCTGATTCCCAGTTAATCTCCGGCTTTCGGTCCTGGAGCCAGGGCAATCCTAGTATGATGTCATCCTTGCCACAGTCAATAACAAGGAAGTCTCGGAGTTCAGTTGTTTCTCCGATCTGCATTAGCACCAATACCTGTTTTCATATCAGGCCATTTTTGTTGGGAGTTCCATCAACATTGCTCACCCACAGGGGAGTCTTGAGTCGGGTAGTGGGGATGTGGCAAGCCACTACTGTTGCATAGTCGATAAAGCAACCAGTTGCTCTGGAGTTGATGAGGGCTTTTATGTCAACGTTTTTGAATGCAGTGCAGTCAGGTGGGTAGATGGTGATGGGAATAGATATGGATTGCGATGAACCACCTGACACAAACACTGGAGAGCATCTAAAAGAAATAGTATTGGCAGGGAATGACATTGACCCATTCCTGCCTTTCAAAAATCCTGCTCACAGCAACCGGGCATTATCCATATGTGAGATCCACAGCAACCATCAATCAATGTATGTGGTTTGGCATGGTTGGCTCCACGTCCAAGCGACATGTTCTGGTCAGGTCCGGATATCTCATGTGCCCCTGCCCCTTCGCTCACCGCTTGTGCCACTCTAATTCCGTTTTTGACTGTGTTTCTCATGGCGGTCTCTTGTGAAGAAGGTTGCAGTCCAAGCCCCATCCCTTGATTCATGGGAGTAGCTGCGTCCACATCCAGCATTGATTAGACTTCATCATCTGTGTACATGCCAGGATAATGATCCTGGGCTTCCTCTGAGGTGGTGTCCCAGAGCTCCGCTGGCGCGATAGCGGAGAACCTATTGTTCCATGGTCCAGATCGTACAGTCCTGGCTTGTGGTGCTGCCCAGATCGCTTCCTTTTGGCACTCTTGATAAGTGGCCATTCTTACCTCAGCCATGGCTTGGTAGCCAGCCTCCTCATCATCGGACGACCTGCCCTCCCCGAAAGCAGTTTTGAGGATCTTTATTGCGGCGCCTCTGTCAATGGTACCCATGGTCTCAAGGTATGCAGACAGGTCATCATCTCCCTCTGTTGTGGTGGTGGTGCATGCCCGTCGTTGTGGGACTTTGTAAGCAGGACGTGTGGAGCATCTGGAAGATGTGGTTGGGCGGGGACGTGTTGTCTGGTCGGTTCCAGATCCAGTGTGGTTGGTAGACCTACAGCCAACCTTGTGACAAATGAAGCCTTGGTTCTTCCGCAAATACTCAGCACACTGAGTTGGCAATAGTCGTATGGCATCTACATCCATCGCGTATGGGTCCTTGTGCGATTGAAAAGAGGGAGCCGGTATGTGTAGCACTCCCTTTCGTAAATCTCCAATCCTCCTCAATTGTTGAGAGAATTGGCCTGCTTTCTGTATCCAGTCCTTGTAGTCCTCCAGGATCTTGTCGCATGAGAGAATCATTGTCGCGAGCTTGGGACTAAGGCCATGGATAAACCATTCCACAAGAGCATGCTTGTCAGTGATACCTGACTTCTTGGTGAGAAGTTGGAATTGCGAAGCATAGGTGGTGAACCCTTCACTCCACATTCCTTCGGTATCCTTTCCAGCATTTTGACAGAGTTTGAAAAGGTCGATTCTAGCCTTGGCAGCTATGTCGTAGGGGGAGAAAGCGGTCTTGAAAGCTTCCTTAATCTTGTCGAAGGTCTTTTCTGCACCGTCGATAGACAGGTTTGCCCACTTCATCAGCCATCCTTCTGTGAAAGTCTTTTCCGGCCCTTGCTAATTTTGTTGAGAAAAGTAAGGGACTTTTTCGTGTTGGTGAAAAGGGCATGATTGATGGTGAAGTACGCATTCATCGAGAGGAGCCATCTATTGGTGTCCTCTGCCTCGCCAGAAAAGTCCTTGGGAAGGCTGGCCTTTATTTCAGATACCATTTCGTCTTCTGGAGCTGGATCAATGTCAATATCCTGCTCGGTCGGTTCTGGGTCAGGGTTGTGAAAAACAAGTGGAGGTTCCTCGTCAGGAACGATAGGGGAGTTGGGCGGTGGTGGAAGGGCAGCAGCTAATTCAGAGGTAGAGGGGAGGGCATCCAGACTTCATCCTTGACTCCTGTTGAGATCCGCTGACTGCTGTTGAACTTGTCTGTAGTGAGCAATACGATCCGGAGGGTCGTATTGGTCTGGTAAGACAATGTGGAATGGATGTTCATCAGGGAGAAGGTGGATTCGAGGGAGTTGGGAAGGAGAAGACACGGTGGGTGGGGGTGAGGGAGAGTTAGAGGGTGCTCTGAATCTGCTGATGCGGGAAATGTTGGAGTGGGGGAATATCCTCTACTGCAAAGTAGGGACAGATGGAAGAGCTAGTTCTTTTGTAATGCACAGCGTAGTGTTAATGTAGCGTGCTGCAATATAGAGCGAAGAACATGCAAGGAATAGACGAGGAGTTCAACTCAAGGACTATGCTGAGCTTCAAGACGATACAAAGCCTAGGCGGGTCTCTTCTATCCACAGGTACCTGAGAGGCTCTCTGGGACTCGAAGGTAATGGACTAGAAACAACGCTGATATTGCGTAGAACTAGCTGGGGAATTACAGGAGTGAAACAACGAGTATTTATACGGTAGGCCCCTAATCTAGATAAAGGATATAAATGGGATGCGCAGCATCCACAGTCCAAAGGTTATGTGTGTGCAGTATGCGCAGCTATATGGCGATGAGTGCGCAGCACGAATTAATGAAGTATAGAAGAGGCTATGCCACAGCCATGAAGTCTGAACAAGGGGCTGTGGCGGAGACGGAACGGAAGTCTATATTGGTATAGGTGGGGCGCCGTGTGAGATGGAAAGAGGAGTGAATTGAGAGAACGTATCTGGTACATATGTGGAGGATGACTCCACTACGAATACAACCACATACGGTGAGAGAACGAGTCTAGGGATGAGTGAACAGGAAAGTGTAAGGAAAAAGTGTACCCCCTGTGTAGACCATAACAGATGTGGCAGGATGAATAGTGAATAGTAATGTAGTGATAGAGGAACTTGTGGAGTGACACAGAGGGGAATGGCCTCCCATAGTAGGTGCATGAATTCATTAATGGGGATGCAGATAGAGTATTATAATTGTAGGATCAACATTAGAATTATGATGTGGTATTTATTGCCTGCCATAATCTCATGGTAGAACATGGTAGACAATGGTGGGTTGATCATGTCTTCTGAGCAAGCCTCTATCATAGCAACTTCTTTGTCTGGAGCCTGGTTTTACCATGAATCAGCAGAATGGTGGAAAGAAAGCAAGTAATAATTCATTCAGAGGTGTAAATAAACAACTCAAACCTCAAAGTCCGAGGTTGGTCAAAGATGTTGTGAAGTCTCTGCTGTACTTGAAAGATCTCTGGAGACTTGTCTACACCAAGGAACAGCAATCTACCCTGATGTCAAGCAGGACAAGGCTGCTGGTGAACTCATCCTAAGATAGAAACTGCCAAGCCCAATGTAAGGTCTGAAACTAAAGTCAAAATTGCACATCAAAAACATCTTCAGATGAATTTGAATTGTGAAAGAGATGGTTATGATATTTGTTGAATTTTAGATGTGAAAACTAACACTCATTTTTTAGTAATTCAACTACAAAATTTTGCATTTCTGTTAGAATTTCTTTCTCATTTTGCAAGCAATCAAATGGTGCATTATACTATAAATTCAATTTTACAAATTTTTAACTTGATTAGAGTACCATTGAGACTTGGAATCTACTCAATCACTCTGGTACACCCAACATACAACATTTGCATTCTATGCATATACTGCTACTATGCACTTAGACCATGATAATTCAATAACCATGGGGCTGGATCTCTCATAGACCACCTCAGGTATAATATATTTATATTTAATATGTCATACTGATTTTGTAAATAATAGAGTGAAGGAGATGAATCTAACTTTGTATATGCTAGCTGGAAGCTTATTGTTTAGCTAGAAGATTAAGCTCACTGGATTTGTAATGCATGTCATGATCTGCATGGGACTACAATGAATTGTCTCTGTGCAAGCAAGCCTATGTCATGGAAAAGACATGCTCACAAGCATCCTGATGAGGGACAGTGTTCAAGGGCAAATGTCATTATGAAAGCTGCTACTACAGCTGCAAAGTGCCAAATTATTGAAGTAGAGTGGTAAAAATTGGCTCTTTGTGGTTGTACTTGCAGATAAAACATGAACAAGAGTATGTGCATCAACTACATCCTCTACTCCGGTGTCCATTATTTTCTGGAATAAACATGATGCAAATGATAATTAGCCCACTCTCAATAAAATTGTGAGTATATCTAATTGCCATTATGTTATATATATATATTAAATTTGATTTCATTCTTTATGGTGTCAAAAAGATCACTGAGCTTCTAGTGAGCAAGAACAAAAAGAGATCAACATCTTGCTCAAAAATAAGACCAAATACTTGGTTCAAGCATTAGTGTGAGTATTAATATTTCAATATAGAGAACATAATCCTATAAACTAGGCAATGAGAACTATTGGATCCATGATTAAGGCTCCCATAGGCTTCCATACTGACAATGGGCAGCTTCACAATGTTATCATGTGAGAATGCCTGATTCTTGATTCCATCCTCTATAATATCTTGTGCCTCAACAATAAATTTGTTTTTCAAGGCAACATCCTTCAATGAGTCATTTCTACAAAAATTGGATTACAGAGTCAAAATAAACTATAATAACTTACCTTTTCAAGCCCACCTAATAGACCTTCTTGTGAGCATTGCCTCCTAAAGTGGCATATCTTTGAAGCTGCTGGTGTTGGATTTTATAGATTTCAGCTACTCCTTTGACCTTTTTTGGAATAGCTCCAAGACCATCTCCTTTAGTATCATACTTGTTTGACCTGCTGGAATTGAGCACAATACTCATGAATTTTTCTCTAATATACTCTTTGATAATGCATATTGTAGGAGTAGGTTGATGAATATTAAGCTAGTTAATAATTTAAATACAAACGCACCAATAAAGCATATTAATACAAATATCTTTGTTTTTAATAAGACCAGTCCATCCAACTACAGCATTTCAATATTTAATAGAACATCCTAACAACATCACTCAGCAAAACCACTGCTTTGTCAGATGAAGTAGACAACTCATTGCAGGCAACCTTACTCTCTGCAGAGTACAGACTCAAAGAATTCCTTGTGAAAGGAATATCCAGTCAACAATCCCAAGCATAGCATCACCATTCTATAGCCATTCTTTGATGATCTTGCCAAATAGATAGTCAATGGCTTTTTGCTCCTGTATAGTTAGTGAGCCAGAAGACAGAGATTTCTTGAGAACAAAGGATGACAACTTGGACTGCTTATTCCTTTCCAACAATGTCAGATAGACAATTTATAATGGCTGCCTCCAAAGTTGTTCTCTTGATGTAAAAGATATTCTGGTGAAAAACTATAAATTTTAATCATTGTTATAATATCCCAAAATCATTAAAAAATATACATATCACTTTCACCCTCCATGAGATCATCCTCATCATATGGGTCAACTCCAATGGCATATTCAGAAACATCTACCATTAGAAGAAATAGAGTGGCAAATAAAGTGAAATAAAGGCAAAGCTGAAATAAATCCATTAAAAAAATGAGGAGATCCAGACACAGCAGAGCACCAAAGGCAAGGGCAAGGGCAAGGTCTTGCCTGCCTGCAACCATTGCAAAAACCAGGGCCTTGAATGTAAGGATGGCTCTGGAAAATTGACATTGTGCATGGAGTGTAGAGAGGCAAAGGTAAAGTGCAAGAGGCCTGAGGTCAAGAAGCCAGAGAGGAAACAGAGGAGGCAACATAAGTTTGTCAAAGAAGAAGACCTTGGACATCATAGAGAGTAGTAACGATGAGCAGGAGAACAAGAGTGGACTGTGGTCTGGGGTCATAACTCACTAAGATCATCTATAGCATTCACTCTGAGCTGCAAGCTCACAGCCAAATCCTTGACTGCCAGAATTGGATTCTGGCCCACCTTGTCAAGTTGAAGACAACAGAGGTGTATCAGAAGAAGGACTCAGAGTTGGAGGGTGGAGAAGAAGTGGAGGAGGAGCTAATGGGACTGGTTGAGGGAGAGAAGGATATGAATGCAGATGTGGATAGAAATCCAGAGAATGCTGGAGAGGCAACCTTGGAGTAGAGTAGAAAGCATGATATTTGTATATAGCAAACAAATCAAATTGAGTCAAAGAAAAAGAAAAGAGTTGGAAAGAGTTATGGAGAGATAAGACTAGCTTGTCCAGGTACCTTTGGTGGAAGTCTAAGACAAGCTCTATTGTGTGTTCTAGTTCTGTAGCAAGTAGCCATAGAGTCTCATTGTTAGTACCTTCATATCCTAACCATTTTACCAGATATAAGAGTTGGTAGTGATACCTTCTCTGATTGATCTTGTACTCTGGTTCACCATCAACCTCAACCAGAGGTGGTGGAAGTTGGACAAGGTCCAAAATGGTATCTGGTGTTGTAGATTCCAATTGTGAAATGTGAAAGACAGGGTGAACAGATTTCATGAAGTTAGGAAGTTGGATTGTGAAGGAGTAAATACTGGGTTTAGTGAAGATGCTGAATGGACCAAGATACTTCTTAAAGAGTTTCTTGGATGGTCACATAGACTGGAGGTATTTTGCTCTGAGCATGATTTGATCACTGACTTTGAAGTCTGAAGCTGGACTTCTCTTTTTGTCTACTGGTCCTTGATAGCATTTTTGTGCCTGTGGGTAAACCTGTGATGGGTGCAGGTATGAGTTTTTGCCTGGTATGGGTATGGGTACACTTTTGGATATTCCCTACTACTAGTAGTACTAGTATAGTAACTTTATTAGTATATTTGTTGATAGGGCTATATCTGAGGTATGGAGGCTGTGTGTGCTGTGATGGTATGTGGTGCTGTAGTGTATGTGGTAAAATAGGACATTTGCTGGTGTTGCATGTCAGATTGATGAGAGGTCAGGAGATAGTAGTGAGATTCTGAATGAAAATACAAACTACACCACAGGTCCTGAGGAACCCATGGACTTGTGTGAGGGTCTTGCATTCTGACCAATTGCAGATTGTCTGAACTTTCTTTCATGCACGACTCAACCTTCAAATGTACACTTGTGCCTGACTATGGTAGTGTTAGGGGTGGCAAGAAGATGATTTCAAATAAATTTATGAATGTCCAGGTTCTCCAGGGTGGTCTCAAATGAGTCATCTCATCCTTGAAACCAGGTCTTCTTGGGCTTGACTGGTAAATTGTCAATGAATGGCATTATGTGGTGGAGTATTTCATTCTGTGGAATGAATGCCATGTTGGCTTGGTGGATTTGAACAGGAAACAAGCCAAGAGCTTATCCAAATATAGTAAGAACCACCTTCCTACCCACTTTAGAAAGACACCTTGGAGATCTCAACAAGGCTTGCAAGGGCCACCCACAAAAAAGCTCAATGCTACATGAAAGAACATGTGACCTCAAAATTTGTTAGTGTTGGTGATTTCACACCTCATTACTACTTCATTTAACGTTCTAACTATGCCCATGTTGTTCCCCATGGTCACTTTACTTACCTACCACTTTTCAGCTTCTCTTTAGCTTGTTGTGGTGTTTCTATCCATACAAGTGTCAACCTTTGCACTTCCCAGTCCATTGTGGCTGATGTGTTTATTGTTGTTTACCTTGAAGCATACTTACTCTGGAGTACCACATTGTATCCTCTGGCTACCCACTGTGGACTCCAGAACACAGACCTAATTCTGTTCTGATTCTGCCAGATTTCATAAATGGAGAAGAAAAATTTGAACATGATTAAATCCTTGCCCATTGGGGCTCCACTCAGAACTGCCACTATCTCATTTTGTGGAAAGGCTATCTGTCTTCTGAAAACATCTGAGAACCCAAACACAATTTGGGACATGCTGTAGACTTCCTTGAGGAATATAAGGCCAGAGATCCTCCAAATTCACCTTCATTGACTCCCCATCCATTCTTGAAGAATCCTCTACTGTTTCATTCTGGAGAACCCCACAGCCTCTCATGCCATTCTGTATGTTCCTGCCTTTCATGATAGACCAGTACTGAAATCTCTAGTCATCATTTTTCATACATACTTCACAGCTCATACCCTCCATGCTTAACTCTTCCTAGATTGGACTCTACCTGTCTATACCACTGTCATGGAGCAGGCCATCCATGCCTTCCAAGACAGTATTCTGGACACCCTCCATGACTATAGATTCAACAATATCCTTCAAGGATCCACCTTGTTCATATATGTACTATAATTCATTATTAACATTCTATCCACCAAACCCCAGGGGTAATACCCCTTTCTGAGAGGGAAGTACTATATCTTTTGCAGGCCCTGGCAGTGGTCCTCATCCTGGAAATGTCACCTCTCTCCCCACAGACCACTCCAATGTCCTTGTTTTTCTTGCTACCATCCCTACCCCTGAATCCACCAACATTCTTCCTGCTTGAGAACATCCCACCACTTCAACACCCACCCACTGTCCTTGTAAGCTCAAATGGTGTGGTGGAAAAGCTACATTTAGTCTATCCAGCTCTGCAGCACAAGCTGTGGACCAACATTCTCAGGGAAATCAAGGAAAACAGAGATAGGAAACTCCATTCCCCACCTCTGGTCACTATAACAAGGACTTCATGGCAACACCCTCACTGATGCCAGGTTCCTCCTCCAACCCAATCAACATAGATCATTTTCCTTCACTTTCCACTACTCTGCTTGTTCGATGTTTTATTTGCAATGAATGAGGCCTGTGACATTTGTGCTGACTGTACACATTACAAATATCCTCTGTGTTGTACTACCATTTCTGGCCACATCCAGGCTTTCTGTCCTTGTTGTTGCTGTCTCTTGTGCAAAGAACTGGGACACTCAGACTAGTTTTTCCCAACTCACCACAACCCACTTGACAACTACAACCCAACTGACTACAAAGCCAACAAGGGTACCCCACAGACTCATCCTCTCCCACTATACATGTTTGTATTTATAGTAGAGTCATCTACTGCACTACTAGATGTGTTTCCTGATTTCTTTCCTCTTATCTCTCACATGGCACTCCACCCCCAATAGTCTATTTAGCCTACCTTTTTACTCTGTTTCCCTATTGCCTTATTTAGACTTCTTCATAGCAGAGCTCCATTTAGTTTCATATTTGTGCTATGCATTTATACTTGGCCATGACTTGATTGCTGCACATAAAGTCATACTTGTGTGGAGATGGAACATCTTTGGGCTTCTGCACCTTTATTTCCCTTTTTATCTCTCACACAGACCAGCAGCCTACCATATATATAGTCTCACTTTGCTCACCATGTATTTCCCTCTAAACTATGCAATATCAGCACAGTTTCTAGTAACCTTCCAAGTGTAGCACCTTACTACATAGGAGAGACCTGTCAAGTCTTCATATCATCTCAAAGATAAACAAAGTCCCTCAGTGTTCTTGTTACACTTGGTCCGGGTAGGAACGAGCATAGCCTTTGATAAGTCGAGGAGGGAGACAAGCATTGAGTCAAAAGCACGACGAAGGCTTATAGAGTCAAAGGGGTCAAAGGTTCGAGGCCCAAGTGAGTCGTTCACGAGGGGTTCAAGGTTACTGGACTCAATACCAGTGGTTCGGAGGGAGGCAAGAGCAATGGATTGGCGTAAGAAAGTACAAAGGAGCTCAAGCGTGAGGAAACACCTGAGTTGTGTCTAGGGCTTATATATGTTGGATATGTAAGCCTTTAGGGCAAGTAAAGAAACTAGTGGAATACGATGGAAGGAATGATGACTAAGCAATTGGAAGGAGGCAGAACGCCGACGGAACAATGGGAAAGGAAGAATGAGTCATCAACAATAAACAAAAGATAAGTCCATAGAGATAAGAGACGAGTCGTGCAAGTCTCGTGTTATACAAGAAAAGGAAAAAGAAAAGAGAATCATAACATTACTCCCGTACTAGCCTTGAGACCACGACGAAAGACCTTATTAATACAAGTCGGAATAGCCTGGAGAGCCCGAGATGTTTGCATACCCTACTTCATCAATGGGGTCGTCTAATTGGGTGAAGGGGAACAACGACAAGGGGAAGCAGAACGACGAGGAGGCGGAATGAGAATAGCTTGTCCAGAGCGGGAGGACCGGTGGGAGCAGGAAGAACAGGAAGAGCCGGAGGGACGAGAGGAACCCGAGGACGAAGATAAGCTGCGGCGGGGAGTAGTGAAAGAGACCGGTGCAGGAGTACCGCGTCCATGACCACGACCGGCGATACGATTGGAGAGAGTCCCTCAGACCATAGGACCAGTGGATAACTGAGACAAGAGAGAGGGACGACATGTGGCGATTGGACAATCAGATTGTTTGTGTCTGGGTGCCCACTGCCTGCATCCCATGATGGGACACTGGTAGACCAGGTAATTGTGTCGGAAATGCCTGAGTCAATGGCACTGGAAGCATGCGTCACGGTATCAAGGGTCTGAGGGGAGAAGGGGTGGTCCTTGGAGAATTCCAAATGGCGGGCGGTGTTGGAAACTGGCAGTTCGTTCAGCTTCTTCAACGGTGTGTAACTCTTCGGGAGAAAGGGGGAAGGAGAATGCAGAGGGAGTAGAGGGTGCTTGCGCTGAGTGGTAAGAGGAGGGTGACGAGGATTGGTCTTCGTCGCATGGACGAAGGGGGTACACTCTAGCGGCGGCAAGTTCCAAGGTGTAACGGTCTATATCCTATAAAAATTCGCCAAATTCCATCTGGTAGATGATCTGGTGAAGCTCCTGTAATATATTCTGCTGCGTCTTCCTAACCCATTCACGGTCCATACGGTTGTTGACGAAAGGGGTGATGTCATTGGTGACAAGGGAAAGTTGTTGGGTTTGGTGGAATGCTCTGTATAGGGCTAGGAATGCGGAGTCCTGGTTAAGGTGGGCATCGATGGGGAGTGCCAAACCAGTATTGCAGATGTAACGGGTAACGTTGTTGACATAACAGACAGAGGGAGTTCCTTCTTTCATGGCGTTGGTGTAGATGGGAATTTTGATGGCAAGGACTGGTCTGGGGGTAGTAACGGGGGGAGAGGAGGAGCAAGTAGCACAAAAAACTATAGGGGAAGAAGGGATGGGAGCTTGGATCGGTTTGGTCATAGTGATGGGTTCGTCGATGGTGATGGTCCCAGGGATCTGGATAGGGTAGTACGTGGTGGTGCGGGTAGTAGGCTCAGCGACAGCAGTGGGGTTTGACCCCCAACCGCGTTCAGCGAGCGTAGAAGTAGGGCTAGGAGGAGGAGAGGAAGCGGTGACAGATGACTCAGGGGGAATGGACAATTGTTGGAAGGACATGGTGGTAGAGGACGAAGACGGTTAAGTGCAAAAGATGGAGGGATGAAGCTTCTTATAGTCGTTGAGGATGGACTGTGAATGTTTCAAGTTCTGTTCTGGGAGCCAGGAGTCTTCTTCGGCCGAATATCCTTTCCATCGGATCAGGAACATGCGGTTCTTCGGAGTTCTGCGGTGGCATAAGATCCATTCCACTTTGTATTCTTCTTCGCCTTGAATTAAGTCAGGTGGTGGAGCAGGGAAGTTCTTTCCGTGGACAGCGTTTTCATGATAGGGAGATAAGAGGGAGGCGTGGAAGACGGGGTGGATCTTCTTGTCCTATGCGTTCGGTAAGCGGAGTTGGTAGGTGATAGGAGACAGGACTTTGGTGATAACGAGGGGTCCTTCCCTTTTTGATGCGAACTTCGGGTTGACTACTGATTGGTGGAGATTTCTGGCTTCAAGCCAAACTTTATCTCCGAGGGAGAATGGTGTGAAACCTCGGTTATTTCGGGAGGACATGACTTGTCTGGCGAGTTCATGGGAAGCTAAGGCTTCATCTCAAGCAGCGGAGAGGTCTTTGAGTCGGGTTTCTATAGCTGGAAGGGAAGATTCAGCGATTACCGAAGGAAGGGCACAGGGTTCATATCCCATCATGAGATAGAACGGAGATTTGTTGGTTACAGAATGAGGGCGGTGATTGTGGGCGAATTCTGCATGAGAAATCTTGTCAGCCCAGGAAGTGGGGTTGTTTCCACAGAAGATGCGGAGATAGGTTTCGACTTCTTGGTTGACGTGTTCGGTTTCACCATCGGATTGTGGGTGGTAAGCGGTAGAGAGGGAGATATCATAGTTGAGGAGGCATCCTAGTTCTCGAGCAAAGGAGGAGGCAAATTGTGGGCCTCGGTCAGAGATGATTTTGTCGTAGAGACCGAAGCGGAGGTAAACTTTGTGAAAAAAGAGGGAGGCGACTCCTTCTGCGGTGATGGTTTTCTTCGTAGGGCAGAGAATTACCCCCTTAGTAAGGCCGCGGTCCACCACGACAAGGAGAGTGTCAAAACCGGAGGAGGAAGGCAGGTCGGTAATCAGGTCGCAGGAGACCTGCTGGAAGGGGAGTGTGCAAGATGATTTGATCGGGGTAAGCGGAGGGACAGTCGGGTGAGTGTTGGATTTGTTCTGTTGGCACGTGGAGCAGCCTTCCACGTATTTGTGGATGAATTGCGCGAGGCCCGGCCACCAAAACTCCGCTGAGACAAGCTGGCAAGTTTTCAAGTAACCGGGGTGGCCGGCAGTTTCATGATCATGACAATGCTCCAGGATGGAGCGACAGAGGGATTCATCCGGAGGGACGTATACACGACCTTTGTAAGTAAGGACACCCTCGGAGTATTGCCAATCGGAGAGACGGGAGCGGAATGCTGGGGGAATAGTTCCGTCAAGGGACTGGAGGGCCTGCAGGACTAGTGGATCCGAGGTGGAATGAGATGCTATGTGATGGGTGAGGGTAGAGTTGATGAGGCGAACGAACATGGAAGGTGGGAGCAGGGTGGTTCCGCTGTTATCATCAGAGTCAGCCGGGAGCAGATCACGCCAGCGGGAGAGGGCGTCAGGTCCGGAGAGGAGAGATCCAGGTACATGGATCATCCGGAGGTCGAAATCCGCAAGGTCAAGGAGTGGTAAGCTTCACGATCACTGGGGAATTGTTGGGAAGGTAACGAGATCCGCAACAGATGATGCGATGGATAGCATAGTTTTGTCAGGCACGGTGCATGAACTGTATCCTGACTCTTGTCCAAGGTATTCATAGAGTCGTTCATCGTACACAGAATCAATGTTAATATGTCGTGGAGGGGTAGAAGTGGTTTTTAGGAAATGTTTGTTGTGGCGTTTTTGGTCCATGACATGACTTTGATAGAGATTTAAGGATTGATCGGAAGATTCCGTGATGGAGAGGGTCTGAGCAGACCAGTCAATGGAGGGGTTTACAGCTTTGAGCCAGGGGAGTCCGAGGATGGCGTTTTCGCGTCCGCAGTTCATGACATACAGTAGAAGAGGACTTTGTGGGCGATGCCTTCAATATTGGTGAAGAGAAGGCAGGTATACCGAATATCGCCTTTCTGGTTGGCAGATTGGTCGACATTTTGTACGCGGTTGGGGATGTCGAGTTTCGAGGTGGGGAGTCAGTGTTTTCAGACGAACTGCCAATCAATACAGTTGATGTCTGCGCCACTGTCAACCAGGGCAGTAGAGTCGACAACTTTCATGGTATGCGAAGGATCGATGAGTTGAACGGGGATTCTCATAGATCTAGAAGACTTCGATACTAGTACAGGAGCAACGGTAACAGGAGGGACTCACATTGACTGAGACCTCCTTTTCAAAAATTCTGCGAAGGACAGGAGAATGACACCTTCCTAACAGTGTTTTCATTGTCGTCATCCTCAATTTCTTGGAGTTGAGAGAGTTCTTCTTTGACTTTCCGAACCTTGCGTTCGGTGGAGGGGAATGTGGGGCATTCGTTGGATCTATGGCCGGTTTTACAGCAGTGGAAGCAACGGCCTTCCTTGATGCAGCGCTGATGTTCTTCGGGGGTTAACTTGGAGAGGCAGACAGCATCAACGTCCATAGCATTGGGGTCTTTCTCTCATTGAGTAGTGGAGGGAGCGACATAGGGAATGGGGGTGTTCTTGCCCCTGCGAGCGATTTCATCAGCACGGTCAAACTGTGCTTGGAATTTCTGGGCTTTGGAGATCCATTCTTCGATTTTGTTAGGTACGGTGTCCATGGAGAAGATACGGCACATCAAGCCGGCAGGGATGGCAGAGTAGAAGTATCCAATAAGGACTTGGTCATCAGTGATCTCAGCGACGATAGCATGGTTGGAAAACTGGGCGATGTAGAAGTCTAGGGCCGGTTCCCATTTGCGTCCTTTTGTTTGGCCATTCTGGTGGTCATAAGCCAGGCGAGGGAGTTGCCTTTAGTGTCGGCATGTTTGAATGAGGCGGTGAACTTGGTGATGAAGTCTTGGTAGGTTCCGAGAGAAACAGTGGTGGAGGTCCTGGCGGTGATTTTAGTGATAGCGGCTTGCCTGAAGGTAGTAGCCCAAGTAGCAGCGGTTCCTTTGGTCATGTAAGAGAGGGTGAAGGCAACCTTCTTGTTGTCAGAGTTGTATATGTCTTTGTTGACGAGGAGGTAGGTGATTATGGAGCTAAGCCATTGATTGGCTTTTTCATGGGAACTGTCATAGGGTTTGGGGGCACCGAGACGGAGTTCTGTGGGTTTCGGAGGAGTAGTCATGGGTGGAGGAGAGAAGGGTCGAGGGTTGAATGTGGTAGGGAGAGGTCGTCCTAAGGGAAGGGCGCCGAAAGGTGGGGGTTGTCGAGTGGTAGGGGTAGGAGATGGAGGGGTAGGGATCTGGGGAATGGAAAGCGTAGAGGCAAAGGTGTGGGAGAGGTCTAGTTCAGCTGCTTGTTCTGCTTCTGATAAGAGCAGTACGTCAGGGTCTGGGGAAGGGATCTGTTGTTCTTCTTCCTCGTTAGAGGATTCGGATTCTGGGTGTTCAGGAGGAGTGGATCATGGGTTTATTCCCCACAGAGAACGAGGGAGTCGCAGTGGTTGGGAAATGTTGGCAGCTTACGACGATGGTAGCTGGCAAGGGCACGCTTGAGCTTTTGTTACGCTTGGTCCGGGTAGGAACGAGCATAGCCTTTGATAAGTCGAGGAGGGAGACAAGCGTTGAGTCAAAAGCATGACAAAGGCTTATAGAGTCAAAGGGGTCGAAGGTTCGAGGCCCAAGTGAGTCGTTCACGAGGGGTTCAAGGTTACTGGACTCAATACCAGTGGTTCGGAGGGAGGCAAGAGCAATGGATTGGCGTAAGAAAGTACAAAGGAGCTCAAGCATGAGGAAACACCTAAGTTGTGTCTAGGGCTTATATATGTTGGATATGTAAGCCTTTAGGGCAAGTAAAGAAACTAGTGGAATATGATGGAAGGAATGATGACTAAGCAATTGGAAGGAGGCAGAACGCCGACGGAACAATGGGAAAGGAAGAATGAGTCATCAACAATAAACAAAAGATAAGTCCATAGAGATAAGAGATGAGTCGTGCGAGTCTCGTGTTATACAAGAAAAAAAAAAAAGAGAATCGTAACAGTTCTTCTGTCCCCTCATCACATCTTACTCTATTCCTACCTTTTTTTTCCCAGTACTATAGCATGCTATGTCAACACAAACATGTAAGAGTTTGTGGATAGAATTGTTGATATTGGGATGTCTAGAGCATTGCTCCCTTTCCACCTGCCTCAGTACGGCTTACCCTGTCCATTTGAGTAAGTCAATTCTTTTTGCCCCATCCATAACTCATCCATCATTGGGTTACTGAATGACAGCCTTGTCAATGGTTGGGGTCAAACACAAATGTTTTACCCCATGGATGGCAATATTTGAAACCAACACTCCTGAGATCTGGCTCATCAAGCTGGGATCATGATATATCCCCACTCTCTGGCATTAAAAACTGGATTCTTCTCAATGCTTATAATGCAGTTAGGAGAGATCTTCTGAAGGCTACCATGTCCATAAGTGACAAGGATATATTGCTCCTGAATATCATCAACTTAAAAACCTGAACTCCAGTGACTTTATATAATAAGCATGCATTCATTTTAAATTACCATCTCTCAACCTCATCACAAAATAATGCATCCTGGTCAACTACCCACTCATGGAGTGTATTGAGGAGGGCTTCTTAGATGTCTGGATGATCTTGATGGTGTTGGTCCAGTGTAGGAAGTAACTCAGAGCACAATGCTTTTGCATGCAGTGGAATTAGCTGGAAAAGATTTGAACGCACTCTGAACATGAGCTGGAAATATACAAATACAACAGTAGCCTTGGACTTTCTATTATCACAAATGTGTCTACCCAATCCAATGTGTGAGTTGCTTAGTATATATAGGCCATGCTCACAAACTGATGCTTGAATGGTAAATTGAATGACAGTATTTCAGTGGGGTTCAACCAGATCCACCATGTTGTTGACATTGACTGAAGAGATCTACTAACTGCCTGACACACTTCTGATTGTGGTTAAGAAACAATTTCATCAAACAATCATAGCACACAGCACATGGACAAGTTGAAAGGAATGTTACAAATCAGGAGCATAGAGGTACATAGGACAATATACCTTGCATGGTTATTGGTTTGCCTATCATGAGCAGGTTAATATTATTATAGGTGACTAGTCTGTTATCATTGATAAGAGCAAAAATGCTTATTGAAGCAGACTAGCCACTTACTGGATCAACTCAGGATGACTCTGGAGTCCACAGTGAGTAACCAAAGATATAATGTGGCACTCCAGGGAGTAAGTACACTTTAAGGTAAACAACAATAAATGGATCAGCCACAATGGACTGAGGTCAATGCTTGTATGAATAGAAACACCACAACAAGCTAAAGTGAAGCTGAAAAGTGGTAGGTAAGTAAAGTGACCATGGAAAACAAATCACCAACACTAACAATTTTCTCTCCTTTCAACAAATGCATTACTCTGATTGTATTATTCCTGGCATCCTGGTGAAAACTCTGGCTCTAGTGAAAGCCAGAGTTAAAGAGAAATAAATACACCTATACTGGTTATGGAATTTGTTGCACCCACCTTTGTGCTTAGATTCTTCATATGACATACTCCAGTGACCTATAAGCATACATTTCCACACATGTGAGATGTGTAATAGATTGCATGTACAAAGCAACTTGGTGTTAAAGACGAAATGCTAACTGAAGCAGACTAATCTTTGACTCAGCATATAAATTTGTCCTGCATATAGGCTACCAATATTATTTTTGGTTATGTGTCATTCATCAACCACATCCTTCACATTCTCACAACATTTTGTGGTACTTGATGAAGAGCATGTGAAATCTGAGTCAACCAGAAATCTGAGTGGTTAAACTAACTAGTTCTGTGATTGAGAGTGTAGATCCTTCATTATAGAATCCACTGCCATCCATGAGGTGCTATTAACAGCATTAGAGTGCAGCATCCTCTCTACAACGACATGACATACAACATCAACATTAATCTGAACAGAGCAAAATTGATGTGTGTGCCTGCAGCAATCTCAATTGTGTTATCATTCCATATTTAATTGCTTGTAAATATTGACAATATTGCATATCAGACATATGTGTAGTTTTGGTGATTTTACACCTCATTGATGCTTCATTTCATGTTGGGCTGGATGGTCTTCCTAAGGGTGGGGTTTTTCCAGAAAAGAGAATACATTGTTCTGAAGAAGTAGTGAGCACAGTGGGGTAGACTGATCATCCCAAGTGACATCTGTCATCTTGGGGAGCTCAAACTTGTTGTCAACCTTTGAACTATGCTTGCTACTACATACTTCCCAAGGTGTGTGCTACAAGTGCCAGCATGCAAGGTCACCCTCATGGAGGCTCCTCTTCCTTCCCCTTAAATCTTCTCAACAGCTTCCCTTTGCCTTCCTCTTATGAATCCGCTCTTGTGTTAGTAGTTTTTTATTGTGGGCTGCAGCATGTTCCCATGAGACAGCTTCTGAGACAGCAACCAGACTTAAGGCTTGTGTCATCTTAGATGACAACTATTTGACCTTCCTCCTTGGATGTACTATTTGCCATCATGACAGATATGGCAGAGTTGATGGTAACTATGGTAAGAGGTTGAACGAAGCCAGTGGTATCTGGCTGACAATTTGGCAGATGTGATCCTATGATGTGTGCTGGTCTGAGTCCTTGCATCAACAACTTGATGGCACATACAACAATCCACTAAGAGATCTCAGTGGAGCCATCTCACATGGCCTTAATGAATCCCTTAAAGCAAAGGGGAAACAAAAGGCATCCCCACCACATGCCATAAGCTATTAATAGCATGATAGTCATTGTCTTTGTGAAGGAAAAATTTGAAGTTATTGAATGTGAGTGTTAGACTAGTTGTGAAAGGGCGCTGACCATTTTTTTTGCATAGCTATAGATAGAATTCTCAATATGAGCTTAATAAGAGACTGAATAAAAACTTACATTTCCACTGCCTTATGTGAGTGAGAAGGTGCATAGAGTACAATTGTCTTGCCCTTTTCCATGGCATGATGCCATCCAACTGCCTTCATGATCCCATATTAATTGGATATCTTATTATCACCATGTTTGTTCTGGGACTATAAATATTAATGTAGAGTGTAAGGTTATTAATAATGATAAATAAACATATAGCATTTGTGGTGATTGGAGTAACTGCCATACTCTAGACCAATCCATCAGAATGGCTAAAGTCTCCTTCCTGAGTATGCTGCTTGTACTTAGCAGTCATTTCATCCCAAGGGTAGCACTAAGAGATTAATTATATGAGCATTCTACTTGTGGATTGCATCAATGGCTAGATGGATTCCTGGTTGTGAGATCCTGGTAGTTTTAGCCATCTTAACCTCTGGATCATCTAGATGAAGTGGACGCCCATACTTCTCACCAGCCTTGAGGAATGCAACTAGAGCTGAATCCTGAGACATAAGATGGAGATGGAGCTTATCTCCATAATAGATTGCCTTAAGTGCCTACCATTATCCATTATCTATATTCAACTCACATAAAAAATCTCAGATGACTTATCTTTTTCATTCCATCATTAAGTTCAGATAGATAGCTAGTGTAATAGGCTTTCTCATATACTTGGAGGCATGCTTCTTGCTGTTTTTGATGTCAATTCTTTCACTAGTTATTATTTAATGAGTGCTATATAATATTTTGATGACATGTATTTATCTTTGTCATCTGATTGAGTTTGGGTGCTTCAGTGATCTCTTCTTCTTCTGGAGATAGTGGTCTTTTGATCTCTAACAGTAGAAAAGAAATTTATAAACACAATACAGTATTATCCCAAAACATACCTCTATATTCTATAGTATCTTTGGCAATATCCTGCATTATATCCTGGGCAACATCCTGCATAGCAGTGGTAACATCTATTATTAAATAGTAGATTATAGTCATAAGTGCATTATTCTTGAAACTTAGTAATGCCCTTCATTTGCTACAGAATAATTACTTTGATGGTTTTCTAGAAGAGTATATGGAAATCAGACAAAATGAAGCATAGTTAACAATTACCTTCTCAAGTCCCAAGAATTCTATTCAAGATCCAGACAGTTACACTCTAAAAGATTAGCAGTTGATATATTTCTTTGGAATAACCAAGTGTTGGCTAACTTTTACCTTTAGTAACCATTTGAACATGCTGGTATCTTGAACACTGGCTAGTTGTATTGTTATGGTTCCTCATGGTGAGTGGAAAGTGGAAAAAATACAACAAGTATGAAGGTAAAGCTTATAAACCGGAACCAGGCAAAAGTAAACTCAGTTTCAAACTCCACAGATTACAACCCACATCCTCCCCAAGATGCTCACTTCTTTCCTGCTTTCATCTCTCATGCACTATGTCTGCTTCAAAGTCTGGTTGGGCAGACTTTTTTTGAGCATGCATGCCGAGTCACAGCACTACAGATTATTATGGATGAGACTGCCCTCTTGCTAGGGCTGGCCTTCACTGCAGCCAGTACTGGTCTTTCTCCTAGCTCACCATTAGCATGGACTATATAGGAGAGTAACTGAGACACTTACTGTACCAGTCCTTTTGCAGCTATTACATGCCTTGGACTTGGGAGGTGGCCAGAGCTCTGCTGTCCCAGTCTTCTGCTGCTACATAGACCTTTCTTTTTCTTTGTTACTGCTATCCCTGAATACCCCCAGATCTGAGATACCATTAGCTCTACAGGTAGTCACAACACACACCTTGACACCTGATAAAGCTGTTGCCTTCTCTAGTCCTGGCACCATATGAGCTTGGCACCACTTCCTCAACCTCCATCTGAGATCAGTTGCCTATGTTGCCAATTTTTACATGGCCAAGTGTGTGGCTGTCTGTGTGGCCATTTGAGTGATGTCTGGTACCACAACTTCCTCAGGTGTGGTCAACAATTTCTGATGAGTCACCCACTCAGCCTGGAGCTGCTTGGCCTTAACAATCTTGGCAGTTATGTTGTTATTAAGCTTAGTGTCAACATTGATGGCATCTACCTCCTTGCATACCACTACCCACTTATCATTCCTGACAAAAGAGTGCCACTGAATATTACTCAGTGGTGGACAGCATAATTATGGATGCAGTCACTTATTCATTTTTGATTGTGTAATCTACTTCGCTGAGGATACAGTCCATTCCTTTGATGGTCTCCCAGCTTTTTGTATTTGTTTCTGAAGAGTATATCATATCTTGGACTGTTGTTCAAGTAGTGTTTAAAAGTCCAGTTCAGTTCGGTCTTTTTGCCTTATATGGAAAGACTGAACCGAACCGGTCCTAAAAAGGAAGGAGGGGCAAAAAAGACCGGACCAAACTGATGAAAACTGGTCCTGAACAGTCTTTTATGGTTTTAAGAACAGTTGCAACCGGTCTTTTAAAGACCTGTCTTTTCCGACGTAGTGATGGCCATGTAATGCTTCGCAATGGCTAAAGGGATTGTAGTACGGACCCCTGGCTACATTTGGAGCGCTTAGTCAACCGATTCCGCCCATAGATGGCTGGGATATGCCCATTTCCGGGTTGCATGTTATATAGTCTATGATAAAACTAAATGTGGGTGAATAAATTCCAGAATAATCTGGGAAAATTTGGGAAAAATAGAGTAGATAGGGGGTCATCATGGTATGTCATCGGTTGCCCAAAAAGACCAGTTGCACCTGATTTTTCATTGGTCTGTGAATTTTTAAAAATCTGAAACACCAAGACCAAGACCATTAAAGACCAGACCAGACCAAGACTGAACTATGGTCTGGTTTGGTCTGGTCCTTGGTCTTTTAATGGTCCTGCAACTGGACTTTTGAACACTATGTTCAAGGGATATACAGGTAATGATGTTGAATGCTAGAATGTCCTGGATCTTAACATCTGACATTGATAGTATTATCCAAAGCTGAAGGTCCAGTAGTATATATTTGGACTAATAATATGATGGGAGCCATGACAACCTATCCATTTAGTGATAATCACCTGAAACCTCCTTCTCTGTGACTGTGGATCTCCTCTGCTTGTAGACAAAGCCTGTGAGATGCTGGACCTCTTGTACTGACTAGCAGTCAGTATATATTGCATCCTGCTGAGGTCATATCCACAGCTTGGATAAAAACATAGAGGATCTTGAATGGCTTTGTCTTTGCCTTAGAGACCTTCAGGCTGGGTGGACTGAATGTTATTCCAGTTGGTGATGTACTTAGCAAAGACTCTGCTAATTTGGACATCTAATCTACTGTCCTCTCGCATGCCATCATTTGCAGTGATGAAGTCCTTGTGTGTTGCATCTCTGACATAGCACTGAGATGTTGATGATGCTAGGCATTCAGGAGTACACAGTGGATGGCTTGTTTGCTTGGAATGTTGAGTGGCACAGCTTCCTTCCTTTGGCCAAAGATCAAGTTTGTCACTTGGCTTCTGTGTGGCTATGGTGTGTAGGTGTGATTACACATGTGAAAGCCCTTCTGTTGGCTTTCTCATTGTCTTTGGGCATGGAGTATAGAGGGGGGGGTGGAGAGGGATGGAGGTGAGTGGGCTTGCCCTTATAAGCATATTAGCTAGGTCAAAGCAACTGTAACATTTGGTTCACAAATGGATATCAATGAAGTTTTCTCCTTCAAGTCTGATCTCCTTCTCCTCTCTCTTCTCTATTGTCTAGTCTCTACCCCTTCTAATTACAAGGACATAGGAATTGATAGAGGCATGACACACATGTCCTGCACCAATTCTCATCCCCTTCTATCTCCAACCCCTGAACCTCTGTTGACCCTTGTGTGTCAAACCTCTGACCTTCCCAGAACATTCGACAATTCTGCAAAGTTGGCCTTAACATAGATTGCACATTTAATGTTTACAGCCACAGTATGCCATAGGTGCAGCAATCATGTTTCCAACATGATGGTGGCTGCCTTTAAGCATGTTTCCCTCACACATCGTTGATGTCATACTACAGTGACACCAAAAACCCTGTCCATACTTCGCGCACCACCAAGCACTGTGGGAATCCTGCTTAGTTTTGGTGAGAACACAAATAGTACATACTCCTGGCTACAGGAATGCCCCCTGGGTCATGTGATTGGGCTAACATGCCATCAAGATATGGCCATTTTAAAAATGCAATACCATGGAAAGGGTTTTTTTTCACTTTTCAATTGATAACCAGGATCTCAGTCAAACCATAGATTATTTGTTTTGTTTATGTATACAAGCACAGATACACATCTAAATAACATGTCTAAATTGAAAAACATCATACACTTGGTGATTCCCAACCACTACCATAATCTGATCCCTCTCTCTTACCCAACTTACCATAACTCTTTCCATGCTTAATGCTGGCCACCCTAGTGAATCTATTGCTGAGGAAACTGCTGTCAGCCCTTCTGCAATATCAAATCCACCTTTGAAGAAGCATTCTACCATTCCAAAAGCTATTGGGAGTCATCCTTTCAAACTTTTCTCTTCCAAGGTCCAATATGCTCAGTATATTATTGCCTCTGGCAAGGCTGACAATGGTGTGCAAGTGACCAAAGCAATTACCAACATCAAGAATATACCCTTCTCTTCCAAGACAGTTTGTTTCCACTTGAAGAAATCCAGTATGGGGGCTGTGATCAAGTCCAAATGCCCTAGTCTCTTTAGCAGACATTACAAGATTCACACTGACTGTGCTTATGCCAACAAAGATTGGACTATAAACCATTGGAAGAAGGTCTAATAAGATCAATATCAATTGCCTATGGTCAGATGGGCATAAAGGGATATGAAAAATAGACTCAGTGATAGGCTGATACCAGGGATCCTCTAGTATGGTAATGGTTTCTTGATATTATGGGGCTGTACATTGTGGGAAGGCCTTGGCTATGCTACCAGGAGTGATGGTAGGATGTATGGCTATCATTTCCTTTATGTTTTGAAGGATGACCTATTAAATACCCTTTAGTATTATGGTCTAGATTCTCCTAACATGATCTCTCACTAAGACAATGACCCCAAGTATACATGTAAAAGAATAAAGGAGTGGCCCAGGAAGGGATATTTTATGATTATGAGGTGACCTGGTCTAATTCCTGTTGAGGATCTTTGGGGGATGGCTCAAAACAAGGCTTAAAGAGCATAAAAACCCTTCTAATGAGGTGTTTGCATTATGGAAAAGGGTGGGAGAGGATTTTTGTTGAGAAGTATCAGAAATTGATTGAAAGCATGTCTAGCAAGGTTTAGACAATTTTTGGAACAAAATAGGCTATGCAAAGTATGAATAATACCCAAATATCCCTATAAATTCAAAAGTAAAAAAACCCTTTCCATGGTATTGCTCTTTTAAAATGGCCATATCTCGATGGCATGTCAACCCGATCACATGACCCAGGGGGCATTTCTGTAGCCAAGAGTATGTACTATTTATGTTCTCACCAAAGCTAAGCAGGATTCCCACAGTGCTTGGTGGTGTGCAGAGTGCACCACCATTCAGGTTAGTATGGAAAGGGTTTTTGGAGTCACTATACATGGTGCAACACTGCATATCCATGTAGCCAAATATATATAAATGTGTAGAATTTTATAACTCTGTAACTGCAGCATGGACCCAATGTTAAGTTCAAGTGGTGTGAGTCTGAATCCCCCCTAGGGTTGCCTTCCTGTCTAACACTAACATGGGCACAATTTACATAGGTATCAGATAATAGTGCATGCCTGCTCCTTTGTCACAACATGGCAATAATATAGAGAATCAGGATCCCTATATGTATGGCTTGGCCTAGTGGGAGAGACTATGATAATGGCCAGAATGGCCATAGCCATGACAGATTTCCTGCAGGTGTGTATGTGAGGCATAGATGCGCCACGCTTGGCTGCTTGCACACCACACCTTGTGTGGACCCCTTTTTTTTGTCAACAGGCATTCACAACCATAGGTAGATCATGAAGGGCTAGGCTAGAGCTGCCTTTAATAAAGTCCAGATGGAATGCCTCTTGACTCCATACCACCACCATCCCCCCGTGGGAACCTTCCTCCCCCCTCCAAGCACTCTTGCTCCCCCTCTTCTCCATGCGAGATCCGCCTCTCCGAGGTCGGAAGGGTATTCCACCATTTTCCAAAGGGCACATTTCATGCTCGCTTCATCCCCCCTACCATTCCCCAGTATGTTTTGAAGGCCTATGCTGCCAACCCCTTCACATGGTCCTGGACCATCCGGGATGGACCCCGCAAGGGTAAAATCTATCCTGTCCCCACCATACCAACATCCTGCCCACCCAGTGCAGGAAAGGCACTTTGATGGGTTGTGTCCCTCTTCCACTCGTATAAGCTCCACCTTGGTGCCCAGGCTGTGGAATCCTCCACTGGGAGGGTGCTGCCAGCCTATCTCCGCCTGTATCAGAACAATATGCTGGTGCACTTTCGTGCTCAGCTGGCTAAATCCAAATCCCCCCCCTCGTCAGCCCCACAGTCAAAGCCCAAGGGTAAACCGGCCCCCATCCCCCCTGCCCAGACACACCCACCATCGGCTGCCTACGCCTCCACAGCAGAAGTTTCTGAACTCCGAAAGGAAATAGCCGAGCTGCGTGCCTCCCTGGCCACGTTACACGGTCAGCTGGCATTTTCTCCACCCCCATCCCCAGACATCACTCCCACGGTGACACCAGCCTTGCGTTTCTCTACTGCATCCCCCATCTCATCCGTCAGCACGACTGTGGATCACACTGCCCCCCAGACCCTAACGTGGCTCCAATGGATATTGGACCAACCCTCCTGCCCAGTGTGGCTTCGTGCATCCACTGATTCCACTATGCCAATCCTCGTCAGCTATGCTGTGCCCGATGACATTCCCCGCGTAGTCCAGGTCACATCCTCGAAGACATCTCCCATCTACATTGGCTTTGACTCCAATGGCGACTTTGTGGTTGCCCACAATTCCCCTCCCCACCTCGTGGATGTATCCTTCCAGATCCCTGACCAGGAGAGCTACAAGGGTGTTCGCACTGCGGCATTCATGCAGGACGCTTCGCTGCCCCCAGCCCCCTTCGCCCCCCAGTGATCCAGACATTCTGAGATTTGCTTTTACACCCCCTAGTACCATACCCCACACCATGGGGCCTCATCCGCTCATCCAACTTTTCATTCTTTCTCCGTGTTCATTGCTCACTACGCAGCTACTCTTCTTGTCTCACACAGGCTTCGCTTGGTTACCCAAGCTGTTATCAAAGAAGCCCCACATATTAGCAGTACAATAGGCATTCTTACACACATCTGACATAGGGCCATGCCCCACCGGACTATAAACATGGATATAAAAAAAAAAAAAAAAAAAAAATCCAGATGATGGAGACTTGACAAGCTGTTAGCAAGCATTTGACATACATCAAGAACCATGGGTAAGTTATATGCACTTTGGTTAGACCAGGAGTCCCTTTAACAAGGCAGTGTGCCTGAATTTCAAGATAATATATTCATGGGAAAGCAACCAAACAACTTATCTCTGCACTAGGCAATTGTTGTACAGTCAAATCTTCTGGACCAAAATGATGATGACACCACTGCACTGTCATTATCTTCACTCCATTGTTAACAACAATGATCTCTGATATCCTACCCCAACTTGCATGAGTAGTCTATTCTGACACAGCCCATCAATGAGAGAGAAGACAGTATAGTTCTGACTCACTCTCAATTCCAAACAGGTAGATATTGTATATGCTGGATTCCATGTACCCATGGCAATTCTACATCATCAAATGATTGTTGTTGTCAATTATTCTAGACCATTGGATCACTACATATGCTGTAGCTCACAGCAATTTAACACCATTAAACCATCAGTCTTGGGATCAATCATGACACATGAGACCTTCATTTGCTATGTACACACACCCTATGTGTACGCAGTATTCTCATCTCATTGTTTCCCCTTTCTTTCCATCTCTTTCAATTATTACACCCTAACCTTAATGGCACTTCTTTCAAGGGGTCTGTGATGGTGGTAATCTTACCAGCAAAACAGTCAATCATATATGATATCCTTTCATCATACCTCCTGCTCATTGTCTTCTTTTTACTCACTTCCTTGTGTTTTAGCCATCACCAAGGCCATCTAACATCTTGACCTCTTTCCTATCAACATTCCCAGCACCACAACATGTTGTTACATCCTTCCCACTCAAAAATATTTTCCTCCAGTTATCTCTCATATATCCCTCCTATCTCTCTTCTTTAAGTTAACTAAGTGTCTTCTCCTTTTAGCTCCTTGTGCTATCAATCATGAGAAGTGCACATGTATCAACACTCCAGGTGAGTCCTGAAAATCTCCATCTCTCCCTCCCATGCTCCTCTCCCTTGATTTTTTGATTATCATTCCCAACCCTTTCTCCTCCCCCTCTTCTTGTCCTCCCATTCTCAAGATGTATCAAGACGATCCCTATTGTCTTTGTCATCAACAGACTCACCATCAGCATATCTCTCCCCTGCAGATGCTAACCTTCTTGTGCCAGTGTCTTTATTGTATGTACTTGTATTTATTCTATCCACAAATGATACTTTGTGTTTGCCAAGTACTAAGTAATCACTAGTTCCACTAGTGACTAGGTGAACCCATGGATGTCTGAGCCTATATGTATTTCTGCATGAGTTGAAAAAAACTTGACCCATGGGGTATATTCAGAGTGTTCCCAACAATCATCCTCAAAAACCATAATTCATCAAGAACACTGTCCATTGGAAAAGTGCTCAAACTCTTCTTGCACAGCCAAGATTTTGCTGCCAAATAATAGTCTGCAACAGGCAATAGAACACAGAGTACAACTCAAACATGGATGGCTGCTAGATATCCTCTGGGTTACGAGGCAGACCAGATAGCACAGCTCTTCATAGTCCTTGCACTGTGGCAGCACAACATGATAAGAGTGAAAATGCCAATAGAAGCAGACTAGCCACTTGCTGGATCAACTCAGGACAACTCTGGAGTCCACAGTGAGTAACCAAAGAATACAATTGAATTTGGCACTAAGGAGTAAGTACACCTCAAGGTAAACAACAACAAACAGATTAGTCAAATGGACTTGGAAGTGCAAAGAGTTTATTGTTTATCTTGAAGTGTAAGTACTTTTTGGAGCACCACATTGTATTCTTTGGTTACTCACTGTGAACTTTAGAGTCATCCTGAGTTGATCCAGCAAGTGACTAGTCTGCTTCCATTAGTATTTTCACTTTTATCATCCTCTGCATCATGTGGATAAATCTAGTGCCCCAGAAGCCAATCAGGAACATATCTGGGGGCAGGTCTGTCAAACTCCTCCAATTTTGTCAATTGTCAAAAGACTGTTCAGTGTATAGTTGAAGCAGTCAACACTTCCATAGCCCTTTAGCACCACTGTTCTTCCCTTAGCCAGGTTGGTCTTGTATTTGACTAATGATTGCCTCATTTTCCATCCACTTTGGTGCCACACTTATGTTATGCTGTTGCTGCTCAGCATCAATTTGGGCAGCCTGGCCCCTGAGGTCCCTGACATAGGTGTAGTCCACCTGCAGCATTGTTGACCACTTGCCTTTGCCCAACACCAGCTGGTAACCACATAGCTCACTGTTCTTGCAACCACTTCAATTTGTGAGGCTTGCACAAATCATTATCTTCACAACAACCTAAATATGCCCCAGCAATAATTCACTGTTGCACAATGTATGTGGTTGAAAGGGTGCACCTTTCCACCAACCCTTTATGTCAATCAACTTCAGTCTGCCTACATGTGGCAAGCAAAAGCACTCTCTAACTGCTGTGAAAGCAAACCATATCATTGAACCAGTGAGATGCCTTGCTTGTGCTGTGTTGCTCTGCAGCTGAATTTGCCATGCCCATCATCTTCAATATCACCTCTGCACAGGAATTGCTGATATCTCTGTTGGCTTGTTCCCACTGATAGTCTTGGGTAATACTGCCCAGTAAAGAGCTTATGTAAACACTCTGAACAAACATCTTTCTATCATGCAAGATCTGGATCCAAGCTGCCTAGGGGTTGTGTCAAAACATGAGCTTGACAATAATTGACCCCATTTCATTAGCTATAGGAATGGACTGACAAATTCTTTGAAGAAACTTTGCATTCTGTACATTGATTGTGTTCTACATGTGCCCCATTTAACTAGACACTATCAGATGGGATTGGAGCTCCATTTGAGATATGATGGATGCTGTCCAATAGACAAAGCTGACTACTCCTGCAGGCAATTCAATTGCACTGCTTTGCAAGTGGAAAGTCATGATTATACTGTATCTTATGTATTGCAAAAGCACCACCATCTGCACTCATACCACTGTATCATATCTCATGCGAAAACCACCACCATCCTGTCCCTACCCTGTGGCATTGCAAGATAACACTATATTTCACACATTACAAATACTGCCACTACCTGTTCTCTGTATAACTCACCACTCACTGCCTTGCAAAATTACATCATTGTACATGTTGCAAATCCCCCTGCTACCCTATCCTCCACAACATCTGTGCTGTTTGCAAGATTGTGCCATACCATTGGAAATACCACCACTCTCAGGTATCATACATCTTGTGAAACCACCATCACCTATTCACATCTGTACTGCCTTGCACAACCACACTGTATCATCTGTGTTGTAGGTACTGCCATTACCCATTTTCCAAACAACTAATTGGATCTACTTCATGACCTTATGCTTTCCATTTCCAATATGAGTATGGCAAAATAGTTGACAAATGAACAAACCTAGTAACTTGTACTTGGTAGTACTTGTCACCTTTGCATTGGATGCATTGGTGAGTCTGAACTATACAAATACATGTTAGTGTTGGACAACAACATATTAAAAAATGTAAATTGGCATGGTCATTACAAATTACAAATTTGTGGTGTGCACTTTAGAATCTAGGTAGTGGCTCTATATTTCTAATGCCCTGATTACACTAAGTATTTCTTTGCCAGTAATAGTTCTGTTCTTGTGGTGACATGGAGTGTGAAGAGTAGGCCATGGGGTACCATTTGTTGTCTTTCTAAATAGCTAGAACTGCTCCTGTGGTATAGTCTGAAGTGTCACCACTGAAATGCTGTTTTAGCATGTCAAACGCATACTGCTGCTCTTGCTTTCATTCAAAGGGTATTTATTTCTTTGTGAGATCATTAAGGAATCTAGCCACCTTGACATAATCCTTGATGAATCTGTGGTAGAAGTTGGCTAGTCCTAGAAAGCTCCTAACTGCTAACTCAACCAAGTAATCACGATCCTCAGCACTAAGATTATTCTCTTTTGCATTTTCATAGAACCCTTATAGCCAAGACAATATCTGCAGATGGGTGAGCTTGAAGCCATACAGGATTACACATTGACTTATAGGGTTTTGACAGCAGTAATTTTTGAGAGTTAGGTACATGGTCAGTCATCTTTGATGAATGAGCATCAAACACATTTTTTTCTTTTGGCTTTGTAGTCTTGTGACATTTGGGTGGTGCTTGTTGAGTGGTATTGTCTTCACCTTGCACAATGGTTAAGCTGATGTACTAATCACTCCACTTTTGCATAGCATCCAAGATACAAAGGAAGACAACAAACTACAAAATGATATGGTGAGTTTCGAGCTTTAGAAGTGTCAGAGATGGACTGACATTAAGTGACTGCTATTTTAGACCTCTTACTTCTCAACTCCCCTTGCTGACATTTTGTTTTCCTCAGCAGGTTCAGGTCCCTTCACTCAAGTCATCCTTGGCATATGAAAGGCTGTCTGACATGAAGTTGGTGTTGATTAGTGCCACCATGCCCTCCACATCATAGTGGGCTTCAAAGGCAGAGACTGCTGAGCAATAGTTATCTGCAACCTACATGTTCCCATGAAGTGGTGATAAAAACCAAGATAAGTTCACTTACTACAGCATGCCAGGAGCACCGCCTGTTCACTTTTTGCTTGTTTTCATACTTCTTTTGTTTTGCAGGATCTATCTTGGTCACAATCTGGATCACAAGATTTGAAAGTAGTTTTTCATCATCTTTGTGATTATATCACAGTTGTAGTTGTCATCTTCCATTTGAGGTTTTCCTCTGCTAGAGGCATAGAGAGCCTGAAGAACTAACTAGTATGTTTTCCGTGGCTATATGATGGAGAGCACTCACTGACCACTTCAGCATCCCAGACTTGATTGATGACTTCACTTATGAATTTCGCATTGACTCCCCAACCAATCTTCTCACCCCACAAAGGATGACAAAGGGGTTTTTCACCATCCATGATGAACACTTTACCACCAGAGTGTTGTTTATGTGAGGCAAGGATTTGGATGTGTTCAGATGAGCCAATGAAGTGATCAATCCCACACAAGTCAAAGTGCATTGTGTGGATTATACCCTGAATAGTAAGGTTAGGTTGTGTGCAACTAATGAAAGGTAAGCATGAGAGTTACTTTGAGTTTCTGATGTTGATTTGAAAGGTTTTTGAATTTGCTAGACTTTGCTGGCTTTTCAGTCAAGGTTGTCAAAGCAGTTTGCATTTGCTGATTACTCTCTTCATTTTTTGCATTCAGCCCTTGATTTCTTCTTGAGCATTCAGGATAGATGTATTGCTTTATTCAATTGTTGATATGTGAGCATTGATTACTGATATATATACATGTATCCATCTTTTGGAGCTGTTCGAAGACAAGGCAAAGTGGATCTGGGATGGTAGTAACTGGAATAGCCAGGAGTTAATATGATGCTTGAGAGCTATGGTGTATGGTGGATTCCAGATCCAGGTGGACTCCAACCATATTTAAGATGCAGTGTAATATGAGATGAAGCAGCGAGTAAGTGTCCACTATATGAATTAGCTGGTAGACTTGGAGTCTGAGATTTTTCACTGGGAATATTGTGAGCATTTCCTGACAGGAGGATACAAAGGCTTCAACTTATGAGTATCCAGGTTGATGAAAACCATGACCAGGATTGCTGTATAACATTGTCTGTCCATTGACAGATGATTCCAGATCATAACTGGTTTGCTGGGAAGGTAAGTCTTTCAAGTTTCATTAACTAGCACTCATGGATGTATTTATCAGATGCTAGGGACCCTGGGGTGTATAAGGGTGTCCACTGAGAAGTGAGGTGAATGAATTATGCTGTCCAGGATTAGGGAAATGTCTGAGTCCAGGTAGGCCAGTATTTTGTGTTACTGTCCCATTTGTGGATTCATCTTGACCTGCAGCACCATCTGGGTGTGCTGCAAATTGTCTGAGCCCTGAATACATTGATGCAGGGAGTAAAAAACAAGTGGGGCTGAGCAGGGCATATACTTGAATGCTTGGGAAGTTGTGCCAGGACTTCCTATGATGATTTGCACGTATGTAGCTATCCTGACTAATTCCAGTGCTTTTTCTGCGTAAATAGCCCAAATATCTGGATGCAAGTGAAGGCCTGAGTATGAAAACAATCTATATCTGATGTCTATCTGTACTCTGGATATAAAAGGGATCATGCAAGTTGAGTTGCACCTCCAATTTTAACTAGCGTATAGGACTGCTCAATAATTTCCCAAGTATAGGTATCATAGTGTTTTCCTTTGTATCTAGTCCCTACCTCAATACTGTTCTTCCTCCCTTTCTCCAGTGATTGTTATGCCATGTTTTCACACAAGGGGGAAGACAATGAACCCATCTTCAAAAACATTACTTACACTATGGTCTATGATCTTAAGGATTCTTTCAGCAACAATAAGCATAGAACATTCTGCAAGATTATATGTGATGCTAAGTAGGACTCTTTGCATAGTTTTGCCTGGAATCTGGTGTGAACTTCTAGTCTCCTACCTTTTATACTTCACATGTCACCATACCATGGTCACCATGGCACATCTATAGCTATGCAGCAGGAAAGCAATGTAGTGAGCACATGATGACTTGTCACACTGAGATCCAAGTTGAACACATCACATCTACTAAGTCTTTGTGGTGGATACTATCTCATTGTCATTTCTTTTTCCACTTACCAGACACTACATTCAAAAGGGAGTTAGGCAGAAAAGCACAAATTTGAAACTTGGAACATCAACAGCAGTCAAGTTAAAGGTGCTTTTTCTCATCCCTCCTCTTTCAGAATGGTAGAATGCTTTTTCAAATGTGGTTTTGATATTGTAGAAGAGCTGATAGTAGTTTTCTTAGCAATAGATTCACCAGGGTGGCCAGCATTAACCATGGAGAGGATTATGATAAGTTGGGTAAGAGAGAGGGATCTAATCATGGTAGTGATTGGGAATCATCAAGTATATGGTGTTTTTCAATCTTAGACATTGTGTATCTGTGGTTGTATACATAAACAAAACAAATAATCTATGGTTTGACCAAGATCCTGGTTATCAATTGAAAAGTGAAAAAACCCTTTCAAATGTGAACCAGACCACATGACCCAGGAGGCACTTCTGTAGCCAAGAGTATGTACTATTTATGTTCTCACCAAAGCTAAGCAGGATTCCCATAGTGCCTGGTGGTACACCATTCAGGTTAGTATGGAAAGGGTTTTTGGAGTCACTGTATCTGCTGATATGGACAACCTCCATACATAAAGATCATACAGTGACTCCAAAAACCGTTGCAATAACTAACCCCGATGCGGTGCGCGAAGCGCACCACGACCACCCGTGAGAACATCGCTTAGCTTTGGTGGGATACAATGTTATACTGACTCCTAGCTACCAGATGGTCCCTGGGTCATGTGATTTGGCCCAGGAATCACAGAGATATTGCCCTTTCAATCTAGCCATGTCATTGCAATAGTTTTTTCACTTTTGATTTATGATAGGGTATTGGAGTATTTCAGTACTTGGTATAGCCTCCCTTTGCCTTAAGCACTGCCTGAACCCTTCTAGGCATGCTTTCAATCAACTTCTGACACTCCTCAACTGGTATCTTCTCCCACTCTTCCTCAACTCTGTCCCATAATGCATGAACTCCATTAGGAGGGTTTTCATGCTGCCCAAGCCTCCTTTTCAGCCATCCCCAGAGATGCTCAATAGGATTAAGATCAGGAGACTGTGCAAGCCACTTCATAGTCCTGAAATCCTGCTCCTCTAGCCACTCCTTCACCTTTTTGCAGGTATGCTTGGGATCATTGTCTTGCTGAAAGATGATGTCAGGAGGATCTAGACCATAATACTCCACAGTATTCAGGAGCTCATCCTTCAAAATTTGAAGGTAAAGGTCCCCATCCATCCTACCATCAATCTTGGCAGCATAGCCAACTCCTTCCCAAGTCATACACCCCCACATCATCAAGGAACCCCCACCAAACTTGAGAGTTCCCTGCACAAGCCTATCACTCAGCCTCTCACCTGCCTTTTTCCATGCCCATTTGCACCCATCTGACCCTAGGCGATTGATCTTGGTCTCATCAGACCATATGACCTTCTTCCAGTCATCTATAGTCCAGTCCTTGTGGGCATAAGCAAAGTCCAAGCGAGCCTTGCGATGTTTGGCAGAGAGAATAGGGGGTTTGGTCTTGACCACAGCCTTCATACCAGATTTCTTCAGGTGAAAATGAACTGTATTGGCAGAGAGGGGTTGGTTGATGATGTTGGTAAGTGCTTTGGTCACTTGAACAGCATTTTCAGCCTTTCCAGAGGTAATAAGATGCTGAGCATGTCGAATGTTGGTAGGGGAAAGCTTGGAAGGACGACCCCCAATAGACTTTTGAAGCTCAGAACGCTCCTTGGAGCGAAGTCTGGATATGGTAGAGGCATGGATACCAGTTGAAGAGGCAATGGAATGAGCAGAGTGGCCAGAATCAAGCATAGTAAGGATAGTGTTCTTTTGGGCAATAGAGAGTGATCGCATGATGGTGGTGGTAGGGAATCAAGAAGCGTGGGAATGATTTTCAACTCAGACATCATGTATATATAGGGATCAGTGTTTTATGACCAAACAATGCCAAATATCATTTGATTTCATGAAGAATCTATCATTCCAATCAAAAGTGAAAAAACTATTGCAATGACATGGCTAGATTGAAAGGGCAATATCTCTGTGATTCCTGGGCCAAATCACATGACCCAGGGACCATCTGGTAGCTAGGAGTCAGTATAACATTGTATCCCACCAAAGCTAAGCGATGTTCTCACGGGTGGTCGCGGTGCGCTTCGCGCACCACATCAGGGTTAGTTATTGCAACGGTTTTTGGAGTCACTGTATTCCTGTCACCCTCTACCCACCTGATCGCACTGCGTTCAAAAGCGTTGACACAAAAGCCCTTATCGACTCCGGGGCAACAGGTTGCTTTATCGACTATGCTACGGTAGTGGCGTGCGACATTCCCACTACACGACTCAAGACTCCCCTGCGGGCGAGCAACGTTGATGGAACTCCCAACAAAAACGGCCTGATCAGAAAACAGGCAAGAGTAGTAATGAAACTCGGGGAAACAATAGAGACCCGTGATTTCCTTGTTATTGACTGTGGCAAGGATGACATCATACTAGGACTCCCTTGGCTCCGGGACACCAACCCGACCATAAACTGGGAGAGAGGAGCGGTTTGGATTAAAGAGGCGGAATCGACCGTCACCAGCCGCGAAGACGAAGTGGCTGCGGCCCATACTATCAACGTCTTCAATAGGAAATGCCAAGTCACCAAATTACGCAAACGCAACGCTCTGTGGTGGAAGCAACGCGTCGACCCGCCGAAATGTGACTTGATGGTACCTGACGTGGACCTGACCACGCAGCGGGAGGACATGCCGGAGCTCATACACTGTGAGGAGGATGAAGAAAACGAGCTGGACGGGCGCTCCATTAAGAAAACTACGATATCAACGTCTCTAGCTCAAGGAGCAGAGAAAATCAAGCAGGAACTCCCGCGGGACTTCCAAGACTTCAAGGACGTCTTCCAAAAGAAGGATGATGGTCCCCTTCCGCCTTACCGGTCGTTCGATCACGGCATAGATCTAGACGACTCATTTACACCGAAGGTTGCCAAGGCCTACCCGCTTAACCCTAAGGAGCGAGAGGCATGTAAAGATTTCATTGACGAACACTTGAGGGCTGGACGTATTCGCCCATCGAATTCCCCCATGGCTTCCCCGTTCTTCTTCGTTTCAAAGAAGGATGGTAATCTTCGCCCTTGCCAAGATTACCGGTATCTCAACGAGCATACCATCAAGAACGCATACCCTCTCCCGCTCATCGGAGACTTGATGGACCAGCTCAAGGGATCTCGTTATTTCACGAAGATGGATATTCGATGGGGCTACAATAACGTCCGGATCAAGACTAAAGACGCCTGGAAGGCGGCGTTCATTACGCCCTTCGGCCTCTTCGAGCCTCTCGTCATGTTTTTTGGCCTGTGCAACAGTCCTGCGACTTTTCAGTCGTTCATGGACTTCATATTCAAGGATATGGTGGCGGAAGGTTGGTTAATCATCTACATGGATGATATGTTGATCCACTCTAGGGATCTTATGGAACATCACCAACGGACGAGGCGAGTTCTAGAGCGGTTAAGGGACAACCGTCTTGGCCTCAAGATAGAGAAATGTACGTTCGACGCATCCTCGGTTGAATTCCTAGGGATGGTCGTCCAAGAGGGTATCATTGCGATGGACCCTACCAAGTTATCGGCAATCGCCACCTGGGAACCACCTACTTCGGTTCGCGCAGTCCGCTCATTCATAGGGTTCTGCAACTTCTACCGCAAGTTTATTCCGAGCTTCTCGGAAATTGCTAGGCCGATCTTGGATTTGACGAAGAAAGGGCAGCCGTGGTCCTGGACGCACGAGCAACAGAAGGCGTTCGACCTCCTCCGGACGGCCTTCACATCTAAACCCGTACTTGCAATGCCGGATACTTCAAAAGACTTTTACGTCATGACAGACGCCTCGCTCACTGCGACCGGAGGCGTGCTGATGCAGAAGGATGGTAACGGAGACCTACACCCTTGCTGCTACATATCCCAGACGTTCTCACCGGCGGAACGTAATTATGACATATATGACAGGGAATTACTGGCTGTCATCCGCGCACTCGAGGAGTGGCAGCACTACCTTACTGGCACCGGCCGACCCGTAACTGTGCTCACAGACCACAAGAATCTGTGCTACTTCAAGGACCCCAGGAAACTCTCTAGGCGGCAAGCTAGATGGATGCTCACACTACAGGACTATGACCTCCTGTTCCAACATGTACCGGGCGCCAACATGGGCCCCGCGGACGCTCTCTCGCGCAAGGATGATATGGACACTTCGGGCGACAACGCCGAAGTGACCTTGTTGCCAGGGGAGCTGTTTTTGAAAAGAATCGACCTCGACCTTCAAGAGGCCATCGTCACGTCCACTGCGGTGGACGGCTTTGTCATTGACCAGCTGCGCAAACTCCACGAGGGTACACCGGGAATTCCCCGTTCCTCGATTCACGATTGGCGGTATGACGATGGTTTGCTCTATTTTAAGGATCGGGCTTATGTGCCTGAGGGCCACCGGAACGACCTCCTCCACGTTCTCCATGATTCACCTGCGGGTGGTCATGGCGGTTATTACCGAACCGTTAATGCGGTACAGCGTGACTATTGGTGGCCAGGTCTGACGGCCTACGTCCGGCGCTTCATCCAAGGATGTGCCATCTGCCAGGCTAACAAAGTCAACACGCATCCCACCGTCCCTCCCCTTACCCCTCTTCCGGTCGCCTCCACTCGCCCTTTCGCAACACTTTCGGTCGATCTCATCACGGACTTGCCGCCGTCCAACGGATATGATTCAGTCATGGTCGTGGTCGACCATGGGCTTACAAAGGGGGTGATTTTCACTCCAACCTACAAGAGTGCGGACGCCTGTGGGGTCGCGCAGCTCTTCTTCGAAAAGATTTTCCCACGATTTGGCCTCCACGATAAGATAATCTCTGACCGCGGTCCGCAGTTCGCCTCGGCTTTTGCCCTGGAACTGGCGAGACTCCTGGATTACGATCCCCTTCTTTCTTCCGCATACCATCCGCAAACCGACGGAGAAACGGAACGGGTCAATCAGGAGCTAGAGACGTATCTTCGGATCTTTTGCCAAGGGGACGCCACCCGATGGTCGGATCTTCTACCAATGGCGGAGTACTGTCATAACTCCTCCGTGCATTCGGTAACAGGAAAGACACCATTCTCACTGATGATGGGGTACGAGCCGAGGGCCTACCCAAGTTTAGGAAAAACCACCTTCCTCCCCGCACTAGAAAAACGCCTTGGAGACCTCGATGAGGCTCGCAAGGAAGCCACCGCCGCCCACGAAAAGGCACAACGATACATGAGGGAACGCGTTTCCTCCCGCTTTAAACCATGGAGGGTCGGAGATAAGGTATGGCTCGAGGGCCGTAACCTGAGACTTCGATACCCATCTCGAAAACTCGCACCACGCCGCGAAGGCCCATTTGAAATTACACAGGTAATATCACCTGTTTCGTACAAGCTGCGGCTCCCACGAACGTGGAAAATCCACAACGCCTTCCACGCCTCCCTTCTCACCCCATATAGAGAGACTGCGGAACACGGAGCAAATTTTGTTCCGCTTCCGCCAGATCTCATCGACGGAGAAGAGGAGTTTGAAATTGAACAGATCTTAGCCCATCGGGGCTCCGCACGTCGCCGCCACTACCTCGTCTCGTGGAAAGGATACCCGTCCTCCGAGAATACCTGGGAACCTGAGTCCAATCTTGGACATGCCATCACCCTACTCAAGGAGTATAAAGGCAGGGACCCCCTGGCCTTTCCTCCATCATCGTAACTCCCACCAGTCATCATCTTTCGAGTCGAGCCGTTGCTCCTCCTATCTCACGTCGTACCAACCCTTCTTGATGTCCCACTCGCTCAATGTCGCAGTACCCCTTCGACTCCATAGACTCCCCGTCGTATCGCGCCGCATCCTCTACGCTTCCATACTCGAGAACCCTGCCGCTGCCATCGCCTTACCCTCAGTACCTGCCTTCAGAGACGTTCCGGTACTCAAATCTCTGGTGGTCGTCTTTCACACATACGCCACAGCCCGAACCGTCCACGCCCAACTCTTCACAGATGGGGCCCTGCCTGTCTACGCCGCCGCCATGGGGCAGGCCATCCACGCCTCCAGGGAGGCAATCCTTGACGCCTGTGCCGACCATGGATTCGACGATGTCATTCGCGGACTCCCCGGTCATCTGTTCATGCACGTTCTGCGCCCAATCGTCCACTCCCTACCTACACACCTCCGACGATACTACCTGGATGACCGCCCAAACCACCCTTGGGACAACGACCCCTGGGCAAGAGAGTACAGCCGAGGAAATGGGTATTCCCCCGTTCCGATCTGGGACGATGACTCCACCCTCGCCCCCGCCACTACCCGTTCGTCCTCCCCGTCCTCCCACTCCTCATCCACTATTCCCCTACTCGTCGCGTCCCCTTCTGAGATCTCTCGCTCACCTTCCCGAAGCGGAAGTATTGGAGTTGTTGGAGGAACTGGCGACTCTTCTGTTCCCGGTGCCGCCCTATCTGACGTCCTCTCCTTCCTCTCCTCCGTCCCACTCCGACCTCGGGGAACCCCTACCCCTGAACCCTCCAACGTACTCCCCGCTCGAGAACACCCCTCCTCTCCAACTCCCACTCGACGGAATAATCGTGTTCCCAAGCGAAGCTACCGAACAGTTCCGTACGGATTGGCCAGTTCCTCAGCAGGAGCTGTGGGCAAACGTGTTGAGGGAAATCGAGGAAAGTCGCGACAGACAACTCCGTTCCCCTCCTCCTCTCTTTCCAATGCTGAGGCCCGCGCGTCGACGCCCATATCCGCGCCGGGTACTTCAGCCAATCCAATAGACGTCGATCGCTTCCCTTCTCCTCTCCTCCCCGTTACTCCCGCTCGTCCCACTCGTCCCCTTCGGTGTTTCACGTGTAACCAGACTGGCCACGTCCGCGTCGACTGCCCTCATTACGAGTGCCCACTCTGTCGGATGACCGCTCCCGGCCATATCCAGGCCTGGTGTCCCCGACGCATCTGTCTCCTTTGCGGCGAATTTGGTCACAGCGACGAATTCTGCCCCAAGCGGCGCAACCCCCTCGACGATGTCGACTTAACCGACTACGAGGTTAACGAGGGAGACCAGAGTGGTTAATGAAGTCTCGCAGGTGCTTCGACCGTACGAAGGGGGTAATGTTACGGTCTACGAAGGGGGTACACTTTTTCCTCGTTCCTTTGCTTGTCCTCGTCTTCCGTTTCTCCACAGACTCGTCTCTTCACCGTGCGCGGTTGTATTCGTAGTGGAGTCGTCCTCCATCACTACCAGATACGCTTTCTCGATCTCTCTCTCCTTTGGCTCACACGGCACCCCGACCATACCATATTAGGACTTCCGTTCCGTCTCCGCCACTGTCACCTTATTCAGACTTCGTAAGGCAGTGGCATAGCCTTTCCTTTTATATTCGCTATTTGCTATTTCGTGCTGCGCACTCATAGCCTCTTGCTGCGGATAGCTGCGCATTCAACTGCGCTTTACGGCGGATGCTGCGCATCCCTTTTATATCCTTCATCTAGATTAGGGGCCTACCGTATATATAGTCGTCGTCTCTCCCTGTATTTCCCTAAGCTAGTTCTACGCAATACCAGCGTTGTTCTTGCCTCACTTCCTCTGAGTTCCAGTGAGTCTTCGGATACCTGGAATAGGAGAGACCCGCCTAGGCTTCGCATCGTCTCGAAGCTCGGCACTCGTCCTTGAGTTGAACTCCTCGCTACCTCGCCTATTCTTCGACCAGTATCGCAGCACGCTACGACAAGTCTACGCTGTGCGTTACAGAGTGTGATATGGACCCCGGATTCTTCAAACCACGCCTACTATTTGGTGAAACGAAACCAGAGTTCATGACAACACGATATGTGTGTTAGGCGTTCCATCAAGACTCTCAATTCCTTTAAGATTAGCGCGTACTTACTTCGGGACACTTTGTATGTATGCCTTTTAAACTCCATATCTCTTCATGCTTTCCCGATCGTTGACAGGCTGAAGGAGTGTTTGCAAATCTCAGAGACTATTGGTCCCAAATCACTCAATAACCTCATCCGAATGGGGCTCAATAAGCCAATAAGCGTTTCCCCGACGAGTGTGGTATCTGGACGAAGGAAGTTAACGCCATTAAATCAGCATCCCAAAAGGACATGAGCGTTCAACAGAAGAAAGCTGAGGATCAGTTGAGCGCGACCAGGGCTCAGACGGAATTGAGTATTCGATTCGCAGTTGTCAATGCTGTACTTTCTGGCTATCCGTCCGTTCTCGCCTCTCTCTTCGGTGCTGCGCTGACGAACAAATGTATAGTGCGCTTGATCGTAGCCGATGCTTCTCCTCTGTCCCAGTTCTCACCGCTGATGAAGAGTCAAGACTAAGTGGTGAGTTATTGTATCGATGGCTCTGTATTCGTATCGACGTTGTTTCCTAGAATCCTATTTCAACCTAACAACGATCCACCCACGTATTGCAGAGTGTTTCATGGATGAACTGCGCCGAGCGAATTGCAAGAACATCATCGACGAGAGCTTAAGGAAATCAAAAGAAAAATACTTCTTGTCCTCTATTTATCCCAGAACCTCATCAACATAACCGAGACTCAGCTAACTAAACTCGTTCGATCGGTTTCCAAAGACCCTAGGCGGCAGTT